>JAUMJL010001019.1:625000-1250000 GCA_033558185.1 Dromococcyx pavoninus
CAATAATGCAAAATTAGCATGCACAACAATTCCATCTCCCTGTAACAAATCCATGAAGGGTTTGAGCAGGAGCAGCTGGCATGGAAGAATGTGTAGCAAATCAGAGGGATACAATTACTGTGAAGCTGTTTGAGAAAAGATGGACTTCAAAAGATGCACAACCATCAGGGAACACTGGAGATTAATACAATGTCTTGGGAAAAGCATGAGTGAATCTTGGGCAACATCATGCCATAAAGATGGATTTATAAATTCTGGACTTTATATCTCCATGAGTGCTATTTCTGTAATGTTGATAAAATACAGTGAAAAGTAGAAATTAAAATGGTTCCTTTAGATACATTTTTATCAAAAGGTCCCTACTTCTCTTTTTTTTTTTTTACCTTGACAACTCCACTTCTCTCTCCAGATATCAGGCCTTGTAAATCTCTTTTCTTGTTAGATGGAAGTGCCATGCTGAAAATAAATAAGTAAACACATATCATTGCCATCTGAAGGTTCAAACACACTCTAATTATCATTCCTTTGAAGCTGCTGACACCAATCCATATTTTACCTACCTGCACCTATGAATCAAATTCTGATCTAAGGCATTTTGGCATATTTTGATCAGTGATGCAGCAGCTCATGTTCCGTGCTCTGCTCTTGGCGACTGGAGCGTTCTGGAGAAAGAAAAAAATATTTGATAATAAATTTCCAAAGAGAGCCCAGAAAATAGTGTGTGTCCAACGAAAGGATAGTAGAAGGATCAGAGTGTAATCTCTGTCTCTGGTCCCTGTAGAGGGATTGAAATTTTCCAAGAACTTCCTGAAGTTTCATCTTCTGTTTTCCACGGCAGCTCTGTTAATCTTGTCACCTCTACCACCTCGCTACCACCACCATGAGGTACTATATTTGTGTTTTCCAAGTATCAGTGGTTTATATTGCAGGTAAGCACCAAAAATGCCAATGCTGGGTGCCATTGCCAGGTTATAGATGTCCCAGTGGTGATGAGCAGTGGGGAAACGCATGTTCACCTTTAGCTGTATGAAAGTCGAGCACCTAAGTGACCTTGCATGGAACACATGCAAGTGTCACCCTTTGCCACAACTACTTATGTGGTCAGTGCCATGAGGGAGGTGGCTACAGTGACAAATGGGTTGCATGCCCTCACGAAGTGCAACAGCAGGCAATTACTTAGACCAGATAATTAACTTTTCTACGGCTGAGATTAGACCTGTTTTAGGTGTGCAAGGGCTGGAACACAGCCCAAGAAAACCATTCCTGAGCATTTTCATCCAAGTGAGGGGAGGAATAACGTTCTCAAGTTTTACAGCAAAAAGATTGTTGTTAGAAAGCAATGCTAGCAGCTGCTGTAATCTTTTTGCAGTGAAATTAATCCCTACAAGACACTCCAGTGAAGCTCTATCCACAACCTGTATTTTTCTCACATCCTCTCAACAGGATTGAGCAGACGTTGAGTGGTGCCCTCTCCAGCAGCTTGGTTGGCATCTTTGACGTAAATAATTTCATCAGTAAATTGTGGGATCTTGTGATTTCTTTTAAATCCATAGCACGCTGAGGATGTGAAACATGCAGAATTTAAGAGAATGTTAATAAGAAAGAATCTGTAAGGAAATTTGAAAAATGTACTTGGTGGTTTGCGAGATGGTGACAAAGTAATATAGTCAAAACTGCTCATTGGCTTTCAGTGTGTCCCCTTGGCTTAGTGTCTCGGCATCTTAATGTGGATTAGGTTCATTAAAGCCACAGTGTCTGCAAAGGAAAACAGCAGCAGTTCCTGACAATCCAAAGATAAGCAACAAAACATAGCACTCAGCACAAGAAAGGTTGCCATGTATGCTGAGGTATATCTGGTTTTTACCTTACAGTGAAAAGTCTAAGTGAAATTACAGTAAAAGCAAATCCTGCCTGCTCTCCTGCCTACCTGCCTTCCTGCCTGCCTACCTCCCTTGTATGTTTTCTAGTTACCACAATCTCTTAATGTCACACCTCGTAACAGGAGAGGTAATGGACATGATAGGGATAAATGAAGCCAATAATTCCAGGGGAAGGAAAAACCTCACACAGATCAGTCATATATTCCAAAGCTGCAAAGAACTGACTGCAGTAAGATAAAGAGATAATAGAAGATCAATAACTCAGATGTTATAAATGAGATGCAAGCATCTAGTTTAAATAAAGGTAAAAAGATCTAGAGTCAGATTATGTGTATTGGTGCAGATGTGTACACTCTAAGGCTTTTTGGTCCAAACTATTGAAGAACAGTTATAATTCACAATTCTAGAACATATAAAATAACCTTCCTACTTTGTCTCGCCAGACTTGTTGGTCTGACTCTCTCAGGACATCTGGTTCATAGACTTCACAGCACTCATGTTACAGTAAGCCTATAGCATATGATGCACTATTTAACTGGTGACACATAGATGTCCAGTTAAATGTTACTCGTATCACAGGTTCTTCCAATGAACCTGAATTTCCTTTGTCTTGTGTACATATGTAATATGTATAGGAGATGATGATGATGATGTGTTTTTCACATGATGGAAGTAGAATAAGACAGTAAGATGACTTTCGTAGCCTGATCTAACCAAAATCATCTACCCAGATCAGTGCATGGGCTGCAAAACATGATTTGTTCAACTTGTTACCTAGAGGGCTATAAAAAGCCAGAAACAATTTAACTGCATATACAGAAAGCTTATTTCCTGGCGGCAGCAGCCTTTTCTTGTTCCTGCTAACGACATTGCAGGTGTGGGGCAGCTGGTTCTCTTACCTTACTGGGTAACCTGGCTCCGTTTACCCCCTGCAGTTTGATAGTGTGAATGTTTCGCATCCTCCTAATGCTGCAAGAATTCCTCTGCTCCTTCCTTCAGGCTTCCCATCGTGCCACAGCTCCATGCATAGGCTCATTGACAGTTGATAGGGCAGCACACAACTGACCTCAAGGAAGGGTCCTAAGTAGCTGCTTGTGACTGCTCAGAGCTGCAAGAACAAGTTCTACAGTGCATTAAACAAGTTTTAATACAAGAAATGTCTGAGAAACAGGTATTTAAAGTCAACTGCAGTGAGATTTTACCCAGTGCTGAAGGCAAGCAACAGTTGAATTGTTATTCTGAAAAAAAAAGGCTTCTGACAGAGATCCAGCATAAAGCTAACTTTCTTCATGGATTCTTGTTTTGAACTTCATATTTTTATTCTAGGGAAAAATTAATTGCATGATATATATAATTCTTACTACGTTACCCAGGGGGTTGGGGTTTTTTGCTTTTCTATATCTTTAGAAATTCAATTAAGTAATAGCATACATTTAAAAGCAACAGTGACCCTCTGTTAGCCAGACTTTCTTCTAATAAAAACCAAATTATGTTCTACTGAGTATCATACTGTTACACCTGCTTTCTCTAGGAAAATTTACATTAATATAGATAATTCAATCTTGACTTGACATAAAAATTAAATATTTTTAAAACTGATAAATATCTTTTTCAAATTCGGTACTTATAAACTGTCTTATCCCAAATGAAAAATAGATGAGGCTACACTGAAGTTTGAAGCACTGAAATCCACACTAAAAAAATTATTATGGAATATTGGAATTGTAACAAAATACAGATTTAAAGTGCAAATATCAACCATTTCAATGCAGATATATTCATATTTGATGCCCTACTGATGTTAATTTTGTCTCAAATGGAATATTCTGAGGTTACGCAAGTGCTCTGAAGCTTTTCTTGCTCTCTAAGGAAAATGAAGATTCAGTTGTAATAAAGACACATCTGACTTGCAGCAAAATTCTTAGGAATACTTTATTCCTCATTAAAAAGCCCTTTCCCTAAATCAGTTATTCTTTCTGTTATAAATACTCCATAAATAAAATTCCAAAGTACTCAAACGACATTCAGAGAGGAATTAGTGTTATGTGTCACCAGTGTCGCTACTTATGTTGAGATATAGTGCTAATATATTTAGTCTTAAGAGGACTAAGCATCACAAAACTAAAATGTTGCATGTGATTTTAAAGAAGATGGGTTGTGATTCTTGAAATTCAGGATACAAACAGTAAATATGAGGAGCTTTCCAGGTGTAAAACAACTGAATCTCACCTATTGTGAGGTTCCTGGGACCTCACTGAGGTCCTTCCTGCTCTTTTACTCTACAGAAAAAGTGTGCAGTAACAGTTGCACAAACGTAATATATTCTTGGCAAGGCAGAGTAGTATACACAGTGAGTGTCCCTCTGCAGCTCAAGGAAATCCTGGTTCTCTGCCTTTTTTTCAGAAAACAGGGACTCCTGCTTCAGAAATTCAGTGAGGTACAGCATTGTAAAAAAGGTGAGAAATGCCAGTTTTGAAAACAAGTGGGGGTTTTTAAAGACTCCTCGATAGATTATATAGCTTTAAACAAAAAAATAATGTTAGTTTATGTAAAGAATTTACCAGCAATATAGCAACAGAAGTTCTAACAGGGATTGGGGAGGGGGGAGAGAAGAAATATATACTGTATGATGGGTAGCTGCTTACTTTTAATGCTTCCCAGCAGCCAGCTTAGTGGCTGTGTAGCCCTCCAGTTATCCCTTCAAAGATTGATTAATCATCCACTCAGACACACCATAAAATTTTAGAGTTTTCCCCTTGGTAGATATCTAGAACATTTGGGGGGGAAAGCAGGCAATTTACAAACAAGGACAAGGAAAGCTGAATAGCTGTTATGATTTAAACCCAAACTTTTGCTGATAAAAGCCGCCTACTCACTTCCAAGCACTTCGACCACAGAGGATCGAGGGGTTGGCTGCAGTGTGCTCCACCTTATGGAAGAATTCCCTGAACTGAGGTGTGTCAGTCCTGTGGACCAGTGTTTCTTGGCATGGCATGTAATCTCGGAATGTGTTTGTTTAGTAAGTGATGCACTGTCATTTTCAAAAGTTCTTCTGAAAGGTTGTTTTTTTAGAAAAAGCAAACACAAAAGCCGGATAAATGCTCAGCGGGAGTAAAATTGTGTAGTTCCACAGATTCTGTTAGAGCTACACCAATTCACACCAAACAAAATAGCTGAAAAGCTGAAGGGAAGCATTTTGAAGAAGATGTTATAATATATTCGGACCACGTAGATGATAAAGGGTCTGGAGCATCTCTGTTATGATGGGAGGCTGAGTAAGCTCAGTTGATTCAGCCTGGAGAAGAAAAGACCTTATCAATGTTCATCAGTATCTAAAAGGCGGATGCAAGAGCATGGGTTTCTTCTCAGTGGTGCCTGGGAACAGGACAAGAGGCAATGGGCACAAACTGGAGCCCAGGAAGTTCCAGCTGAACATGAGCATGATGGAGCACTGGAACAGGCCGCCCAGGGAAGTTGTGAAGTCTCCTTCTCTGTAGGCATTCAAACCCTGCTAGGACATATTCCTGTGTAACCCGTTTGAGGTGACCCTGCTTTAGCAGGGGGATGAACTGGATAATCTCCAGACATCCCTTCCAACCCACATCATTCTGTGATTCTAGCCAGGTTTAACTGATAAAAAGACTGAGTTCTTTGTGGAAATAGCTAGGAAAAGACACAGAACTGAAATATTTTCAGGTGTCAATGAAGAAGCAAAGCAGATCTGCACGCTTCAGTCCAAGACATCACTCTGTCCTGAAGGCCAATTTGGACATCGGTCATCAGGTTTCTTCTGCATCTTGTTGTTCACTGGTACTCTTACATGAGAAGTCAAATTTTAAGTGCATCCTTGACATTTTCTCCCTCAGCAATAATTTGACATTTACCTCATCTTATTACTTAAAATCCTGACATTGTGTCAATCTTCTAGTACAGGACTTCCAGACTGTTCAGTTTTCTTCCTACTTAATTGCAGCCATGATTGAAGGAGCGTTATTGGCTGCTCCTGTCCAGCTAGCCCACTTATGGGTAAATTATGACATATACAGAATGAAAACATGTTTCTAAGTTTATTAGCATATAAATATAGTGCTACAAATATCTGTATAAATATTTTTATGTATATTTGAATGTGAATGTGTGCGTACACATGTATGTAAACATTTTGCAACAAATGTCTTGGACAGTAAAAAATTGTTAAAGGACCATATCTTACAAGTGACATTCAGTGCTGAATTAATATTAATTGAATTGGTTTATTTGTAGAGTGCACACACTGTTCTGAGTATATTCTTTGTACTTGTGCTAAGGTAAACATTCTAAAGTTATATATATCAGCACTTTACAAAATACAAGGGGTTTTCATCTCAAAACGCTTACCTGTGGCTTTGTTATCCTCTTGAAAATGAATCACCATCCTTGATCCTGTCTAAAAACATGTAGATATGGTACATGAGATATGGTTTAGTAGGCACAGTGGTGTGGAGTTGACAGTTGAACTTGATGGTCTTAGAAGTCTTTTTCTACCTTAGTGATTCTATGATTCCATGATTCACCTGGTAGAAAACTATGGCCTAAATAGAAGTGAAAGCAGTGGGAAATCAAAATTAATTTCTGAGTAAGAAGTATTTTATAACAGATCCTTTAACTACTGTAGTTTGAAACTGCATTATCAGAAAGACAAACAAAACCCCTGTTGATGCTGTGTGATAACTAGAACATCAGTTGTTGCTCCTACAGCTATTGGTACACCTTTTGGCTGTTTGGGAAGAATTAAGTAATAATGAATTTAAAGATGTGGTTTGTATCTTGTTTTTAAGTGAAGCAGAATGTATGTAAACTCTGTCTCTCATAGTAAGGCAGTGCTGAGAAAAAGGTATAGAGTGAAAAGTCATACAGTTGCTCTGTAGAAAAAGCCAGGGAAATCTTCAGGAGCCTCCCACAGGTAAATACCTGTGACTAGAGACACACTGTTAGAGGTCAGGCTAGTGGAGCAGAGTCCTGCCCTCTTCAAGGAAGGGAGAGCAAACTCTTGTTCTCACTCTGCCTCTCTGGAGGTTGCAGAGTCCTGAGTGAGATCCCAGAGGGTTGGGACACCTTGGCCAATCGCTGATGGTGGCTGGAGATGTAGCAGTTGTGTTGGTCCCATGCCCCTTTCCCTTACTCCAAAGTTCCTGCTGCTTCCTAGTGAAGGTGTGAGGCCTCTTGGCAGATCAAGTGTGGCACGTAAACTGCATGTAACTTATTCTCCTGTTTAGCTCTCAGAACATCCAAACCCTGGCAGATTTGCTTCCCAGAATAGATATATTATTCTGCTGCTTGGGGTTTTTTAAAAGTTAATCCACGCTCCAAATTCAGGCAGTGACACATCCCCTCTAGCCACAGAAGGGAAATAATGAATGTTGCTCAAGAATTGTGGGATGGGGAGCTGGCAAGGGAGTCTCAGAGTTCGGGGACAGGCTGGTTTGCTGGCGCGGCTGCGCTCCGACCCATCTGGTGCAATGGCAGTGTGCCTGCTTAAAAATTACCCAGCGCCACACAAGTGGATTGTGCACTGTAGGTGAAAATGGTAACTTCAACAGTCATATTTGTCTTGTAATAAAGCAAGCGTTTCTCAGGATTTTAGATCGAGTTCCTTTACACATATATACGTATAGATGTGTATATACATGTATTTATGTTATTTTTGTGTGTGTTCCTGTGTACACACAGCTAGATACGCCTCTTGTTTCCTCCAAATGTAGATTATTTCCAACATTTATATCCTACTATAACTGCAGTCCTTAAAATTGTAGATCCTTCTTTCTCTGCCCTTCATTTGGAACAATGAATACAGTGAACAAGGACTCTTATCCACACTTTGAGTCATGTTTGTTGCACTGGAGCCCACCCAGTCCATTCTGCAGTTAGCTGGACTCCTGACTTAGTCTAGAAAGAGGCACTCTCCCCATCCTATCCTTTCCTCTTGCTCATGACTGACTGCTGAAGTTACACCAGGACGAGGAGTGTAACATCAAAAATTAACTTTTGTGAGGTGCCAAGAAGACGGACGTGGCAGAAATTTATACATTACTCTTGGTACAGTGTGAAAAAAACTTCTTTGAAGGTGTTGAGATTAAGAATCAAGCTTCTGCAAGGAAATAATAATCGAGAGGTTTGGGGTTTTAACATTGGCTCTTCTCTACAATAGATTTTTTTTCCAGTTCCCCTGTTGACTGAGCAGAAGCAACTTAGACTGTTTTTTCCCCTTACTACCATCACTCACTTTTCATCTAAAAATGTCAACTGAGTTTCAGAGTGAAGTCGGAATTCATCTGGTCAAATTAACCTTCTCAACAGTCTTTAAGCAAGAGCTGACCTTTGCTGCGGTATAACTTACGTCAAATGCTTTAAGGAAATCTTCAGAAACTAAAGATTGTTCTGCAAGTGAGCTGCTGTCTTCAAATTAGGAACATTATTTAATATATATAGAACTTGAATTTTGTCAAAATACAACAGAAAAGAATATATTTTCTTAAATCCTGAAATAGAACCTTTAAACAAAGCCTCAGTTTCCACTGTAACAAAAAGTTTCAAACTATGAACCTCTTTGTCTATCCTATATGACTGATAGATTATGTTCTAGATTTCAATTTTAAGCTTAGAGTTTTCACCTCTGTCTATGAAAAATTAATCTTGGGTATGATTTGATTTCCTGAATCAACATTTTGGAGGAAAAAGAATGCTAAGAGAAAATTCCACATATCCATGTTTCTCGATGACTGAACCCAGTGTACTAAAAGCTCAGTTCTTGATTGCACTTTATATGGGAAATGAAAGTGAGAGAAAATATAGGTGCAAATAGTAACAAAGAAAAAATTGATACAAATGTTTCTGGGTTTAGGTTTGTTTGTTTGGGGTTTTTTTGTCATCGTAATCATCGAATCATAGAATCTTCTGGTTGGAAAAGACCTTTAAGATCATCGGGTCTAACCGTACCCAACCTGCTAAACCGTGTCCTTCAAAAACTCATCTACCCATTTATTAAACACCTCCAGGGACAGTGACTCAACTACCTCCCTGGGCAGCCTCTGCCAGTGCCTGACCACCCTTTCAGTAAAAAAAATTTTCCTAATATCTTGTCTGAACCTCCCCTGGCACAACTTATGGCCATTTCCTCTTGTCCTTTCACCTGTCACGTGGACAGGTAGCACTGCTACATGCCCCAAGTTTCCCCCTGTTGAAGGGAAATTTGATGCTTTCTCATTTTTGGTTTGAAATCTGAGTGAATGTTGGCTTTTCATTTACCTTGATCAGTATCTCACATCATGGAGGAGTTTGTAGGGAACAGATTCTCAGGGTCAGCTGCAAGAATTCAGAATAAATCCTATACATATGGCACAATTGTTTTAAAAGCACAAACTGTAGGATGTGCAGTTTCTCTGCTACTCTTAAACATCTGTCCCACTTTTCTTCCTGGAACTGTTTGAAAAAATCCAGGAGCATAAAAATATTTCTATCAGACAGTGCTCTGCTCTGCTAAGAGCTCCAAAGCATTCTTCACATTTTCCTTATACTGCAGATCTCAAATGGATGATTATTTCAGCAACTTAGAAGAGAGAGGATGATGCTGTCATTTAATTGTCCCTGTGAAAATCTCAATTGAAAAGATATGATGCCACAAAGCAGCAATTACTAATGATCAAAGAAAACTTGAAGAGTGTATTTTCACATATTAATCAAAGAAACTTTACTCAAACTACAAAGAAATCTTGGAAAATAGATAGTATAATAGAAGAAAAGGTTCTCCCTAGGGGAGTAATATTGGTAAGGCTAGAACTTGTTAGATCTATCCCTCTGGCTGCTTGGATGGATTACGCAGTTAACAAACCTGCATGTGGCACCTGCAATGGAAGTGTGCCTGTTCCTTCTCTGAGCTGGCGTGGCTTGTAGTGAAGACTTCGGGCACCAGGAAATCTATGAGGACTGGCATGAATATCTGTGTGTAGGTATTTATATATATACAGATAAAGGGAGACTCCATCTTTTAAGAGGCCCTGTTCTCTTTCTGTGTAAGAACAGCAGATACACTTTGATTTGTTTGTTTTTACTAGTAGTATGTGGGAATAATGAAGGTCGAAGGAGATTTTGTCCATGGTGCAATTCAAAGTGGCAAGGAGGAGTCATCAGTACCAGATTTTAGTGTCAATTTGAAATCTAAGTATCACAGAGATGGCTGAGAATCACAAAGAAACGAGCATCTGTTCAGCTTCCAGTGATGCTAAGCTATCTTAGTCCTCTGGCACAGATTTATTTATATGAAGTGAAGCACTGAAACAAAATGTTGGCTTAGCCTCAATGTCTTTTTTTGAATTTTTTTAATCCAGTGTCATGAAGACCATTCTGTTTTGTTTCAATTGTAAGTTATAGTTCCATTTTCATTTCTGGCATTTTGGAAAATTGTTTTCTCCAAGTAAATACTGGCAGTTTACAAAGGCTCATGTGAAAACCAAATGGAAATTGTGTGAACATTCAGGGGTTGTTCTGAATGTTGCAAACTTTTCCTGCCACCACCCTATAGGAAAAGAATATAGAGTGATATTTGCATTTCCAAGTGCTTCTGCATGTGAACTCAAAAGTCCAAGATGAATTTCAAATGCATGGGTTTTGATCAACTTAAAAAAATGAAAAGCAGCTGTGCTTCATATCAAATAAGCCCCCCAAGTTTAAATATGTTGGTTTAAAAGTAGGTTGAAAAGTAGTAGGATCTGCCTGTAGTGTAAGGATTTCAACAGAATGATTCAGAGGTCTTGATGAAAATTTGATCATCATCTCCTGAGAGGACAGGGGTTTCTGTGAGAATTCAGCAATGTCTATCTGCTTGGGCTGCATTTCAGCTTCTAGCCAGAACAAAAATGAAAACATAACTTACTTTTCCTGCAGCTTCATTAAAATTGAACTAGTCTTTGAGAACATTATACAGTAGTTCCATACTTCACAATAAACTGTTTGTTTTTTCCATGTAAATAATTGTGAGCCGTTAAGCTTTCAAAAACAGCACCTAAAATAATGAGGAACACATTTTTATAATGAGGATAATTGTAATTGCAGAAATTTCTAAGAGGTGCAATAAATTTTCTCTCAGCTGTAAGACTGGACTTTCTCTAAAATAGATGCTTTAGTTTATCGTTAGGTTATTAGGCTTATTACAGAAGTCACTGTGTGAAGTTTGACAGTCTAAATTTTCCAGAACAAGCTGACTGAGGTTTATCCTCCACTTAAAATCTTTGAGTCTTAGAATGAATCGTTTACTCATCATTGAAATCCACTTCATTTTTTCTCTTTTGGTTCCACACTTTTTTTTTTGCTACCTCCCATGGTATCAATAATTAATATACACTAACATTTATAATGATGGAAAATAAATTAAATTTTTCTGCACAGAAGTAAAGCCATTGATGTCCAGGAAAGGGTAATCCACCTCCCCCAGCTGTTATCCCAGCCAGGAAATCCCTGCTGTGTTCTCTATGGCTAGCCACATCAAATGCTCAAACCGTTTTTTCTCTGGGTTGAAGTATAAAAGTGATGTCACTGCAATTGGGTCATTGCTTGGAATAACATTTCCTTTCCTGCTTTTTTTTTTTTATGTAGCAGCCCCAGGTTTACAGGTAGTCAATTAGGCAGGCACTGTTCTGGTCCTTCATGAAGATAAGTGAATGAGAAAGATCATCTTGCTTGTTCTGTCAAGAGATGAGAAAGGCTCCAGGTCTCCCTCAGCTTTCTGCTGTCCTTTAAATTATCCATCAGAGCTCTATAGTATATCTGGGAGGTGCAATGAATTTGTCGTGTATCTAAGGATATGTTTGACTTCCCTTTTGAGTGCAGGGCACATAAGTGATCGTACAGCATTTGGTGCATCCTATTAGTAGCCTTTCTGTTAAAAAAATCCAACATCAAAACCTAATAAATAGCCCTTCAGGGTTTAACAGGATTGCCAGAAAAAAGGCAACAAATCTTCTCCATGCACTCCAGAAGGAATTTCTCCTCTCTTTTTTCTTTTTTCCTTAGTAGCAGACAGATTGATTTGTTCATGTGTCAATTTTAACAAAGCAAACAGGACAGAGAAGGAATACTGGAGTGAGACAAGGAGGTGATGAAAAACACTGTGATGATTCATGAAATTATGTGATTATTTATGTAAGGGCTTCTACCCCCCACACTCATCTACCCACCACAGTTCAGACAGGTTTTCTCTTTGAACCAGTTCATCACATAAAATATGCATTGGGATCCAGGGAAATGTTTATTTAATTAACTGTCATCAGGCTGAGACAAAAAGAGAAAATATCTTCTGTCAAAATATGCTAAAAATAAGGATGATGCCACCACAAAGTGGTTGTGTCAAGTGTCTGAGTTCTTTTGCAGAGCTCTCCTGAATGTTGGTTTGCTTTCTCAGTGTGACTGCTTTTGCTGTGGTGTCAAACAGTCAAACCACAGCCCCAAGGCCTCAGGCAACTGCTATTCATTTTCACCAGACACTCAGCCCAGCACACTGATTAGCACCTCCGGATTCAGGGCTTAGCACTTTGGGCTTCTAATTTGCTTTTGGGCTGCCAGTTCGGGTATGCACATTAGTCTGAGTATCATCCGCTTTAATGTCACTTTTAAATGTTTAATAATCTGATTGTGATAAATGGTCTGGGTATTTATCTCCTTCCTCACAGAGAAGGATCCCATTAGTGAATTAAATAATTTCAGGAGGGCCAGACTTGCTTGCCAGAAGTTCAGGTCCAGTTTAGCACAGGGTCCCTTTCTTTCTTTCCATACCCTTATGCCCTGGTCAGACGTATCTTAAGGGTCTGGTTTTCCATCATCAATTAGAGGACAAGCTGCTAAGTGTTGATATAAAAACCAGTTCTGCTGAAAGGATCCCCAGCAGCCCCAAGATCTTCAGTACAGCTGAACATTTGCTTCCCCTGACTCTCTGGATGTGGAAACATTTGCATGACTTATTCTTGACTCAGACACAAATCACAGAATCACAGAATCGTTTCGGTTGGAAAAGACCTTTAAGATCATCGAGTCCAACTGTAAACCTCACACTGCCAAGTCTACCACTAAACCGTGTCCCTAAGCACCACATCTACACAATTTTTAAATCCCTCCAGAGATGGTGACACCACCACTTCCCTGGGCAACCTGTTCCAATGCTTGACAACCCTTTCTGTTTAGTAAATGTACCTCTTGCTTCAGAAGGACACCCATTTCTTCTTACCTTATGGAAGAAAAATTCCATTTAAGTTAACAGAGAAAACCTCAGGAAAAAAATTGTTAGTTATGTAAATTATACTAAATTACTGTCGCATTGTGTGAGTTTTTCTTCTTGCCACTCCCTCATTTGTTTACATTCAATAAAAATCACACTCATGGTGTAAGAATCTTCTTTCCGTTACTTATTGCCACATCCAAGCTATTGCAAGATAGTAGTTCTAGGTTTGAAAAAATTGTCTGAGGTAGGCAAGTTTTGAAACACCTTCCAGGGATTCCTAGCACCAGCTTTACTAAAATATATCGGTTTAGCTTCAAGAAATTCACGTCTGAAGTTGGTTTTGGACACCCAGGCCTTCTCCCTAAGTGATGTTATGATGAAGATACTTGGATTTCATTATGATGATTCAGAGATCATTAAGAGAGTGAGGAACTGCCTGACCAAACGAAGAAAGTATTTTGTCCCAGGCTTGCTGCAGCATCTGTCTTCTGTCAGCAGTTTTCTCAGACTATTTAGTGGGTCTTCTTACCCCAATCTGTCTTGTAAATATTGGTGTCAGTTGAGTTTTGTTTAACAGCACTTCCTTTTAAGTAGGGTTTTTTCTTCTTTTGCACACGGGTTAATTCATCCAGCAAAATCTTTCTGGAGCACTGTCTTGTGTCCTAGATTTCCCCTTCTGCTGATGGTAAGAAAGTACTTGAATGATCCTTAAAATTTTTCTTTTCATAGGCAGGAAAGGTATTAAAATGTAATGAAGAAAATTATAAACAAAATAGGAATAACGAATGGCAGCTTTTATCTGCTCTGGGATTTACTGGGCAGTTACAAACTCCTCACCACACACTTTTTTGCCTGGTTCCTGTCATAAGGAGCAGTTGTAAATTCTCAGGCAGAGTCACTCGAAAGTGTGAAATCAAGTGTTTCATGCAGGACTCTGGACTTTCTCTCCTTAATAGGAAAAGCCTTGCAGAGAGCACTGAGACCACTAGTAAAGACAAAAAAAAAGCTCTCAGTGGAGGAAACGCTAATTTGAGAAGAAAGCCTTTTTTGTGCCAATGCTCTTCTGTTTTCGTGAGGCACCTCATTCTCATTCACTTCACCGCAAGAAGCCAAACCTTTCTAGTCTATGGAGATACAAAACATGGACTCGGAACAAAAAGAGCAGAAGGGATCTTTCCCAGCTGCATCTCCAAGCTGCCTCTTCCCTCTGGCAGCTTGCTGGGTGCCTGCTGGCTGGGACTGTTGATGCCTCTTTCCAGAAACCGTGTCGCTGCTGCTCTGATTACGGGGCAGGAAATGCTGACAGTGGAGTTTTGCTGTTTCCTGCAAGTTCTCTCTTTCCCTGCCTGCTGCATTTCCCTCCTGTGCGCTGGGCACATGCCACAGGACACAGCTCCTTCCTGGAAATAGTGTTGAGCTCCTCACTCGGCTCCCTGGAAACCTTAGCCAGAGCCTGCTAGCAGGGCTAACATCTGAGAAATCATTTTTTTGGAGTCACAGAAGCAGTCAGGGAATCAAGTCAGACAACACCAGGCACAACTTGATTTCCCTGGGATATGTGGGGGACAAGTTGGATTCAGGGATGCTTTATTTAGCTATGACCATCTTTATACGCTGAAAGCTGCCCTGCAGGTAGACAAACAGGTTCAAAGGTATTTACAAAATATATCTGAACTAATGTTATCCTTATTATAATGTGCAAGTACAATCTTACACCTGGGAAGTGTTTAGCCTGAAGACTTACACTTTCTCTCTGTTTTTCCTAAAAATGAAACCTGTGCAACAATGCAAGTGATCTTTAATCAGCATGACCATTATGATTAGATTTCATCTTAAAAATCTAAGGTCTGTTGAGGGCACTCAGTGAACATCATGATTTGAATTTACCATGCCTGTCTTGAGGCATCTTGTTGAATTCTCTCAGTACCGTGGACACTTTGAAATCCTCCTCTGGGTGGTGAGTCTTTGCTAGAGGACTCAGCCTGGGTTTTATTCCTATCTTTTCCTTGATGAATGATGCAAAACTGAATGCGTAAGTGGCTCTTGGTAGAGGAATATAGGCCTTTGTACATGTTTACATCTAAAGGGTGGATTGAGAGTCTTGTTCAGTTTTGGAGAGCTTTGTTTAGGTTTTTTTTGTGTACCGCCAATGTCCGTGTTTCTTTCTGATCTGGATTTGTTACATGGCTGTGACCGCCCTTCTTTTCTGTTTCCTTACCAGAAGGTGATAACTGAACCTTCATAGGCCAGTGCTGAGCTTCACCTCAAATACTTTGTGACCGTATGTGACTGATGAGTTGTTGCCTGTTAGAAAGTGTTAGCAACCTGCAGGAGATCCTCTTTTCCTCTCTCTCTTTTCTATTTTTTTTAAAAAACACGTTTGCTGATTTACTCATTGATTTAATAAAGATCTTCAACTGTCAGTCATTGTCTTCTAAGAACACTGCATGACTCAAACATACCAAAAAGGTGACGCAGATGCCTTACACAAAGGAAGGATTTCCTAGATTCCTAGGTGACTGAATGAGTTCCTGACATCAGTGGAGCATCCTCCCAAGGCTGGTGGAACTTGCCGTACAAGACTTGACGGAAGAGTCAGATGGCTCCCAGAAGGAACCCTTAATAAGAAAGTCACACAAATTACTTTCTTCGACTTTCAATTCTCTTTTCTTAAAATAGTTAAAATTCTACTTAAAATTAAAGGAACATCTTTATAAAACCTATTACTAACTAAAGCAGCTTCAGAATATATTCATTAGTTAAACCAGCCTATATTTTTTTCATGAAATGAAAGCTGGGAAGGCAATTTGGGTGCAGTATGAATCCCTGTGCTTTATCTCAAATATCATGGATGCTGATATCCACTTACACTCAAATTGTCTGAGGCTCACACTGATGGGGAAACTCATGGGAGCATAAGAAAATCCAAGCTAGTTTTGACAGTGTTATATGTTGGGTATGATGAAAAGAGCTGGGGGGAGGAAGAGATGCCTGTCATGGGTCTTAGTGCACCCCGTGCCCCACAGTGTAAGCAAGCTCAGGGGTGGGAACAGCAGGTGACAGGTCCCTCAGAAGCCGCTGAAGCTCTTGGGGAATGTCCCTTTGGGAAGAAGCAGTGTTCAAGATGGGCAGGAGCTGGGTGTAGATATTTCATTTGTTAAAGCACTAACTCGTGATGGTTTAAGACAAAAGTACATTTCCATTATTAACCCATATTTTTCCCTTTTATACAAATACAAGTGACACTGCCATTCACCTTCAAAACAGACACATAATCAGGGAAGTCCTGGGAAATGGAAATATTTGTGTTAACTATGTACATTCACGAACGTATAGGGAGTTACTGTAAGCCTAGGGAAGCCATTGCTTTTTAATGTCAATTTTATGTAGGTTTTATAAGTCTGCTTAACTCTGCTGTTTCCCCCAAATGATTGTTACCTTAGCAACTGCCAAGTTGCATATATACTCTTGCTCCGAGAAGGAGAACTTAACAAAGTAAAACACCACTGCTTAAGGAGTCACCAGGAATGCAGAGTATGTTGCGGATTTTTTAACTCTTATGTATACTCACAGGTATAAACTGTACATTTTTTTTGCTTTCAAGTTTTCTGAAGCACCTTTTAGCTCGTCAGCCATAGCATCGACTTTGTCTATTCCTCTTCTTCCAGCTTCCCATCTCTTTTCAAAACCTGACATTTCATTCATAATGAGTGACGAACTGCTGCAAAGTCAGTGGTGTGTGCACATTGGGTTGGGATTGTGTTGAACTGGATAAAACAGTGGGTAAGGCTTCGTGTGCAAGAGGATTCCTATTCACTAATTGTATCTGCCTGACATGTTTTGAGCCACAAATACATGTACAGACTATAACGTTTGGCATGGAGGAATAGTTTGGGATAAAATCTAAATGAATCTTAAACCTTTTGCTAATCACTCAAATCTGGTATTTTTGGGGGGTCTTTTTGGTAAGATTTAAAGAAAATAAGTTGGAAAATCATGTACTTTGCTATCATTCTTTTGCTGTCTTACCCTCTGTGCTGCTGTTAACCTTAAATGAGTAACAACTGTAACCTTTTATGCAGTAAATGAATATCAGTATGTTTTGCATCTGTTATGTTTGGTTATTTCCAGCCACCACTCCACCCCCCCATACCCATTAGGAAATCCTCTATCTAAAGAAATGCATGTCAATAAGGGACATCACAGGAACACACTTCAGTTTGTTCAAAGCAGCTTGTCAGAGAGGGCAGCCTTTATACTTGTTCTCCAGCTGAGTTCCTGAGATGTAATCAGACAAGTGATTTGTCCAAGGTCGCACAAGTTATTGGCTAAGCCAAGACTGTAAGATCCAGGAATGATCCTCTTTCACAAGATTTTGCTATTTTTACTTCTGCTACAAGACTCCATTCTTGCGCTGAAATCCCAATACAGGGATCTCAAAATTGAATATTGTTAATATCAGTGAAGTCTCTTCTGCCTAGAGCCTTCGTGGCTGGTTTTTACCTTGGTTTGCTTGGTTGTTCTTTTTATATCAGCTGTCTTCTTAGGTCTGCTTTTAGCCTGACACTTGACTGGAGAAAAATAAATTCTTTCAGTTTAAATAACCTGGTGAATACACAACATGGGAGATGTTTCTCATTTCATTTTGTTCTAAATCCACTAGACAACACTTCTGCAGGATGTTATACATGTAATACAAAGCATGAGCCACTAAGAAGAAATAGACATCATGAAATGATACCACAAAGAATTTTTTTCCCTTTCCTGCAGATGAAACAGAATTGAGTTCTCCGTTTATCATAGCACCTTGGCATTCCAACATGAAGTTCAACTATAGTTTTGTTTTATTGAAAAACAGTGTCAAAATTATGGCATTTCTGTTATATTTTATTCTCTTTCAGTCTTCTGGCTCTGGTCTTTTGCAAATATTTATATCACAATCTTTGGTATGATTGAATATTTTAATCAGGTTTCTTGGGCCTATGTGCTTTTTTTACTCAGCAGGCTGTAAAGGAGTCTAGGACCTCAGGGCTCACCATTGAAATGTGGGAAATCCAAATATTCCCTTGAAAATTATTTTAAAATACAGGTAAAAAGAAAGAAAAAATAGATTTAGAGTCCAATAACACTGATGGGCTTCATTGCAGGGGATTGTAATTCATTCACTTGTAATAGGTCTGCTTGGGGTGTTGGGGTAAATTACCTCTGGAAAGCCAGAAGAAAATTAAAGTCAGGGGAAAATAAAAAAGAAATAATTGTGTATTTCCATTAAGTGTGAAGAAAGAAGCAGAAAAGGCCTACCTAGTTTGACAACATGCCACCAAAATTACAATCAGAAAGGGAAAAGAGAACAATAAACTGCAGCTTATGTTAGTGGAAAAGGAGATGTCCAGCCACACTTTTTCAAGGAAAAAATTGAAAGAATAATCACGGTATTTTTCAGTTGTCAAAAGCATTGAGGCATGAACCATATTTTTAAAAAATTTTCTTTCAGTTCTGATCTCTCTTCCCGATTCCATAAAAGACCATTAACCATGTTAAATGTGTAAATCAACATGGTATACTCTTTTCCCTTCTTCACCAACAGTCTCCAAAATACACCTTCTCAAATATAAGGTAAAAGGTCAAAGCTGTATCCTAATATTAATTCCACATCTAACTGAATTAACTGGGTTTTTTGGTTAGATGACAGTGGAAGGCCAGGGTGCCATACTGATGCGATGATTAATCTTGCTAATGAACTAATTAGCCTGCCTGCCCACACTGTGTTATTTCTCAGTGCTGTATCTGATAAAGACTTTTGAAAATGAAAGTATTACCATGGAGCAGAAGAGCACCAGTCCTCTCTAACTTGCCAAGCTCCAGTTTGGTTGTAGTCCATTTCACTTAGATTTTCCTTTTGTTCTGCCATACACAAACAGTCTTGTTTTCTTTCTTCTACCTTCAGTTTTTAGGTGCTTCTTAAAAAATCAATAAAACTTAATTACTAAGAGAAAGGACAATGAGCTAGACAGTATCAGGTATCTCAATGAGAAACTTCAGAAGAAATTACTTATTTTGCATTTATAGTCTTCACAGGGAAGTTAATAACACCTTCCAGACTTGAAGAGATAAATAAGGGTATATATTTGCCAAACTTTTCAAAATATTTAAATATAGGCTATGCTGAAGCTGAAGAATAATATTTGTTATTAATATAAAAAATGAGTGAACCAACTACTGCAACGGTATCTCTATGTTAGTAAAATTTAAATACTTATAAGTATAATTTGTATTTACTTAACATGTTTTTGAATAGTGGCTGATAGCTTCTGAAACAAAAAGTGCTAATCGTAAGTCATTATTCTTGTCACTAAATAACTTAATTTAGTGTACTTTTCTTCTGGAGGGGCTACCAAGAGGCTAAATATTCTAGTTTATAAAGAACGGTCTGTGTTAGACTGAATTCAGAACAGCTCAGGTGCTGGCTCTTCATTTGTGCTTCACTGCTGAATCTATTAAATATTCTGGCACAAAAACAGCAGCTGTCATTTGCATCAGGGCTCTTCGTGTAAATGGAATTGAAGCAAAGATCTGTGGATTCAGTGATCTCATATATCCATTTTGGTAGTTTATCTAGAAGAAAGGAAGGAAATCTTCCCAGTGCCATAGGTGACCTTCCTATCTCATGTCTTTTGGTTCATTACAGTTTATGCTAAAAGCAATGTGGAAGAAAAGAGATGAAAGCAGAACAAGATTTTAGCGGAAGCCCCCAACAAAGATCCATCCAGATCCAATTTTTGTATATGAAGACATACCTGCGGGCTGGGATAAAAAAAACACAACTTCCTTTTGCTCCACAGCCAAGGCTTCCTTGGGGATTTGAGGTGTGAAAGGTCTATCTTCAGCCCAACTTCACTCCCATTCCTGTCTCCATCATGCGTTTAACTTCTGTGCTCTGGTACAACAGTGCCAAAGGACGTAGAACAACTGTCTTTCATTTAACAGAGTTGGTATTACTTTTGAACTGCAGTCCTTCGTGCAACCAAAATGCAACGAAACAATCATTTCTGAAGTGTCAGAAAGAGCTGAAGGGTAATAGAGAGGCTCTTTGGAAAGCAAAGCATCTCCAAAGTCATTGGTCCCTTTTCAGTCGAAGTAGCAGAGGCTCAGCACCAACCACTCTATCTTAGAAGGGAGAAGTCTGCCAATCAATCATTCAATAATAGTGAGTTGGTCAGATCAATGCTAAAGCAAGGAGGGGTTAAAAAAGTTAAAAGTAATTTGGGACTTGAGGGCTTTCTCCAGAGTCCACCGTTTCAAGAGCAAGACAGACTTAACTGACTTCAGGATACTGATGCTGTCATATCTCATGCCAGATATGACTTTCATACCTGATATTTTTTATAGTTTTCAAATTTTTTTTTTTTTACTTTCTCTTCACTTACTGAAAGAGAAAAACCCAAGCACTAAATAATAAGGAAGAAAAAACCTTAAGGAATAGGAGCGTGTTTCAAAGCAAAGAGTATAATGTCACAGTGGGATTGATTAACTGAGTCTGCTGGTGCAAACAAGAGTTTATGGTTTTCTCTTCCTCCCTAAACCCTTGACTAAAGAAATTAAGTTAAAGGTGGTTCAGATGATCTTCCCAGCCTTTTCCTGAGCAAGGTGTACAGTCTGAGGTATAAAGCTGCAGGAGATCGTGAAGCCCTAGCCACTGGAAGCAATGAGACTTGTCCACAAAATGGGGCCAAATGAACTAATAACATTCCTTCTCTCCAGAGCTATCTTCTTTGGTACTCACATCCCTCCCTCTGCTCCTGGCCATCTTCCCTGGGCAGCAAAGGGATGGACCTAGCAGCTAGTGGAAACAGAGTCAGAGTACTGCAATAGAAAAATGGAGGCAATTATGTCATCCTAAGCATTTCCTCCATTGCCAGAAGTTGGAGCAATGGGCTTAAAAAAAGCAAAGGAGGAGATAAAGGAATACAGTAAATATCCACAGAAATTGCAGCAGGGATGGAAACAAGCAAAAACTAACACCTTATTATATTCTAAGCCACTACTGTGTGCCAATACCATCACGAATACAGAATATAAATCTAAACCAAAGCTGTGTAAAATTACACAAATCCATATGATGAGCTCTATGGGGAGGTCAGCAAATCCAGAAGAAATTCCTACTATGCAAATGGCTGCAAAACCTTGTGGTAGTTGGGGGGATGGGGATTATTTCTGCTGCTTTACAATGAAATCCCACTGTCTGCATCACATTTTAGCTAAGAAAGCTGAGAAACATCACTTCTTAGCCAAGTATTTCTTTTGTACATGCACATCCATGCATTGCAATCTTCTAAACATTTCTAGTTTTTGCTCTCTTTTCTAAATCTTCCAGATTATGATATGGTTATGATATGACAGGCAAGATGTGATTATTGTGTTTTTCCTCTATTGCTTTCTCTCAAAAAAACCCCATGAAAGGAAGCGTTGCATGGGTAAGCTATCTGCCTGCTCGATGTTTTCATTCTATAAATGGAAATGAAAACAGAGGAAATTGTGATTCTTGGAATCTCTTTGTTCTGCTGATCTTCTTATACCTTGAGTAGTACTTCTCTCAGTTTCAGAAAAATCATGTCTTCAGATATGCAATATTTTTACTGTAGGAGCGAGACATCACTTAGAAGATGGATGTTTATCCAGCTACCAAATCTATTTTTGTGTACTGCTGTTATTGCCTGAGCCACCTCTTTCCACAGTTCTTTGACATTTTTTTCCATCTCTGCTTCTATTTAGTCATCAGGATTGTAACAGAGGAGAGGAGCAGATCCTGTGCTGAAGGAAGTGATTTTGAGTCCGTTGTCCAAAGTAGAATTGTGGACCTGTAGTAGTCAAGGAACCAGCCTCAAGTTCTCCTCTTTGAAAATGGTTTCCAGGGTCAATTTTCAGCCAGGTATAGCCAAAAATTACCACCAGCTAAGAAACACTGCAGTAAATATATTTTTACAAAATCTATATTGAAATCTGCATTCTACCTTGTAATGAAAACTTCATCAAAATTCGTGTTCATTCCTTGTAAATATTTTTCTGATAATTGTTTATTTCTGTAACCATACATATTGCTTTTTAAACAATACTCTTTCCCTTGCCACTTCTGTCCCTTCAAATTATGCCGCATTTCTGTGTGGTACTGTAAGCTTTTTAAAATGAAGACATCCAAGTCTAGAAATCATCTAAAGAAAGCTGCAGTGAAGGGTGAGAGCATGACAACAGACCTTTATCTGCTTGGAAGATCATATTCTTTAGCAAGGGCAAGATCTCATCCAGTTCAGTATGCGGTAGTCAGGCACTTGAAGGGCTCAGGGTTTCTTCACGTAAGAGCTTCTTCTAAATAACATGCAAACACAAACAACATTTAGGAATAAAGATAAGTTATGAGATCACTTGGGAAATTTTATTATCCTATGAGCCTGAAAACTACCATTTCCACCCCATTCCTAAGTAGAATAGGAAACCTTATTTCCTAGCAGCTTGTAGAAATGTAGAGTGATGTTGTGACTTTTGGTCTAGGGTTGTTATTACTGATCGTAGTTTTTCTGATTATTATTAATTGTAGTTTTTCTGAAAAAGACGGTGAAAGGTCAGTCTGATCGAGTAGTTCTGTTCTGGGAAATGCACTCTCCCCTCCTTATCTTTGCCTGACTTTTTGTAATTTTGAGCAACCAGCTTATCGCTCATAAAACCAAATAAAATTACTTTAGTATTTGCAATACAATAAGGATGGATCAGTGGGTGATGGAAATCCTCCTGTATCTTTTCTTGCACTCTAATATGGACTCTGCCTAACATTTATTTATTGCTTTTTCAACCTGTCCAGTTCTGTGTATCTCTAAACATTGCTTATTCATGTATTTCATAAAACCATGTTTATTAAATCTGAGAGGGGAGAAGAATCTTACCTACAAGCATTGCCATAATCAGATAGGATGCTGATAGGTACTTGGAGTGCCTGACAGTTTCTGGATGTTTGAGGGAACTCAATTATGTCATACACTGCAAAATTAATACTCTTAACCAAAATATTTATCGTGAGAGTGTTGAAGTACTTTTCTGGTCAAGCAAACAATGTTAGGTGTTGTAATAATAAAGCATAAATGGTTCTGAACACTTCAAAGAGGTAGACAGAGCAGCTGCAATAATTCTTATTTTGTAGGATGATAAACAGAGCTATTTTATGAACACTTTTCCTTGTGATGGTAGTGGATTTGTTTCTACTGAGGCTGGTGCTTCCATCATCTCAGTATGAAAAAAATTAGAAGATGTTCTTAGTTAATCCTTAAAACTTTCAAGATGAATATCAGTAAGATTAATGAGCACAGGAAAACCACCATGATATGTGAACTTGCTTTTTCCTTGCTTCTAAATGGAAATGAATCCTTGCCTTGAATATCTGGAGATGACACAAAAATTATGAAAGGGAGATTAGAAATGTGGGTTTGTTTGTGTGGTTTTCTTTTAATCTGTAGCGGAATGATTCAGGTGGCCTATTTCCTAATGTGAGATTCATGGAGGAGGAATCACTGGTCTTTGTCTATAACACTTTTTTTTTCAGGTACAGGTAGCTCCCTGAAGAACCATCAACAAATCCTGAAAAGAACACAGGCCCTCCCAGACTGTCTCATATCTGCTTTCACTATTTGGCTTTATAGTTCTTTTTTTAAAAAAAAGAATAAATTTGACTGTGAGAAAAATATTACAATGAATAACAGGAGCAATGAGAGACCCAGAAGGCTCCTGTGATATACAGCCCAGAACTCAGGGTGGAGGTCACTTTGCCACTGAACTATCTGTGAGGATACAAGAGGAAAGGGAAAAAAGAAAGCAGAGACCTAAAAAACCTCACAGGACATTTAGAAAATTGTATTAAGGCACAAAAAAGATGTGTATGTAGAAATAACTGGCTGTATGATATAAGGTCTAATATGTACCTGAGCAAGGTTTCAAGGGAGGGAAGGAAAGGGATGGAAATTTGAGAGGAGAAGACATGTATTTTGGAGTACCTGACTGTTCTTCTTGAAGTGGAAAGCAAACAATAGGAATATCATGAGCTGGAAGAAATCTTAAACTCTGGAGATCATCCAGTTCAAACCCCAGCTAAAGCAGTTTCACCTCAAGCAAGTTGCACAGGAACATGTCCAGGTGGGGTTTGAATGCCTCCAGAGAAGGAGATTGAACAACCTCCCTCTGCAGCCTGTTCCAGCACTCCATCACCCTCAACGGTTTTCCCTCATGTTCAGATGGAAATTTCTGTGATCCAGTTTGCACCCATAGTCCCTTGTCCTGTCGCTGGGCACCGTTAAAATGAGTCTGGCTTCATTTTCTCTCACCTGCCCTTTAGAGATATATAAGCATTGATGATATCCCCTCTCAGTCTTCTCTTCTCCGTGCTAAACAGACCCAGGTCTCTCAGCCTCTCCTCCCAAGAGAGATGCTCCAGTCTCCTCATCATCTTTGTGGCTTCTGATGGACTCTCTCCCATAGTTCCTTGTCTTCCTTGAGCTGGGGAGCCAAGATTTGGACACAGGATTCCAGATAGGGCCCCATTAGTGCAAAGTAGAGGAGTAGGAGAACTTCACTCACCTTGTTGGCCACACTCTTCTCCATGCACTGCAGGCCTTCTTGGCCACATGGGCACATAGCTGTCTCACGGTTACCTTGTTGTCCACCAAGACTCCCAGGTCCTTCTCCATAGAGGTGCTTTCCAGCCAGCCAATCCCTAATCTGTACTAGTGCATGGTGCAGGACTCTGCGTTTGCCTTTGTTGATCTTCGTTATCTTCCTCTCCACTCAATTCTCCATCTTGTCCACGTCTCACTGAATGGCAGCACAGCCTTCCAGTGGATCAGCCACTTCTCCCAGTTTTGTATATTCAGCAAACTTGCTGAGAGTACCCTCTGTCCCATCATCCAGGTCACTGATGAATATGTTGAACAAGACTGGGCCCACTATCAGCCCTTGGAGAACAACACTGGCCACAGGCTTCCCACTAGACTCTGTGTCGATGATCACAGCCCTCTGAGCTCTGCCATCCAGCCAGTTCTCAAACCACTTCACTGGCTACTCATTTTACCCACCCTTTCTAAGCTTACCTATGAGGATAGTGTGGGAGACAGTGTCAAAACCCTTGCTGAACTTGAAGTAGACAACATCCACCACTCTCTCTTCACCTACCCAGTCAGTTTTGACATCAAAGAAGGCTAGATTGGTCAAACATGATTTCTTCTTGGTGAATACATGTGGCCACTCCCAATTACCTATTTTTCCTCCAGATGCTTAGAGATGGCATCCAGAATGAGCTGCCCCATCACCTCTCCAAGGATGGAGGTGAGGCTGAGTGGACAGTAGTTTCCTGGGTCCTCCTTCTTGTCTTTTTTGAAGATTGGAGTGACATTGCTTTTCTTCAGTCCTCAGGTACCTCTCCTGTTCTCCAAGACCTTTTTGAAGATAATGGAGAGCAGCTTATATCTGAAGATAGTCTGGAAGTATTTTAGAAGCCTAACCTTAAGAAACTTGGTGTGGGACCTTGAAGTTGGTCTCCTTATGACAAATCACTGTACAATTCTGCTAGGATATGTTACATGGGTTATCAGGAAAATGACAAGATATAAATCTCTTGAAGACAATTATTAAAGATAATTGAGAAATGGATGATACAAGGAATGATGAACTCACTAGCTGATACTGAATTCACATTCATCTGTCTCATCAAGATCTATAATTACACAAAATTACAAATTAAGTGTACTTTCATTAGGCTCGCAAGTAAAGGAAGTGGCTTTTCTAATGATACAAGTAAATTTGCACTGGAGGCACCTCAGTACCTGAGCCAAATCTTTTCTGGCATCTTACAAAGGGCCCGTTACCTTTTAAGATGAAGTGGAAAAGCTGAACCCCACACTAAACTTGAAAGTACATTAAGCAGAACTAATTACTCTGAAACCTCCCCTCACTCTATCTCATGTTTTCTCTATGCCTTCGGGGCTCCTATGCCTCATTTGTGAAGTAAATTAAGGCCATTGTTCTGGGATGAGCCACTTGTTTAGCCTCTTGAGCTCAGTCTTGCGTAAAAAAGTGGAACACTGTAATATTTAAATAAATAAATAGATTTCTTTTGTCTCTGCTTTTGCATAATAATCTTATCATTCTCTGTAAAACAATTCTCCTTCTCCTGTTTCCAGGAGGCTCATATTTTTAGCCAAAGAGTGTAAAATATATTCAGAGAAATGTAAAAGAGAGAAACAAAAAGTTCCTAAGTTAACTGGATTCTTTTCTTCATGTGAAATGGGTGCAAGAGACCCACCTAGTTGTAAACACTGGGGCCAAAATCTTGGAAACTTTGAGTGAATACTTAACTCTTAAGGCACATTTCTTAAGGCAGAAAGAATTGCAGTCAATTTGTCTTTCTGGTGGGCAGCCCCACCAGCCAGGTGAGACTGGATGTGCTTGATGGCAGGTCCATTGAGAAACACTTAGCTGGACTGCAACACAGTGCAGAGCAGGCTCCAGTGCTGAATCCCATTTGGTTGGCATGAACGTGCTATCTGCGTTCAGTAATGGTGGAATTAGGTAGCCCTCTTCAATTCCTCTTAAAAGAGATTTCCTTGTTTTCAAATGGAATTCAACTCTTGAATTCCAACTCTTGTAACAACTCTTGGAAAATTTTCATGTTGCAGAAGTAAACATTTGAATCTAATGAAGTGTGAAAAATAATGAAGGTAACATCAACTTCAGGGCCTTGGCAACCTGCATTGCCAGAAATGTTGCCTTGTGTACCTCAGCAAATGGCGTTCCCAGAGAATTATCCCACGAGACAGAGTGCTTCATCTCATAGCTTCATCTCATAGCTGTGTGGAAAGCATGAGAAAAGCTGAGAAGAAAATGTATGAGTAAGGTCAGTGCTGAGATTATTAAAGCACGACTTAAAAAGATGGGAACTTAAGGGATCGTAGTTTTGCCACTGTCTTCACCAGAGTCAAGATCTCATTCAAAAAAGAATCTAAGTCAATTAAAATACACTGTGAACCATTACATCAATTAGATTACTGTAGATTTATAGAAACACATAAAATCTGATAAAATTTGTTAATGATGTCTATAAGAGAAAGTGTTGTACTTCTTTACATATTGTAACTGTAGGTTGCAGTGATGAATAAAAAGGGAAAAAAAAGGAAGAGGATATTTATAAAGCCATAATGTCAGTATTTTCTGATTTCTTGATGTCTTTTGCACAGCTTTAAAGTACGCTACTTGTCTATGGAATTTACCCTGAAATAAAATATCATAGCTGCAGCATCCTTTACTACACAGAGATATCGTAGGCAAGCAAGGCTTTCTAAAAGGTTGGTGAAATCAAATATATATCAGACATTTGTCTAATTCCATTAAAATAGAGTTTTAGAAAGATGACTTAAAAATAATCCCTTTGGTTCAATTTGCCAGTAAGTCCTGTTTTGCCACACCCTTTGCAGGTTGCATTACACAGCTCATTTTCCTCATGTAATCCTACCAGTCTCTGGTGTGCTGCAGATTAAACAAAACAAAGAGTTCTGAAAGCAGGGAGATAAAACAGAACAGACAATTTGCAAATGTGAACTAAATCAGGGAAGGTATTGGATATAAATACTGCTTTATCTGAAGAAATATTTAATTTCTCCATTTTTTTAAATGGAAAGAAACATGGTGAAGAAAAGAAAAAGCCAAGGTAGGAAAGGATAAAGAGAGAGGAAGGATTGTATCCACTTACTCTTCATGCAGACCATAAGAAAAATTGTCAATATTTAAAACCTCTTTTTCTTACTGCTGGGAACAGAGTGCTATCAGCAGCTGATCTGGAAACAAAGCATTTCATTTTTCAACACAAACCCTAGATTTTCCCCTTCCTAAGTGCCAGAAATGGTCTGTGCAAATATGCTTTGCTCTCAGCAGTGTGCAGATGAGCAGCAGGCAGCTCCTTCTTTCTGTGTACCATATGTGAGAAACCCATCATTTATTGATAGCACTGTTGACAGAGTCACCTGGAGCCCCTTCATTTACCCTGATTGCTTTAAACCCACATTTGTCCAATGGTCCCCAATTTAGATTCTATCGTTGTATTTTTGTAGCTTTCCCCCAGCAGAATTAGTTTCATTTTTTCTTTCCAGAAAGGTCTCCTATCACTTTCCCCTCTGAGGAGAGGAAGGAACTGGCTGTTGTATCCATCTCTCTCTTTTAGGGCCTGGAGAAGCAATGAGGAGAGAAAGGTGAATTATTCTTCTTTTCTTTCTTTCCTCCCTCTGCTCACAGACATCAGAGATGCTGGGTGGCAGAAGGGAGAGAGAAGGACCCATATAACTGCTTCTTTTGAAAAATAAGAAAGAGAAAATAAGAAAGAGCCAAAACATTCTAAAAAAATAGTTTAAATAAAATTCTAATTTCATAACATAAAGGAAGGTGATGAATAATAGCTTTTGCATGGTTAGGAAATCTAACAATAGGTTTCAATAGACACGTATGTTTTAATTTCTCAAACCTTTTGGGAGAGACGTCTCATAGACTATCTTTTCTCCTCATCTGCCAGTGAATTTGCCCCGCATAAGTATAAAGGACTGAGCAGCAGAAAAAGGATTTGTCAACTCTTTCCTTTGCCCTTTTCCTTAAATGCACCATCAACAACCTAAGCAGCTTTTTTAGGCATTTTTTTGTCATTCAAGAAAAGATGGCAATGCAGTCTTATGACTACACATGTTTGTGTAATGTTGGCAAAGAGCCCAGACTAAGGGCCCTTTTCATACATGCATTATGTTTGGGATCAACACTTAGGTGACTGATTCTTCATTACACAAACTCGTTTTTAGTGTCTTATTTGATGTCATAACTTTTATAACTAGAAATAATACCCCACATAGGAATATGTCATAGATAAAGAGATATAAGAAATTCATATTATTTTTCTCACAAAATTGTATATATAGACACACAAAGCCCCATTTTTCTAGCGATTTGGCCTTTTTCCTGCAGAGGGAGAACAATGTAAACCACAGGTGGCTGTTGGCAGCATTTATGTCTACTGTGCCTGATGTATTCTGACCAACTGCATTTCCTGTGTGTAAAAAGTTGGTTATGGACAAAGCTATGTGTTCCAAATTGTTTTTATGAGTAAAACTAACACAGTCATCTTATTTTGTAGAGACAAGACAAAACGGATTTCTCATAGCTCAGTAGATAATTAGTTCTGTATGCCTGAGCAAGTTATTAGATCTCTCTGAATTCTGTTTTTCTCAGTTTTAAAACAGACACAAGTATAAGCCAATGGGTTTGTGTAAGTGGTTTGATCCAAGACACCACCAGTTTAAGGCTGGGCAGAACTGACTCAAATTATTTGATGGATTGGAGTGTTTGCGTTATTATTCAAATATAGATACCTTCAAACGGACATCCCTAGAAATGAAATACAGTTTCTGTTGAGTTTGAAGCTGTACTTAAGAGCTGTGATAATGACAATGAGGGATGTTTTCTCTCTTCAATGACAAATTTCTCCCTGTTAGTGTAATTGTCATCGTGACTTTAAGCAGTTACAATGCTGATTTCTGCAGGATATGTGTGGTTACATGGGAATATACTGTTGTTGCCTTTCTTCTTTCCTTTTTCAGAAGGATTTTTCTATACAGGTTCCTTTTCATCTACACTGCGGCAAAGCAATAGAATAAATTGGTGGAAGAAGGTGTGGTGGGCACCCACAGATTCATGAGGCTCATGGGAACTACATGTAGCATGTTTGACCAGGGTCAGGACATGCTGATATCACTCATTCTTCACTTCTTCTGGCTTGCTAGGTGATTACCTGTCAAACGTATTGTAGTCTATGAACTCATTTAAGTAAAACAGGGAATGGGTCCACTGTTGTTAGAACTTTAACAGGATCTCTTTGGAGGTTTGGCTATCTCTGATAATTCACCTGATTAAAGGGATAATAATAATAATAATAGTAACGATAATACTAATTAATAATTTGAACAATATTATCTATAAGATTTTCCCCTGGCTTTTGTTCATTCAGTCTCACCTGACTTCAGGGGCATTCCAGAGACAAGGACTGGAAAAAATTCAGCGCTGAAGGGGAAATGTATTCCTCGGGTCAATAAACTAATCTAGTGCTAAAGAATTTCTAGCTTTTTCAGAGTTTCCCTTTGGGGTGATTAACAATGTGTCTAATTCTCCAGGTTTACCTGCCTTTATCACTCTGCCCGAAATCATACTCTTTTACTATACTCTTTGTCTTATTTATTTAAATTATAGTGTCTTCAGTGAGGAACTTCTTCTTCTTAGGTGCACACACGATGAAAGTTTAAGCTCAGTTTATGGGTGTTGGGTTTTAACATGTTTAGATTCAGCTGATTCCTGAAAAGTGAATGGGCAAATATTTATTTTAAATGAGAATTTTTGCTCTGAAATCAAGCTCAAACTTCCAACAGGACTGAATTTTCCTTACAATTAATTTACAAACAGGCTATACTGAATAACACTAAAGGAAAAAGAAGAACTAAAGTCCTGGAGATCCTAGGTTAATGAGAAACTGATATTTCAGGTCTTCTGTTGATTCATCCACATGGTATTGGAGATAGAAAAGAAAGCACATTAATCCATTTGTAAACACATCAGATACTCCTTCCAACTGCAGTTAACATTTTCACTCCGTCTTTTAAATTATTAACCTCACACACAAAAGTTCTTACCTGGTCAATGCACCCACCTCTGCAGTTTTTTATCAAATATAACACCAGGCAAAATACTAGTTGTATTCCTTAGACCAACCAATACCACATTTCATTATCTCTTCTAAAACTGATGCTTGTCACTGGAAAAGATTCTGCTCTCTTTGTCCATTCTCACTACTAGCAGGATCTGTCGCTTCCTCTATTGTTATTTTCCAAAACCTTCATTAAGCTCTGGAGTTTCATAATCCAATGTCTAAAGGATCACCAGCACCTGGGCTTTCTACTTAGCATTATACATCTCCAAAACATGGTTGGGTTATCTTCTCTTTGTCCCCATCTCTTCTTCTCTGCTTGCCCTTCTTCAGTTTTGCGTTAAAATAAATCAATATCCTGTTTTGTGTGAAATAAAAACAAAATGTTAACAAACTGCAGCAAAATTATTCAGAGAGGATTGAGATTTCATCATGAGATAAACCTTCCTGTTGTAATAACATTTTGTTTACATTCTCTTTTTCTTTTTGCAAAAAAGTAAACACAAATGTTTCCTTGGCTGTGGGGCAACTCTCAAATAACTCCTTTGTAGGAATTTCCCTGAGATCAGGCACAGAAATTGCACTTCTCTCTCCTTTGCCACCATTTTCTCAGCTGCTTCTTTAGTTTTCATGGGATATCACTGTTATTTCTAAGACTAAAATCCTTGATGGTGGGCAAAATGGATGCACTGGATGCTTTGCCCTGCCTGAAAGGGGAGAATAAGCTCAACTTTTGTTTTCACATCTGAAGCACAATACTGACTGGTCACATCAACCAGCTCCAGCTGCTTATAGCCAAAGATGCTTAAAAAATCCATAAATGTGGATGCCAAGGTAACTGACTTGATTCCTCCATATCATATTCATAATAGGATTATTTCAGGTGAAACAAGCACTTCCTTTCTGGGTTTATGGTAATTAGTTTTGTCTCTAGCAACATGAAAGGCAGAAGTATTTAGATTTATTTAATATTTATGGGGAGATCTGAATCAAATTTTTATTTACTGTCTCAATGCTTTTGTTATTGCATATAGATAAGGTATATTATATAAAGATAGATTTTGAAGAATTTTAGAGATGTAGATTCTTGAGAATTATTTAGCAAATTCCTAGACAAAATGTCAAGATACAGAAACTGAAGGACTGTGGTAGCTAGAAAACTAAAGAATTTCTTGTCTGTAGTTAAAAGGAAATCCAAGAAATCAATTAGAATTGTTAAACACTGCTGTGAACAAGCACTGCGTATGACAAAGGAAAGGGCACACTCAGAATACATCAAAGAAAAAAAATGAGCAGGACATCTTAGGGTGTTCTGCTATTTTTATTCTGCTGCAGAGTGGAAATAAAGCTATGACAAATGGGAAGCATTTAGGACACCTCAAGTATGTGGAAGAAAATCTAAAAACACAGAACCAAAAAATCCAAATATGATGCATATCATAATTAGAGCTAAATGAATGACAAAATAAAGTTACATATCATGATAATAAAATGCCTTTTGAGATGTCAGGATCCTTAGGGGTAAAAATGGAAGGCTCTAGATATTTCATTGCTTTCAGATCAGCCAGTAATGTCAAAGAAAATCACCCCCATGAGTAAAAGAAGGAAAAAATAAATGGGAAAGAGAAAGCAAAAAACTAAATTTAATCTTTTTCATGAAAGGCTTTTTCATATTTAGATGTATATCTCAGCCTCCCAAGTGATAACAATCAAAATTCCTCCTCTGTAGGTCTAGCTACTTTTCTGCCAGATGGAGCACCATACTCCCTCAGCTGGATTTCTGCAGAGAAAAAGTGACATTCATTGACTTCCTCCACACACCTCTTTTCAGCGAATTTGATCTGTGTAGGCAGCCCACCTGTTGTGGAGTTTCAGAAGCAGTTCATTTTTTCACACTTGACGTTCCTCATCTCAGACAAATGCTGATGAATACACTGATGGATTGGTCCCTTCCTTTGATACATCTGTCTCCTCTTCTCTGGACGGACTCCTTTTGCAACAACATTGTTCTTTTTAATCCCCTCTGTTCAAGTGCAAGCCATTGTCTGTATACCTTTTCAGGACTTTCTGTATTAAATATTCAAGATTATATAGGCTGTTAAGAATGACAAACAATTTCTGCTATGTGTTGCAATAACAAGAGTAGTAAGGTCATTTCTCAGCCATACACGTTGACTTATGAATTCTACACGAATTCTATGATTTCTATATTTCTTTACGAATTCTACAAAGAATTTTAAGGAATTCAAGAGGGATCTAGCAGAGCTAAGATGATTAGAGGAGGTGATGATGCAGAAGAATAAAAATGCAACACAAACTGTAAAGAAATTAGTTACGGCTAAACTAGCTGTTAAAATGAAGGAAGTCCTGTCATGGTGAGTGACTTGGCAATGATGTCAACTTCGTGCAGTAAGGGAAAGAAAACAGTACCATCATGACTACTAACTATGTATGTTTACCTGTTTCAGTGAAGGATTCTTCTGTGAACTAATCAAATACTGACTACCAAATTCAATTCTACTCTTCTTTCCTGCAGATAACCATTTTTAACCCTAAGGACATGGGGGTGTTGGTTGACAGCCGGCTGAACATGAGCCAGCAGTATGCCCAGGTGGCCAAGAGAGCCAATGGCATCTTTGCCTGTATCAGAAACAGCATGGCCAGCAGGACCAGAGAGGTGATTGTGCCCCTGTATTAAGCACTGGTGAGGCCACACTTCGGTACTGTGTTCAGTTTTGGGCCCCTCACTACAAGAAAGACATTGAGGTGCTGGAACATATGCAAAGAAGGGCAAGCCTGGTAAGGGGGCTGGAGAATAAGCCCTACGAGGAGAGATTGAGGGGATTGGGGTTGTTTAGTTTAGAGAAGAGGAGGCTAAGGGGAGACCTCATGACTGTTTACAACTACCTCTAAGGAGGTCGTGATGGGGTGGGTGCTGCCCTCTGCTCGCAAGTGACGAGCGATAGGACGAGAGGGAACAGCTGCAAGTTGTGCCAGGGCAGGTTTAGACTGGACATTAGGAAGAATTTCTTCACTGAGAGAATGATCAGGGATTAGAACAGATTGTCCAGGGAGGTGGTGGAGTCTCCATCCCTGGAGGTGTTTAAAAGACAGGTAGATGAGTTTCTTAGGGATATGGTTTACTAGGGAGACAGGCAGGGTTGGACTCGATGATCTCAGAGGTCTCTTCCAACCTTATGATTCTATGTGGCAGCAGAGCTAGAAAGCCTTGATGATTACTAGATTAGCATAGGAATTTGTACAGGGAAATTTGTTTGACACTGTCTCTTGAATGATGTGCAACCATACATTCTATCTGCTTTAGTGAGAACCATGTCTGTGAAGTGGAAAATAGGTGTAGAGGTTGGTAGATATGGATTTACTTACATTGAAAATATAGAGCCTATTTAGACAGCTGGATGACTGGCCTCATTTAAGGCTCCACATTTTAATGATACTTTCTTTAGATAATTTATTCAGGAAAAAACATTAATAGAAGTGGTCTCATAACACGCAAAGTCACTGGGACATGGAGTTCAGTGATTTGTTCTTTAAATTAAGGTTAAATGTCTTTCAATTTCAGGCAAACATTACTGAACTAAAAATTTCAGCCAGAAGTTTCTGCATCTAAGTTGACTATAACAGCTGTTATGGTCATTTACAAGAGATACATTGACATTTACAAGAAATACAAAGGATTAGAAAAAAATTAGAGAATTTAATATATATGATAGAGAGCATAGCTGTATGTGTGTATATTTGCCCCAGTGCATTACAGATATGGACATTCAGAGAAATCAACAAATTTAAGTCAACCCATCTTAACACATTGCATACCTTGCTTGAAGACATTAATAAAGCAAGTAGATCAGTGAAATTTTTAAAAACATTTAGATACATATCTGAATGAGAACAAAAATCAGCCCAGCTATGGTGTGCTCAGATGGCATTTTTTTTAAGTTTCTTACCTTTTAATATATATATTTAGTGTAATAGCAACTTGACTCAATAATATCTCAAGGCAGTAATGAATGCCTTGATTCAAGTCGAGTTGAAATCAATGATAAAGTCAATGAAATCAAGTTAACTTTGATGGAATATCAATCAGGTCCAAAATTCTGGCAGATAATTACTGCTGGACAAACTGCTGGATTATGTTATCCTTATGCTGACTTAATCAGAATCAAGCCCCACATACTAAAATGCACCTAGAGGACTTTAGTTTTGATTCTACTAGAGCTAGCTGGACAAATAAGGGGAAAAATCTCTCTAAGCTCAGACATCCGTTGTCCTCCCATGATTTACAGCACTCAGTTACCTGGTCATCTATCTCACAGACGTATTGACTCATTTATCTACAAATCATCTTTCAATGTGATCTACTCATGTAAATGCAGGCTAGCATGGAACCAAAACTAATTTTCAGAAGACAATTGGTACTTTATGAACTTTAGCCAAAGGTTTTGTGCTTCAGCTCATGTGAATGATAACTCTATCAGGTAAGTAAGACTACTTTCACATTGAAAGTGTTCTAGATTTAAAGTAAACGCCTAAGAAATTAAATGGCACAACACATGGTGCATATTTGACAGCAGTTCTTTGTGCAACAGTGGGATACCAGACAAGATCTTCCTGTTTTGAAAGAAGCTTCTGTAGTTTTTCTTAAAGGAGAACAAAGAAAACAAAAAAGGGAAGCAAGACTAGAAACATAGCAATATAATTCTGCAATTTCTTGTTCCTTCAAAATTAGCAGAAGCCAGCATAAGGGATTAATGATCAATGTATTCAAATTATATCTTTATCCTATTACAAACCGCTAAGATAACGAAAGAAGACAGCGCCTAAGTGGGTAAAAATTCCCACATCTGATTTGCAGATCAAGAGTGATTTTTTGTTGTTCTTTTATGATGTTACCAGAGGCATTATGAATTAAGTCTAAATTTCACTGGAGGTTCTGAAGAAGGAACCTAAAAGTTCACAGGAGAGTGGTTACATCTCCATTAGTAGTAACTCAGTTTTAGAGGAGTGAACCAGTTGACCAAAACAATTCACGCAGAATTTCATATATGCCTTGGAGAATTTACTCCAGATGAGATATAATGTACTCCTTGGGTAAAAATGCCTCTAGAACTTGTGGTTTGAATTTTTATGGAATAAGGAAATATTAGGCACGTACCGAAAGAGCTACAGGGAGGCCTCTTGGACCACGTCTCGTGGCGTGAAGCCCTCACTTAGATTTCTTCCAAAAGAAATCTGCTTTTAGGGCACAAAATGGCTTTGATAACTGAAGCAAAGGGCAGTCAGGGGATCCACTTCATAGCTGCCCCATTGCTCTGCAGCTAACCACTCATTTAGACACCACCCAAACATCCCTGCATTGTCTTTGAATAGTGTAATGATCTCTCACTTTACCTAAATGATGGCATAGGGCAATTTGATGCAAATGAGTTTTGAGCGTCTCTGTGGAACAACAAAAATAAAAAAATTAAAGCAACTAAGTAGGAAATTACACTACGAGGTTTCATGTTTTTAAATAGAACTGAAGTTACCAGAGTTAAGTTAACACAGAACCAGCCAATCATAAAATTCACTGCATGTCACACCTCAAAACAACACAAACTATACTGTAGCTGAAATGTTCTCTGCATTCCAATCTTGATTTTCATTTCTTTTATGCCGATGGAGCAGCATGGGGTGAATTGTAGGAATCCCTATTTCCACCATCACTAGTAAGATCACAATCTTGTTTTGCAAATGAAGGCAAACTGGCATTTGGAGTTTTATAAAGAGCAGTCAGTTACCTAGTGCTTTGTGACAGCTTTTATATATGCATTTAGTGAATGGTAGAGAATGATTACAATAGGAGCATAGAAGTAAGCATGGGTGCTGTAGCAATAAATAAGAGCTGCTATAAATCAGTGGCATTTTATTGACTCCAGTTCTGCTGGTCTGATTTAAATCAAGTATGAACTTGGCCCTGGGGGCTTGCAGAAAAATCCCTGGGTCTGAATCCTGCTGCCTTGACTTAGATAAATTTTTCCTAAATTTCAGTGAAAATCATGGTTGAACAAGGATTTCATAATTCTCCCGTCACATAGCACAAAAAATAGCTCCCTCATCAGCAGTTCATTTAGTTTTGAAATGTATCTAAATGTTTTATGGAAATTATCAGCTTTAAAATTGTTCCCATCGTGTGTTTAATGCTGACGCATTTTCCACTCTTCGTATGTTCAAAAATGCAAGTCACATTCCCTAGCTGAAAATAATCAGAAATATATATACAAAAACCCAAACAAAATACATTACCAATTTTTTTGTTATCTAAAATGTAGAAGTTTCATATTAAGCAGAAGCTAGCAAAATATCAATGGATTCATAGGCACACAGCACTGACACTGGGAAGTCAAGTATTAAGGCGTTTCTTTGTTTTCCTTTCTTGTTGTTTTTAATTTGGTTTTCTCAAAACAGACTCACCAACTTTACAGCAGTATTAGGCTCTGAAAAGAACCACATATTAAAACAATTACTAATTATGGGAAAAATAAAAAAGGGGTGCACAAAGAAGATGTGAATATTTTAAGAGACCCAGTTGTCTCAGCTTTTTGTACTTCCCAAGCAAAAGTAATAGCATTGCTTTTAAAATCACAAACTATGGTGCACATATAATTTCACATTGCAGTAAGAGTGCTAAAGCAGATCTGCAAGTGATCTATTTTTACTAGCTTCTGTCTCATTTTCAGAAGACCTTCCATACCTACACATGAGAGTAGGATGGCAGGTTAGACTCTAAAGGAACATAAAACATACAATGCCTGCCTTCTCTAAAATAGCAATGTTCCTAACCTGATGTCAAACACAGGATCACATTAAATCTCCTGCCACTCTGGTCACCTGCATGATGACAGCTGCAAGGGATCAGGAAGATGGCGACTACAGAAATGGCCCTCACACCTGGGGCAGTCAGGCCCTTAACTAGGTTCAGCTGCACAAGAACCAACAACCTTAATGAGGAAACAAGCAGGTAGGGCAGGAGGTACTTGCTGCCATGGGACTTGTGTCTCTGTTCTATTGTAAGGGAGTTTATTTTTTCCAGCCTGAAGCAGAAAAGGTATTTTCCCTATTGACTTATGGAATGTGTGGGTGAAATAAGTGTTTGAGGGTGGTAGGGTTGGGCTTGTTTTGTTCTTTTTTTTTTTTCATGCACATGATGACTCAGAAAAGAGAAATAATTTGGGTCAAGTGGGAATGAAGTTTCTGTTTGTTGGGGGTTTCTGGGGCAGGGAATAGAAAAAAAATTACAAGTCACTTTTAATCCTAAAGTAAGTGTTGTACTTTCTATTGGAAGCTGGAGATTGCGTTCAGAAGTAAATTTGTATTAATTTCAAAACAAAACTATGAGTTCCTCTTGAGCACTGGAAACGCTGTTTCTGAGCTGTTGCATTGGCTTTTTATTTTTTTTTCTGATACTTTGCTGCTTTGATCTGTTGAAACTCTTTGACTGGTTGTTATAGACTCACAAATTGCTTCAAGCAAATGCATGTGAGGGTTTTGTTTCTGTGAACAAGCTAGTTTCCTGAAATATTTTCATATTCCTTCTTCAAAGCACACTTAAAAAATACTAAATTTGATCTTTGGCTGGATAAGTGTCTCTGAGGAAGTCTGTGTATCCTCTGTTTCCACTGAGGACATGAAATAGTGCCCTGATAGTGCCTTGCATTTCCCAGGGTTTGGCTGCCAACTCCTGTTAAAACTCTTATAAACATTTCAGGCTGTTCCCAGAACTGGGCTTGCAGACTGGTTCTGAAATATGTGCTCTGCTCATGTCTGTGAGCAAACATGGTGACTTCTGTGTATTGCTGTATCTGAAGCAGGGTTTTTTGTAGCATATTACTTTGTAGTTTGGACTGAGGCTGAGCAGCTCAAGGAAAATGGTAAAAATACATAAGCTTTATTTCATTACAGCAGTGTGAGACAGGAAAAATTACGACTCTAAGCAACCAGAAGTTTTTAAAAATAACTTACCCACAAATTTACAATTGCATACAGGAAAAAGCACTCCTGCCACAAAAACAACTTTTCTGAAAAGAAAACTGCTGAGTTTTCTCTGCTGAGTTTGCTGCTTGCTGTCCCCACCCAAATCCTTTCTGGGAAAACTTCTGAGTCATTTGAGGCATGGCTCTGCAGATCTCGCTACAAAAAGAAAGCTCTTACTTAATGTATTTTTGCCTTCATTGAGTTAGATAGCCATGAAGAGAGTCACTGATTTGCTGCAGGGCTGAGCACCAGCGCAGCCATGGCTGCGTCGCTTTGCTGTCGTGCTTTCAGATCAGCCTCTTTCTGCCCCTTAACATAGATTATTACTGCCACTGATATTCCCTGCCCTGGCCCAGCACTAGGACTGGAATCTGCAGAGTCAGGTTAACTTCGCTACTTAAGTTTTTCACAAAAGTGCCTATGAGCCGAAGACCAGCATTAAGTCTCACTTTAAAGCAGTGGTTGGCATACCCTGATGAGTAACCCTGCCTTTACTGGTTGTTACCATGCCTTTACTCTGCAAACACCACATGCGTGCAAAACGCAGATGGCAGAGGAGGTCAGTACACTGCAGATGAGTGTGGAAGTTCCTGCAGGTTGCCTGTGAGCTTGAGAGCAAAGGCAGTGATGCTGGTGATGGAGGCAGCAATTGGCTGTCAAGCGTGGGTCTCTGGCACATTACACAAACTGCGCTTTGTGTCACATTCCTTGCGTGCACCTGCCAATTCTGTAAAGCACAGACTTTGCCAAGGGAGTGTTTCAGGTGGTTTCTTTCTGTTTTGGGAGGATTTAGGTTTTTTTAATAAAGGCAATTTGATTATTTTTCATTGTAAATCTGTAAAAATAAGTAATAGTTAATGGAGGGTGGAAAGTAACCATTGAAGTAAAAAATAAAATAGATATGAATTTGTGCATTTGCTTCAATTACTTTGGAATACTTTGGTATAAGATTGTCCTCAGGGTTGAAAAAGGAAGGTGCCCTTTATGTATAAAATAAAGCTATCCTTGGCTATTACAATTTTTTTTAGCCCTTAAGTAAAATGCTGAAGAAATGAGCAGAAGTCAATGGCATTTAGCAGAGTGGAATGGTTAATCCCAAGTTATGTGGCTTAGGTATTGATATACATGATTGGTGTTTCAGCTGAGTGAGAGGAAAAAGATAACGTGGTCTAAAATGCAAATGAGAAGCAGTAGGATATACAGTGAAAGAGTATTTCAGCTAACTGGGGTAAAACAATATTGGTGATAAAGGTGAAAGCAAAACAGAATTCTACAAACTAACTGCTAAAACAAAAGGTTTACTCTTAATAGCAGTATTTGGAAAGAAATATCATCTAATTTATTGTAACTTTGAATGAAATATATCTATTTACTGTCTGGGCGATGAATATATGTTCTGCATATCTCAGCCCACTTTTTTCAGACAAGGTAAATGCATGTGTTTCTAGTTCTATGGATGATTGCCTGAGCTGTAGCAAAACCTTTTTACCCTGATACTTGTGCTGCTAGGTCTGGGGTGCCTTATGAGATTCATCTTCTTGATGGTTCATTTCAGTAACAGACCTTTAGATTATACATTGCTCCTGAATGACAGTTACATATCTCCATTACTAGGATATATCATATCCATCTTTACTAAATATTCAGAAAATCTATGTAAAGACCCATCTGTGAGCTGGGAAGAAGCTTCTGATGTTTGTGTGCGTAGCTGGCAGCTAAGATGCTGTTGGGATTTCATTATTTTAAACCTTGGAACACAACCGCCCTGTGGTGGTCTTTGAACCACACTTTCCACATGCTTCTAGGAAAAACATGCAATTACTTGTGGACAACCTACACACTTGAAGAATAATTAAATGTTTTAACCATAAGAATAATGCATGGAAACTTGGCTTCAGTGCAGAGGACCCAGGGGTGGGTGTCCCAGGATCCTATCACCCAACCGCTCTCTTTGGAGTGCAGCAGCACAACTGTCTAGACTAGGAGGTCATTTCCAGTCAAGAAGGTTGGCCTTCTAGGGAAGGGGAAGGGTCCCCCACTTACGTTTCATTCAATAAGATGAAAGTCTTGAAAATGAAGAGATCTTTCCTAGGAAAAATTGTTTAAGAGTTAATTATTCAAAATTATTCAGTTTTTTGTTATTACCGGAGTATGACATGAGACCCTGTCAACAGTGATATGATTCCATCTAGGTGTCTGACAGCCAACATTGTCAACTTAAGTACTGGTTCTTCCTAAAACCAGTCAAAATCGTGGGAGGGCCTGACATAGCAGGAAGAAGGTTCCAAAGAGGGACAAACTGCCAGCTGCCTGGGGGGGAGGAGGAAACATTCTTTCTTTTGCAAAGCATGACTACTGCACAAAATCTGAACTGCAGCAGATGCCAGTGACCACTTTATCGCTGGCAGAGTGCTCTCCATCCAGAAGCTACATACGGAAGGAGCAGTAGTGGTTGTTGTTGTTGTGATCTCTGAAAAAGACGTCATCGTACGGAAGGCAGAGCCCTCCTGAAAGCCTGCAGCCCCTGGTGAGAAAAAGATGGGGTTTTGCCAGGGAGCAGTGTTCCCTGGGCTGGAGAGAACTGTGTGGCAATCCTGCATGAGACAGAAGGACGCTCTGAAATGAAATGAAGTGGGAAGTATGTAATTACAGGTAAGCACAGATGATATTAAGATGCACTTTCTTCCAAAATGTGGAGGTCAATGTGAAACACAGGTCACTGTCCCTTAGCTGTATAGATTAAATAGCTTAAAAACAGGATCTGACAATAAAGTGATATATGAACAAAGGCAAGGAAGAAGATATCCTCCCCTTGGCATACAGAAAATAGTCTTAAGTTGCAGTAATGTTCAGAGCATGCTCTAAGTCCAAAGACTATGTCAGTTCAGGACACAGCAGCTGCCTCACTATAGAAAGGTGAAAAGGTGATAGAAGGCTGTCAGTACTTTTCATTTATATAATTGCCTTAATTCTTCTTAATAGATGAGGTTGGCTTTTTAAGGGCCACAGTCTTCTGTTAATGTGGAAATAGTTCTTTCCTGAAATGGAACTGTTGTGAGATGTGAGTGATACTTTACATGTAGAGGAGCAAAGGACTTTGCAGCTCCTTTAGAACTCTGTCTTAGAGAGCCATCTCACTGCCACAGTTTCATTAGCTCATTTACATGAGCTTGAGATACCCCCATCTGAGCTCAGGCAAATTTGATGCAGGAACTGAGCTGTGTTGTACTGGTGTTAATGTTCTGAAGATAGTTCAGATGAGTGTTGGATGCTATTTGTCAATCTGGACCATAATTTATTGTGCAAACACCCCTGTTCTTAAATCCGTGCATTAATCTGTTTTCTGAGAGACTTGAGATCTGAGATGATGGGTTAAAAAAAGGTCCATTAATCACTTAACATCTTTGACAGTCCATAAAGTTTTTGTTTCAGTTCCAAGCAGCCCTGGAAGACCTCAGACAGTAACTTTTAATGGAAGCACTGAGAAATGTAGTAGTCCCTCTGGTTTATGTTCAAAAGTACAAATACATAGGATATTTAAAATACTTTTACTTCAGGTTCGTATATCAATATGATGATGTAAATGAAGAATTACTGTGAGGAATGTCTCAAAGAGTGTCTCAAAGAGAACAGTCTGAGTATTGCTCCTTTTGGCAAGCTGCAGTTTAATTGAATGTTTAACGGGCTGCCTCCAGCCAAAGTGTGCCATTACTGTACACAAGATGAAAACAAGTAAAAACCCCTAAACTCCTGTGACTTGCAACATTTACATATGCAGATTTCCCTTTCTTCTCAGTGTAATTGTTTTGTTTATTTGCCAGTTGTCGATAGAGAAGTTGTATTATTTTTGTTTGCCTTGTTGGATTAGTGCTCCTTCTTTTCTTTGAATTTCAGCCAAAGTGAGGAATTGAAAACAAGCCGAGTCTTGGAGAAAGTACCACATTTAAACTGTGTTTTAGGGATTAATATTAAGAAAGATAATTGTGGAAGCAGCAAGGAGGTTTTGATGCTAATGTTTGAGCCTTTGTCCAATGTGCATCAAGGCTAACTTTTCTGCTGAAATTGATATAAAAAGAGATACAGTAATTATTTAATAGTATTTAGAAATCAAACTGAAGATATTTCATGGATTTGGTTGGTTTAAAGTTAATGGTATTTCAATAAGATTGTGTTCTTAATTAAATGTAATCTTTACTGCTGAGTAAGCTACGACAACTAAATGCATCCTTTTGCATCGCAGCTCTTTTTTAATCCCTCTCACTTATTCTTCAGGAGATTGAACTGTTACTATCTTTATCTCCTGTGTGTCTGCTTTTGCATCAGCTGAAAGGCACAGATCAGTGTTACAAAGCACCATGGAAAATCCCATCAGTTTTCTCTATAGACCTTGTATTCTCCATGCAGTGTGATGACATGAGGAGAGGCACAGAGTTATTGTGTGTAGCAGCTCATGGGAGCCTTCCCCCGGATGGGCCAACACAGGTTCTGGAAAGGTGGTTCTTCTTGTAGTGAGATGCTGTTCTGTTTCCCAATTTACTAGGTTAAGTGCATGTCTGGGGTGGCTGGTAGCCTCTGTATAGTCTCCTGTGTCCAACCAACCCTCCTGCACTGCTTCTCAGTGCTCCTGCAGTCAAATAGGAGGCTGGGATGTCCCTTGCCTGTTCTGCAATGTACACCTTGCTGCAGGTACCCCTGCCAAGGCCATGCAGCTTCCAACAGCTCATTATGAGGGCCCTTCAGCCCCTGCCCATTGCTCGCATCTTCCTGCCATCCACCTCCCATCTGGCTCCGTATAGCATGTAAGTACTGTGACTTGGGTTTTTCAGATATTCTCCCAGATGTGAACAACTCAAATGCAAGATTTGGCCCTTCATATCATGTATTCAGTGATTTTGCCTCTTTGGTTGTGTTGCTAACCTACAGGTCTGTTCTGGGGAGTTCTGAGAAATACGTAAATGTGCTTTTGGCAACTTAATTTATACTTTTACTGCCTGGCAAGTTGATTATAGTAAGAATGGAAGCAGGGAAGACTATAAGTGCAGAGAGTGCCTTAAGCTACTTCAGGGCCAAGTCAGAAGCTCTTCCATATATCCAGGGAGAGGGTTACATTTAAAACTCACGGAGACAGCCCTGAGAAGACTAGATTAGTTGTGATGTGTTGTTACAGCCTTTACCCATTATACAAGCAGCAGATGGTTCACCATGTTATATTTTATTGACCTACAGGAAGTGATAGAAGAGGTGGTTTTGTCACTCCTACTTGCTACAAAACCTATAAAAGTTACTTTTAGCTGTTAACTAGTGAGTTTAAATTGGGTATCTGTCTTGTTTAATGAGGAGAGAGAAAGAGTAAAAAAATCAATGAAAGTCAGGTTTGTAAATATGTTATCTGAATCCCCTGGGCTTATTAGGTAGGATAGTCTTGTAGACAGCAAGAGCCATATGGAAATCCTTGAAGTAATTTCATGCAGTCTTGTTCCGTACAGATGATTTCCTATCTGACTAGACTAAGTAAGATGGGCGAGTCATCCATTAAGAGGATTAAATTCTTCTGGCTAGAGAAAAGCAGAGACCAAGCTTTCAGTGTGGCAGGGAATCAAGTTAGCATGATAAAAGAAATGCAAAAAAAAGTGAAAAGAATGTGAACTTTGACAGACTTGTAATATTAGTGCATAGGAACTCCACATTTTTAAGCTTGGTCAGAGAGCTGGTTCTGTCTGAGCCGCATCTGGGTGAACGGAGACTGGAAAATGTGGTTGCAATTCCTGTATGTGTAGGCAAAACCCATCAGATGTGCAAGTGCTTAGTTCTGTGAAGTCTATATATGAGTTCTAAAGCTTTAAGAAATGTATGAATGTAAAGTATTAATTTCAATCAGCAGGGCATGGGTGGCATTTACATGTGAAAGAGTGAGACAATGGGGTGAACGCATAGAAAAGCAGAGTTTAACAATTGTTAACAGTCCTGTTTGATATCAAGCTTTGATCTGTTTGGTCACCCTGAACATTCAGTGGCAAGTTGCATATATGTAATAACATATGTAAATAATCTCTGAGTTATGAAGGCATGTAGGGGTGACTCTACTCTGTAAATTGCTTGACAGGTTGTATCCTCTGAGAAAATTTTCAAAAGGAAAATTTAATTTCCCTAGAGCGAGTTTTGAGAGCCTAACTTGTATCAAGTGCCTATCCAACTTTACTGTTCCTCTATGTGTACTATGAATGGGTCACCATTGTGTGCTACATGCTTCAAATCCTAGAGTTCACAGGGGAGTGGATTGCTGCTGCTGCTGGATTTTGGTTTTGTGCTGTGTTAAACAATAAAGGTGCTACCCTTCCAGACAAAAAATGAAAGTATTTTTCTACAACCCAGAAAAGACAGTTAATTTCAACAGACTTCTTGAATAATAAGTGTCACCTGGGGCAAGATGCTTTAAGAACGTGCAAACAAAGTTCAATGCTAAGGCAACTATGCATCTCTTTGAGCCAATTTGAGTCAGTATTCCCCTTTGTCTTAAGCTTTACTAAAACAATTTGTTGGCATTTACCTCTACTTTCATCCAACAAAGTTTTTTCTTCTAAACAAAAAAATCATCTTTTTAAAATCTGAGGTCAGATTTTAAAATAAGGTCAGCTCAATGAGGGTTTTTTTCTCTAGCAAATCAAGTTGGTCTAGCACAAAAGCTGTTTATATACCCTAAGACTTGGTGTAGACTTGGTTTGGGAATAGAATGAACCTGAAATCTACTGTTGTAATACCTTTGTGCCACTCTGACTTCTCTCTTAGTGTGTGCAGCAATGGGATCAGGGGTCTGTTTTGGTAAATGTTAGCCATATAAAGAGGGAATGTTATACCCTTATTAGCTGATCTTGACCTTCCCCACCACTGAGGCTCTGACAAAGTGATGCTGCTATTTAGATGGTAGATTTATCTTGGAAGTCTCTGGTGTCTCATAAGAGTCACATCCAGGGAGATCTGGCTTTTCTCTTCTAAGCAGGGAAACATTCAGTGGTTCTACCAGGATCAGAGTTTATGGTGGTCTCATTTATTCCAGCAAGTGCTAAATCTGCTGATGAAGGGTGATGCCAGGTCTGTTTCTCCTCTAACTGTTCTGTATAATAAAAGGAAAAGAAAATAATTAATGAACTGCTCTTATGGGCTAAGCCTGTCCTCTCTTCATATTCCAGAGCAGGCACTAAAAAAAATCTAAAAACGGGGGTTTACTTCAATTTTTTTTTTTACTGTCAATTTTTTGTCTCCTAAACCATGGTACAAACAGAGGCCTAGGTCATGTTTCAGAGGTGATATAAAGCAATGGTAAAGTGCAGATTTGGTCCAAATGGCAAAATGACTGAACAAACTGACAGCATTTGGTGATTGGAGACCAGATCATCATTTCTTGGATAAGGTGACAGGATCACCTGTGTAGGAAATCCAGGCTGCTTGGGCCATATCTCTTCTCACTATGCTGCAGCCACTTCTCTGTGTTCTCAAAATAGATACCTTTGCACCTAATCCTTATGTCCCATCTTTCTAAGCTGTAGGGATGGGTGTGATTTGCTCAGTGCATTAGAATATGAGCACTAAAACATTGTGGGCTGCAGGTTACTCTGAGACTAACTGGAGGCAGTATAAAAATGAAAAGGTCCCAGCCTGGGAAATATCTGTAAATGTGTTAGTTCTGTAATGTGCTTGAACATGAAGTGCGATAGTAGAGAGGGAAACAACCCTAATTTACTCAGTAAAGGTCAGAAATGGGGACTGAAGTATGAAAAATAGCAAAGTGGTGTCTACAGGAGGTACTTCATCTAATATTCTTAGAAAAAAAGCCCTGTAGAGCTGTGAGTATGTTGAGTTCAAGCCAGTACTAATTTTTAACTGTGAGCTTAGCTGCAAAGCCGTGAGAAGTCTCCCTGAGTTCATGAGCAATGACTTGAGGCCTGACTGGCTGGTGCCAAGTTCCTTCCAAGCTGTACTTCATTTTCTCTCCTCAGCAGGCAGCTCTCGGGCACCTTGTTCATCGAATGACAATGTGGGACAGATCATGGTGATTTACTATGCTAGCTTTGCTTTGAGAAACTTGTGCACACCATGGAACACACCTGTGTTGCTCAAGTATTTTTGCTGAATTGTGAGTGTGTAGTCATATTGGGAGCTTATTTTGTATTCGAGAACTGATTATGCACATGAATTGTTTGGCAAATGTTTTGTGAATAATGAGGGAACAGTTGAGAACTACCTTTGCTCTGTTTGTGTATTGTCAGTGAGCATTAGGTTAATTTATCATCTACATTATTCATTATAAACTCTTCAACCAACTCTAATATACTTTCTTTCCTTCTCTTGAGAAAAGTTCAGGGTATACATTCTTCAGTGTATTCCTATTTGATTTCTTCTTTCACTGAATGGTTTTAAAATTTGAAAATTATAATCTGCTGCAGATAAATTTTGTGAAAATAATTTGTTTCCTTATGTCAATCTACAATTACTTTTCTCTCACCTTAAAATATTCCTCTTCCAACACCAACCCCCACCCCCCCAAAAAAAAGAGTAGAATAGTGTTTCTGAATTCCCAAGTTACAACTGATTACCTGAGGAGCATCTCTGGGCCAGCATTCTGCAAGGGGAGGCATTGAGGGAGATTTGTGCTGCTGTTGGAGCAGAACAGACAGAAAAGCTGTTGTGTTGTTGTTTTAAACAGCTGGGCCTTCTCTTCAATAAAGTTAATAGACCTGTGTAGAATCAACTGCAGTGAAAAGATGGTTTCATCACCCTTCTGCTACTGCTAGAAAATGTTTTTCTTCTCCTTTGAATTCATAGGTTTAAATCCTTCTTCCTAGAGCAGTGAGCACTGGTTAAATGGACAATAGGGCACCCTGAAGGGTGTCAGAAATGGGATTTGCTCACCCCTCGGTGCTGCAGGATCAATGGCAATGAGCTGTGTCTCCAGCCAGGTGTCAACAGAGTCCTCGTAGTGCGGGCATGACACAGGCAAGAGCTCCAATTCAGTATCTTATGCTCAATTGTAATTGCTTTGCTGGTGGCTCTGTGCACAACAGCAAAATCTAAACATCAAAATAATCTACTTCCATAAATTTCACTGTATGAGTAGTTTTGTTCCGTTTGTTTTCTCTCTGGGCATCCTCAGCGATTTGTTTTCCTCCACTGTTGCTTAAATCAGTACCTGTGGGGTACTTAGCACTGCTTGTGGTGCAGCCACATCTGTGTCTCTGCAAGATCCAGGTAGACTCCGCCTGGCACCAGCTGTGGCTGCTGTATGTGACAAGGCCCTGCAGCTCAGCTCTTTGCTTTGTACCTCCTGCAGGGTGCCAGAATCTCTCTGCCAACAGCCCATGACTGCCAGCCAAAGGGCCTGTGGGATTAATACTGAGGTTATTTGCCAGGTAGCACTTGAAGCATGGTAGGGCTGCTTGTGAATTTACAGACCAGCAGAGCTCTGCTCATCACTTGCCCTTCCCTTGGAAGAGAAGAGCCAGACACCTTCACCTCTGTGGCTGGGAATAACAGACCCACCCCAAGCTGGTAATACTTCTCTTCCCTGCTCACCTTCCTTGAATGCTTGATGCATTAACACTGAGGTATTTTGAATTAAACTATTCTTGTGTTCTTTGGGTGGGTTTTTTCCCATTTTTTTGTGGATTTTTCAATGGGATATTTGAAGTCAATATTGAAGGACCTCAAGATATAATTTAATGATTTTCTCCCAGCAAACCCTAGGGAGCCATAGGCACAAACACACACTGCACACAACGTCAAAATTGAAAATGTAAGTGATATCTGTTCTTCATCACTGGTTATTCTTTTTTTTTCTGTTTACCCTTTTTTCTTCCTCTCTTGCTACTCTGCAGCTTTTCTGACCCTTCTCTATTTCTGTAGCAAAAATAAAACTCAGATGAAGAAAGCTTTCCAGCTTTTTGGAAGTTACCATGTTTTAGCTGTCCTTTTAAAAAGTGAGATTGCCAAAGATTAAAAAAAAGGACAGAAAAAAAGCATCAGTAATTCTTACATTTAGTGAAAAATTTAAGGTTTAGTTTTTTAAACTTTCTGCCGTGGAATTCTTGAGGGAGTGTGGGGTGGAGAAAAGTTAAGTATAAAAGAAGTGCTGGAAAAAAGAGCATTTGCTGCTGTGAAAGACATAACTCAGTCTTTCCAAGCACCCGTATTTACTTGGCTACCAGGGAAATGGGATTGATAATTCTGTGGATAACACAAGGATGATCAAGCAGAATTTGGCATATCACTCTAACTGCTTCTGGAAATCATTACACTCTGACATTCAATAGATAGCATGAATGTAGATTTAAGATCAATGGTTACTAAGAATCAGAAACAGCCAGGGTTCTCATTGGGATTCTCATTTTCCAGAGCTGGCTTTTAGCTAGCACAAAAGAGGCTTGCTGGATGAGAGACATCTTATTGTTTGCAGAGTCATTCAGTAGCTGAAGTTCTGAGCCAAATGTTTCTGCAGCTTTCCTTTCTTCTGTCCCAAGAACTCTGATTTTTCTATGACAAGAAGGGTTATGTTCGTGGTGAAAGTGATGGTATTTGTAGGAAATGGTAAAGTTACTAAGAAATGTTTGGCTTCTCCAAATGCAGGGCAGTGCTGTGGGATGAAAGGAAGCCAAGAACACCCAAGCTGCTTTCAACCTACTATCCCAGTATATAGATTCCCACATCAGGCTCGGTCTGCATCACACTACAGACCTACCCAGGGGACACAATGCAGCATTTTATTTTCTTGTTGTTAGGCTTGAGAGTTTCCTGACTAGTTATTGTTTTTTTATATTTAGATGTAAGCATTATATCAAATGTGCTTTTACTGCCATTGGTTCCACTAAAGAGGTAAAAATGTATCATCTAAAAGTAAACTTGTCCATGAGTAATAATTAAAAAGGAACCACAAATAATAGCTAGTAAGTCTTACTGTATGTGAAATACCAAGGGGGAAAAAATATGGCAAATGCATACAGAAGGAGAAATAGAAGAAAACACGCTTGTTTTGAAACAAAAACTACGATGGAGGAGACAATTGCACTCTAGGCTTCCATTCTGTCAGAGTACAACATAAGGTCTTGATTCTTAAGGAAAGTCTTTCAGCGTATTTTCTGCAGCTTTTAAAACAGTGAAAAAAAACTAAGCATGAAATGTGGATTACTCCTTTAAGGAGTGTCTGCCACTTGATGCTTTCTCAAAACCCTTGTCAGTTGAACTTCTTGGCCATTGTGTTAGGAAAAAAGAGAAGCCTATTTGTTGTTGAGAAGATCTTGGGAAGAACAAAGCAAGGCAATAATGAGGTACTTGAGAGAACAGCTACCTTTGCTGCAGTAGGGAGCTTTATAGCATGCCATTTCTGAAAGTCTGTATGACTTTCATGTGGCCCAATAAAGCTTGCTTGTGCCTGTCTCTTCCAGAGAGTTAGTCATGAACTTGTCACCTTTCATAATGCAGGGCCATTTGTAGCAATTTCAGTCTTACCACTATCGATCTCCTCCAAGTAGAGATTTTGCTGCCATATCTTTCAGATCATGTAAGGATGACATGGTAGTGTTAGCGGAGAGACGGACACATAACCACTCAGAGAGGTTATATGCGGTGCTTTATTTCGAGGCCCTGGGAACCAGGGGTACGCATCCAAATCTGGTTCCAAAACCCGTCACAGCGCGACTGCAATTTTATTTCATAACCTGATGTATATGCAACAGGTCATGCCTCAGTTACTGAACCTACTTAATACATATGTAAAACAAATACTTCATCAATTAATTACATCATTAGTCCCATCTGTGCTTGCGCTAACCCCCTCTGGTGGTCGTCGAGAAGCCCCTCATGTTGAAGTAAGACGTCTTCCTCACCATGTCCTTTTCAACCCTCTCTGCACTGGAGTCAGTCCAGCGTCCTTGGACGTATTTCAGCTTTCACTTCTCCTGAAACCATTACCAGATCCAGGATCTCTTTTTTTCTACCAGTCCATCCTTGAAGTTTCATCTCCGTATTTCAAATCTTACTTCTATAAGGTAAAACTCTCCCCAAGGCTCCCAACTACGAAGTTAATCATTAACTGAATTACTTACCCTTAAAATCAGCTACTCTTGATTTTAATTAAAGCCTTTATTTATACTCAGAAAATCATTGATTTTTCCTTATTATTCGTTAATCTTATCCATTAACTATAATTCCCAATCATCTTAATTTTATTGATCATCAAATTCTCAACAGTAGGATTATGCAAAAAGCTGTTGGGAGCTTTCTGTGAAAATACACTTCACCAATTTTGATGAAATCATTTTCAGATATGCTTCCAGACAGCTTTTATGGCAGCTGGAAAGGGGAATAGGTCATGGGATCAAGGGAAGAGACATTGCCCAAACTAATTTTCTGAGTGTAACTTTGTGCAAAACTTCTTAAAAGGAAGCCTGCAGAGGCTTGCTATGTTAAAGGAGTGTCCTTCTATGTGGTTGTACAGGCTTAATGGTTCTGCAGGCTGATGTGCTATCCATTCACCTTCATGCTAGTAGAGAACACATGTAATTGCAGAGAAAGAGATCCCTCTTGGTCCCAAAGAGAACTACTAAACAACCACAAATAATAAAACTTTCTTCTAGACTTGTGTCACTTGGGTCAACAATTCATTTTTAAACTCTGTTACAGATGGAGTTTTTTGCTGACTCCATGTGCACCAAAAAGATTCCTTTGCCTTTTTTCCCCTAAAGCCTTTCCTCTTTTCCCAACACAGAATACTGGGCAGCATTCAGCTGCAGAAAATAGATAGCTGCATTGGGCATCCTCAGGGTTTTATAAAATGCTATCTTTCTTTCTCTAGCTCTGTATTTCTAAAACACTCCCAGCAAATTCCAGGTCTTTGACAGGTAAGAAATACAAGCATGTTTAGTCACTAAAGTCAAAGACAAAAGTATTGATGCAGTGCCATTTTGTGGTTCCTATACTGCCAAAACTCTTTGGTTTTTCCTACTCCTGCACGTATAGGAAATCAGTGGGTTCGGTAGGTGTGTAAAGATTTGCAGCTGGGAGCATCCTTGTCTCCCATGAACCAGATGAATGGGGTCTCAGAAATAATCTTGGGCAACCTGTGCAAAGCCCTCTCTGCACTGCTATGGCCTGCCACCAGGTCAGGACTTTGCAAAAGGCATGTGATTTTTGTCTCTTATAGACCTATAATTGACTGGTTTTCAACTTTGAAACAGTCACTGAAATCATTAATATCTTAAAACAATAGAACGTTTCCAGAACTGCTTTCTAGAAGCTTTAATGACACTTGGAAATATATATGCATATATTCAACCCCCATGTGAGAGAGTAAAGTATTCTTGATTCAGGGTTTTTTCCATGCAGCAGAATTAATTTTGAAGGCTGAAAGTTCTTCTTGCCAGATATTACACCTAAGCTGCAGATCAAGTGCTTCTCCCATTACGTTGTATTTCAAGGTGGATTTTCTTAGCACAATGGCATAGCTGTTCTGCCCCAGTGTCAGATGGGAAACAGTGCTAATATGAGAGAGATTGGAGCTGTTTAACCATGCAGATTATGATAAAGACCTCAAAGATATTTTCTAGATTAGAATAATTATTTTAGTATTAGTTTATTATAAAAGTCTCTGGTTTTACCATCAGTGAAGTTATTGAGGACTCAACAAAGATTCTAAAGCAAAACAAATATAAAATCAAAAGGGATTTCCAGTAACAGATCTACTGAGTGATATATTTGAGGAAAATTCTTTTGTTTCACACCAGTTGCTCACCTTAGTTTTAGAAGTCTTGCGTGTTTGAGTGGTGCATTGAAAGATAAACATATGTAGGTTTTCACACCATAATCACATTTGGATACACTCCAGCAAATAATCTAATTTTAGGTTTACTTTTCCTTTCCTTTTCTTAAAGTATTTTTCAAAATCTTCTGAAGGCCACCACAGGCAACACCACCTCAGAAACTTTTTTAGGTTTTTCTTCATAACTATATTGCTCGAAACAAGAATGGAAATGTCTTTTAACCAAGTTCTTAAATCAGTTCTTTATTAATTTTCTTATTTTTTCCTTGCTTCGACTTTCCTTTTAATGTTTAAATGAAGAGCTATGGATTGAGTATCCATAAATGGAGTCTTTATCATTATGTTTTATTGGTATGTTGATGATAAAAGGAAGACTAGAGAAAATGTGGACCCTCTCCCAAAGGAAACGGAAGACCTGGTTACCCAGGATATAGAAAAGGCTGAAGTACTCAATGACTTTTTTGATTCTGTCTTCACTGACAACTGCTCAAACCACACTACCCAAGGCACAGAAGGCAAAGGCAGGGACTGGGAGAATGAACAACCACCTACTGTAGGAGAAGGTCAGATATGAGAACATCTAAGCAAGCTGAAGAAATTGCATCCACAAGTTCTGAGAGAATTGGCAGATGAAGTTGCTACGCTACTATCAATCACGTTTGAGAGGTTCTGGAAGTCCCATGAAGTTCCCACTGACTGGAAAAAGGGGAAACATAACCCCATTTTTTAAAAGGGAAATAAGGAAGACTCAGGGGACTTCAGGACAGTCAGATTTACCTTTGTGTCTGGGAAGATCGTACAGCAGATCCTCCTGGAAACTGTGATAAGGCACATGGAAAATAGGAAGCTAACTGACGACAACCCATATACCCTTCACGAAGGGCAAATCATGCCTGACCAGTTTAGTGGCCTTCTCCAACAGGGTTTCAGAGTCAACAGCTGAGGGAAGAGCAACTGATGTCATCTACCTGGACTTGCACAAAACATTCAACACTATTCCATGTGACACCTGGTCTCTACATTGGAGAGACATGGATTTTACAGAGGAACCTCTCAGTGGATAAGGAGTTGGTTGGATGATTATACTCTGAGCTGTGGTCAACTACTCAATGTCCAAGTGGAGACCAGTGATGAGTGGTGTCCCTCGGGGATCAATATTGAGACTGGTGGTGTTTAACATCTTTGTCCATTTTATGGAGAAGCGCAAGGTCCTGTTGGGTTAGCGCAAGTCCTCAGTACAGGCTGGAAGATGAAAGGATTGAAAGCAACCCTGCCGGTGGAAAATCTGGTGGAAGTGGGTCCTTGCAGCCTAGAGATCAACCATATCCTGTGTCAAAAGAACCATAGCCAGCAGGTTGAGAAGAGTGATTGGGCCCTGCTACTCCCCTCATGTGAGACCTCACCTGGATTTAGATTAGATATTAGGAAGAAATATTTTCCTGTGAGGATGGTGAGGCACTGGCACAGTTTGCCCAGAGAATTTGTGGCTGCCTCATTCCTGGAGGTGTTCCAGGCCAGGCTTCATGAGGCTTTGAGCAATCTGTTCCAGTGGAAGGTGTCCCTGTCTATGGCAGGCGGATTGGAACTGAGTGATCTTTAAGGTCCCTTCCAACCCAGACCATTCTGTGATTTTTTTGACTACAAATTTTTCCTGGCACTTAACTATGAATCTTCCATCTCTTCCAATATTTTAACTTTTTTCCCACTATTTTTTATTGTTTGTTATAAAGCTAAGCCATCTTCTTCCCTTGATAGAATTTGTCCACCTAAATATTTCTGTATTTCTAGCAACACCGCTCATGATTAATTCATTTCTGCAAGACAGTAAATCTTTCAGCCACAATAACCTCAAGTACTGTATGTTGGCAAGACATGAGGTGTTTTTGCTCCCAAAAGAGCCCATCTTTGTCCCTACTGCTGATGAAATCAGTATCCTAGAGACTGTGTTTTCTTGCTCGAAGACAGAGGAGAACTTGGAAATGTTCCTCTCTCTGGGTAGCTATGCATTCTATAACTTCAGCAAATATATACAACACAGGAAATCTGCATCAAGGCCTTTTCTCCTTCCCTAAACCAAATTTTTATCTCCTTCATCCAACTGCAGAGCAATGTGGCTGAGGTCATGCCATGTCAGGAGCAAAGGTTTTAGTTGCTGTGTTGACTGCTTCAGGCAGGACACAGCTATCACTTCCTTCCGCTTGTAAGTATCCACTCCTTTCATTGGCCCTAGGAGGGCCATACTGGGAGCATCACATTTTCTGCCCTTGTGACTATTATATCCATACATCAGAAAGAGGTATTTCCATGTATCATCACTTTACTCTCTGTCCATTACATACCCTTTGGATGGTATCTTCAGCTTGTGTATGCCCATTGAGAAATGCAGAAGAGAAACAAATCAGCTTAAATCATAATTTTCAAAAGGCATTTTTCCTGATCAGCTTGCAATGGACAATAAGAGCTCATTCACTCTACTTCTCATGGTGTGTTAGTGAAATATTATGAACAGACAACTGTTGTAATAAAAACTCAAGCCCATCAGTGTTATGTCCCTTATAAATCATACTTTTCAGGGAAGTAATGCTTTTTGGATGCTGTAAGGTTTAAAACTTGGATATAAACCTCAGGTATGTGTAGTGTTTGTTCTTGGCTTTGTCCTTATGCAGTCTGATCTTTGGGAAAGAGTCCTGACATTGTTATAGAAGTTAATTAAATTTAGATCTGCTGATTTGTTCGGTCCCTGATGTCTTTCCAGCTCTGTTGTACTCAGAGGCCCCTCTCTCTGGCTTCTGAGAGGGTGAGTGTTGCAACAATGGGGCAGAGTCAAACCAAGGGTGCTGAATGGTTTTGTCCCTGTCATGTTGGCCATTGTCCCTTCTTTTCTCTGGGAGGATAATTAGCATGTCTTGCCTTCAAGGACAGTATTTAATTTTGATTTGTGTGGAACACTAAGGAAATGGAGATCGAAGTGATCAGCTGCTGAATTCTGTGTCCTTTACCTTTTATTAGAGGTGTTAGTTCACATCTTCATGAAGGATGTATTACGTGATCACAGAAATAGAATAGATTTACCTCTTTTTAAATGCCTTTTATCAATTTCCTCTTGCAATAAAGTATGAATTATTGACAAACCCCAGGCCTTCTGTCACACCTGCCTCTCTGGTTTAATAGTCCTTTCCTCTATGCCCTTGTTGCTATGGTGCTCCATTTTGCAGCTACAATGCATTATATATTGTAATAAGTGATACATGCTCAAGGCAGCCCCAGAAGTCGCCCCTTGGCAATAAATAACTTCAATTTCTTTACTTAAGCAAAGTTTTTTTTGAGAGTATGAGGCAACCAAACTGTTGACAGGAATGGCAAATGTGGTCATCAGATAATTCCCATGATACCTACTGTTTGAAAATGTGATGGGACACAGGATTTGCCTAGAAGAAATGAGTGAAATTTTGAATGTGTGCAACAGAGAGACAGATGTCTCAGATACAGGTTATCATATTTTATTGACATTTTCAGTTAAAAATAAAAAACTCTTATGTCTTATGTCAATTTCCTTCTGGTTCATAAGTATAAAATTGGCTGAAAATGTGACGATAGCTTAAATGTGTGAGACCTCAGACGTTTTTGTGCAACATTCCTAATTGAAAAGTCTGGAATTTTTCAGCGAGAGGAAAAAAAAAACAAAATTGAACATTTGCATTACCTCTTTCCTTACGATCACATCTTTTGAGTCTTTATTGTGAACAGAACTGCAAGGATTGTTTAAAAATAAATAGAACAACAAAGTAAAATCAAAATTTCTGTCTTGGAAATTGAATATTCAGTGTCTTTCTATGTATGTTAATGAGGTTAATTTACCACTTGTTAAGAATTTGATGGGCAAATGTCCATCTAAAAAGCATTTGCAATCACAGGTATATTAAGAGGTACATTCGTTGTACTACAATAGAAATAGTCACTGAAAATGTTAATAACGCATACGTTATTAACGTGTAATAAAGCAAAGTAATATAAATATATGTAGTAGCTCTTGACAGGTACTGCTAGAACATGCCTGCCCATTGCCAGCTTGGGATGCCACAGCCGTTGGCATCTCTCCCTGTGGGGCAGCTGGCAGATGGTGGGCACCAGCACCTGCCAGTGGTTGAAATGGTGTCACTTCCCACCATCCTGAACACCAACTGCCTCCAGCACAGAAATGAAGTAGACGTCGGTGTCTCCCTTACTTTTTCCCTCACGTTGGCTCATGATGTTTATCTACCAAGCAGGAATAACCTTAAAAATAACTCTTGGGAAGAAGTCTAACAGTGACTTTGTTCAATCTTTAACCTCAGGCAGACTGTTGTCAGCAAGAGATTTTTAATGACTTCCCCCCCCTCCCAGTACCAGGTGTTTTTTTTCAGTGCTGTTCTGAGACCCAGAGGCATAGACTGTATTCCCAGATCTGATGTTTTTGGAACCTCTCCTGATCCCTTTCCAGCTCTTCCACCATGTACCTGGCATGTCATACACCACCTCTCTTGGGCAGTGATTGCTCTTTGCTGAACAATTTTATACCACCTGTGACTGGTATAAAATGTCTGGCATCTCTGGGAATACACAAAAGGTAAATAAGAAAACTAAAGGGAAATTGCTAATGAGACCAAGCTCAGTATTTCTTTTTTTCAAAACACACTGCTGGAAAGTCTTAAGAAGCAAGAGGGGAAGACAACCAAAAGCACTGGCTTTATTTTAACAAGGGTTAGAGCAATGTCTGTATGCACATGGCAACTACGAGGCAGAATTTAAGTCTATGGAAACTTCTGATACTTTAAAAATGTGTTTTCAGTTTCAATTGGACAAAAGGCTATGTTTAAGAACCTTACACTAAAATGCTTCCCTAACGTATTTGGAATTTCTTCCATCTTGTTCATGTCACATTATTTTCCAGGGTAGACAATATTTCCTTGCAGAGAAAGAAAACATACCTTTTTGGACTAGGGTCAAACCATAATGGTACAAACACCAAATAAAATCTATTATTATGTAGGCTATATAAATAGAAATTACTACTAGAAGTTCTTTGAATCATGAAATTCTTCAATAATTTAGGTTAGAAGAGACCACTGAGAGGGTTAAATAGTCCAATCTACCACTCAAAGCAGGCCTAGCTTTACAAAGCAATCAGCTCCCTGAGGGATTCATCTAGCTGAGCACTGAACATCTCCAGTGATGGAGACTCCACAGGCTGTACCCTGTGGATAACCACTGCAGCGCTTCATAATTTATATTGGGGTTTGTGTTTTCTTTTTTTCTCCCCTCTCTCCTTCTACTCAGATGTAATTTCTCTTGCTGTGCTTGAAGAACTTCTCATTCTTTCGCTACCCGTCTCTGAGAACGGTCTAGCTAAGTCTCCTCTGGACCCCATCTTGGTGGCTAAAGACCGCAGTAGGTCACTGTCTTTCCTTCTTATCTCAAAGATGAGCAAGCCCAGCTCTATCAGCCGCTCCTGGAATTTAGGTGCTCCAGGTTCTTCCATGGGGGTAACAATAACTTTTCCCTAGTGAGGGACAGCGTTTGGGATGCTGTATATGTGATGTCATCTTGCAGGTGCCCAGTGAAGGCAATAATTAGCTCTCAACCTGTTGGTTACCCAGCTGCCCAGGATGAGGGTGCAGGACTTGCCTTTGCCTTGCTGAGCTCCTTGAGACTCCCCTGGGTCCATCCTTGCAGCTTGCCGCATTCTCTGCACAGTAGCCCTGCCCTCCAATAGATCCTTTGTGTGCTGCTATGTGGTGTCACTGCAAATATGATGGGGGTGCTTTTTTCCAGTTATTTTGGTCCCTGGTGGAGACACATCAGCCCCAGTATTGAGTCCTAAGGACGCCAGTCGTAACTGGCCATTGAACCAATGCCCACTCAAACCCAGCAGTCCAGTTCAGATTTTTTAATGATATAATAATATAATAAATATATTTTATATTTCAATATAATTACAAATTGTTGCAAACTTAATCAAAATGGGAACACTGGCATGTTTTCTAGAATTGAAATGTCATTTTGTCATGCTTTAAAACTGACATGAGTTATTTTGAGATAGTCATCTTTCCTTTCTCTGATTTTCATTTAAAATTAAAAGATTGCTAGAATCATATTCTAAATTATTGCATTTTTAAATAAAATTAAGTAGACATTATCTCAGCCTCTTCTGAATTATAGCGTTAAGACATAAGAGTCATACTTTAGATTTTTAAAGGAGAGTTTCAGGGTTGGTTTTTTTCTGTGTAAGCAAAAAGCCAAATATTGTTGCCAACCTGGATCTGGAATTATCAACACCAAGGAATAGTAATATACTATTCTTCAGTTTCCTGCTTTTATTGACTTGCTTGAGTATTATGGCTGCTGTAGAGTATCAGTCCTGCTGAGAATCTGTTTGACAGCAGCCAGATAGGTTCCCTTTTCAGAGCTGGTGCAACCTCTTACAGCTTGAAATCTGACAAGACATTTCTCCAAAGCCAGTCCAAAGGTTATAATGGCCAAGATTTATCTTGGTAATTTTGGTCTTGGCCCATTGGAAATGTTTTTTAGCCTTCAGTCATGCAGCTGGTCAAAGCTTTCCAATGGGATGTGAGCCACAGACTTTCTCACACTCATAGCTGAGTTATTTTGCTACTCAGCTATGCAGAAGCAGCAGGCCTTTAGGCTAATTAATAAATCATCAACGCATTTGTGGTGTGAAAAATGAAATATTTATGCCTGCCAGAGTAATATTTCTGTCTTGCAGCCCCATGCTCTGTTGATGCCTGATGGAGGATGAAGTAAATACCAGCTGGTGTAGAATGAGCAGAATATAATTACTTTCTAAAAAGTTAACTGAATATTAAAAATAGAATTCAGAGAAGCTGGCAAAAAGGGAAAAATACTATGTACATACATGCCTGAAAGGCAGGGCATAGCCAATACATGAAGGGAACATTTGCCTAACTAGTAACATGGGGACGGAGAACCTGCGGGATCCATATTGTGTACAAATGTGTCACACAGAGGTCTTTTCAAAGAGCAGTTACTGACCAGCTGGAGTAGTTAAAAGGCCTGAAGGGAAGCCAAGGATGCTCTAATGTTCCAGTCGGTCATCATTAAGGGGCCAGTGAATGACTTAAAACATCAGATGTTGTTGCTTTTCAAAAATGTGTCTGCTATTAAAAGAAAGAAAATACTACTTCTAGGTTTTAGGGCAATGAGGAGCCAGTTTTGTTCTTTGTGTTCTGACACAATAGTAGATTTAACAAAGCTGTGCTGGTTGTGATTTTTGCAATCATGGCCCCAGTCTTCCATGGAGTAAATGTATGAGCACTGGGCCAATCAAACACCTTGAAGAAAAACATTCTTGTGTAACAGAAAGGGGATTTAACTCCTTATTTGAAGTGGACATTCTATAAGAATCAGCTAAAAGCGACCTACACAAAGGGCTGATTTTACATGCTGGCAGTTACAATCAGAGGCATTGAGAGGGTGATCTATCAAAAAAGCTCTCCAGACAGGTGGAGGGGTGGTGTCGTGCAGTTCGGACATTGGCCTCCTCTCATCTCCCAGGACTAATTTCGGATATTTTTTTTTCCTGGACAATTTAGTCTGACTCTTTCCGTTTGTTTTGTGTGCAAGGCCTGATAAAAAAACCCAAATGTCCCAAATTCAGGAAGATTGTTCAATTCCTGTAATTTTTTTCATTTACTTTCACAGCCATGAAGAGTGCTGTTGTTGAGAAGTTCAAGTCCAGTTGAGCAAACGAGCTTCTGAGTCATGTATACGCTGGTAGTCTTGTAGAGCAGAGAATATTGTGTCGGTTATAGGAGAAGTGGTAGAAATCCTGTTTGACAGCCATGAGTAAGCCAGGAACTCCTCCGCTACACTCATGTCTTGAGGAAAACACTACGCTAGGAATGGCATCTTTGGAGGATGGGTGGGGAGAAGGAGTGGTTCTGAGCAGATGAGCGTCTTGGAGACTGAGCCAAACTTTAATGCAAAACCCTTCAGAGTGATAATACCACCTATTATCTATGTTCAAGTTCAGCGATTATAGTAGAGCCAGTATGGAAGGAAAGACTTCTACCATGGATTATGGATCTGCTTTGCAGTGAATCATTTATTTTAAAATAGCAAAGGAACTCAGATGAGGACCTGAGGTTTGTACACAAGAGAGTAGACAGCTCATCAAGATATTATTCTTATTGGGAGCATTTGACATCGAGAGGAAGGAAAAAATGCTTGCAATTTGTGATTTTTTTTTTCTGTTCAAGGTTTGCTGGACAGTATTACTGTCACTGTTTCACTGTTTAATAATACAGTTGTCCTTGGTGTACCATTAGGGCCTTGTTATGAGTGACTGTACTGTGGCACAAAGCTGACTCAAGGCATGTGTTCTGTGTGTCAATGCCACGCCAGAGAAGTGGAGGAGCTGGAGTTTTTGCACGTTTCCTACCCATCACTGTGAGCATAAGGGGAGTCAGGAATAAGGGCATAAGGAATAAGAGCATAAGGACAGACAGGAAGTGGCACACAAGAAACTGAAAGTCCCATTCCCATCTGGCAGCAGTAGTGAAGGTGATGCAGCCAGGTCCCCTCAATCCCCTCACCATCAAACTACCTGCTAATTAGGATTTGAATAAGCCAGTATTACTAGTACAGGGAGAGATGAACGTACCCTTTTGCACTCATCTGCTGGAATAAAACATTCAAAGAACTTGAGAAATAGAAATAAATATTTCAGAGATAAATTTAAGATCTTCAAACTCTATGTTAAAAGGATGCTCGACCATTTGAGGATATTCCTTTTAAACAGAAAAATCACAGAAGCAGTAAACGATGTCTTTTCTCTGTTTGCAACAGGGATTAGAACTAAATGTCATATTTTAGGTCCATGCTTCATGTTTGCTTCTACAAGAGCAGACAATTTAAATGTCAGTTATTATAGCTTGTCAATAAATTTCAGAATCTAGGCAAATCTGGCAAAATGACTGACAGCTACAAATTAATTTAGCTCTATTAAATAACCAGCCAGCACTGCTATTTCTGACACGCATCAGTGTATAACACTAGTAATTCAGAGTGGGAGCTGTTGTGTTGTCATGAAATACAAATTATGTGGGTTCTGCTCACCTCCTAGGAAGAGAGAAGTCTTTGAGGCTGTGATGCCCTTTATGAGAAATAATCGGTAAATCATCAAATCTCCATGGTTTTATACCTAACAGAGCAGTGGTATGGTTTAAAACAAAACAAGATATGATCAGTGCATGAAATCATAAACACTTTTGTGGATAGTAAAAATTGGTATTTGTTGCTTAGAAAGAATAGAAATATGAGGGAAATGAAGGTACTCACAAAGTTGAAAGTCAGTCAAAAGCCAGCACAAACTAGTGCTAGGTAATCAGAACTTTGAAATGTTAAGCTATTTATTTAAGCACTTAAGTGAAGCCACAGTAGACTAAATACAGGTGTGTGTGAAACACTGGACTATATCCTCACTGGGGTGTTGTACCTGAAAACAATAACACTAATGCTAATATTCTAGGTTATAATTAACAGATGCTTTTGTTGTAGAGAACGTAATAAACAGCTTTCCTGACAAAAATATTATAAAAAAAAGAGAAACTGTGTAAGGAGGTGGGCTTTTCTCATCAGGAGGCCAGATATGAATGATCTAAATATTCCCATGTTTCTTTGACTAATGTAGTTAATTGGCTGTATTAGATCTCAACCCATAAGAGTACCCAATGAAAAATGTGTTGCTCTCACTGACTTAAATCAGTGGTCTTGTCTTCAAAGTTCTCACAGTCTTCAAAGCGCAGTAGGCTGTTGCCTTGATGTTGTAGGTGTTACTCGCTATCTTCAGTGAGGTTTGCTATGAAGCCCAGATAACTGAGATTTCAGAACCTCTCCCACCATGTGAAAAAAATGCAGGAGTTGTTCTACACTTGCGGAAAACTTATTGGAGACGTGTGCTCAGGCATGCATGTATGATTAATTTTAGTGTTGTACTTTACATTGTTTCAATTTTAAGGTTTGGGGGTTTTGTTTGGGTTTTATTTTTAAGTCTATTTAGTTTTAACAAGTACATGTTCTTCCCACACAATTATTAGTGATGACCATGGGTAGCATCTTTCAGTATTCAGCTCTGCTTTCAGTCCTTCCGGTTGAACATTTCTTTGTACAGATAGGATGATCTTACTAATTTCTAGTGTAAAATACACGATACAGCTATGATATAAGATCGCTTTTGATCACCACTGACATAAGCTGATCTGGATCTTGCCTCTGTCAGAGCTGGCACAATATCCATTTCAGCCCTGATTTGTGGGGAAACAGAAGCCACTGAATGTAGTCCACTCAGATTCTCTAGAAATATTTCACTTTTTTATGTTTCTTGAGGTATTTTGTGTTTTGTGGGGTTTTTATTTTGTCTTGTTGGGTGTATTTTCTTTATTTTTCAATTACTGAGTGTTATGAAGAAGGCAAAAAAATTCTAGCTGTACTTATCATGAGGCTACTCTTCCACCTGCAGAAGGATTCAGGTGGATATATATTCTCCCATAGAAAGTATAAAGTCATTAATCTACAAAAGGCCTCAGTTATTTCAGCTGACTGTTAGTCCCATGGTTTAATGATGACAGTGCAAATTTTAACACTGTTAATTATTTCATGAAGATATCTGGCAATGGTTCTGTCATTTGAAGTGTTTTAAGAGCCCGATCAGATCAAATAATACTCCAATTAAAGATTTTGTACTTCAGTAAAGAGCCTGAAAGAGTAAAGCAGAGGGAAGCATGATTTGTGAATCTCAAAAGGAAAATAAAGGTATTCTATGAGAAATAGAGAGACTGGATCATTTTAGTAGTCAATTTTATTTAAAAATATTCAAGCAGAGTGTAACTGATTTACTCTATAATTCATTTGGACTTTCAGAGGTGTTGTGAGAGCAGGTTTGAAAGCACTTGAGCGATATTCTGGGGGAAGAATATAGCAAAGTGGCTACAGTTTCTCTCTATGCTCTAGCAGCCACCTCATCATGTATTTTAAAATAACCCTTTCTCATTATTTGCAATTCATTTGTCTCAATGTATTTCAGCCAGATTGCCATAAAATTGTAGGACCAATTGAATCTGCCTGGTGTTGAGCATCTTGAAACTCCAATGGTTTCTTTAAGGTCCAACATAAGAGGTTGTATTTCTTTTGATGAAGACTGCCATGTGGCAGCCTAGCTAGTGATGTCCACATAGAGAGGAAGACTCCTTGAAAGTCAGGAAGTGTTTTGAAAGTTCTTGGTTGTTGCTTAGGCCCCATTCCCTGGATGTAATCTTAGCAAACTAAAGTTGTTATATGAATTAGAGCCTTTTTAAAGCCTACGACATCCCTGTGATGACTTTAGTCTCAATGACAGGAGCCTTATCTCATCATGGATTAAATGAAAGCGTTATGACAAATTATACAATATTTACCACTGTTTACCTGTTGGGTTCCTGTGTTCAGTGCTCCATCTTTCTCATTCAAGTGTTAAAGTTACTGTGCATTCGGTAACCACTGCAGTTAGCTGATCCTGATCAAGTTTACTTGCCATAAACTTGTTAGGGTTTGGAATTTGTTGGTTTTATTTTTTCAATTCCTGAGAAAACAAACATCCAGGAAGAAAATAAGTATGGTATAAATAGAACACATAATGAAATTGACCTAGTCGGAAACTCATCGATCTGGAACTCAATAGGTACTGTAAACCCCACAGGTAATAGATAAAAGGTCATCCTATTTCATGGACGTTGCTTTAGATGCAATAGCTGTTACAGTTAATAATTCTTACTATAAATCTTACTAACATAAAGAGCTTGGTTATACCACTGTAGTTATTTTTATATCAATGACCTTAATTATTAATATGAACCCTTCACTATAACAGATTTTGCTCTGTCAACATGTGCCCAGAGTATGGAAGTCCCCAAAATGACCACTAGGGAAAGGAGTGAGTATTATTACAGGATTTAATTTGCATCAATGCCTTAAATCTAAAGTGGACCAGATCTGTCTTAATTGTGCTTACCATCAAATCACAACATTGGCCGGGAGCCATATAAACCACTATAACTTTGGAGTCAGAGGCTGATTTCACCCTTGGCTTACCTTGAAAAGGGCTATCAGACCTGAGAAGGGTCCTGTGTAACTTTTTTTCTGTGCTTTCAAATGATGTCAGTTGGCCTGATGAGAGCTTCACCTCCCCATATGAATCTGGCTTCCATATAAGAGCATGTTCACACAATTTAAATCCAGTAGTTAAACGTAAGATTAGGCTTGAGCAGCTCTCTGGTCAATGCTTCATGTGGGCTGTGTTTAGTCTATCTACACTAGCTGAGTTTTCAGGACTAGCATGAGCTCTCCCTCTTCTGAAGCCATAGAGCCAAACTATCAGAAAGTAGCAAAGAGCATTATTCTGATTTTATGGAAAGCTGGCTTTATTTCTGCGTCTTCTTGTGAAAGAACTGGAAATTTAATGTTTGCATGGAGGAAGCACGAGAGGATTGGGGGCTAAGTGTTGTAGACCTCCAAAATTACCTCACTAGAACTAATCACAAGCGTAAAGTATGTCTCTTATAAGGATTTATCTTCTTCTTTGCCTAGAAAGAAAAAAGCAAGGAATTACAGAGGAGACTTCAGGTAATCTCTAGGTTACTGCCTTGCCAAGTGTAACTTCATTCTTTGAAAACTACCAATCAAATGAAAACAACCAACCTCACTTTAACCTCTTAAATAAATTGTTTTTAAAGCGTTCTCTTTTAATGATCAGCTTCTACAAAATAATAATTGTCAGCAGTCTGCACTAAAGAAATTCAAATTCATTTGAAAACTAACACTATGAGGGACTCTTCTCCCAGCGCTTTCTTTCATAGCTTTAGAGCTATGGTTTTGGTAAGATCATGGAAAGAATTAGAATAATGTGTCTCTCTAAATTAGGTGATGGCTGAGATGAGCTTTTTCAGGCTGAGAAAGCCTGAAAAACAGTGCTCTTCTGACCACCATGTGAGGAGCTCTAACTGCAGAGTCAAGAGCTGCTCTTCCACAGTTTAATAAACTCTGGCATATTTATGGGACTTTCCAGCATACACCTACTCCAAAGCGTTTAGAAAAGTTCCTGCGTTTTCACCTTGTCTCTGTAGGCAGCTATATGTGTAACTCCCACGGTGGCAACCTCCTCTCCTCCTTTTAGGTGTTTGCCAGGTGGGGTCACACCCATTGCAGGAAGCTTCCTGACCCCTAGAACATTCTCTGGCTCCAGAGAGACCACTGTTTTCTCTTCTCTTTGCAAAGCATAAGTTGACCTGGAGGCAGAAGATAAAACAAGGACAACACACTCTTTATTTTTTTTTAATTTTTTTTCTCTACAATCCCTTCAAAAAATAGATCCTGTCATGTATTCTTACAGTATGGCTAGCTGGCAGCAAATACTTAGTTTATTTTGTAGTATTTCAATACCACTTCTCTAAAACACTAAATGTAAGAGAATTTCATGTTCATATTGACAAAACTGGTAATTAACAACTGATGTAAAATTCTTGCACAAAACTTCCATATCACTCATTTACTCTACAATAATAATGCCTTTCTTTACTCATATTGATTGGAGCCTCAACATTGACAAAGTGAGATTATATCAAAATACTCTGATTTAAACCAGAGTGGGTTTTGAGTATGGCTGCAAAAGTTGTGAACTTGGGAGGTATCCTGGGCTGCTCATTGCAAAATATCTAATTCTACATCTATTGTTCACACAAATGTGATCAACACCTTTAAAACAGTACTTTTTCAGCTTAAAGCTACTTTGCAATAATGGTTTTAACAGAAAAAAGAGCTGTGCATGTCATGATGCCATCATGAGATAATAGGGGGGAGCGGGATCTGCTGCATAATCGTTCTGGTCTGGTTTACTTAATAGGAAAAATGTTGAGGAGCTCTGGGAGGTATCATTCAGATTTCTATCACTTTTCAAACTTATTTTATTACACACAGTGCACGTGAGATTATGCGCCTTATAGTCAATATGTATCATCTGCACTATTGCAAACAACCATCCATCAGTGGCTGAATTTATCCATACTTATTTCAATATTTCCATTGTACACAAGCATAGGTTGAGACATGATTGTGTTCCTGCGTATGGTTATTATTTTAACTGAGAAGCTAAATTATGTCTAGGGCTTGAGCATAATATGCACAGACTTCATGAACAAGTGTTTATGCAAAAGCTGAATGTACAAACAAAACCCTGGTTGGTGTGGCTATGCTTATGATTTTAAACTGACTTAGCTGAAGCTCTACTGTAGATGCTAACAAACCTAATCAGGGTGAGTTTCTTCAGTTGTTAGTGAAACAAGGAGAAAACTTAGTGCAGGAGAGAGCAGAACATCAACATCATTAAATACGGCAACAACAACAAAATCAATAATTGTAAATAATAAAATGTACTCTAACAAGGAAATAGTCTTTAATGCCAGTCCTCTATCCACTTCCATAAACTTCTGAGACGATGCTTTTTTGTCTGCCCTTTCCTTCTTTCCCATCATCCACACCATGTGTAGTGTTATATACACATTTTTATTAGTGGATCCAAAATCCAGTAATACAACAACCTAAATACAGAAGTACAGTTAGAAAGGCTTTTCTTCCCCACTTAATGGAAGAGTTATTCTGAGACTCTACTATCTAACCCAGCTATATTGATTTCTGCTTCTTACATGTTAAGTAGGAAATTCTCTCCAGAGTTTATTTGTACCAGCTTTTTGTTGCCTCAAGGTTTCAGTAAATTGTTGCATTTCACCAAGAAGTTTCTTTGTAAAAGTCTTCTTTTGAAGAAAACAAATAAATGGCAAAGAGATCAAAAGGTGTCTGCAGTTTTAAAGTTGCATCTTTTCAAGGATCTTCACACTTTTTTGTTTGATATTATTTTACAATTGACTAAGACTTTCTGTAGAACTCTGGAGATAGTTCAGAGCATCGTTTGAAAAACTGATGAGTAGAAAGATTATGCAAATAAGTTTTGTCTATATTTGTACTTTTATTGTTTTCCTAGTGCACCTTGGCAGAGAACTCCTCCCCCTTTTTTCTCCTTGGTCATAAAATCTGACAACAGTGACTTCTAAAGCTTCCCTTCTTGATTCTGATCTTGTAGATTCCAAGTTTTATTGGTGTAAAGAGAAATTGCTTTCAAAAGCTCTTAATTGGCTTGTCTTGGATTAACATATAGCTTGTAGTATTTTTGGAGGTTTTGGTTGGTTCTTTGCTTAATCTTTCCATAACTGCCTTGTTGATCTAGGACACTTTAGATCAAGCGCTGCAAAAATGACATCATTTCATCCTGTGCTTCTGAGAAAAAAAAAAGTCTGTCTAGAGTCTCCAGGAGTTCACAATTCAGTCACTTCAAAGAAAGGATATTTAGTGATTTAACCTCTTGATTCTACTTAGGGTCTATAGATAGAAGCGTATCCTCTCTAGCTCATGGTAATTCATAGAATCATAGAATGGTTTGGGCTGGAAAGGACCTTAAAGATCATTCAGTTCCAACACCCCTGCCATGGGCAGGGACACCTTCCACTGGATGAGGTTACTTAAAGCCTCATCCAACCTGGCCTGGAACACCTTCAGGAATGAAGCATCTGTGACTTCTCTGGACAACCTCTTCCAGTGCCTCACAAGAAAACATATTTTTCTAATCTAAATCTCCCTTCTTTCACCTTAAAACTGGTAACCCTTGTCCTATCACTCCCACTGTGGTAAAGAGTCCCTCTCCATCTTTCCTGTAGCCTCCTTTAAGTACTGGAAAGTTGCTATAAGGTCTCCCTGAAGCTGCCTCTTTTCTAGGCTGAACAAGCCCAACTCTCTTCCAAATGAAGCACATGGTGAGAAAAATCTATGATTATACACACATGACCAAAAACCCCCAGCAATTTTAAACACAATTTGATTTTTCTATTATTTTTAGTTGACTCTTAGGGTACGCAAGCAGAATAAAAATTAAAATGCTATTAGATGATGTCTACCACAAAGCAACTGCTTTTAGAACACCATTCTCATGGGGATTATTGTTGCATAATAATTTGCAAATTTGGTTGATTTTTTTTGACCTTTTCTCTTTTATTGTTTGAGGTTTACCCAAATTTATATAATTGATCTTTTTTCCTCTGTGTTGAGGGAATTTCCTCAGTGACCTATAGCACTACCTGCATGATGCTTTTTTTTCACTTATGGCCATGCAGTTTTAAGCCACTGGACAGAGGGTACATTTCAAGTTTAAATCTCAAAGATTTTAATCTGTTTAGAAGAGAGTTTTGATTTACTGTGTAGAAAATTTCTTACTTAACTTCCTATGCAGAAGGATGATTATTGGTCTTGGTTTCTAAACTTTCTGTATATATTGCTTGGAACCTCCACCTTCCTAAAAACTAACAGGTTTTGTGACACATTTGGAGTGTTCTTTACCCAGCTCATTATTGCATAAAATTTATTAATCCGGACATACATTTGGGGAAAATGGAAATGCTATCGGAAAAGATTAATCATTGACACACAATCCTGAAAGCAGCCAAGTCTGGGAGAAAAGGTTATGACTGAAGTTTGTCTTGATTTGAGTTTCTCTGAAGGGCAGAACTAACCTCGTTAATACAGTCCAGGGAGAACATAAGGGAGCTCTACAGCTCAGTGGGCAGTGCTCCTGCTGAGAAGAACTTAAGAGTTTCTGTGTTGATACAGCTTTAATTCGATGTGCTTTAAAAAAAGCCATCCCAGAACAAGCCATCTCAGAACACAGTAAATAAGAAAAGAGATTTCAAATGTGTTTCTCCGAAATATCTTGCAAAGAGGTGGACACTTTCCCTTTTTTTTCCTCTTCCTTGCTGTTGCAGCATCCTCTGGGGAAGTTGCGGGCTCTGCAGGTAATCTCTGAAATCATATTTGAGGGGGGTTCTTTTTCTTTTTGCTGGAAAATCAAAAGTTAAGATATGGTTAATTTGGTGGGTGCTTTGTAAAATATATTCTAACTATGTGCAAAGACCTTGTTGAGTAAGTTTAAGGGTATTTGCCATTATCCTTTAGGGATAAATTGTTAGAACTGAGGTTATAGTCCATTGCCTGATTCTCTCTATGCCAGGTTTAATGTTAAGGTTGTATTCACAACAGAAGCTGGAAAACAGCAAAGTTTAATTTCTCCATCTACTGCTGACAATTGCTCTTAATTATTTGATAGCCATTTAGTCTTGCTAAGGTCACATCCTCCAGCTAAACTAGGCTTAAATGTATTTAGTCATCTATATTTTAGGCTGATAGCAAACAATATTTTAACTAACAACTATTTCTAGCAAAGGATCCACATCAGGGTAGAAGCCAGAGCTGTGGCTGGTTTCTGGAATATGTGAGCTAACCTACATTAAGAAATGTCCTGCAGGATGAGTGCCCTTGCCTGAGGGATCCCAGAAAACGGGTCAATTTGCTCAGCTTAGTTTGAAGAGGCAACTGTTCCCTATTAGTTATTTACACGAGGACGATAGAGTTTGGTGAGCTGTGTTCTAAACTAAGACCACTTGGCTGTGTTTGATGATCACCTCTTCAGTGGCGCGTGGACTCTGCTTCCTCTTGTGACTCTTGGGAACTGCTTGAGCATGATTTGTCCCAGTGATGGTCCATCATTACATAATAAGGGGTTTGAGATCCTATGAAAAACAGGGTTGAAAACACAAACACCCACTGACAAATAGAAGCTCCAGTCAGTAACAGGTATTGTTCTATAATATTTGCCATCCTTAGAGAAAAAAAAGTGCAGTACGTTACAGCATTATGTTATTGAAAGTCTTAATAGACTTTACGTTTCAAAAGCTTCCAAGTAGTTTACCAGGTTGCAATTCATCAAGAAATACATTTGATGTTATTCCAAAAGGCACTTTCATAACTTGTTCTTCCTCTGGGAGCATAATTGAGTATAAGGTAGACCCAGTTGCTAATACGTTAAAGGAGTTTTTCTGATGGGAAGAGAACAGAAATAGTCCTAAAAGCAGCTTTGCCAAGCGTCTGGGGACAGGACTGCAGTGTTTAGAAACTGTCAATAGCAGCAGAGAGATCAGCAGTCTCCTTGACTGTCCAAATGACTTGCAGGATGCATCTGTCCAGGAGCAGAAAATCAGATTGTACCGGATGGAAAAGGGATCACAAGGGTTTTGCAAGGAGTCATGATACCAGAGGGTGCACTGAGTCGACAAGTTTTCTGACAGCCTCCACTAGGCATTAGGACTGCTGTGCCTTGACAGACATCTGAGAGGAACATGGAGTTCAAGCTCTGAATTCTGGCAGCATTACGTGAAGACAAAAAAATACAAAACTCAGCAGAGATGTTGGAGGTTTTTTTCACTAATCAAACAGATACAAAGGAGGTAAGCAGGAGCTAGACTGCCAACAATACAGTTCTATTGAAAATTAATATATTTAGTATATAGGCTTAAGTTTATGTAAGTATTTTATATTTAATGTAGAATTTTATGAAAAGTATAATGTCTCTTTTTGAGTAATAGATAACTTAGTGGAGGTTAAGGCTTTGCCTCACAGTTGGGCTTTATTGTGATAGCCAGCAGGGGTATAATCCACCTTACTGAGATTTGGTATCTCTGCAACATATACAGCCAAAAAGGTCTCATGCTTGGACCTTCACCACTGTAACTCTGAGTGTGACATTTCCTACAGACTCATCACTCTTCTGTAGCAATTAAAGGGCCACCTTGCAGAATGCATTGAGTGAGCGGCAAACATTGTGGATGTGTGAAGGTGACAAGCAAGGCAGCAGCTTCTGGAGGTGCAATGGAGCAGGGCCACCAGTTGTTGCCCTCTTGTAGTATGCGTGGCTCCCAGTAGACTAATGACTTAGCAGACCAGGAATTGCCGAGACTGAAGTCTTTGCAGTGATGCCTGGGAAACTCAGCAGGATATGCAACAGTGCCTAAGCTGGTCCTTGTGCCTGAATGGGCATCACGGGCAGCTGTAGGTGATGTGAACAGACTGACATCTTACCATGCAGCAGTCTGCTTCCCTACTGGCATTGCAGGACTCCTCTTAGTTTTTTCATTAGCTTTTACCTCGGCTTGTCATTATTCGCTGGTAGGACACTTGCAGCCCACAGCTGTTTCATGCTGCCATTTGATCTAAAAGCTAACATTTCAAATGAGTGCACAAATGATTGCCTTCTGACCCGCAAGCAGCTAACATTTCAGCTCCACATCCATGTCCAAGTCTCGTGTCAGTGATACAAAATTCTGCAGAGCCAATGTAATCTGTGTGTGTGTGTTTTGCCTTATAGCTAAGGGAACATGTTCCTAGACGTGACCAAGTAGTTATTTAAGAAATAAGAATTAGGCATGTTGAAATAGTTAACACACATAAGGGCTATTTTGCCCCATGCAGGAAGCAGTGTCTGGGGCTATACTCCCTTTGCCTTTACGTACAGACTGATAATGACTTATAGGAATAATTGTAGCATCCACTTCTCCAGCCAGCTGAGGCATCCGAGGACTGATGCAAGGGATGGTCCTCCAAGAGCAATTGGCACAGCAACAGCAGTAATCTCCTTTTTTTTGGCTTATTTGTTTTCTCTTGAACTCTGACCAAAGCAAAGGATACAGCACCACACAGCTCTTTGGTCTCAGTGTATTTGTTTGCATGTAGGTGTGGGAAGAAGTGACCTGAGCACTTGCAGTTGGTACTTAATGTACACATTGATGTCAAAAAACATGAAGCCATTATGGCGCTGTGAGTTTCAGAGTGTTTTTTTTAAAACTGATTATTTAAATGACCTGTTGTTGTTCCTCAGTTAAATATTTAAGCTTGTTAAATGGCTGCAGTCCTGGCTTAGTTATCGATGCATCGTGATTGGTACTGACAGAACTGGTAGTTGGATGTTAATATTGAGGGCATCTCAACTGTTCCTTCTTTTCTTAGCAATGTTACCACTCTGTGAGGGCCAGGTCCACACCCCAGTACTGCATGGGCAAGGCACTGCCATGTAGACAGATTTGTGGTGTTGTGGCTGGGGAACCAGCCAAAGCTTCTGATATCCCAACTTGTCCTCTTGCACCCACACATGAGCATCCACACACACAAACACACATAAAATAGGACATTAACTCCCTTTTAAGTGCTGTAGCTCTTCCCACTCCAGGGGTGAGTGGAGGACAAGTAGCCTGGCTGCTGGTGTCATAGGCACATGGAGAAATATCCCAGAGCTGTACTTATGGAGTTCTAACAGACTTACCAGGTGCAGGAGATGGGGCTCTTGAGTGTCCACAGTAGGCTTTCCCCAGAACCTTGAGATGAAGCATTCGTTCTGCTCATGGCATTTTCTCTCTTCTTGATGAAAAAAAGGAGTCAGACTTCAATCAGGGAATTTTTCTACGTTATCTGGTTTTGTTTCAGTCTGTATCTTTCACTTTCCTACTGTTTAGTAAGATAATGAAGGGAAGTCACTGGGTGAAGAGAGTAAAATTATTATTGCTTGTTTGCTTTTATTTTTTATGGAGGTAGGTGTCAATTTTATGTATCTGTCTGTTATTCTAATAGTAGGTTTCTTTGTGTAGACCATTTCAAAGTCCTAAGACATTGAGGCTACCCTGTACTCAAAGACCATAATTTGAAATGAAGAAGTTTTATAAAATAAAATAGCAGTTATTTCCCATCATGGTGCTGGGAATACCAGATTCCTCGGTGTTGCAAATCTTTTGTTTAGGTGTTAATTAGCACAACAAATGCTTGGATTTTTTTTAAAGATAGGTGTTTAAATTACAGCTGTGTGTTTTCTTCTTTTATTTTCTCTTTTTTGCTTTGAAACTTTTGAGGGCAGGTAGAGAAAGAGTAAAGATTTTTTAAATTATTTCTTAAATATGAAGAGTAGGGGACAGTGCAATTTTCTTCAATGCAATGGGAGACATTCTAATGGCCATTTAAATTATTCATAAAGCCTAAATAATAAGTTGTTGTAGTTAGTTTGCAAGCAGACAGGCAAGGAATACATACATAACTAAGGTCAGAATTCAGTTTTAGGTGTTAAATAGCATAAACACATTTATAAGAAGTACCCTTAATAGGTCCACCCTGTGCTTTTAACAGCACAGTCTTCACTTTTCTCAAATCTTATATCGTCAAAGATTGATTCCATTCAGGCAGAAGTTAATGGTTTTAGCAACATTAATGTTTTTAAGCCCTTTCATTTGCAGTCTGACGGAGAACATGAGACTGGCCAGGCTGTATTAGCTCAGTATGTCCCTTATCATATCTTCATCTGGCACCTAGAGATGAGCTTAGGAACAAGAAAAGAGCAGACTGATGTCCCCAGAGTACTCTGCCACCTGTCAAGGAGTTATCTGGCAGATTATTTCTGAGCTATGCGTACTGTCTTTCCTTTTCTCTATCCTCACTGGATTTCTTTCCTCCGTGGCTGTGTCTTGTTCGCTTATTATTCTCTGCAGCCATTCAATACACTAAAGCAAAGCTTTTTCTCAGAGTAAAGGTATATCAAGAGAAGAAACACTTCTTTTTGTTTATTTTGAAACTAGCATCCCTCTGCTTTTTGACTTTGATTGTTCATAATCATTGTATTATTAGAAATAGCTATGACTATTCCTGACACATTATGACCTGTTGCCCAGTTTTATCACCCTCTACAAAACCTGATTTAGCCACATTACACTTTGGAGTGGACTTGTTTACTTAGTCCTTCCAGGAGAAGTTGGTTGATACCCGATCATCCTTAATACCACCTTTAGTTTCTGTACAGCCTTTTATGAGATGGAGAAGTGTGAGGAATGCAGCACAAACAGTAATCAGCATGTAGGCAAATCAGAGATGTGTGTGATGCCTAATGATGATGTTTCTTAGTGTTCTATACCTGGCCTAAGATTGCTAATATCAGATTTCCTTTCTTGCTGTTGTTGTTTGACTGTTAGCACTGTGCTGATATTGCCTTAATGCTAGTTTGTAGTTATGGCATTTCTTGGTTTTTAGAGCTGGTACAGACACAATCACTTCATACGACAAGCTGCAGAGGGGGTGGGTGGGAAGGGTTTTCCAAGTGCATTTCTGTTGCTGAATTTTCTCTGCTATTTTTCTTAAAAATAATTTTCTTTAATCATTTAAGAGTCACTAGGTCTCAGGGGTTCTTTCTGTGGTCCTGAGCATGTGCACCTCTCCTTTAAGAAACACCTTTACTAGCATGAGCAAATGTCATCCCCTCCCCATTAAGCCCCTTTTTCAGCCATTTATGACAGTGTATGCCTGCAACAGTCCCTGAAACCTCCTCTTTAGTCCTCATCCCTACTGAACAAACTGACAGTCATACGTCATACTGCACAGTATTCTTCAGGATCTTCCCTGGAAATGGTAAAAATTCAGATTGATGTGAAGCCTGCCATTTTCCAGTTTCTCTTTCCAGGACAGTGTTAATCTCTATATTGCACATTGCAGTCAGGTGAGCAGACACCCCATATTTGGGTTCCTGCAACGAGTGTTAAGCACTAAACAACCTGGTCTACCATAGAATGGTTTGGGTCGGAAGGGTTCTCCAAGAACTTCCAATCACCCTATCACAGGCAGGGATACCTCCCCCTGAATTAGGCAGCTCAAAGTTTTCAGGGAGGCCTCCTGGGGTCCCTTTTGACTGCAATGTCCTATGGGTGTGTGACTGCCAGTTGGTCCTTGAAATTGGTGTTCTTATGCTTGTTCGTAAATGGTTTCTACTCCTAACATGTCTAATGGTGTCTTTGTTGTTTGCCTAATCCCTACCCAGAGCCTTACATCCCAAATGACATTTTCTCACATCACCAGAGATAACAAGTAACAATATTTCTTGTTGTAGGAAGACAAATATGCTCCCCCCAAAAGAGATAAATACTGATTGTGAGTATTGTGAATCTCATACCTGTAAGAAACAGCGTCGCAGTGTCCTGCTGCCCACTTTTATGTGAATAAAATCTGACACTAACATGCAGACACTGCTTGAATATCTCCAATGCAGTATGCTTGGCAATGCAAGAAAGGCTGGAACTCAAATATGTTTTCACATTTAAAGACCGTAAGGGACTTTTCTATGGTATAAAAAAAAATAAAAATGAGGCACTTGAGAGCAGAGCAGACTGTCAACCATGCAGAGATGTAGCTCAAAAGTGAAGTGATCAGTTCTGAAACAAGGCACTCACTTAATTGTCATGAAGCTGAATTGTATTTATTTCAGCTCTAAAAATGCAGACTTATCTGACAAATGTAGGTCTTTGTAGTTCTGCACAAGGAAATTTATAAGCTCTTCTGTTGTGTCAAAGTACTTAAATCCACAAGACTTAATCAAACTAGAAGCGTTCACAGAACTTTATAACCATGTCAAAGTAATGCTCTTTTTTTTAACAGACCTAGCACCTGTCGGCACTGTTAGCAGTGGGGCTTTGATTTATTTAAAGTTATGTTAAATGTCACATACTATAAGTATAGAAGGGATGATTCTAGTAAGACACTAGGATTGAAACACTTTGTAATTATAATTGTAAGATTCTCTCTTATGGAGGATATTTTAATCTGGTCTACTGTTTGTGGCATGTCTTTTTTTTCCACATAGTGAGTGGGTTAAAAAGTAAAAAGAGAGAATTTTCCCCAAAAGATAGATTCTCCCCAGGCAGACTATATATTTCAAACTGACTGCCATCAATGTGATGTTGTAATAGACCTTCATCCCTAATGCAAGTGCTGGCAGCAACTGAGGCATCATTTACCAGAATATATCTGAGGTTGACTTTTTGTAGCTTTTTTTGTAGCAATCTGAGTTCAATTCAAACCATAATCAGCTAATCACTGGCAATTTTCAGATATGAGTCAAGCTAATTTCAAGACAATCAGCCTTAGATAGTTTCATTGAACAGCCCTGGAAATGATGTTTATGTTGATGTCCATTAGTATTCCTACTGACAGTAATGTGTGCTCTGCAAAAAAGAGAAACAACAAAAAAATAACAAACAAACCCCCCCCACCTTCCTCTCTAGAAAGAACAACAACAAAAAAGCCTGGAAGTTTGAAATGCAGAAAATGGAAGTTTATTTTTACCCACTGGTGTTCCCTAGTGAGGGATCTGAACCAACCACTGCTCCATGTGGAGACGATGGTCATTTTGGATACATACCCTGATTTGAAGCTCCGCTTCTGTTCAGAACTGAATGTTAACATATTTACAATTTGTAAAAGTCATGGAAACTAAAAGCAAGTTCAGAGTCAAGGCCCTACGGTGTACTTGTTACTTTTTTGCAAGAGCTTTTAGAATCAAACCATATGCAGCTTTCCTACCATGCGCCACTGTGGTATGTAAATGAGTCCACAAATTCACTTTCTTCATTGATTATTTTTCTTGTCTGTCTTTTTCAACCAGTACTTGAAATTCTTTTCCCTTCACAGACTATAGACTATAGACATCCCATCTGCAGAGAAATATCCCCACAACACAGATGAATGCCTCTCTGAATCACACAACCAAAACAAGATGTTGTGAGACTAAAGCTGACAGGTTAACCATGTGAGCTCCTTTCCTTTATGAAAACACTACATCAGCCCATCAGTCTATGAGCAGTCGTTGGATGGGTAAAGACTGCCCCAGCAATGCTGAACACAGAGAGGTGTTTTCTGGCATTCATTGCAGGAAGGGACGACCCTGAGGTTTGTTTCTTGAAGCAATAGGGTGCACTATGTAACAAAGTTATTGCAGTATTAAGTACACTAAGAAGTATTTATTTCGTTTTGCCATTCTGGTTAGCAAATACATCTTTGGAGTTATTGTCATTGCTTCTTTGGCTTTCTGTGTCCTGAAAAACAGCCAAACTTACTATCTCCTTGCTTAAACATCAGCACTTTAGACGTGGCACTTAGGGACATGGTTTAGTGGTGGGATTGGCAGTGTAGGGTTTACAGTTGGGACTTGATCTTAAAAGCCTTTTCCAACCTAAATGATTCTTTGATTCTGTGATCAACACTACATTCAAGAGCTGTGTTCTCTCTTAGCCTCTGCCTCGGAGCTGCTAAGGGGAAGCTCTCTGTGCCCCTCGATGCCAGAGACATGCAGGGTTTATTCCTCCTGCCTCAGAGCCCTTAGCACTCTCAGCACCTCTTCTTAGTGGAGGAACAGGCTGGCATTGTAGCATGGAAGAGCATTTCTTACACACAAACCCTGATGGGGAACCCACAGAGACATACATGGGTCTTTTATTAAACCTTTTGTTAGAAAACAGTAAATGCCACAATAATAATGAAATAGGCAGATTAAAAATTGTTCTTTATTTCAAATCAATCACCCCTTAAGCAGACCAAAATTAATGCTAAAACTAAATTTTAAAATTGATGCAAGTGTATTGGATAATCTGATATTCTGTTCTTTGTCCTAAACAGCACTGGTCAGGAAATACTTCAGCAGTTGTCTCCTGTTTGGAGTCTGTGGCCACCGAGGAAAGGTCCCATAGTCATAAATGGCTTTCCTCATTTTCCAGGAGTGGTCAGATGGCAGCCAGAACAGTAACATAGCTAAAAGAGGGATACAAATTAATAGGTAAAGTAACAGAATGCTAGTTTATAAATCAGTACTCCTTCACCTTGAGTGGTGTGTGCAGCTGGCTGCATCACAAAAATATGAGTGGCAGAAACAGGTCTTCAGAGAAGAGAGGTAAAATGATTGGTGTCATAGGAAAGCTTTCCTAGGGAGAGAATGTGAAATGACAGCACCTGCTTACCATAGATGTTATAAACCTGACAGAAGACGCTCCTGTTAGACAAAATAATTAATGGCATACTTACACTCAGAGAGTTAGCGTTTAACGAGATTATAAAGAACACATGTTTTAATTATGGTAGGCAACAGCAGTCATAAAGTTTATACTGACCATAAGTTATATATTATATTACCTTACCTATTACATGTTATCTGTTAATGTGTTACATGTCATACACAAAAAATTATAATATAGAACATGTAGTATGTTATGTATTTTATATGTAACTATATAAGATTACATATTACATTCTAATATACAATAAATTACATTACATTATTAAATTATAATGCATTATATATTGTATATATGAATTATATATGTAGTATATACACTATAACATACTATCATGTATGTCAGAGGAGTACCTGCAAGATGTTAGCTAAGCACAGAGAGACAAATACTGCTGTATTTCATCTGGGGCTTTTAATGAGCTCCACCTAACTTAAAATTTCAAATATGCTTTCTATTGTCCTTGCTTTTTTGTTTGTGTTTGCATTTAATACCAAGTAATGCCCTTCGTGGTTTGTATCTACTCTCAGTGGTCTCAAGAAATTTGCAGGGGTCAGAGATGAGACAGAACTAACAGAAGGGAGATCCCCTGAGGGTCAGAGAAGGGGAGACTATTAAGAAAAACATATTCTTGTTCTGTACTTTGTGTTATGCAACCATAGCAGACCGTATGGACCTCTGGTCTCCCCATGGAGACATTCTGCTGGAAGCTCTTCCACATGATGTCAGCTTTGACAAGAAAGACATGTTAGGTGCTGCGATAAATCAGATGTTCAATGGAAGAAATATGGAATAGCCCTATATAAGCAGAGCAAATGAAAGAGTACAAAAACAGTTTTGCTCTTAAGAAGAGAATGTATCTTATATTTAAACAATTTTACATTAAAAATATAGCCTAAGCAGTAGACCCAACAGCAAAAAAAGAAAGGCATTGCTGTGTTTAGTTGTAGGGACACTAAATTGTAGTATCTCTGGGCTCCTCTCAGAATTATCTTTTAGCAGGATTAAGATTTATTGAGTCTTATTTCTCTGAGATGAACAATGGCTTCCCCTCCATAGCTGGTTAGTGAGGAGAAGGTATTCATTCCAAGAATGAGGAAAGGAATCAATATCCATTCAATTGGGTATTGATTTATCTCCATTTTAGACTCTTACTTCCTTGAAAATGATGAAATATAGTGAGAGATTGTGTATGTGCAGAGAAAGTACCCACCAAAGCTTTCAACTGGATCAGCATTATTAAATGGTGCTTTCAAACTATGGCAACAGCAAAGGCCATAGAGATGATGTTTCTCAGCCTGACTCGTGGAGTATCTCAGATGCGTGCAGTACCTGAGCAACACACCTGGAAGGCTCTGAGGAATATGAAAAATAAAAAAGGCTGTGCCTTGTGCACAGTCCCCGGCTAAGGCATGGGACATGATGCATAAGCAAGAGGCATAAGACTATGAATTAAAACAAAAGTAAAGACCAGTGCTGGCAGACTTAGCTCAGATTTTCCTGTATTGAAGGGGGGGATGCAAATGGAGTGCCCTAGCCATTCCCTGTTCTTAGCTTTCTTTCTGAGGTGCAGCTCTGGACAGGAGCTCAGTCTAATTGGTACATATTACCTATGTGGCTTGTATGTGGATGAGGAACTGACGGCAGTTAGACCTGCACCAGCACCAACAGTGACGCTCTGAGATCCAAAGCCTCCAGGTCCTCTGTAGTAATCAAAAACATCACAAAACATCCTGGCAATACATCCTCCTGAAAGACATAAGCTTGGAATAGTCTAAAAGGTCACTAATTTATTCATGTGCCAGATGGCCACCCAAACACCTCGGCTGGCAGCAGGAAAAGTCTACAGTGCACTTCAGTTGTCTCCAGGCTACTCCAGCTTGGAGTGCTCCTGGGGTGACTGGGAAAGGGGTACAGTTGTCTCATGTGTGCTCTTATCAGCACCCATTCATCCACTGCCATATGGCACCTTATGCTTAGAGGTGCTGTAAACAAAATTGCAAGAGTCTAAATAATGTTTTTAAAAAGAAGCATAGGCCCAGCTGTTTCTCAGTACAACTTAGAGTTCTAATTATTCCTTTTTCTCATCTTTACGACTGAATCTGTTCAGCTGCCCTATCAGTGAGTTTCATCCATGTCTAATTTTAAAGTTAGAAGGGAATGTTCATTTGACAATAATAAGACAGTGAAGGTAGTAGTAGTGGTTACTACTTTTCTTTTGGAAGAGACATCATCTGCAGCAGGACACAGAGGTACCACTTCTACACAAAAAGTAATCAGCTTCACTGTCTGTTTAGCACTGGTTAATCACCAACTCCTGCATCAGTCACTTCTGCTGATTCCTTGCCATGCACTCATGCAGGCTAAACCCGTTTTCCCTCCTCTATTAGTAACTTTTTCCGTTCATAGCATTAACTCGTCAGACTAAAACTGCAATCACAATAACTATGTCTTATAACTCCAATTAAGAAGAAACAGTTCAGAAGAAAGTAAAAGAAAACGTTGCTCTAGGATGGAAAAGGGATCTTAAACTATGTACGAAATAAATCGGCAGCAATACTTTTTTCCTTTTTTTTCCTTCCCCCCCATTCCTGGATGCATGCTCATTAGGTTTTCCTGTAAGTCACCTAAATCATGTCCCTTTCTTGTCATGGATATGTAATATACATGTCAATCAGCTACACTGAGGTACAATTAGTTGCAAGTAATTATGTTTGGCCAGATGAAATTGTACGGTTAATCTTAATTATGACCAGGTGTGTTTCGATATAGCCTTTCAACCTTTGAATTGCCCAATATGCTCTCACTCACATTTTCACTTTGTCTCATTAATTGATTTAGCAAGTAATCACAGACAACTTTCTGTACTGGAACCATAATGAGGGAGATACTAACTAAGCTATAAGACTAAAGGTTAAGCTGTGGCTTTGCCTAACATTTTCAGAAGCCTGAAAGACCAGTTTTCAAAAGGGATGGCTTATGATCCTGAGTTACTCCATTGGTCTATATGTTCCCTGTTAATTCCCAGTCAGCACAGCAGTCACAGCTTCATTGAAATGTGTAGGTGGGTTTGTTTGTGCCTATATTTATGAGTCAGATGGAACTGGGGATAAGAAATGAGAGCTGAATACATCACAAGTTCCTGTTCACTTGGGTGAACACAAGGCAGAGAAAGAGCTCTGCTTCACAGGTTGACTTCTGATTCTCAGTACAGTCCCAAGGACACTTGTCTATGGTGCAGTCCACACATCAGTGCTGGTCTTACGGCTTTTGTTTTCCTTTTTCAGAAAACCCCATAGAATACATGGAGTAGGAAGATCCTCTGCAGAAGAGAGAAACCAAGCTACAGAGGTGTTGTCTCTGTCAATACAGATAGATAAGTTAAGTTCTTGCCTTTTTGTTTTATATGTCTCTCAACCAACTCTTTTCTAAACTCAGTTTTCCTCTAGTAATGATACATCCCACTGAGGGGGAAGAAAAGGCAAAACTTTTACTGTTTACCCTGGAATCTTTGCTGAGTGGATTAAAAGTGTGACAAAATACTTTACCCGAGGGCTTATTGCCATGATTTATTTAATATAGCTATATAAAATATTGATATTCCAACACCATATTTTATGCAGAAGAGATAATTTATAAGGCATATGTTTTGTTTATTTTAAAAAATAGTAAAATGAAGACAACAAATTTGCATAATTCATCGTATACTGATGGCCATTCTGCTCCCCACCATTGATACTGTGTCATCTCTTCATTTTGTGTACAAAGAGATTACCCTGCATAGGATTACTAAAGTAAAACCATATTAGACACATTTTTCATCTCCATATAAACTGGGATGTAAAAATGAAAAGCAGTCCTGAGGATACCCTTTCTTAGAGAATACTTTAAATGGTGAAGGTAATGCATTTTTGAAGTGTGTTGACCCAAAAGGCCAGGTTTAAACTGAGGAGGTGGAAGAAGGGTGGGAGGAAGGGTGTGGAATGATGATGTCAATTAAACCCTGGGTTAGAGAATGAAAAAGTGATATCACATCCCTATTTCTGACACCCACACCACCACATAGGGCTGAGAAATACAGCAAATTCAAACTTGGTGAAGTGAGAAAGTTGAGTAGATTTAAAGAGACAGCTTTGTCAAACACACTATTTTAGAGGGAAAAAAACCCAGAAAATATTTTGGCTGTGTTGTATGTTTGATGCTTATCCAAAATGATTTTGCCTGGCTCGTGAACTAGTAAGTTGCTTTTCTTAGAAGTGATCATTCTTCTCACCCTTTTCTTGTGACTTTCTTTCCCTCCCACAATATCAAGCTCTTAAAAAATTAGTTTTTTAAAAAAGCAGCTTTGAATGAGAATCTCCTCTTCAAGAAATATTTATAAATGGAAGGATTAGAGGTACAGAGAAATTAAGGCCAGGAAGGACAGGAAGACGGAGCGGCATTTATTTTATTTCATGTGTGCCATGTCGCATAAACTGTCAAATAATCTCAGCCTTGTGTTGTGATCGTATTCCTCAGTAAAAGTCAATGATCTTTCTTAAGGGGGTGAGGATAAATCTCCCTTGGAAGCAGCTAATTTTCCTCCACATGAAACTGGCCAGTGGATTTCAGAAATCAATTACTTGGGCAAAAGCCAGGAGTTCAGGCTTGCCTTTGGATCTACTCAACATTCAAGCCTTTTTCAAAACAGGATGGGCTGGGGTTTTTTCCTTCTTTTTCTTCTTTTTTTCTTCTTTTTTTTTTCCTTGGCTCCTAGCCAACAGAAGCATTTAGGATCCTGGGTGAACAATTTTGTCTAGGCCTTTAATTTGGAATTATCAGCACTTGGTTGTTACTGAGTATGGACAGACAGGAGCTGGGCACAGGGTCACGGCTCTATACTACAACTTTACAAGTAAAGTAAATCCAACCCTAGAAATTCACGAAGTCTGCTGGCAGTGATGAACAGCAAGATGCCTGGGTGGATGCCTGGATAGCCGGGCGTTTTTGCAGTTGTGTAGTGTCACTGCTGGTAAGGAACAACAGAGAGCAGGGAGGGTCCAACATAGCTGTATGGGCATTTGGAAATCCCAGTCCTCAATTTTAAAGAGAGAAGGAAAAAATCTAATAAACATAATTACAGATAAAACTGTAGTTTGTTCCAGTAGCATTAGTTTTCAAAATTAGAATAGGATTCTTCTACTGCAGTAAAATCCCACTACAATAATAACAATAAAAAAAATTCCCCAGACTGCTGCTCTTTCTTCTTCTGAAGTGAATTTAACGATTGGAAAAGCGAGACGCTCAGAGCAGAATCATGAATCAGGCGTGGTGTGGGCAGCTGTCCTACAAACCTCCTCGTGCCCATCGCTCATGAGTCTCTCATCACCCTGACCTGCTGGCAGCATCCCAGCATGGCTGCTGACCCCAGGCAGCTCCTGCAGCCCTGCTCAGTGCTCACCGCTCCTGGCTGGGCTGGTTGGCCTTTCTCAGGCAGAGCTCACTGCTTGCCACTGTTCACAACCCACTTGCTCATCACGATCAAGCACAAAGCACAGTTACAGCACCGTATCAGTGATTATGGCAGCAGGAAAGCAATTATTTGCCTCTTGGGAAGTGAGTCCACAGAGCTCCTTTGCACAGTAACTGCACCCAGTGGCTCTGAAAGCACAAGGTTACTACACTGGCTTAATATGCAACCCAGTACTGTGTATTTTCATACTTAATATGCAGATCTAATTGCTTGCCTGCATTTTGATTACCTTCTCTTCCTGGAATTTGCTCTTGTGTGGCTAATCCTAGTGAACTTCAAAGCATGAATCTAGTGTTTTTATATCTGCAGTTTGTTTCTGAGACCAATGTCAAAACTCTTGGTAAGGAGCAGGAATAATTTCATAGAGAGAGTTTAGAAGGAAAAAAAACCTAAAATCTTCGACAACTCAGTTGTCTTTTTTTTTTTTTTTTTAACCTCAGGACCATTACTTTTGCTGAATTGGAAGGTTTATATTTTTGCTCTGGCCACAATTAACTCTTCCACATTCAGCCGCTTGTCAGCAGCATTCAGTGTAGCCAATACTAATTCAAGCATGGCTCATAGGTAATAAGAGAAAGGCTCTTCTTCACTTCTGGGTGCCAGCATGAAGCCATTTGACAACTACTTCCCTGTCTTAAACTGCTAAACCCAACCCACACAAATGCATTTTCCTGTAAGTGCCTCCACTTTCCTCCCTCTCTCCCACTTTTCTCTTCTTTTCCCTTTATCTACTTCCCCAGCAATAATATACAATAAATTTGTTTGCCTTTTTTTCAGTATGGCGAATGTCTGCTTTAAATGTCAGCTTGTTTAAAAAAGAAAAAAGAAAAAAGAAAAATACCCACAGAACAAACTAATCTCCCTTTCTAAATATAAAATAAAAGCTGTCTTATTTTTAGGCTTTGCAGCAGCTCCTGTGTCATTTTCAGCATTTCTTTCTTGATGACTGAGAGGCAGTGAGAGGAGACAAGAAAAAAATTTTGGTTCCCCAGAAAATATATATTCAGAGCTTTTCCTAACCTGATTTCTTTCTACATTAAAACATCCATAGCCAGAGCTAAAATGGAACCTCAATAACTTGATATTTTTATCAGCTTTCACTAAAATGTGTATCTGCGATTATACTAATAGAATGCCATCCGCAGTATGTGGAGGCTGCAATGCTTAATGTTGTAAATTGTTAGCTTTACAGCACACAGCAGCACCCAAAAGGAAGCGAGGCTTCCAGAGAGGGCTGAGAGCAGGTTGTGCAGTAGGGCAGTTAGGTTAGAAAAGAGTTAGTCCTTTACCTGGGCAGCAAAAGGGAAGAAGGGAGTCCAAGTATCGATTTGGGGCAGTAGTGGGACCGTTCAGTAGCTTGGGTAGGTCATGCAGAGCCTGACTCCAGCACACTTGGATCAACAGAAAATGTCCCAGTGACAGCAGACCCAGCCATTAACTCTTTCAATTTCTTGGAGCCTTTCAAAAATGAAAGGGTTTTTTTAGTTCTTTTTTTTTTCACTACCTTCCAGCAGGCAGATACAAACATGAGATTAGTTTTGAGTCTCTGCTTTTGAGACTTCGTTTTCCCAAAATGACAAATAATACCTTTACAGCACTGCCATATTTATAGTAGATATCACTGCTGTGAATGCAGGCAGCAATTTGATGTCTGTACATTTCTTCATACAAGGTTTTTTTAGTCAATGTAATACGACACTAGAAGCATCTAATTGTATTGGGCAATTAAAAACGAAATATTCTGTCTTAAATATTTAACTTTCAGTTTAAACTGCCTGAAAAAAAATTGTGAACATCTATTTCATACTACCACAACTGCTTTGTACCAAAAAGCCCTTTCAGTGTGTAAACACAATCTGCTGAATATCTCTAAACATATCACTACCCCAGGAGAAGAAAGCGTGAATATATCCAGTAAATGCTCTTGAAATCCATTCTCCTCTCAGCTGTAGCAAAGAGAGTTATTTGGGGAATCTGCTAGCTGATGTACATAACAATGGTGTTATTTTTCTTCTGGGACCTTTGGTTGTTTCATAGAAGTTCCAAGTGTGATGAGTGAGCACAGATGCAAACAGCCCAGCTGTGCTGTGCCGGGAGTTGGTTACTGCACTCCTGTCTGCCAGCTCGAGATCCAGCACCACACTCTGTACTTAAAATAGTGACACTGCTTTAGCCCGAGTACTGTGTATTAGCTCCAAGCCCTAGCATCAAGCTTATTTGCTTATCCTAGTAGTTAACTTAGTTATTCAATGTCTTAACCATAACCTCATCTTCTGCTTCTGCATCGATCTTGCTCGCAGTCTGATCTGTCCCCAAGCTTCTTGTTTGAATCTTTGTCCTCGCTTACCATTGGCCCTATATAAGCCTGATCCCTCTGCATTAGACATACATCACCTTCCTTCACAGTCCTGCCCTTTAAAACTTCCTATTGCTGTCAAAGACTGCTGATATCTCTAGATGAGGAGCTGGAATGGATTCTTATTCTTGTTACTTAATCTGAATGTTTGAAAGTCTGACAGATTGACTAACAGTAAAAAAAATCAGGCATTTAATCTCTGGATACTCTAAAATTCAATTTCAAGTCTATTTGACCGTCTTGGATTTCTACTGAAAGTGATCATGCCTGTTTCTTCTAAACTGTGTTTATCCTGATGTTTCCACTTTTTAAGTGGATTTGTTCAATGGGTGATCTGAGTAAAATGGGGCTGTAATCAACTTCCAGTTCCACTGCAGACCATCCTCATGACTAATGCAGGATTCAAAGAGGTAGAGGGAAATGTCACTCTACAAAAAAATAATGTCTTGAGGAAAAAATACAGGAGAGATGCGAAAGCAAGAAGTCCTAACAGGTCTTTTGAAAGGTGCCAGGACAGGACACTTTGATGACGTAATTTTCATTCAAGAACTGCAGATTAACCTATTTGCTTGTCTGCTCCTTTGAGGGCTTTACTCTATCCTCATAATCAGCCTCCAGCACAGAAGCTACATTTAACTGCTTTTAAGTCACATAAAAGGCATTGGAACAGCATTGGGATGCACAAAAGCAAAAATGTAAAATCTCTTGCTTTTGCTCTCCTAGTTTTGATTTCCTACAGTGGCTTTATGGTTTCCTACATGTTTTATGAGTAATACATTCAAAGTCTCCCAGTCACACTGAATTGGTAGTTAAGCAGCACCATGGCTATGTCCAGTTCTTCCAAGTTCCCTTCCCTCTCTCTCTCTCCCCGTATGTGTTGAAAGCACATCTGTACTGCCCTGCATATGCTAACTGCATTGAACCCTAACTCAGGTAGTCTGCAAAGAGTCTTAAGAGGATGTAATTTATTCCTTGCAGAGTTACATAGCGTGAATCTGAATTTAGATCCTAATGAAATCACTTAGAGGGATCAGTGAAGACCATCCTCAAATGAATTCATCTGATCGTATTTTTTTCTTTATTCAGGTAAAAGTATGTGTGAATAGTTACCCATGCTATGCAGAATGCTGAATCTTTTCTCTCTTCTGCATTTACACATTCACGATCCCTTGTAAGTCTTTTCTCTGTATTTTAAAGGAGGTAGTTTTCTTTCAGTTGAGAAAAAGAAAATACATGTTTGGATAGATGATGAGGACTAAATAATGTGCCTGATAATAATAGTAACCTGTCCCTTTAGGAGACTTCAGACGCAATGTAACATTTTGTCTCAATTGTTTTTCTTTTAATATTCCACTATTTACCTATTGTGTTTATGAAAGGCTCATCTCATTTAGAAATTCTAGGTCTCATTCATTAGCACTTAAAGCACATTGCAATGTTAATGGCAACAGGGCAGAACAAACAAACATCCTTCCTTTAAAATCATAACACTTTCTGTGTGCAGTGTTGTTCTTATCATTCTGGTGAGTATTTTGATTTCCAATATAGTTTGCATTTAAAAAATAAAATTTAAACAATTAAAACCAAATGAAATGAACCAAAAAAGGACTGCACTGACAAGTACATTTACAGTAAGGCTCTTGTACATTTTATCATGTAAAAACAAATAAGTCCCACTCACCATATCAGAGAAACACTATGTTTCTGAAGGTGAGAGTAAGGATTTAAAAGAATGTTTTTAAAAATATTACATTAAAAGTGAGAAATTCTGCGAGTGAACAAATTATTTTGTAAATTCCTGTATTTATGCATTCCTGAGTGATCATATTCACTCCCTCATCACAGACTGAATGTGTTCCTCTGTTGTGCACTCTTCTGGATGTAGTGCCATAGAAACTGATAAAGATAAATGGTGATAAAGAAACAGAAGCAAAGATGGAAAAACTATGAAGGATGAGTTTTTTATATCCAAAATAAGGACCTGACTTTTAAAGATAACTATCCCCAATATAGATCAATAAAAGAATAAATTAGATTTGATTCAGGTCCTGAAATAGATCTGTGGGACTATGGTCTTATTTAGACTAAACTAACTCTTGTGTCAGTCTGAGGAACCTGGAACAGGCTGCTTGCTGGAATGAGCAGCTCCGAGTCAGAGGGCATCAACTGTGCATGTTACCCTGTTTCTGTAGCCAGTATGGGGAAAAGTGCACACTGGACCCTGCATGAAAGCAGAGGCCCAGAAGAACCACAGGATGTGTGAGTCTAGGTGTATCAGCAAAAGTGACTTTAACACAATGTTGTAAAAGTGACAGTTTGTCATAAATCTTGATTTAGGGTTCTGCTGAATATGCTAATTTGTTGCAGATGGAAATTTTATGAGGCTTTGATTTAGCAGCAATTTAAAATTTGTTGAGGTATATCACAAAACTGAAATATATATAATTTCGATTAACACTTAGTTATCAGTTGATTCACAAAGTGATTCAACAAGATTTCCTGTAATGAGCAAGTTATTTACAGATTCGAAAATGACAAGGTTCATAGTATACTTACTACAAGGTTAAGTCAAATCACACACACAGGTACGTACACATGCACGTACATGGGTTCATGGATCCTTATACACAGAGGTCAACCTGGCCAAAATTTTCCTCTTCTCAAGATTAGTGAAATACTCACTTTCAATGCATCAGCATTCTCAGTAGGCGATCATTGAATCATGAGGAGCCCAGCTTCATTTCAACAGACGGCATTGAAAAGCATCTCAGTTCAGGGGGAGATGCTGTGCGTAGCCCGGTGCAGTCCCAGAGAGCTCAAAGGACCTCACTCAGGATCACTATTCATAGGATCACAGATGATCAGCTTTGGTCAATATTTGTTGCCAAGGCTCATGTTAGGTAACCATGGTACTTTCTATCAATTGTATGTTTCCAGCACTTTCCAGAATACAGTTTTGGTATTGTTGCTGTTATCTAGGTAGCGGATGTACCAGTCTGTCAGGAGGTGACTGATCATCAGTCCCCTTCTCAGAGGTCCTTTCCCAGGCACAGCAGCTTCGATATGATAAGGCAGCACCTCAAAGCTCCCACTGACTACCTTTTGACAAAGGTGAAGACACAATGGGAATTCTTCTCCCCAACATGCCTGACTTGTCCTGGGTCAGCAGGTGGCCCGTGGAGGGAGTTGCACCGTTGTCAAGTGATCTGAGGTGGGGGTTGCATCACACCAGGACCATCCATAAGGACAAGACCTTGCAAGCCACCAACCAGGGCTTTGCCAGGACTAAACCCAACTACCTGTGAAAAGACTAAAATGAGGCCTTTGCTATAATGATCAAAATCCAAATCACCCTGTTTTATTGTTTAAACTGATTTTTTCTCTTGGGTGGTATTCAGAAATCGTACACCCTTGAAATAGATGAGTGTTTTATTAATCCTGAAACTTCTCTGCACTTAGCTCTCCCCAATAAGTAATAGCTCATTCTTCTGATCAAACACATTAACATTTGGAGCACATCCAGAACTGTAAGATCAAAATCCACACTTCCTGGGCAATAACTCACACCTTGATATATCTCCTACCCACGCCAAGAATTCATTCAGAAGCATAACTGTCTAAACAAAGAGACAAAATAGAATTAATTCTTTTTGAACATAGTTTAACATTCTGGTATTTAGCCATTTTTCAAGTAAAACATATTTCTCTACAGTAATTAAGTAGCAGTAATTTCAGACTCTGATGTATATGAGGAACAGTGCAAAGTTCAGGTTCCATAATAATTTTACTTTAAGATATATGCAAAAAAATCATACATTTATTTTAGATAGACTGAAAGAATAGCATGAATATTTAGGTTCCACACATATTAAACAAATAAAAAGAGAAGACTGCTGTTATTTAAAGATTCACAAATAAGTAGAAATCTAAACTTGTTTAAAGATAGGATTTTAGAATTGGATGGTCTTAAGGCTTTTCTCTTTTTAGAGACAAAAGGCTGTGATATAATTACTCACTAGCAAAAAAAGTTTCTTAAACACTTTTTCTGTATCACAATTGTCACAAAACAAAAAAAGAGTAACATAAAAGGCAATATTCTTCAGAAAAGAAATTCCTATAAATTGTATGTATTTCTCCAGCCTGGACTTGTGTTTCTGTTATGCAGCTGGCATTCTCTTGACATGGAAATATGAAAAATCAAAACACCATTTCTTAAAAATTGAAATTTTTTTTTACAGTTTCAAGTAACATTTAGTTTGGAGTTACACAAGAACTTTCAATAAGAAGGCTCAAAAGCAGATATTTGTAATAAAATACCCCAGAGGACTGCTATATTTTTAGTACTTACAGAAGCATCTGCGGAGCAAGAGTTCTTCCTTCTTGCTGTCTCAGTTTGGAACAGTAATTTTTAGCCATAAGTATTTTTAATGGGAGACATGAAAAACAACATTACTAAGAGAAAAATGACTTTTAGAAAAACACAGTGATACCATACTTAAAATTAAGTCTATATTAAGATGCTGTTTGTGTGATTAATTAGATATCTGTATTCACAACTCCTAAAGAATGGACCACAACATCGTACAATTTGAGTTGGAAATTGAAAAGATACAATTTTAGTCAGTGCACGGAACATTAGTAATAAGCACAAAGATAGAAGAAGTTATAGAAGAAAGAAAATATTTCAGCACAATTTTCAATTGCAATTTTTTCCCCAAGTTCATTGTAAAGAAGCTGCACTTAATTTTATCTACAAAGACCAGTAGTATTTACCACTGGTGGATGCCTGATATTAATTACGTACAAATTTACCAGATTGTGTGAAAAATATAAGTTGTATAATTTGATGTCAGATAATTTGATTACATAAAGAAAGAGGGGTTTCTATTATTTCTATTGCCTTTTTCATGTCCGTTTTATCCTACTTAACCAGCAGTAGTAGACGTTTGGGTCCAGAAAGAGTAAGGACTCTCTTTTAAAAAAAACCTGTACATGTAATATCTCAGCTCTAAAGAGGATAGTATACTTACAGTACACATAACAGCATTCCCCCACCCCCGTATGGAGAGATTGGACTCTGCTTGCAATGCTTTGACTCAGATCCTTCCTACTTCTGCCTCCTGGTGGGCACTGCCAAATATACTTTGATCTCCTTGCTCCACAGTGACTGAGGTATGCAATTCGCTGTCATAACTAAAGGAGTGATTTGTTGACTCAGTATTACATTTATGAGACCAAGATGGCCTTTTTCCATATGGTGAAATGGAAAAAATGTTTTACTAGAGTGAAATTAAAGATAAGTTAGCAATACAGCTAAGGATTATTGACAGGGAAGTTATTTGTCCTTAATTAGACTGTCTCTCATCAAGCTAAGAGAAGCCAGATTCTGTGAAGTGTTTAGATGTTTGATAGAAATTTTGAAGATACATTGCACACCTACACCTGGCTTTCCATGAGCAAGAGGCAATTTATCTTTTCTTTAACAAGCCAAGATATTTATTTCTATTTTTGGAATGGCTTTATGACACGTCCGGCATACTCTGTTCCACATATTGAAGAGCTATAGCATAATAACACCACTGCTGCACAGTGTGTTTGGTGGCAGGGGGTTAGATATTGACATTTTCTGAGAGTATTAAATACACCCAAATGCACACATGTACACATACATACAAGTTGTTAACATAAAAAAGAAGAAAGGAGATGTAACTCTTGATCTGACCTGTGGTCAAATTATCTGTTGGCTTGCCTCAAATAGCTTACTTCTACTCTTTAGCAAGAGAGTTGCTTGGCAGAGGAGAAGTTAAAAAACATTGGAAGAGAAGTAACGGAAAATTCTCTGGCTTTGTAAGCAGTTAAAATTTTGCTATTGTACAAAAATAGGATTAAAAAAACCATACAGCCTGGAAGAAAGGCCCAAACCACTAGTATCTTGATATATGCCATTTAAAATTCACCTGATTTCCCCTTGCTTTCCCTCATAAATCAAAACTGAATGCACAGAACCTTGGGACAAGGAGCAGGTGGTAAAACAGTCTAAAAATCTCTTTTCTATACTTCAGCAGAGAACTAATTTCATGTTGAAAAGAAAGGGGCATTTTTACTGCTAGTTTAGCCACATGTCTCCTGGGCACCACTTTTGCAAAGTATTACCCATTTTCACTGTAGGTCATTTGTTTTCTCTGCAAATTTCCTTGAGACTTACAGAACTGATACACATGGATTTTTCCATATAAGCTTTTGAGCATATAATGAGGATTGGACAGGTTATTTTACCTGTAATCTGAAGAAGACATGATAGAGAATGCAGGAATTTTATCCTCTGTAAAATGAAACATCTTGCCAATCACAACTTCTGAAAGAGATGTGGGCAGATACGCCTTAACTTGTGTGTTTTCCACATTCCTCTAGGCCAGCTGTAACTGCCAAAACCAATGCCACCAGGCACAGTTATTGTCTTAGGAATACATGCACATAGTTGGAGGCTTTCTGCAGAAAGCTTAGAGTAGTTTGAGGAATAAGAGCTTTGTGCTCAAATAGAAAACACTTTTCCCCTCATTAACCTTGATACTAGCTTCTGTCCCAGTTCTAATTCTTGAATATCTGTTCAAAGTCTCTAGGCATAGTTGTCACAAATTTCTAGCTCTGTGTGTTTCATACCAAACGTTTAATGATACCAAGAACAGCAAGTCGTGTAGCCCCAAGAGCCAACAGATGAGATTTGGATGTCACCAAGACATGAGTGTCAACGGGACCCAGACTAAGCAGTGACACAAGAGCCCTCATGCTGCCACCACGGAAGTCCCTTGGGGACAGCCTGTACCATAAATCTCAGAGGGAATAAATCTATCTTTTTTTTTTTTTTACTTTTCTATCTATATCTGTATGTGTAAGCAATTATCTATAGAGTCAGGGATGGCTGCACAGGAGGAAACTTCCGCTGAGCTGTTCCCTGGGAAGGTCTGAGAATTAAATTCTTCCTGTTCATGGAAAGGTAGCAGTCAATCCCCAGACATGGGAAGGAAGAAAACCCCCAAAAAACCCAAGACAGCAAAGTAAAGCAGCACAGGACTATGCAAGGCTTAGCAAGTATTCTCTCTTCATGATCAGCGCATTCAATCACGCAGCACTGGAGAATTCAATAATATTCAGTATGCTGAGTGCACCACATAGAAATTCATATCAAGTTCATTCTGCAGTATTGGACATGGTATGTCACCATGTAAGGAAATGTATTTGAGCTACATGAAGGCTGATACCTTATGTTTTTTAATAAAGTTGAGGACAGATTACAAACCTTTGCTTTTAAGGTTGAAGTGGATGGAAGCTATTTCCTTTGACATACTGAATAATTTGTCTTTTTTGAAGTTACACTAAGATAATGTAAAAAGCTTTGAACACCACATAATGTGAAGCGATAGGTGTTAAACTACAGGATCTGAAAGAAAATGCCATTGAACATGTAAGAAATAGACCACTAGAAATAAATGGACCCACACAGTTAAATCCAAAATGCTCGTGTGGTATCAGTCTTAAGTGAAGATTAGACTGGATGTTTACTCCTTTAATTACAGTTTCTTGGAAAGTTTTACCAATTTAACCCAGTGATCCTGGTTCCTATCTATGTTCTCTTTTTTTTTAATGCTGCAAAAGTATTAACATTACATATATCTCATCACTCACAGTCATAACGACAGTGATTGCCAATGACCCTTTGGGTACTCGTGTCTATATTTACGAGGTAGAGGAAACTCTTACAGAGCTGCTAACTCAAGCTCTGACTCATCTACAGCTGCTTTCTTCTGGCAGTGCTCCTCTCCCATCAGATCTCTGTGCTTTCCCCCATTCCCCAGCACCTGAGGCCAGCTGGCCCAGGCGCAGGACAGCTCTGTGCTTCAGAGCAAGCACAGACAACAGCAAAGAGGGATGCTGCATGGGCTCAATTGCACAGGATGGGCACGGTCCTGGAAATACCCCACTACGGAACACCCTCCACCTAAATAGTGGAAATGTAAGACAAGTGAGGATTAGCATCAGGAAGCCACCTATTGGCCCACCAAAGTCAGTGGAAACTTTTTAATTGACTCCAGGAAGCTCCAAATGTCACATTAGTATTGGGATAAATGCAAGAAAGATGTAGGTTACAGGAATAATAAGACAGTTACTCACTAAGGTCTTCTGATCCCTTGAGGCTCCAACTATTTTGAGACATTTGGTATGAGTTGCATCCAATTTATTTGAAACACACAAAGCTTAAAGGCACAACTTCCTTTTTAGGCAACTATTTTGGTTTTGAGTTTTGCTTTTTTAATATTGCATATGCTTTAATTTAATTTCTTCATTTCAGCCAAAGTTGATTGCATAAATTCTTAAGGGAGATTTTCAATATTGCACAGAAAGACTTCCTAAAAGCAGCTTTCAGAAAGTGGTTTGAAAATCTTTATCTATCTCACTGGCCCTGGCATCCTCCCACCACAAGGCTTTCCAAACACAGATTTGTGCATTTTTACGATGTCTCAGAAGAGGCATGTCAGCCTTGAGGGCTGGTTCCTCGCAGCATTGAGGAGGCTGTAGAGCAGATGTAGGAAACTAAATCAAGCCAGTTGATCCCTTTACAGTGTCATGACTGTAATATCCTCCACGAGGAGCGATGTGGAAAGCAGTTGTATTTGTGCATTCATCATGCATGCTATGACAAATGACAGTTTTACGGTTAAATACACTTGAATGGAAGGTTAAGGTTCATCTCCCTCCTCTGCCCCAGACTTCATATATCACCTTGGGTAAAACTAAGAGCCAAATAATACCTTAAACTAAAAATTTACTTTCACTTGCCTTGTATTTCCAACTCGGGTGTGTTAGCAACACTTCCCAATCTTGTCTCTTTAGATTAGGCAGATATGCCTGGAGGTTTTGCTTGGGGTTTGAAGCACTGGGAAGCCTGAAGTCAGGCAAGGACCTTGAAAGCTGTAGCAAAAGCAGAAACAACAGTACATAGAGCATAGAGCAGGCAATAAATGAGCTCAGTCCTAGCCTCAATAAAAGACAGTGTTATGCTATCCCTTTCTGATGCTGTGCACTTTCCCTGAGTCAGCTCTGGTTTGCCGAGAGCTTCTACAAAAAGTCAGGCCCTTGTACTTTTCCACAGTTGTATCGGTAGCCATAGCAAGATTTAATCAGGCCACTGACAGTTCCTATGGCATTAGAAAGATAACAAACAGATTTTAATCTCCTGTTTAAAAACACGAGTTTCAAAATATTCATAGATCTGTGAAGAGTAAGTACATATTATTCCATGTATAAACCCAGGAACATGCAAAAGTCTAAAAGTTTATTAAGGTTAAATTAACTGAAGCAGAAAAATAAGTAAACCAAAATGTTTAAGTCATTCTTAAAATAAACCCAAAGGTAAGACTCCAAACTTCTATGAAAACTGGAAGGCAGTGAAATGATGGCGATTTCTGCAATTGACAGCTTAGCACCTTAAGAACCTGTTGATGTCTCTCCCCATCTCCTTTCTACATTAGGAACAAATTTATTTCTTAGTTTTAGGCGCCCATCAATTCCTTATTCAGTCCTATTTATATACCTTGTAAATTTTGGCAAGGGTTCAACAGAACAAAAATCTCTAGAGTCCAGGCAAGATAGTAACTGATTTAACATATACTTCCCCTTTCACTTGTCATGTGCCATAATATATAAAAAAATAACAATATAGGTAATCCCAAGTGGAAATACATCCCCTAAACAAAACAAAAAAAAACCCCAGAGATTTTTGGAAAGATGGCATGACCTCAGGAGGAAAACTGGAAACTCAGTTTAGGGACACCATGCAGAACTAGAGAGTGAAAGCAGCTGTTTGGAAATTGGGGAAACGGGGAGATAAATTCAGTGAAAGACAGACAATATTGAACCAGTTGTCAGATGGGAATGTGGATTCCCACAGGGCTAGTTGCCCAAAAGTCATGGAGGTTGAGGACAAACCTGTATGAAAGTGCAGTAGGAGGATGCTCTCAGCAGGTCTTGTCACTGCCAGGCAGCCTGGGAGGGTGCTCTGTCTCAGCAGCTGAGCATAACAGCCCAGCATGCGAAGGTGTGGGCTCAGCTATCGCGCTATGACGGCTCCAGAATGTATCAGCAAAGGATGGAGGCAAAAGGTGACCTCAGTGTGTATGTGTAGCCTGCCCAGAGTGCCAGGGTTTTTGTAGCTGAACTGGCAAAGAACATTTAGATTTATTTTTGAATCATACCTGCTGTAAGGAAAACAAGTATTTTATAACCTGAAAAGGTAGAACTGCCTAGGTTAAATGCAAGAAGAAAGGCTGGGAATAATGACATTTCTTGGAGCTACTCATTTTTCTATGGATAAAATAATTTCTTAATTTAAGCGTGTGGGATTTTTTTTCCAGCACAGTGAAAGATAAAACAGGTGCTTGATAATGATTATGCTGATGTTAAGTTCCAATAACACGATTGTGGGCATGATGGGAGCTGTATAATGCAGAGATATTGCACGTGATTTGTAGGTTGTGAAAGGGGAAGGGGTTTTGTGGCGTTTCGAACGTTTAACTCTTTGTACTTAAAGAAAGGATTTATTTAACAGGCTTGTTAGCATGCTTCAAATAGATAGTATTTGATAGTAGTACTTGAAAGTACTGTGCTATCCTTGTCTACTTAAATACATTGAAACTGTGATTTATTCCTTGTAACTCCCAGCCTGGAGAGATATTTTAGAGGCCTTGTCTGTCCATTTTACATACACAACTGTCAAACAGATTTTGCTGCTTTACTGTTAACGGTTAACCAAGTGCCACATTTCTCCACCAGGAAGAGTAGCTACACCTCAGCATATCTAATATGAATCAGAGGGAGAAAAAAATCACTGTTATAAGGAAAACATAGGAATGACCTCAACTAATGGAACTTACCACAAGAATAATAATAGAAAACATATAAGAAAGAGTTGTAATACAGACAAAAGAAAAATATATTCTTGCTAGAAAACATTGTAAGAAAAAATCTGGGCAGTGATAATCCATATCATAAATAGCTTAGGAGAGGAAAGAGTCCCGAGTATTTGCCACCTTTTTTTTCTCTGCTAAAGTCCCTTAGCATTGTAACAAAAAAATACATCTTGGCTCATTTCCCTCACCAGCATGTGCCTCCTTCTTGTGTCTGTTTTTCCCCTCTCTTCTTCTTTATTCTTTCATAGAATCATAGAATCATCTCATTGGAAAAGATCTGTGAGACCAAGTCCAACCGTACCTGTCCCTTTACTAAACCACATCCTTAAGAAACTCATCTACCCACCTTTTAAACACCTCCAGGGACAGCAACTCAACCACCTCCCTGGGCAGCCTCTACCAGTGCCTGACCACCCTTTCAGTGAAGAAATTCTTCCTAATATCCGGTCTGAACCTCCCCTGGCACAACTTGTGGCCATTTCCTCTCATCCCATCGTCTGTCACTCACAAGAAGAGACCAGCATCTACTTCAGTACAACTCCCTATCAGGCAGTTGTAGACAGTGATGAGGTCTTGCCTCAGCCTCCTCTTCTCTAGGCTAAACAACCCCTGTTCCCTCAGCTGTTTCTCACAGGACTTGTGCTCCAGCCCCTTTACCAGTCTTGTTGCTCTTCTCTTTATGTCTGTTTTTATCCTCTCTCATGCTTCCATTCCTCTTTCTCCATCTCCTCCCCTGTACATTTATTTTCATGCTGGCAATTATCTTCTTTCCTTCCCCAATATGTTTAGTCTACCAGCTATTTTTTCCCCCTCCTGTGTTTCTTCAGAGATTCTGCAGATGTAGACAGTCCTGATAAAACTCACTCAGGAATGAAATGTTTATTGCTAGGAACAGAGTGTATAAAAGCTGAAGGCAGAAGGAACAGTTGCCTGGAATCTCAGCCTCTCACCCCCTCCATGTCACCTACTTCCGTGGGAGAGTGCCCTGGGGTGAGGAGGAGAGGAGAGGAGAGAGGGAGGAAGTATATGAGAAGCCCGCACTGATGTCCAGGACTAGATCTGAAGGCTTTTCACAGACCTAAATTGTAAACCACCCAGGAGTGGGTTCCTGGTAAAAAGAGGCAGATGTTGCCCAGCTTGGGAATTTGGAACATTTTTCAGACATACCTTTCTTCAAGAGAGTTATCTCACATTATTCATCCACAGATGAAAGTCACTTGATGCATTGAGCTATCATCCAGGGATTTGGGGTCTTGGAGTGACAATTGATTCATTGTGAATATCACCTGTGATTCTTTCCAATTATGTTAAAAAGCGTTAAGCCCTAAGAGAACCCTAAAGAAACAAAAGTTGCCAAATTTTTAGGGGACTGTATCATTCAGAGGCTTTGATGGGTGCCAGCTGGATCCAGTCATTGTACAGTGCAGCTCCCATGTTTCACAGTTAATCAGCCAGAACTCAGCCAAGAATGAAGTAAGCAAGTAGAAAATGTCTACAAAGTAGACATTGCCAACCAACCAACTTCTCTTTCAGCTCTTCAGCTTATCAATGTTTGTGAGGCATTACGAATTGTCCCTTTTTAATAAAAATAGAAAGCTATTAATAGAAATCTCCATACAGACATTCTTTTACTGATTCAATTTTCTAACCCAATAGCTTTACTAGAGTCTTGGGTAGAGCTTAATCATTCTAAGTTGTGTATTTTTTAGAACAGGAATGATACAAGAGGCTGTAGTGAGGTGGATGTTGGTCTCTCCTCCCAAGTGACAGGTGATACAATGAGAAATGGCCTCAAGTTGTGCCATGGGAGATTTACATTAGACATTAGGAAAAATTTCTTTACCAAAAGAATGGTGAAGCATTGGAACGGGTTGCCCAGGGAAGTGGTGGAGTCTTCATCCCTGCAGGTGTTCAAAAAACATGTAGGCATGGCATTTCAGTATATGGTTTAATAGAGATGGTGGTGTTGGACTGACGATTGGACTTGATGATCTTAGAGGTCTTTTCCATTCTCAATGACTCTATGATTCAAAGTGTAGTAAAACATTTGTCCATTGAGGAAATAAAACAGCAGGAAAAAATGGATTGATTTGTCATTGCCCTTTGAGGTATTTGGAGAAGCCATTCCTATGGCCAGAGCTAAGCAGTGCAAAGGTGACTGTGCAGTTATGCAGATAGCTGCTCTTGTCAAACACCACCCGTGTCTCCAAGGTGGACCTCAGACCAGAACATCCTTTACCATTATCCACTGGCTGTTGACAGCTCTGTAGTGACATGTTGTTACAGTAATGTATCAAGGAAAACCAGTGTATGATTTACTGATCTGCAGTGAAATGGTTAATTTTTGTGAGTTTGCACATTCATCATGTGGCAATTTGACTGGAAGTTAACAGGATTATTTTTGACTGCCCGAGGTTAATGGCTTTACCTGTTTGGCTTTTATAAAATCTCCATAATTTAGTAGTATTTATCTAAGTCACCATAAATGTATAGAAATTGATAGTAAAATTACAGACAGCTGGGTACAAGATGAAATGAAACAAATTGAACCAAACCCATGCTCTTAGGAAAACACAAATGCCAGATTAAATATGGTAGGCCAACAGTCTAAATGATCCAATTTAACGCTAATGAAGGAACTTTAGACCCAGGACCTGCTTGATTTTACACTGTATGATCCTGCAAAGGAAAACATCTGCTGAGAGGTAGACAGCCTGGGCCCAACAGGGATGTGGGAATGAGCATCTTGGAGCACTGCATCTTTCCATACTCATTTCACATATTCCTAATGGTTTTTGATGAAAATTTCGCTAGAACAAATTATTTAGACACAATGATTTTTCTCTATGAAAATTACTACAACATCCTTAGGAGATAAACATATACAGCAATAAATGGGGGTCTTTTTCAGGTTTTTGAGCAACAAGGCTGAAAGATTTTGGTTTCAGATGAATCTGGCTATGGCAATCATGGACCCTACCACCAGACGAGATAAAATAAAGTATTTCCACAAGACAGTGCACGAGCAGCAGCAGACCAGACTTGGTGTTTTCTTTCCACAGATGGTTTGGTGGTGTCTAAGATGCTGAAACTGGCAACGTGAGAGCAGGAGAGGGGACACTGGAAAAGGTGACTCGGGCTAGTTAGCATTAAAATGAGGGAAAGGTGGCAGTTCCCCTGGCAGTTCCCCTCCAGTAGGAGAGATAACATGAGGAACACTGTCCTTTCTCCTGCTCCCGAGCGGTGGCCATGGGCAGCACTGCCAGGCAGCATGTGCCCCCTGCCAGTTGCATTCACTGCATCCTTCCTGTCCCACAGATCTCATCTGAGGAGAAACAACTCATTTATAGAGCAAGCAAATCAACCTGGTATTTTAGTTCTGTGTGTAATCTGCTGTAAGGTCTAGCACCCACAACTGGGGACTCCTTGAAACAAGGATCAAATCTGCTTTTTTAATTTTTTGCTGTCTGTTTGGACAGCAAAGATAACTTAACTATGGAAAATATCTACAGTTTTAAAGAAAATCTTATTAATGAAAAGTCAGTGTTTGCTTTTTCTTGGCTATGACTATCTTGATTGTCATTGTCTCATGGCTAGTATAGGCCTGATAAGTTTTAATCTTCCTAATTGATTTCTGTCATACACAGAAAACTAGAGGCTACTTTAACTTGCAGGTTTGTACCACTGCCTCATGATTGCATCTCTGTATGAAAGCAGTGATTCAGAAAATTCTTCTTCATGTCAAAGGTATTATTTAGAAGTAGATTCCATCTAAATGGATTTGCAGATTATTTGTCCCTTCATTTTCTTTGGATGTTGGTTAGTCCATTAACTATAATACCTAGAGGTTTTAAACAGTAATGCTACTTTGTGAGTTTTATTTAATGGTTGTTTCAAACTATGTTTCTTTAATGCATATAAATCTTCCATTCCCACAAGCAGAATTCAAAAGAAAAGGAAGGAATTTCTTTTCAAGGTTTGAGACCCTCGTTTCACAAATGTACAATATGTGGCCAGAAAACTGAAGTCAAAGAAATATGAACAGAATCATTGTAAGGCATGCATCAAAGAATTTCAACACTAGTTCTGAAAAGCAAAATAAGCGAATATGACTCTCATCCAGAAAGAATGATTGTAATGTTCATACAAAACACAATCTCCAAATATCCTTGACTCTTCTTGCCACATGTAAATATTTTATATCTTTTCTCTACTTTCATATAGCTACTACACTCTTCATGTCTTGCTATTTACATCTAATATGCAAATAAACTAAATAGATGTTTTGGGATGCTTGAGGTTTTAAACATATATAAGATCTATTTGGATCCTGACTAGAAGAATACCCTCATGGGAAGGTTTACTCTAGTGGGCAAACATTAGCAGAGGCAACATTTCATCATGCATTTGTTTCAGAGTGAGATAAGAGAAAAAAATCCTAGATTTATAGCCTTGGAAAACTTTGTGCATTCCTTTAGGTAAAAAGAATAGGAAAAGAAACCACAGAATGGAAGTTAATAGATAAAGGTACCTCATACAGCCACCTATATCGATTACCAATGTATGGAACCATTCTAATACTGACTTTTGTGCAATTCCACAGACATCAGCAGAGTTAGTCACTCCAGTTATTTTCCTGACAAAGCTTTTACTATAAGTACCTTAAACTTGTAGCCTTGTGAGTCTAGGTCTCCTGAGGCCTTTTGACAGCTTTACAACAGAAAGAAGGTGCTGTGTGTTCACTTCCTGGAAAAAAAACCCAACATTTGTTACTGCTGTATAAACATTAATAAAAATCTGATCAATAGCAGCTCTGGGTCTGTGTCATGTGGAGAATTCCTAGGGTGCAGTATCACAAGAAGAAGGGTAGTAATATCTAAATTTAGGAACGTCTGCTATTTCTTATCATAGGATTGTATATTCAGGGCTTATAGTATGACTGAACTCCTAGAGTACAAGATAAAATTTTCCTTATTTTGGCTAAATAAAGAAAAAAAATAAAAACAAGATAAATTTAATATTAAGAAAGTAATATTATTTCTTACAACCTTTTTTTTATAACGGCTTTGTCAACAGATTTTATAACCTTCATAATTTTGAAGATGAACTAGAAATACAGTCTAGTGCCTAGACTTCTTCATGGGAAGAGATTATCTATATGCTGTCAAGATAACAAAAGAGAAATGCTCAGTTCACATGTGCCAAGAAGTGACAGGCACTGTTGCAGGCTAAACATATTCTGTTGTGAGCAAAGTGTGCTCAAAGGTTCAGTCTATGGCACTTCCCTGGCAAGTGCCAAGCAGGAAGAGCATTTCCTCCTCTTCCTGTGGGAATTCAGAAGTCAGGAAAATGAAGGATAAACCAGGAAAGTTCATGTCAGGAGGGGAGATACCCATTAAGGAAAAATCAACAGGACCTGGGAGACATAAAAAGCCCCTCTTGATGAGACAAAGGGATAATAGAAAGGGCAGAGACTGAAATACAAAGCCAGGAAAGACTGAGGGGCACCTACATTAGCGTTTTAGATCAGACTGCTCTGAAAATCCCTGTGTTTTGTTTACCATCAGCAAGCAGGACATCCAAACAGATGAAGTTAAACTGAAAGGTGTGATTCATTTCGTCAGCACAAGACCAGACTATAACCTACCCATCCCTAGAATGTGGATATCAACCACCAACTGCTCACCAGCCTCTCTAGATCTCCTTTGGACTGTACTCATTTACTAATGTCAGCCTAATCCAAGAGACCAGGACTTCTTGGGATACAGGCCTGGGGAGGAGACCCAAGGTCTACAGGCTGGGACTTTGCTGACTGATAAATCTGGAAGGATACTGCCTAGTGAAGCATCAGAATAATAACACAGAGTCTTGATGACTCTTCAGTCAGTGTAAAATGATAAAATATAGTGGAGGAACTAGAGTGAAAGGAAATAGCTGGTGACCTGGCAGAAAGTTGAAGAGGGAACTGGAGGGGAAGGCTGAAACTGAAGAGAACACACAAATGTAATAGCTTGAAACCGTGCAGTTGTTTTATGTCATAATAAGCATTTTATCAAACATTTGCTTTAATGACAATGCAAAATAGTGTCTCGCTCCAAAACCTCTTGCCCTATAATGGGATCTGTTGAAAATGGTTTTGAAATGATGCTGAAAAATGCTTGAAGTTTCTATGCTACCAAATTAAAGCTTAGGGAATTAGATTCATAGCCTATTAAAATTCTGTTTAGCCTGCACATTTTAATACAGATGTTTCAATAAAAGGGGTTTCCATGTAATTATCTAATGACTTGCTGTGTCAATCATGATAAGTTCCAGGTTTATGGCTCACTCCTGAGAGTTAAATAGAAAATAAATATACCAGTTCTTACCTGCTGCCCTTTCAATTTGAGCTGAAAGCAGTAAATAGTCTCCCGGATGCATCTGATTTGATTTGCATTGCTGAGAACATAAAACCTACAAGAGAGAAAACAAGGCAAAATACATGTTATTTTCTTTCCATTCAGTCAATGTTCTCCCACGTTGGATGACAATATACTATGCCGTATATTCAACTTAAATGTGTTCCTCAGTTTCTCTGCTCTCAAGTAATTTAATCCAAAGGGGTAAAATGGTTACAAATCTGCAGATATTGGCATTTCATGCCTGAACATTACTTGACTGGGCAATAGGATAATGGGATACTTCCCGCATGTCATGTCTCGGTATGAGTGAATCCTCCTATGGAAATCGAAACACTTAAGAACATCAGTTGAAAAGAAATAAAGCAAGTCAGAGGGCATCCAAATAGAGATAAACAAGAGGAGGAGGTGCACAGCATCGAGCAAATCAGAAGGACAGCGGCATTTGAGAGATTTAGGTCAAACAGGAGACAAGCTAAAGGTTTCAGGAATCTGCATGGAGATAAACTGAGGCTGAAGAGTAGATTCGTTTCTCTTCAGCATCTGGTACTGTGCAGCAAAGGCTGTAGAGCGGCTTTGGTGATCAACTCCCCTCGTGCTCCCAGGAGAGACCTAACTCAGGCCATGACCTCCTGAAAAAGGCAGAGATCAGCCTGTCTGGCCTCAGCAGACTATGAATATATCCCAGACTGTGGAGCTACACTGCTAACTGGGTAACAGATGAGTGGAGCAGGGGGATTTGGTACACATTGGTACCGCAAGGAGCGATGCTCTCATGGTTTACTGTTTTATGACAGCTCCATCCGTCACATCCTATCAGTCTCTTACTGCCTAGAGGTGCCAATGAGAATAAGGCAGCAAAAGAGAATGTCATGTTACCTAAGTCTCTGCATTACTGCTGGTAGTAGCAGAGAGGCTCTTTCCTCACAGTCAGAAAAGATTTCTGTGTCTAACCAAGGTATTCTTCTGAAAACTTTCTAAAAATCAAGGGTTTTGCTTACAAGAGCAACCAAATTCATGTACTGTTCCCACAACCAATCCTTACAGATTCCCAAATAAGCAGGTTTATAGCAAGGACTGGAGAAAAATTTACGCATCCAGATTTATTTTCAAAACTTTTTCATGTACTTTCATGCCAACACTCATGGGCATATTTTCTGTCCTTCCCCCTTTCCCAAATCAATATGGCTCTGCACCTCTCAGAGGGACCTTGTATACTGCCCTGCCGCATGCCTAGAGCAAGTTAGGAACAAGAGTCACTGTTTTTCTGAACAATAATAAGAGAATCATAGAATCATCTGGTTGGAAAAGACCTCCGAGATCACTGAGTCCAACCGTACCTGTCCCCTTACCAAACCATATCCTTCAGAAACTCATGTACCCACCTTTTAAACACCTCCAGAGATAGAGACTCAACCACCCTCCTAGGTAGCCTCTGCCAGTGCCTGACCACCCTGTCAGTGAAGAAATTTTTCCTAATATCCAGTCTGAACCTCTCCTGGTGCAACTTGTGGCCATTTCCTCTTGTCTCGCTGAAGACAGAGAAGAGTCTCGCTGAAGCCTCCTTTGAGGTAGTTGTAGACAGTGATGAGATTTTCCCGTCAGCCTCCTCTTCTCTAGGCTAAACAACTCCAGTTCCCTCAGACGCTCCTCACAGGACTTGTTTTCCAGTTCCCTCACCAGCTCCATTGCTCTTCTCTGGACACGCTGCAACACCTCAATGTCCTTATACTGAGGGGCCCAGAACTGAACGCAGCTCTCAGGGTGCTGAGTACAGTGGCACTATCACCTCCCTGGTCCTGCTGGCCACGCTGTTTCTGATGCAGCCCATGATGCCATTGGCCCCCTTGGCCACCTGGGCACACCGATGGCTCATATCCAGCCAGCTGTCAACCAACACCCCCAGGTCCTTCTCTGCCAGGCAGCTCTCCAGCCATTCTTCCCCAAGCCTGTAACACTGCATGGGGTTGTTGTGCCCCAGGTGCAGGACTTGGCACTTGGCCTTGTTGAACCTCATCCCATTGGTCTCAGCCCATCGATCCAGCCTGTCCAGATCCCTCTGCAGAACCTCCCTTCCTTCAAGCAGATCGACACTTCCACCCATCTTGGTGTCATCTGCAAACTTGCTAAGAGTGCACTCGATCCCTTCGTCCAGGTCGTTGATAAATATATTGAACAGGACTGGACCCAGCACCGAACCCTAGGGAACACCACTCGTGACTGGCCTCCAACTGGATTTAACTCCATTTATTACCACCCTCTGGGCCTGGCCATCCAGCCAGTTTTTCACCCAGGGAAGGTTTGCCCGTCCAGGCCAATGGCAGCCAGTTTCTCAATCTAAATACTGTGAGAAACAGTGTCAAAGGCTTTGCCAAAGACCAAGTACACCACATCCACAGCCTTTCCCTCATCCATTAACCGGGTAACTTTATCATAAAAGGAGATCAGGTTGGTCTGGCAGGACCTGCTTTTCAGAAATCCAAATTGACTGGGTCTGATAATATGGCTGTCGTGCATTTGCTGTGTGATAGCACTCAATATGATCTGCTCCATGACCTTCCCCAGCACCGAGGTCAAGCTGACAGGCCTGTAGTTCCCTGGATCCTCGCTCCAATTATTCATATAACTGCGTGTAACTTTTACCAGTCTCCAGTCAAATGGCACTTCCCCAGTCAGCCAGGACTGATGATAGATGAGGGAAAGGTGATGACCTTTGCCAGCTCCCTTAATACCCTTGGGTGGATTCCGTCTGGTCCCGTAGACTTGTGTATGTCCAATTGGCTAACCAAATCCTCTTGGATCATTGGATCTACCTCCAAGGAGAGTAGACCCTTACTGCAGGACATCTAGAGATGTCTCTATCTAAATTAAAAAACAAACAAACAAAAAGGGTTAACTAATGGTGTACTGCAATACTGTAACATGTAAAAAGAAATAACAGTTTAGGTATTATAACAAACAAAAAGAGTGAAAACTTACTAAAAATATGAAGGTAATATTTATGTGATTCGTCATCCAAAAATTATATAAATTATATGAATACTGTGCTCACAGAACTTTAGCAAAATTAAGACAAAATATAACATTTGCATTTGTTTACTGAATAGTTTAGAGTTATCCAGTTATTGAGATGTTCTTGTCTTTTACTAAAGAGGACGTTAAAAGGGGAGGTCATCGTACTTTTGCAACATTTATACTAATAGGGCTGTCCATCTTTTCAAAGATCTGCTTATTTGAAGGAAGCTACAGTAGATTGATTAGAGAATTCACCATTCAATGGTTCCCTCAAGTGCTGCATCCATCTTTCACTGATTAATAACGAAGCACTAATGAAAATATTCCTGTGTCTCCATGCTCCCACCAATTAAATGCGGTGTAGAAAAAAATACAGCATTTGGAAATTGTTATTTGTCTCCTTTGCCAGACAAACAGTAGAGAGAGTAATTCTTTACTGGGAATATTGGTAAAACAAGACCTGCATTTAGGGGATTCAGACTGGTAAAGATGGATTCTTAAGCTGACATTTAAGAATCACTGACTCTCAAATACCACATTAGCAATCAAGAAATCAACAGTGTTTAGAAGAAACATAATTAGCTCAGCATGCTCTGCTTGAAACCAGTACAGTAGGTATCAGCTGCACCAAATGCCAGAAGAGGGGAAATTAAGAACTTGTTTTCCACTGAAATAAATTGTATTTTACTTTATTAGAGGCATGAGAGCTCGAGACATCAATATTTCTGAGAAACTACTGGAGCTAGCTTAGATCAGGGTGCATTTTTCTCCATTAACTGAGCGAATTCTGGGAAAGCAATCTGTCTTTCTTTTGCTTGGGCTGTCCTAAATGCATTGCCACGACATTGCACGAGACAACTGGGCAGAATGTCTAGTAGGTTATTAATATGTTTTTATTTCATTTATTTACAGAAGTTACCGTGATCATGTTTTATATTTATTATGCATTATTTGAACTGACCTTCTTATTCTAGAATTAAGCGCAGAGGATGTCAAGCAAACAGACCACGAAAGTCAGTACTTCTTGACACAGATGGTAAAGCTTACGTGTAGAGAGAGGAGTAATTGGATGCAAGGCAGCAAATATTTGCTCAAAATTCAGTCAACATTGGTAATGCTTTAATTTGACAGATGCTTTGAAACTTCTTATGGCCATAAGTTGCACCAGGGGAGGTTCAGACTTGATACTAGGAAGAATTTCTTACCAAAAGGGTGGTCAGGCACTGGCAGAGGCTGCCCAGGGAGGTGGTTGAGTCAACATCCCTGGAGGTATTTAAAAAAAGGATAGATGAATTTTTAAGGACATGGTTTAGCAGAGGATGGGTGCGGTTGTACTCAATGATCTCAGAGTTCTTTTCCAGCCGGAAGATTCTATGATTCTTTGAGTACATGGTGGTCTCAGATCGCTGTAGATTTGAAAGTTGCCACTCTTCCTGGATTTCTTAGCAAAGAAGATGTGGATTAAATCCTAAATGCATTTGGGATTTGAACTGTGCTGTATACTCAAAGTTGATTGCTCCAGTATATAATGTAGGATGACAATTAGCCTCTGCTGTACCTCTTCTCCAAGCAGAAAGGGGCCTTAAGTTCTTTGCTGTCTATCGCTTTAGCACTTTTCACAAGTATTTTTAGTGCATTTAAACTTGTAGAGAGAGCTGGAGCATGAAATCACACTTCCTTAATTTGCTGAGTAGCAACACCACACTTTTCTCAGTACGGAATAAAAGGAAGTGACACCCTTTGTGCCCTTGGATGTCCCCACCGCTAAAGGCTCTGTCCCTACAAGATCAAAGGATGCTGTTACCAAGGGGAAGTAAGTCACTGATCGGCTGCTGATAAATCCTCACTTTGGCCTAACACAATGATAGGTGCCTAACCCCAATGATAGTATGAGAAGTGACAAAGAGCTTTCGACAGAAAACAAGAAGAAATCTGAAGAGGATAGGACGTGAGTCAGTTAGAAAAAGTCCAGAGGAGGCCACAAAGGTGATCAGAGGACTGGAGCGCCTCCCATACAAGGACAGGCAAGGAGAATTGGGGTTGTCCATCCTAGAAAAGAGAAGGTTCTGGAGAGACACTGTAGCAGCCTTCCAGTACTTAAAGGAAAGCTTTGGAGGGGGTCTTTTTCAGGGATTGAAGGGATAGGGTGAAGGGTAGTCGTTTGAAGCTGGAAGAAGGGAGCTTTAGATTAGATGTTTAGGAAAAGATTCTACACACTAATGAGGCACTGAAACAGGTTTCCCAAAGAATTAATGGCTGCCCCATCCCTGGAGGTGTTCAAGGTTGGGTTTGATGAGACTTTGAGCAACCTGATCCAGTGGGAGGTATCCTGGCCCATGGCAGGGGGGTTAGAACCGGGTGGGCTTTGAAGTCCCTTTCAGACCAAATCATTCTATGAAAAATAGTGGGTTGGAGAAGAGTAACAAAATATGGCAAATGTACATTTTAGGAGGAGGAAGGCAGGAACAGAAACTACAGAGTCATGATGCTCTTAGACTGCAAGCTGGTGTTCCTAGGTGCCATAGTCAGATAAATAGCCATGCATTAGTTTTAAAAATGTCACCTTCATCTCCATTGATCTCTGTTACCAAACAGGTCTTTCACTGTCACTTATGACAAAAGGCATTAGTCAATGAAAAGCTCTAAATAAACTTGAGGAAGACAAGCAAGCTCTTCTCTCTTAGCCACACACAATAACATTCTAAAAAAGCCTGAGAAAGTAGGGCACCGAATAAAAGCAGTTAGTAGTGAAAAAATAAATGAAATATTCTATTCTAAACCTGTCATTATAAAAAATATTTGGTGGTGGGGTTGGGTTTTTTTCTCCTCAAGAAAGAATGTTTTTGTCTCAATGAAGAAATAGCCTAGTGAAAGCTTTTTAATAGTTTTACTTTAATCCCCACATTACACAAGGGTAACTGGCAACCACAAATCTACTGCAAGGATGAAGTTTAAGCAAGATGTCCTAAGGCAACCATCTTCAATGAAACACAGAAAGAATTGATAGCTGGAAGCCAGCTGTACTGGCTACTTCAGCAGCCTTTTCTGCCCACGCGACCTGTATAAACTCTTATAGACAGTCACGCAATACATTGCTCTGGCATCTCTCCTGCTGCATGACAAGCTGTTTACTAGGACATAACCAGAGTGATGCTTTCCTCTGTATACTTACAGGCAAGGTCTGGATGACATTTTAGAATAGGCAGCTTTCTGGCATGTGCCTCAAAATGTATGTACATTCCTATCTCAAACCTAGGCATGCATCCGTTGTTCGTACACCAGGCAACACTTGTATTTAGAGTGAGAACAGGGGCGATGCTTGCTCACGAATCACACCCTGAAGCTCTGAGTTTGGAAAATGTATCTTGAGAGTTTAAGCACAGTAGCTAATGAGGGGACAGACAAAATTGTTTAAATTTACCCCAAGAGTGTTTGCAAGATGAATGCTCCATATTCCTGTCCCAATAGTCCATAGTGATATTTGTTCTCTAAGCAACAGACTTTGTGTTCGTGCTCGAGATACAAGGTGTTGCCACATGTATTTCTTCATTCAAAAAAAAAAACCTGTTAGTAAAATCAAGGTGAGGTAGTAGTGGTGTACAAGCCCTTTTCACTGCCTGGAGTTATTGTCCCAAATCCTTCTTCTTCTACACAATCAGCCTCTCCCAGGCTACCTTTCTCCGGCCACATTAGCTGTGGAGGCTTACCTGCCTGACATTGTGCAGACCACATCACCTTTTTTGGGGCTCGTAATATGAAAATTGTATTTAACAGAACAGCTGTCTACTGAGGAGTAAAACATAGGGGAGTAGGTAATGATACAGAAAGGTGGTTGCGGGAATTCCTATAATCAGTTTGGACATAGACAGCCACACAGGGGAAAAAACCCCGAAAGTTTTGGAGACATTCTTGTCATTTCTTAATGTCTGCGTGACGAGATGAGAGCAGTGCCACTGCTGCGACCACTAAGATATCCATGAACTGCCACTACATCCATTTGTCAGAATTTGGATATTTCAGAAGCTGCCACCAAAGAAGACTCTTCAGGGAAATGTTTCTCTTTTTTCCCCTTAAATCTTAACCTGAAGGCAAACAAAGGTGGCTGTAAAGCCCCCTGACTGTTGCATGGTCAGAGGAGCATTTCCACAGAAGCAGAGGCTGACAAAGCAATCATTTCTGTAACGCAATCGCAAGACTGCTTTTCTCTGCTGACATATCCTTCATAGCACCAGAAAAGAAACAGAGGCAAGAAGATGATTTTATGAGGGAGGGTGTGTGCATACTGGGCTCCACACCACCCAGTACACTGCAAAGGGAAAGCTCTGGGCTCCCTGCAGGCCACCGTAAGCCCCTGTCCTACAACTTCTCATAGTTATTACTGTACTTGTACAGTAATGTACTCTACAGCATAGATGTTGAACTACAGCTTCTGGTCCTTGTTTTCCATAAATATTGCAGTGGATAATTAGCTAAATTTAATTACAGTTATCATGAAATAGCGAGCATTAATCAGATACCAGTAGCAGCTGTATTTTGCTCTTTGGAAAGCAAGAAACTATTGAAACTTTATTTCATTAAAGGAGAAAACTATTTTAAAAACAAAGCAAAAAGCGTTCTATTTATAGAGTGACATTATCCCAGCGCACACAAATACCCTCTAAATAATAATAAAAAGCTCCTCTTAATAGGGTGCTGTTGTAGTAAGAGCCTCTGATGGGAAGAAACTCTAGAGAAACATTTTGCTGGACTATGAACTGGATCTAAGAGAAGCAGAGAGAAAGCAACATAAAATGTAACAGTTTTCTATTTAGGCTGCTGACATGTACCTTCTGTAGAGATGCCCATCTAATTTCAGAATCATAGAGTTCTTTAAATGTGCATAAACTGCGCATTTCCTCTTTTGCACTGCAACAAGGATCAAGCCCTTTATAAATAAAAAGCAGCTTGCTTTTGAGATCCTGTGGTCTTTAGCTTTCCTTTCTCCCTCCCCCTCATGCAACATGGGATCCACCTGGGATCAGTGCGTGGGAAGATCTCTTCCACCTACAGACCCCTACTCAGATGAACTATGATGTAGATCCCCTTTTTACCTTCCTAGAAGCTGGCAATCTCATGTTTTACAAGCACCCCTTTTAAGCTGAAGATGCAGTTGTTATGATACAACTACTACTACTTACGATTAGACTACGCAGCAGACAGTGCAGCAATTTCATAAGGCTGTGTAACACCAGTTACATGCAATCACCTGGATAATTACATCTCGGGCAGTGGGGAACACTTGTTTAATGTACATCATCATAACTGAGAAGAGTAAGTGCACCTCACTCATAGTACAAACCCCATCAAGCACAAAGGTCAACGAGACATCTCATCCTACATAAACTCAAGACAGTCTCATCAGTCCACTTGTCTATAGGCTGATGAAACAGACCATGGGATGGGCAGAAACTTTTCTACAACTGGTTTATTTTCCTCAAAGCTGAAGTATACTATAAAATGTGTCAAGGCAGCGTTGCTGTGCTTTACGGACGTGCAATTTGGGGCATGAAGCCAAGGTAAGATATGGCTTTGCATAACTCTTAAGTTGTAAAACAGTTTACACAGATTGCTTTTTTAACACTGGTACTTTTAACTCTCCTCCTGCCTTTGAAACCACTTCTGCTGCTTTCTAGAGCTTCTCAGGAGAAACATGCAAGTTATAAAATATTTCTTAAGCACAGAGATATTAAAATGAGAAGCATAAACTCTCTTCCTATCCCAGATGAAAAATCTTCCTGTGTTTCTTCACTACAGTGACAGAAAGAGAAAAACTTACTATCAATGTCAGGCAAATAACTTGGAGCCATGGAAGCAATATAAACTCCCTTCTCCTGTTGCTCTCATCTCCCCTCCGAAGTTAAATTTAAAATCATCCATTAGGAGAGATCATGTAATATATTTATTCTTCCAGGACACATACTTGCATTAATAGTGTCCAGTTTCTAGCTCCTTACACACTGCAGTGAGCACTTTGCACTGGTTATTTCCTCCCTTTTTTGACAAATTAGTAACTTCTTAATGATTAGGTTGAGACATAGTCCGGTCCTTCCAAAATCCAGTTATTAGTTCCTATACATACTTCCTAAAGAATCCTAAACACCAAAAATGCTTGCCCAGGACACACGTGTGGCAAGTAACAGAAAGGACACACAACCAAAGATACACACATTTACAGACAACACACAGTTTGACCCCCACAGCACCTGCCTGCATTGAGTCACTTTTACACACGGAGAGGAAAGGTGACACTAAGCATTTCTGACTTCAAGGGAATGGCAGGAAGGTGTGACAGGGAAGGCTTAAGCTGGGTATTAGGGAGGTATTATCTTCACCCAGAGAGCGGTGGAGCTCTGGAACAGCTCCCCAGGGAAGCAATCATGGTGCCAAGTTGAAAGATATTCAGGAAGCACTTGGACAATGTCCTCAGACACATGGTGTGAATGTTGGGATTGTCCTGTGCAGGGACAGGAGTTGGACTCAATGATCCTTGCGGGTTCCCTCCAATTCAAGACATTCTATAATTCTATGATACATACATACACACATAGACTGCCTCCTCCACGCTGTGTCCCTGTTCTCTTTGCCACAAACAGCCTCGTGCTTGCCTTCATCCCCATCGTGAAAGAGTTTTGATCCAAAGCCCGGGTCCAAAGTCTTCAGAGCCTGAAAAGTTTAAGCAAGTGCAATTGTGAGGGGGAGATGCTAAGCAAGAACTATCCAAAAATACACCTGCCTTCTGATACAAGTCCCAACACCTCCTGTTTTTTCTTGGATGACTCCCCATGCAAATTCTCAAAAGGAAAACCTTATTTAGCAATAAAATAAGTCACAATTGTCACTGCAGAAAACCAAAATGGCTGATTATCTTTAAAGTAACCTCTCTGAATTCTAAAATTAGTGCCTGGTTCTTTAAGACTTCCATTTCAAAATGTCCTTTTGTAGGTAAACAGAGAGATAGGTCTTTGAATAGATGAGTGCTGACAGCTAAAAAAAATAAGTAAAAATCAAGCTTTGGTTTTAGAGCCTGCTGTGCATCGGAAACATTAACCTACTTTGAGCAAAGTTTGCTAACTGAGCATGCAGGGCATGCTGAAGGGAGTTGCATGTAATTCCTCTTTCTCGTGCCTTTAGAGCTACAGGGACTAAACACAAGGAGAAAAACCCAACTGAAAATCTGGCTGCCATCCAGAAGTTTAAAGCCTTTGAAAGAGCCCTGTGGTGAAAATGAAGCTACTTAACGTTTTGATTTTTCCCATCTGTTTGGAAAAAAAAGGAAAAGGCTGGCTTTAATTATAATTAGCGGTTGAAAACTGAGAAAGTTTTCCTGGAAGGGAATTTTGGCACTGGTGACTGCAAAAACCTTCCTCAGGTTGTTTGCAGCTTGTCTCTACAATGAGATAACCAAAATTATTACTTATTGAAATTTGTAATCCCTGCTAGGAATGGCACTACCAACATTTCCATCTCATTCTCAGGATTATTGACGTTTCCTGTGTAGGAGAAGGGATACCTAAGTATGGATCCCGAAACACACTGAACATTTTTATCATGACAAAAGACAAGCAATGCATTGTAAAGTGGAAAGCAGCTTTTAAGACATCATTTTCCTGGCAAAATTGCTTTTCTTTATGGATTATTTCTTACAACTCTGCAATAAATGTTTCAAAAAAGGACTTTCCAATAGAGTATAAAGAAAACTTATACCCCTCTTTAACACAATTTCATTGACTTTTCACTTGTAGTTTACCTCTTTATGCTAATTATCATATTCCCTCGATTATAGAACCAGATACTTGCAGAGTATGCAATTAAAGATGTAAAAGATCCTTCAACACAGGTTTCCTTTCTTCCTTCTAGAAATTAAGTTTCTGGCATTTGATTTTTAAGAAAGCTTTTAAGTCTGAATGTGTGATATCATTTTTTTACAGAGCATGAGTCTCTATGATAAACCAAATAGCAGCCAATTAAATTCAAAGGCTTCTTTTTGGACAAAAATCTAAAATTCTGGATGTTTATTAAGCCTCCAAGCATTTTTTTCCCTGGAAAGCAGAGAGAAATGTATATGGACAGAGATTCTATCACCACCTGTTCAGCAGTTGTATCTCCGGCTGCTGATTTTAGATGGGTCAGAATTCATGTAAGGAAAGATGTGCTATTTTATTTTATTTTATTTTAATTTAATTTAAATTAATTTTATTTTATTTTATTTTATTTTAATTTCAGAAAATTGAGGTGTTTGCATAACCAGAGAACACAGAATGCCTCTTGGCTTTCACCAAACAACACTGAAGCCCTTGAAACACTTGCTTTGGAGCAGTAGTCAGAGGTAAATGCTGATTACTTTTTACTTATCCCACTCAACTGAAAGCAAACCTAAGTACACTGCAATAAATCTTTGTCTCTGCTTGGAATCAACTAGAAGATGACATTTCTATTTAGTGTATGCACAATTTAAAGAAGTGCAGTGATGAAAAGAAACAAAACACAGAACTGCAGGGTTCTTCATAAAAACTCTGGCCTCAGCATTTTAAACTAAGCCTAAAGAAGGAATATATTAAGGGGTAAGGTGGAATGATAGACTAGAAATGATGGAAAGGCATTGAAAATTATTCTGAAGTCTGTGGGGGAAAAATCAGTGCTACAACTACACCATTGCCTTGGTAGTAGCTGAAATAAATGAAAAGGGAGATGGCCCAAATCCATGCATCAAGCACTACAGCAGATCAAACATTGAGATCTGCATCCTGTTTCCAACAGCCCCACTTGCCTATGCGTGAGCACGTGCACTGAGTGCTATCACACAAAGTCCTTCATAGAATTTTGCTGTCTATGGGACAGGGCCTTTCAATTCTTTCTTTCTATCTTCTTTTCTTTTTTTCCTCCCCTTATTTTTCCCCCTTTGACATTTGCGGACTTAAATCCCAATACCTTGGGGGTTCTTCAGGAACTAAACAAGAGGCACACTGGGTATGGGCTGACTCTCCTCTACAGTATGCAGTTCACAGGATTTAATGAGTCCAGCTGGGATAATCCTAGAAGAATCTCCCAGATTTTCTGGTGTTCCTTAACAAGAACATAACTAACAGGATCACTGAGATGTAAATGACCTAAGCGCAACACAAACAGAATATGCTTTATGCTTTATTTTGTTTGTGTTCCTTGAATTATCAACTTAAATTTGTTCCTCTTTTAGTGTTACCTCCTCCAGAACGTACATCAGTTATGTTTTGTACAGAGACTGCCATGAGCCTCAAGACAGTCTTAGGTTTCTTCTGAGTGAATAATTGAGTCTTACTTTCCTGTTTACAAACTGACTGAGCTATCAGAAGCATTTTTAGATCATCTGCTGGAAAGGTGTTTTTTTTTTTTTTTTGAAAGGGAACTGCATACTGCTTTGCACAGTAAAAAATTCCCCTGCTCACTCTCTGTTATGACTAAATATTTGACAGCGATAGAGGAATATTTCTTATAAGGAAAATAAAATGGTGAATTTAGCAAAAAGCCATACAATCAGTGTAAAAAAACAAATTCAGAATACTGGGGTTTGAGAAGTTCCTTGTCCAGTAATACAGGGAATTAGTCAAAGAAGAGAGTCAGACACTCCCTGGGAACTAAGTTTAATTCCACTTAAAGTTCCATCTTTAATTGCTACCTCAAGGGTAAACGTCGTCCTGACTCTTGGGAGAGCACTGCAGGCACCAAAAGCAGATCAGAAAAGAAATTTCAAACACCTGAAGTCTTCTTTTCCTTTCTTCAAAAAGGACTTCTCTCTCAAATCTGGAGGTCTTTCTGGAGAAAAAAAAAAGGACTCAATTTGTGGGAATTCTTGTTAAGTAATATTTAACAAAAAGATTGAAAGTGAGGGGAGAAGATGGAAAGGTTTTTGACACATTTAAAGGAAAACCCTTGTTTCAAAAATGGCTGAATAGGAAGAGAACAAACAGGGAGGCAGGAAGAGATAAGGGTAACAGTTCTGGTTCTGCTCATTTCTTTTTGTGCTAGGATGTAATTATTCTGCTGTATGTGGGAAGAACAATGGGACCAGAGAAACTACACAGATAAATCCTGCAGCTTACCTCTGTGCATAGAGAGGATGCTGCAGCAAGGCTCACTTGGCAGCAAGTAATACCGAGATGGGTTGCAAGGGGAAAGCATTTGGAGGAGCACAGTTGGGGTGGGAAGACGTGTGAAGGTGAAGGGGTGCAAGGCACAAAGAGCAGGCACTAGTTTGCAGAGAGAAAATATCACTGAAGCAGCAGTAGGAGGGACTCCAGTTTGCTGGTATCTGGGGGGGATCAGATTCCCCAGTACCTTTGTACAGCAGATAAGGATTTTTTTCCTTAAGTATATTTTTTGTTAAACTGTCCAGCTTTGCTTGAAGATTTGGGAGGACCCTGTTCCGACAAATGTGTATACACACAGCTCTACTTGCCAAATCAACTCTCATTAAAAAAAGAAATAATATTAAAGTCAATCATCTGAAATCAACTTTAAAAAATGCTTCTGCCAGCAAAAGCAAAACAACCTTCTCTCTGGATTTCCCAATATTTTTGTACATAATTTCCTGTAGTCCAGTGAGAATTACATGGCCTTAGGACAGACTGAGATTGGAACTGTAAAGACGCAGGAACACTTTCAATTGCAGAGACCAGAAGATGGGAAGAGAGGGGATGATCAGACCTCCAATTTCCTCACTGGTTTTCCCTAAGGTGGTTCGGCTTTCATATAAGTCTATCACCCTAGGGATAAACCAGAAGCTGTCCCTCACTGGAATTTCCCTACAGAAAGGTCTTTGGGGCTTGCAGTCAAGATCAGGAGGAGGTATGCTTCAACACAGATATGCTCCTCCGAGTTCAGGGGCCAAGGATGGAAGTGGGCTGCGATACCCATCTTTCCCCTGAGAGTTTCCATACAATCTCTAACTGATATTTTAAAAGGACACCACTTCTACCCTTGCCAAGAAAGAATACAAATTCAGATCAAATGAGGTTGGGTATACCCATCAAGAGCACACAGATCTGTTATTTTTCCCTACTTGCCCTTGAAAATTAGTTTGACTCTGCTCAGCCTCCTGCAAATATCTTGCTCATACCAAGTTACGCACAGAGGTTTCATGCAAGATTAGGGTTGGAGCCAACAGTTTTTCTCTAAGTAGCACTCTCCCAGGGCTCGCAAAATCACTTCAAGATGATATTTTCCTGGCTGGCTTCCAGGGCCCAGAGCAGCAGCAACAAGTAAGATGTTGCTGCTCTGCTTGCCGAGGAGGCACTGTACAAGGAGACAGTAACGAGCACTCTTGGGCTGCTTTTGACTACGTAACATATGTTTTTACATGCGTGTCTGTCATTCCCGCAGAGGCATGAGGCAAAGGTCTGAAAAACAGCTGGTATGGAGGTGCAAGACATGGGTTTCTTTCCCTTTTCCCTTCCTCAGGGCTTGGGAAAGAAGAAGTTGTAGTGCTGTCTCATTCCCTCTCTTTTCACATGATTTGGAGAAGCCAGAGGACACTGTTAATGAGGGAATCCAGGGAGTTATTTTTATTCTTTGTGATCTTTATTTAATGATTTAACTTCAAGCAATGGGAGACAGGGTAGCTTGGGAAAGTAAATTGTAGCTCAGAAAGACATGGAAGAGGAAGCAAATATGCTGTAGGTATCAAAAACCAGAACTAATTAGATGAATGAAGAGATGTTACAAGTCAGTTTGGGCCCATAGAAATGAAATGGGAAATTAAAAACAACCCCAAACATTCCTCGTCAAAGTTTTCTTGAATTCAGCACATTCTTACTCCTTGAATCTTGAAAAAAAAAAAACTTTTTTATTGACAGAAAACTGTTCAATTAGATAAAACATTTACCATCTCAAGTAGTATGGAACAGTTTGCAAGTGATGAAAATTCTGGCTCAGCCATTGCTTTAAAATACCCTTCTAAGCTGAAAAAGGCAATCAGGTTTCTCTCCAATCTAACCTTTCCTGCTAGGATTCACCTAGAAATAGTTTTTTTAGTATTTACAGTTAAATAAAAAAACATATGGGAGACATATCAGAGGTGAGAGGGTGGGTTATTGCAAAAATTTCTGGGATAAAGACTGTAATAGGCGTTAAAGCGCTCCCATTTGTTTTATCCACTGTGTTCAAGACCAAAATACCACCACAGTAGTTTTTAAATACTTAAATAGAAATAAAAGTCCTCTCCTTTCCTAAACATTAGAGTGGGTTCCTTTGCATCATTTAGCGTTATCTAAGAAGACAGGAAAAAACAGAAGCATATTTTTTTCAGATACCCATGTGCAAATTTTAAGCTTTTTAGAAGTTGCTTTTATTCCCAAGGAGGGAAGAAGTCATCCCAAGTAAAATGACTAAATGTGTTTAACCTCATGCACAGAGCACGGAGAAGAGTGAAACAAAAATGGACAGGCCAATCTAAAACCTGGTTTAGTTGCTTTTGGAGCTCATGTCAGTCTAACAGCCTGTGAGTTCTGAGTTCCTTTTCCAAAACAGGACAACAATCGTAACTTAACACATATACCTGTGCTCATGATAACAGCTGAATAGATAGGTAGAATTTGCATTTCTTCTACATACTCGAACACTACTAGGTAACGGTTGGCAGTTCAATTACACAACAACATTGCATGAATGCTTTAGCACATAATATACACCAAAATCACATACATACCATAAAAGACTTCTTGCTTTAAAAGGACCAGCATGTGATATGGTTGAAATAGCACAGTTGTTTTACTACAAAACTGAATCTACTTGTAGTTTCAGAAAAGATGTGGTTTGGTTCTGTTTTTTTTTCAAAAAAATAAAATTCTCTTGACAGTAGGAAGGTAGCAAATGCCAGCTAAGCTGTCAAACCCCATTGCAACACACTTCTTGATCATCCCGGTGAACACACATTTTGTTTTGCTTTTGCCCATGCTGGGTTGTACAGTGCTGCTCACTTCTCCATATCAGTTTGTGAAATGGCTATAGGATTGTGTGGGACAGATTGACAGTCAACAGGCACTGAATCGATATTTCTACTGTTTTCAGGGGCACTGGCCCAGCCCCTCTGAGGTAAAGGAATCTGCGTATCTATCACAGTCCGCCTCGAACTCCATTGGCAAAGCTCCTGCTGCATTTCCAAGCCCCATCCAGCTCATCTCCAATATCATCACTGTACTTGAGTTTTAGCAACAAATCATACATTGTTCTAGGTAGGATTATTAGTGTACGAATAGAATGGGAATATTTAATTTTATCATTGATCACCTTGATTATATGCTGAGGTAGGGAAATAAACAATACACTTATTGTTCCATGACAAGTATCACTGAAACTTGTATTACCAATACATAATTTTTAATGTGCTCTTTTCAAAGGATGTTTCAAGTCTTTGTACACTGATGGCTGTTTGTGCTTGAGGATATGAAGGGGACAAATTATGGTAAAAAGAGTGTTAGAAATCCACTGGGATAATAATGAATTATAAATTATTATGTGGTTGTGAGTGATTAGTTGAACTCTTCAACTACTTCGAGGCACGGGACATTTTATTTCTGCATCATGGAAGTAGAGCTCAATTACATTCATCTAAGTACGGCTATTGAGTTTTCCTGTAAAGGATTTCCCTCTCATTCCTTTTCAAGATGCTAATGAACACGCATCCCCTCTGAATACATCTTCTTACCTAAAATAGTAGGCACAACTCTGAGTTACAAGTTAATGTACAACCTACTACTCTTGAGCAATATGTATATTTTTCTGAATCTATATCGAGTTTTACTTTATAAATTACATGGAAGAAAACATTTCTACAATGCAATATATCATGGTAGTACATTTAATGTCAGCAGTACTGACATTACTGCTTGACGCCCCATACAACTTGACCTTCAATATTTCCAGTGATGAGGAATCTATCAGCTTTCTAGGGAACCTGTTCCAATGTTTCACCCCCTCATCATAAAACATTTCTTCCTTATACCCAGTCTGAATCTCCTCTCTTTTAGTTTAAGACCATTACTACTTGTCCTGTAGTAAGTAAGAAGCCCTGATTGGGCTTCTTTAAGTATTGAAATGCTGCAATGAGGTCACCCAGAGTCTTCTCTTCTTCCGACTGAACAATTTGAATTCTCTCAGCCTTTCCTCATAGGAGAGGTGTTTCATCCCTCTGACCATTTTTATAGGCCTTCGCTGGCCCTGGTGCATGTCTTTCCAGTGCTGAGGGCTCCAGAGCTGAACATAGTACTGCAGGAGAGGTCTCACAAGAGTGGAGTAGAGGATTAGAATCCCCCCCTCTCCCTGCTCGGTCACACTTCTTTTGATTCAGCCCAGGGTACAACCGGCTTTCTGGCCTGTTAGCACACATTGCTGGCTCATGCCCAGCTTTTCATCCACCAGTACCCCCAGGTCCTTCATCGCAAGGCTGCTCTCAAAGCAGTCTTGGCCCTCATCTTGAAAATCCTGAAATACCCAAACCCTCCAAAATCTGAAACGGCACCGAAATTTTTTAAGCATGTTTAGTTCTCTTTCTCAAGTGGGTTTCAACACTTGCTAGAGTTAGCTGCTGTTAATAAAGTACAGGTCAGTATCTGCTAAATCAGGATGTCAGAGGATACTGCCTTCATAGCAGGGAAATCCTAAGATTGAAACCTTCAAGGAAGCATAATCAGAACACATGAAATGCCCACACTGTGCTAACTAAATTCATTGGGATGGGGTTTATCACAGTGAATAGCTAATTAATTAGTAATAGAAGTGTGTACAATGCAGTAAAGTCTTATTGAGCTAGGAAGCCTTACACTGGAGGGAGTATTTAATGGAAAAACCGTGTAATGGTAGAAAAACTTAGTTACAGACTACAGTCGCAGTTGGTCTCTGATAATCATAAAATTGTCAGAATCCTACAAAGAAGGGGTTTTTCTTTCCCCCAACAGAAAGAATGTTGGAAAAATGCAGTTTCTCAACATTTTTTCAGGCAAGGCCCATTGCACCAACAAGAAACCAAGCTTCCATGTCAAGGGGGAAGGGTGAGCTCTTTTCTCTACTCCTGTGCAGCAAACATGAGTAGCAGCAAGCGGCAGTGGCAGTGCTCTCGCTGCGACTGACTCATGCAATAATGACTGTGGTGTGTCAGTTTGGGGGACTGCACAGTTGACAACCCTGCCTGCAGCTCTGACTGCTCTGCAAAGCAGAGTGAAGGTCACAGTTGGCAACTTCCCCATTTCGGGTCACTGTTCTGCAGAAAGCCTCCCTCCAGCAGTATAAGCGTTTCACACCTAGCTGCTCCTTTTGTCAAGCTGTCATATTTGATTAAAATGCTGACAGCCTTTAGAATCTCTGCAATGTGCAAAAAATCCATAAGATCAACACTTCTCACTTCTACAAGTTATTATTATTCTTTTTGTATAGAATTTTATTATTCTTCCCCTCTAGTTCTTGAGGTTTTAAAATTATTTTTCTTTTTGCCATTCTCCATGAAAAAGAGAATAAGAACCTTCTAATCCAAGTCTGTCCTCAGCCAGGACTTTGTCTGCTCAGAGAAACTCTCTTCCTGTGCTCACTGTTCGATTTCTGCTGAGCATGTTCTAGGGCTGTTGAGGAGAACTCCCACTGCTTGCTCTCTCTCTCTGGCTCCCTCATCAGAGGAGGTTTTTATTTTAAATCCGCAAGTACTTTACTTGGGGTTAAATCCATGGGGGGGTAAGACATCTACCTGCCTATGAAATCTTCAAAAGATTTACTCTGCCTCGGAAGTATTGATTGAAGTGCTTGGTTTCCTGAAGTTATTCTTTGGGATGTATCACAAGGTGACAATTGCACCACTGTGGGTACTCACAACAAAAAGCTTTCTCAGCTCTTACTTCCAGGCACCAGAAAACCTCAACATTATTCGGGATATTCTCATCTCTCTTTTTTAAAATGACAGCAGTAAGATGGTATCATTATTGCAAGTAATTTACAAGAGTTAGAATTCATCTCTGCTTTCAAGGAGGTCTATGAGATATTCATCTTTATCAGCAAGGGCCATCAGCACTATAATTTATACATGCATTAACCTTCTCTGGTATTTAATTTTTGCCATTTTGTATATAAGCACAGTGTCTAACGACACCTTGTGATGTGGGTCCCAGTTACACCAGATGCCTCACCTAAATAATTCCTGCTGTTGTGCACATGTGACAACTTAGACAGACAGACCAGGTAGGCTGAGAGGAGAGCACTAATCTCCAATATGCCCAACATAACACAAGGACCCAGCGACAGCATCTGAAATGAGCCCAGTCCTTGTAAGCTGCTGTAACTACAAGACTGTCTACCTCTGTGATTCCTGCATTTTCTCATCCACATACAAACTTGTCCAAGACCAGCTTGCTCAGGCTGTGAGCTTGGCTATTTGCCAAGGTAAACTTAGAGGGGAAAGCATATCCCTGAAACCATATGACAAAGGGCCTCTAAATTGAAGACAGTTCAGGTGGAAAACACTGATGAAATGTGAATTTTCACTACCAGCATTCTCCTCCATGAGAAAGTCGGTAGGAAATCTCTCATTACGCTGTGTCTCTGCTTACAGAAGCATAAACATTTGCTACAAAAGCACAGCAGCAAGAATGTATCAGTCCAGACTGGTAGAGCACTTACAATGCGCAGCTGGGAGCTCCCCCACGAGCCACAGCACTGAGGGGTGACCCATTGGAGGTACCGTGTCCCAGGAGCCATTGGGGAGCGGTAGTTTCCTTGGACCTACAGCTCCACGGCACATAGAGATGTGACTCTGTGGCCACGGGGGCACATCGCAGACCTCCCCACACACTCAGCACTTTCAGCCTCTCCCATGTGTTTCAGGGAGCATCTCTCCAAGCGAGTCTGTCTGTCGGAGTGGATGGGATAGGGCAGACCAGCTTGGTCCCCTCCTCCAACTTAATCACCTTTGACACCAATGACTCAGACCTGCCGGAGTACCATTTGGAGCCCTAGTTCCTTCCCCCCGCTTACAATCAGGTGCAAATAATTTCCAAAGCTGCTCAAGGATGACACTTAAAAATGACCAACATATTAAAAAATACTGCCTTTCAGCAATTCATCTTCATAAAAAATGCTCATGGAAAATGAATTGGTAGGAAATGGATTTTGCTTTGCAAATGTAATGATTCATATCATGATTATCTGTGCATTCATTCAGTCACAGCAGAAGAACAATTTCATGTTATACATCTGACCAAACATAACTAATCTGTATAGATTGATTAAAAATTCAGATATTCGGGGAGGGGGGGTGTTCCTTTTTTTTTTCAAATTGATTTGTATAGCTACATAAAAGTAACACAAGGCACTCACTTGATAAATAAAATCATGATTTTCTAATAAAATCCAAACTAGAAAACCTGTGTATATTAATCACTTGGATTTAAATATTCAGCTGTAATAGCTTAATAGCTACTTATTTTACAAATACTTCTAATATATGTACATTTATAAAGTCTGAGACAGTAAAATAAAACTGGATAGAAGGTCTAAACCTCAGGAGAATATACTTAAAATTACTTATATATATTAATTCAGAATATAAAAAAATTATTCAAGAACTTTAAAGGTGAACTGAAATTCTTTAGTATATATGAAGATTGTTTAAAGCTTCCAGCCCCAGGCTGCTGAATATAAAGGCTGTGGTTTTATGAAACCAAATGTGCAAAACTTTGCACAAAGATAATCATATTCATGAAAGAGAAGATAACAGGGACTCTTGAGTGAGCGCCTGAGTGTCCCAAAGACCCACGTGCACTCCGAGTCTCACAGAAGCGGGGTGCCTCACCCAGCAGCAGATCTGCTTAAAGATGGCTAAGGAAATACAACCAAAGCTGGTTTGGTCTCCCTGGTAACCCTCGTTCAGAAGAAGCAGAATATGTTTCATTCCTAAAACACAACATAAAAGCCATTCAGCTCTGCAAAGGCCCAGATCCAGCTCTCACTAATGGCTTAAATTAGATGTGTCATAGCTGAAGTTCTACATATGTTAGGAATTACAAAAAATAAAGCTGCCGAGCCCTCTGGTGACTTGTCAAGCTCCAGAATGCTTGGTGCATGGGCACTGAAACAGGCAGGTTTTCCAGATGCCATCTGGACACCTCTCTCCATGGCTACTCAACAGAGGATGTTCATTCACAAGGGCTGCTCCACATAGGGGACTTGCAGACTCAGGTCCTACTTAGGCAGCAGGCTCAATAAAGTGCTTCGTGTTTCATAGGAAGGGTATTATTTCCTAGACCTACTGTTTCAGGTGGCTACAAAGCTGGTACCTGCTCTCTGTCATCTGGAACTGGAAAGTTTGGCTGTTCCTACAAACAGCTACAGTGGAGGAGCCCACTGTCATCTGCTGTGCTTTGTCGCATCTGTTTGCCTATTTGCCCAGGAGGTGTCAGGTAATGAGAAGCAAGCTGCTCTCAGTCCTCCCAGATTTCTGGTTGCCATTACAGGACCCTGCTGCCTGACAAGATGCCAACATTGCTGCAAGTCAGCTGGCGAGTGGCACTGACCCACAATGGCCAACTCTGCCCCTGCTTCCAGGGACTGTACATCACCCTCACTGCACCTACCAGCTGGGCTGAAATGCTCTGAAGCACAGATCCCCAACCCTGCACTTTTGCAAGCAGAAATCTTTAGCAATGACATCTCTGTCTGTGTGTAGCATCATCATTCCTCAAGCTGGACTGCTTACAAGAATATTGTTCCAGCAAACATCGAAGAGCTTCACAGGCATCATGTTGGCCAATCTCACTGGCTAGGAACTGTTGGACAAAAAACAATTTTAAAGAAGTCCAAGATTTTTTTTTTTGGAGTGGGATGTAAGAGAGATTTCCAAGTCATCTTATACCCTGGCAGAAATCAGCTTTCTGAATGACTTGGTTGTTTCCTGCTCTTTGATTGCTAAAGACTATCTTAAAATAGTCAAGGACCTCATAATACAGGGGACTATACTTTAGCAAGACACCAGCATATGCTCTTGACTGTGGTCACCTAAAAAGACACGTCAAAAAGAACTACTTTCATGTATGCAGACTTTTTTCCTTCTTTCTTTTCCTCCTTTCCCTTCAACACACTAATGTTGATTGTTCCCAGAATGATTCAAAGTCATCGAGAATCACAGTGACACAACAAAAGAAATTGAAAGCAATTCCTGCCTAGCACGTGTCAGCTTATTGTCAGATGTCTGCTTTTCAGATGTGCACATGTATGCACGTTTCTCCCATCTCTCTGTCTAGCTTTGCTTCTTCATCAGCACATCTCAGCACAAGCCTCTCTTTCCCACATCTCTCCCACACTGCAATTCCTTCATAAATCTTTTACAGTACAATGAATTGTTGTTGCGTTTATCCACATCCAGTTACACAAGAATACATTGCAGCACGTGGAATGGGCTCTTGCCTCTTTTCTTGTTTATTAATCTGCTTGAAATGCATAGTGGGAACACGTCAATGCTGCTAAGGTTAATGACTGATAGATTCATAGTAAGAGAACATCAACATTTACAGTCAAATGATCCTTAGTAATTGTTTTAATAAAGACTGAAGATGAGCTCTCAGAGTACATAGTTACGTATAGCATACAGCGACTCTCTAGCTTACGTCAGTACGAGGGCAATGATTCAGGTTTTTTAAGGAGGAGCAGCAGGTGCTGGAGGGAACAGAGATGTCTCAGCATACACCTAATGGTCACCAGCCTGGGTGATCATACCTCCTGCGACACAGGGTGGTGGAAAGACCACTGCTTTCCTAAACAGCTCTCAGATGGAGAGATTGGTAGTTGCACCTTCCACACTACAAGGGATGATGCTGTGGACCAACACAGCACACTCCGTTTTCTTTGCGTTTTATAATTGCAATATATGGTGAGGCAAAGAAGAGCTGTCTCCACAGAAACAACACTGCTCTTCAGAGCAGATTTGTGACATTAACAAGAGTGTGGGAATTAGCAGCTTTCACTGTCACGGCTCAGATAACACTGTCCCTTTCATTAAATAAATATTCCAGTTGTGTAGTTTGTGTCAAAAGGATGAGATTTGCTGGAAAGATTTTTAACCTGCAACTTTGAACGCAACAGAAGACAAGATTATCACAATTCCCATCAGCAAATGATTGACACCAAATGAGTTATGTGAGGACTTGCCAGGTGCAGGTGAAAGAAACAGAAGCAGTTTTGCATTTGATGGTTTCAAGTCAACAGGAGGCTACATTCACCAGGGGAATTTTATCTCAAAACGACAGCACCTAAATAAAGGCCTTTTGATGGTTCTGGCTTGCCTCTGCAGAAGTACTCCCCAAATCACATACCGCTTCTACCACAGACTAACAAAGCTACCTGAACTCTTCCCGTCTCAAAGATCATTACCTTATTTTAGCTGGAGTGGCAGCCCTGAGTCAGAGAGAGATGAGATTCAGAACACCTCTGCAAACTACAGGAGTCCTTTAAACACTAGGCTGTTAAATGAAGAAGGGCAGCTCAGTGCCGCTTTGTATGAAGAAAACATGTTCTGTTGGCCTACCCATAACACGCCACGTTTACTGCTGAGAGGATTGCCCTTACAGACAAGCATGGGGCTCATTATTCAGGCAGTTATACTTGTGGTGAAATGCAGAAATTGAGACCTTTGCTTTTCTGCCAGTCTTTCCTGAGTGCCTTTAGAGCTGAAAGGTTTCCAAGGGTAGACATGGAAAACCACCCCCCTGCCAGCCAGAACATTCTGGCCTCATTAAAGATGGTTCACTACAAGAACAAGTGGCAATAACTTTATGAGTGGGAAAAAATACCCATACTTTAACTTCTCCTTATACTCTGAAGCCACTGTGGATTGCCTGGCAGTATTTTCAGATTTCCCTATTAATCTCCAGTCTAAACAGCCAGAGGCAGTGGGAATACAAGGCTTCAGGGCAGCTTCTGTACTCATCAAGGCAAAGTAACCATGGACTGGGTAACATTTCATTTAGTTTAGCTTACAGTTCAACATCAGTTATCCTGAAGCTACTTCATATAATTAGTATCCATCTCTTAAATTTTGCAAGTTGTATTTTCAATAACAGCATAACTGTTTATACACAGGCTGCATATAAAATAGCATCATTTTGCATAGTATACACAGAGTATTATCATGACCTTCATTTACATGAAGTCAGATGCACCTTTCTCCTCATAAATAGAATCTTCTTCAGCATTTTTATTTGGAAGAGGTATCACTCTCACCTTGTCCTACTTGAAGCCTCAGAGGAAAGAGCAAACCTGTGACAAAAGAAAGGCCCTAATCCCACTCTAGACTTGAAGTACAGATATCCTCTCTGCCTCTGAAAACATGTGGAACATCCCCTCTGTACTTTCCTGTGGGAGCCAATCTGGATGCAGAGAATGAGCAGAATCTGCTGTTTACCTCAAGAACAGAAAAGGTAATGAGATTTGGACTTCATTTAACCTGCATCTACACACTGTACTAAAAGGTGATTTGAGCTGTGGCTGAAAGGAAATAATTAGCAATAATTAATTTCTGCTGCAGATCATTAGCAATTTACAACTCCTATGAGCAAATGAAAAGAAAACGACGGTTCATCAAACTCCTAAAATTAGCCCTGAGTCTCTGATGCTGCAGATCACAGTTCTTTCCAAAGGGCTGAAAAGCAGGGCAAAAGCTCTCCTGTAAAGCAGGCAGTGTTGTCTGCAGTCCAGCAAATGTAAAGGGCGATATAAAAGTTTTGATGCTATGAGGGATATCCATGTCACTAGTTGACCAACACCAGCAGGTTAGGGTTAGGAGGACTCCAAGGACTTCACCTACTCAGTTGTCAGTAAATATAGTATTTACCACCACTGGCTGTCCCCCTAGTTGTTTCTCTTTTTCTCATTAATAATTTTCAAAGTTAGAAACCGATTCTCTACTGTGATGAATTATGTTAAAGCCCTCCAGATTTAGAGGTTTATTTGGGAAAATTAGCCAAAAAAACTGTTTCTGTTCATCAGGTCTGTAAGATATATGACTTCAGCTATTTTCTAGCTGGTACTAGGGACTCAGACCAGAGGAATGTAATAATTGATTAATATAACTTATTTCCCTATAAATTGTAATTCTCTTCTGTTAACAGAGATCTCAATAGTAAGAATAGTTTCCTTCGTATATTACCCAGGGAAAACACTAAAATAAAAAAAAAAAGATAACTACTATATATGAGTGAAATATGTTGCATAATTTGAAGTTAAATATTGCCAGTATGCCAGAAACTACGACAGAGGGCCTTATTGCGTTTTCCATTTTGCATCGTGCCAAGACCCTCTTCAACTGGGAATTCATTAACCGACACCTGGAGCAGGTCTTTATCAGCCTCGTCCTCCTCTTAATAAAATAAACAGTCCACATTGGAAACTGCTTTAAGAAAAATTTTAAGCCATAACTTTTGTTGCCTCTTCCCACAGAAAAACATACATCTCCACCTGAGTCATACCTGACATATATTACTCATGCTAATTTCTGTTAAACTATTACTGAGGATCTATTAAAATGGATGGGTAAAGTTTAATCGTCTCAGGTATAAACAAGACACTGGTTTGTGGTATAAAAAATAGATTGAGATCCAAGGTTTCCGTAGCACTCATGTCCCCGTTCCTCTTTGCAGATACTGTTCTGATTAGACTGAAACCTGACGCTTTTAAGATTTGCTTTGGCTACTGAAAGTAGTTAGTAAACATATTATTTACCTTTAACTGAAGATCGCCAGATAACTGGAGCTTCCCACCTCTGTCCTGTGTAGCCTCGCAGAGCCAGTCATGCTGTGAGCAGTCTGGGAAGTCGAAGTCCCTCCCTCGTGCCCTAGGGATCCCACAGCCCAAACCTCACTGGGATCAGCAAAGTACTGCAGTGGGCATCCACCTAGGAGCCCTCTCACTCACCAGGTAGGGAGGAATGCTTGGGGACAGGGACTTCCCTGCTCCCCAGGTGCTGAGCTGAGCCCCTGTTCCCCCACAGCAGGACTGTCTCTCATCAAGACCGTAGGCTGCCCCAGAGCCAGGACAAAACAAAAAATATCTCACATGCATTTAATAATAATCCCACAGCAGCACATGGAAATGAAGTTCTTGGCATCACTGGCTGGTGGCTTTACAAATCCTTTTAGGTAAGTTTATATAATATGCATATACAGAATGAGTTTGAAAGACTCTGCTAAACTTGGGAACGCAACCTATTTCTGCAAGGCTCAGATTTTAGCATCATGTAGCACGTCTTCATTAACATAAGTCTCCACCCTGGAAATGTAACTTGAACTTTCAACTTGAATTTTAATAATCGTAAAATCGCAGAAAGTACAATTTTAATTTATAGACTTCCAGATCAAAGCACAGTAATTTCTTTAGCAGCAGTTTATGCACTGTTCTATTATTATTTTTACGTATTTATCTATATTAACTATCGATACCTTTGTGGACTTTTGGTATAACTGATTGTTTATTGACATGCTCTGAAATCTGAGACATTTTCACTTGAATTAACAGTCTCCTTTATGAAATTCTCTGAGATCTATGGAAAAAACCCCACTTTAATCTATTTCAGCTTTCCTATCTGAAACAAGGACAAGAAAATGATTGAGATGATAGTGCCTCTTTAGACATTCTTTGTCTTACAGATTTACATACAATAATACTAACCTCTTTGAGACTGGAGCATTTTTTACAGTATAAATTTCTACAGAGCTATCAGCCTTGGGGGTCCAGGGATAATACTGTAATATCAATGATAATTAATTTATATTTAACTGAAAAATTTGTACTATAAATATACCCAGAACAGCAGTCAATGGAAGATCACGCTATGAATCCCCAAATTAGGCACAGATTGGTTTATGAAAGTACAAATATACATGTTCACCTAAATACAAGAAAGCATTAAATCTGTGTTGACTAAAGTTCTGATGAGCCAGCCCTCTGATTTGCATCTCCAGAACATAAAAGTTTCTGTGCAGACTTTTCCTACAAGGCAGCAGTAGAGGGGTTTGTGCAGAACAGGGCTCTCCAGCTCCTGGGGGTCCCAGATCCACCCCGAACCATCAGTGCCCACAGCTGTGTTCACCTCATTCCTCTGCTTTTTCTAAGCCACCCACTCCACCTGTACTTGCATACAGGTCTTTAAAAGCTGTTTAAGCACTTTAGTGTCACTAAAATCCTCTTTTCAAGCCCAGACCTGTGGCTGGAGCAGTACTGGCCTGCCAGCTGTTTCACCCACGCCTGACAAAACATGCTGTAGTTAGGGGAGCTTTTCCTCCCCTTCTCCTTTTCTCCAGCTTTCCAGACAGCGAGTTTCCCCATTTCCTCGCCCTGAGCTAGCAAAAGCAGTCTCAGCAAGCCCAAGGCAGCATCTGGGGACTGTCTATGGTCTGTGAGAACATATTACCACATCTGTCATCCTGCCTAAAAAGCCTTTGGAGTGTATCCCTTGCTTTTGGTGGCAGATCTGCTTTATCATTTTTTTTTTCCAGGGGAAATGAAAGAATGAGGAATCTGTTAGAAAGATGGAGGCTCCCGGGTACCCTGATCAGCTGCAAGGCAGTAAGCACAGACTTACTGACACCATGCGAAATGCTTAGAAAACCAACATTAATGTAATTGCTTTAGGCAAAGTTAACAGCCAAAGCGCTTTCTAACCACTCCTGCCAAGTGTCCTTGTGCCATCACTGCTCCTCTGCTGATCAGTACAACCAGCAGTGACATCTGCAGCACTTCAGTACCGCAGTTAGAAGATATATCCACTAAATGACAATTTTTACTCTTGATGAGATTTTTATGACGTGGTATCAACATGCTCTACGCAAGATCGAGCATAGTACTGCTCTTCTATCAGCATTCTCTATGGAAATGTTATTTTATCATTCATAAGTTTAATTATTACTGTTATATTTATTCCTAGAGTAACAAATACAGTTTGGCAGAGTCTGTATGCACCTGCCAAATGTGACACAAACTAGTCGACAGTGAAAACATTTTTGATCTCTCTGCCAAAATTATGGCTGCAAAAAATAAAATTATATCACATCCTATGAAGTTTTTCAATTCTATTATTCTTTTGCTTCACATATTTTGAAATATTACTAAAAGTATTTTCTAACACAGTCATCAGGAATAGCGTAGTCAGCAGAACCAGAGAAGTTATTGTCCCCCTGTACTCAGCACTAGTCAGGCCTCATCTGGAATATTGTGTACAGTTCTGGGCCCCCCAGTTTGGGAAAGATGTTAGGATACTGGAATGTGTTCAGAGGAGGGCAACGAAGATGGTAAAGGGGCTGGAGCATAAGCCCTACGAGGAGCGACTGAGGGAGTTGGGGCTGTTTAGTCTAAAGAAGAGGAGGCTCAGGGGAGACCTCATTGCTCTCTACAACTACCTAAAAAGGAGGTTGTAGTCGGGCAGGGGTTGGTCTCTTCTCTCAGGTGACCAGCGACAGAGCTAGAGGGCATGGACTCAAGCTTCGTCAGGGAAAGTTTAAGCTTGATGTGAGGAAGAAGTTCTTCACTGAAAGGGTGATCAGCCATTGGAATGCGTTGCCCAGGAAAGTGGTGGAGTCGCCAACCCTGGAGGTATTTAAGGGGAGACTGGATGAGGCACTGAGTGCCATGGTTTAGATGATGGTTGGTGTTAGTGTTGGGTTATAGGTTGGACTTGATGATCTCAGAGGTCCTTTCCAACCTTGTGATACTGTGATACTGTGATATATAACCCGTAAACTGATATATCTTTTAAGTAGTACTGAAACTTGAGTTCTGAATTTTTCAGAAACTGAAAAAAATGAAATAAACACATATTAGCAAAACGTTTTACTGTTGTCAATTTTGCATATTTTGCTGAAAAACTTCATGCAAAAAGTTTCACTCAGCCCTCTCTCTCCAAGAATTTTCCATTTACAGTCTGTAAGACGTATATCCTACATGTTTCCCTCCCACAGAATCTGTCTGGTAATGGGTCACCACTACAGCTGAGAAAGACAAAATTAGATGTCTGAAATTAAATAATTCATTCTTCTTGTTTGCCACCATCTTATCCTTCTGTGAGCATTTCTATTCTCTGCCCAAGAATCTTTCTGAATTCCTTTTCCTGATTTGTGTCCATTTAACTCTTGTAGAGCAAGGATACTCGCTTTCCTCAAATATTACCTCTGCTAACACAGACTAAAGAAATTATTTGGACAGTGTCTAGGTTGTTCAGAAATAAGAAATGATGAGCTAAATCTCCAAGGAGGGCTTCAAGCTGCAGAGCCCAAGGCAGAGACTCGTGGGCAAAACCTCAGCTTTGAGCTGGGAGCTGTGTGGGTCCCTGTGGCAAGGGGCAGAAATATCACCCTCCACGGAAGGGACCAGGCCCAGTCTGGCAAGACCAGGTGGAGAAGAGGCAATGGCACTTTGATTGTGACCATCACTTTTGCTACATCCTTTCATTCCCCTATAAAAGCATCAATAGCTAAGACTTCATCTCTTGTGCTGCCTTGTCTGGCAATTTATTTTAAATTGTCACTTGCTGGCATTTTTAAGGCTTATATGACAGCAGACATCTGAAGTCAGAGAGTTCATATTAATCACTTTATGAAACAACACAGCCAAAATTGATTTTATAGTTTTGAAGTCCAATTGTTTACATTAATTGTTTTATGAACAACAAGAAGCCAAATTGATTTTATAGTGTTGCAGACATTTATTTGGCAATGCCTAAGTCATCATCCAGTGTCTATAGCCTACAATTAATTGGCACTTTGGAAGTCCTTTCTAAGCCCTTCTTGTATCTACTGGAATATGATTACAAGTGTTACGTATAAATCAATTCCCTTAACTATGATTATAGATTTCAAAAAAAACCCCTCTTGAGATGACTAAATTCATATGAGAGGAGAAAATGCACTATACAAAAGAGTTAAACAAGTAGCAATATCAAATATACACTGGAAATCCTACGATCACATCACTGTAGCTACAATTCTGTAATGAACAGGGCTGACAAAAGTTTTCTTCTTGGAGTCTGGCAAAGGAGACATTCTCTCCATACACGTCCGCTTTGCACAATTTGGTTTTCAGAGAAGGACTTTTGGCCTAGAGCCACAGAATCCATTTTGGATCCCTCTCTAACACCCATTACACTCATAGCTTTTCCTTCCATTAAGTGGAAGGACAGTCAGCACTGAACAACAACTCTCTATTCAACACATCAGAGCAAATTACATTGATTGACAGTGGACCAAGATCTTTTTTGAACCTCCTGCAACAACATTTCTATCCAAGCCAATTAGATTTAAGAGATGATCTCTTCACTGAATCAAAAGTGTTAAGGAAAAAAAAAGTCTTGTTTCTCATCTTTCATATTTTATAGTGGTTTAAATTAAATGACTTTTACTGAGTTGTATCAGATTTGCAAGACAGCAATTACTAGTAATAATGGTATTATCATAACATTCTTATGTCCTAAAAAATCCCCTTTGTTTTCTACATATACTTATTTTAAAATCTTGTCTAAATTAAATATATAAATAACACCAAAAAGCAATCAAGATCTCTTCACTATATGCCTCTCAAAGGATAATTTTCTCATACATATGTATTAAGACTAAAAGACGTGTTCTGCATTCTGACAGTAGTTTTACAGCTCAATGTTCTCGTTCACTATGACAGGTTAACATTTTTTTTTATTGAATTTTTAACGGAGCATTTTCTTTTTGTTTTTAAACGATAAGATGTGGCTTGCTTTGGTAAAGTGCACTTTCTTATCAAAATAACAAATAGCAAGACAACCTAATCTGGAAAAACAAATCAATACCTCATGGAAAATGAATGTGTCTTTTCTTCCTTTCTCTTCTTTATCTGCCATTAAATTACATTCCTACATCTAACACCACATTCCACTAAGTCCCATCACAAGCGAAAAATCACGATGTATCATTGAAAATAGAACCCGAGAATGGCACAAAGACAAGACACCTAAATCATCTCCCTAGAGGAAACACAGTGATAATTCAGAATTAAAATATTTTTTCATTTGAAGCTGGAATAAATCAGGTTTTGATTTGCAGCTGAAAACAAGAAATACCTTTAGCTGAATTTTTTACAGTTTTCTCCATTTTCCAGTCATCACTTTTATCAATGATTTACACAGCAGCTGAGAAGCATTTTTAACAGCTGAAGAATACGCACAAACTTGCAGTATTTCTGGAGGAGAAAATTCAGTTCTATAATGAATTGTTGATAATAAACTTTATTACTACCCACATCCATGATTCACATTGTGCAGGCTGCAGCCAAACATAGCTGTGTGGATAAAGGAGGAGGATAATGTTCTCTTCACAGATATGATTGATAATAAATAAATATGTTTTACATCAAACACTGAAAGTCCTAGTCTCCTTACACCTCTGAAGTAAGCTTAATAACTTACTGAGAGAATGCCAATATAAACAATATAGTTATTTTTTCCAGTATCTTAATAGGTCTTAATGTATCTTTTTCATGAAGCTGTGTTTTAAAATAGCAAGTACTCCTTTTTCAGCAATGATTTATGTAGTAAGCTAAGTCTGATTTTCAGAAAGGAACAGAGCTATTTTTGGAAAAATAGTTTAATAATGCCCAATTTCACCAAGCATTTAGTGTTTGTGGATGCTGAATGTCTTACCTTATATTTGCCAACAGCAGAGGAACTGCTCGTTAAATGCCCTGGCAGATATCCTGGTCTATATGGTGACATTCACACTTTTACATGCGTGACCTCCATATTCCACTACCATCACACAAAATAACACAGCTTCAACAGAAAAATTTAGGAACTCTTTGGTTCATATTTTTACAGAGCTGAATGGAACGAGAGTTTCCACATGGGTGGGGAAGCGGTAGCCCAAATTGCCTCTGACAAAGGAGGACTCTCCGTGGAAGTCTCTCACAGCTTGTGTTAACCGCTGCACAGAAGTACTTCATTTCAGACAGGATCTGGTCCTGTCAATGTGGTGTGGGATTTTCTCAGAGCAAGATCTGAAGTTGAAATAAGTAGTTTTGTGGAGTTTGTAGACCCTTAGGCTCCAGCTGCCTAGACTGTCAGGCTTTTCTAATCGTTTGAAGCAAAACTGTAAATAACAAGGGAGCTTTGATAGGAGTACCAGAGACACAAACACGATTTAAAGTAGTCCAGAAGAACAAATTACATCTCACTCACATATTAGGCTTTGTCACCTACAGAAACCATTAGACATGATATCATCACCCTATGGATCTAATATTTACATTATTTAGAGAATCCTTCTGTTGCCCATAAGGAGGTTAAAGCTGTGGGAAATGAAAGATGAGGTTCTTCTTGGGGTAAACCTGTGTATGACATCTGCCCGGGACACAATCAGGGTATTCTGGGGAATCTCGCCTCCATTGCCCTTCAGTCTCAGAGAGCCACAAATCACAAAACCATCAGTGAAATGGTATTTCTCTCTACCATTTATAAAAATCTAAAATATTCAGAAGAGTAAAGCAAAAAATCTATACAAGCGACAAAACGAAGAGACAGCAACTTTGCTGTCAGAAGTGGTACCCTCTTTATTGGCCTTCAGGTAGGGAGAAAAGGCAAGGAAGTGAAAATTAATAACCCTTATGGAAGACAGCAGAGAGCTGCCACAAGTTACGTGATACAGGCATTTTTAACAACCCACTCCCCATCTTCTATAAAGACATAATTAATTTATAGTCATTTTAGCCTGCAAGTGACATTAGTTCATTTGGAGGACTGGCAATCACTTTCCCGTGCTAGCAGCGGGGTGTAAAAGTCTGAGTGCTGCAGCATTCATGTAGATGCATTGAAAAATATAATTGATGGGACCTCCTACCTTGTTAAGTGCAGTGGCACTGGCTGTAACTACACGCAAGCATGAGGAGTACATACAATTCCTTAGCAGAGAGAATCAAAAGTATAATAAATAACATAAATTAAACAGTCTCTTAAAATCCCGTCTTAAGGAGTAGTTAACGTTAATATCTACATCTCTCTGAATTTTAATTCATAGGGTATGGTGTTGTGTATACATATGTAAACTGTCTGCATGCAATTTTATCTCATGTTTCTGACCGCAGTAAAATTATGGCAAGATGTACATAGCCCATGCTAGAACCACTGTAAATTACAAAGATTAATGAGACATTTGTAAAAAAAACCCAAAAAACACCAAAGGAGCAGGAACAGAAGATGTGTGTCCATAATTGTATAACAATTCAAGAAACCTGAAATGACAAAGTCTCCTTTGCTGAAAAATTGTTCAAATAAAAGGAGCCCTACTGAACAGGATTATAAATACAAGACAACATTTTGAACACTTAGAATAGCCAGAAAACAAATCTAACTTGCAAACCTCTCCAACTCCCACATGTACATTTGAGGCCTGGGGGTTAATAGAATCACAGAATTGTTTTGGTTGGAAAAGACCTTTAAGACCATCAAGTCCAACAGTAAACCAAACACTGCCAACTCCACCACTAAACTATGTCCCTAGCACCATGTCTCCATGTCTTTTAAATATCTCCAGAGATGATGACTCCACCGCTTCCCTGGGCATCCTGTTCCAGAGCTCAACAACCCTTTCCATGAAGGAATTTTTCCTAATATCCAATCTAAAACTCACCTGGCACAATTGGAGGCCATTTCCTCACTCTTACTTGGAACACTTTACTACCTTTCAGGGAACTGCAAAGAGTGATGAGGTTTCCTCTCAGCCTCTTTTTCTCCAGACTGAACAGCCCAGTTCCCTCATAACCCTTCTGCTCCAGACCCTTCCCGAACTCCATTGTCCTTCTCTGGATGCGCTCCAGCACTTCAGTGTCTTTCTTGTAGCAAGAGGCCCAAAACTGAGCACAGGATTTGAGACGTGGCCTCACCAGTGCCACGAACAGGAGGACGATTCCTTCCCTAATTCTGCTGACTACACTGTTGCTGGTACTGTGCTGTGAGTTGGAACTAATGGTGTGAATACTTGGGAGAATCTTACAAAGGTTTTGCCTGGCTCAGTAAAGCTGGTGTCTTTCTCTGTAATCCTTCTGTATTACTAGAATAGTGTTAAAGTATTTAAGTTAGCAAAAGCCCTTAACATTTTTATTAACTGAGGGCATATTCATCACAGGGCTTGTCTTCAATCAAGAACTGCAGTCCCGTTGGGTTAAGTGACCCTAAAGTTACCCTCTTGTCATAATTACTAGAAAACCTGTGACTCAGTCTCAGTTACTGCATCAGGTCCTTACAGTTACACATTTCCAGACCCTCAACACCACTTTTTTTGTTCTCTCCACAGCTTGGCCTGGCTTCCAGCATTCCCAGCATTGTGAATCTCAGCCTCTCCAAGAGGGTGGCTTCAGGTCAGTTTTTGCTCAATCACAAAAAAGAAAAAGAGGCAGCACCATTGAGCACATTATAAAAAAATATCTGTCCTTTTCTCAGACCGAAAGGTTTACTTTATTTAACTGTGAAGAATTCCCACCTTGCGAAAATGTCTCTACAAGCAGCCATGTTTATTCCATTTTTGCCAAAGCAAGCCCTTCCCCTTTGAACCCTTCACCAGCCTTACTCATGGCAGTCAGCAAGTGCCACGCTCCCCAGTACTCGTGCTCCCCAAGGCAGAAGGAATTGCCTCTGCCTAAGAAATGGGTAGGGGTTGGAAAGCAGGGGAGAATCCTACCCTACTCTGGGAGATGGGAGGGGGGAAATATGCATACTATATATGATTTTTCAAAAAAAAAAAGTTAGGGAAGAGTTTGTAAGCACAGATCTTCATATACTGCAAGAAAGGGACATATATAGCATTATAGCACAAGCAGTCTGACAGAAAAACAGGCTCAAAGATGATAAATTTCATGCCACTGACTTAAAGTGGTAGAAAAATGGAATAAGTGGTAATCAGTACCTTATCTCCAAGCTCAGGTACCTAAAAGCTCTCTTGGTTATAAAATGTCATGTTAGTCAGGACTTCATTATATTTCTTGAGTAGCATAACAAATACAAGCCTGCCTTCCAGAGGTGGGAGTCCTCCTCTTTTGTGGGAGCAGGGGATACCCTTGGGGCACTTAGTCATATGATACTCTACCACAGAGCTAAAAATAGGGAATCGTGTCAAACTAGATTTATAAGAGATTGCTTTCTCTGTGTGCAGATAGCCCAATTTTAGATTTACATTCCAACTATGCTCCAACTGCATACAAGTGTTCCTTCCTGAACACCTTCAGAGGCCATGAAAAGTCCGGTGTGATACAGATCCAGTTATACCAGAACAACTGTCCCACTGCCACCTACTCAGATAAATAAAAAAGCGGGAAAAAATAGGCACAAAGAAGGGAGACCTACAAGAACACGCAGCAAGCATTACGAGCACCATCTTCTGATCCACATGTGCCTCCTGCTTTAACCCTAGATGCTTTAAACAGCAATATCATTTTTATCAGGTCAAAACCAGAACAGATTTGCTTTGGTCTTGTTGTTGTTTTTCCAGCTTCTCTTCATCCAATCACTTTTCATCACAGTTGAACTGCTCTTCTATTTTAATTCTTCCCTTAAAGGATCTACAACATGCTGCTCATATGTTCTGCTTATCTACCCACCCGAAACGTTGAAGACATGGCAGTGTGGTATGAGATAAAAGTTTTATGGGCCTGTATTTTGGATGACCAAATTACTCATGAGCAATGAACTCATGAATAAGTTATGAAAGTCATTACAACAAGTACCAATAAAACCTTTTTATACGAGATTGCCATATATTCTACACATGCGACTTCTTTTACAGGACAGAAAAAACTTCGTATAAGACACTTTTTAGAGGGTCTTAAAAATTTTTATAGGGACCATTTCTTCTATTCTTACAACTGCAAACCAGACTTTAATTAAAATAAGCCATTCTGTACTGTGCTCAGAAATATAGAAAATATAAGACATTTCTTGAGCTTACTGCCGTATCTTTCACTTTCTCAGAACTCCTTACACATCAGAGGTTGAAGAAGGTCCTGTCCCATTGGAAAATTATATAATAGCTTCCCCTTTACCAAAGGCGAAAAATTTCTAGGTACAATTCTGGATGGTCACCGAAAGAATTCTTAGATTTATCAATAATCCAGGATCAAATATGGTCTATCCTGAACATTAATCATTAAAGTTTTCTAAGGGATCTACAACAATTCAAACAGGAAAAGAAGGGTGTGTTACAGTTATGCTGGCTTAATCAGACAGATACCAACTTTCTGAAGATACTTAAAAAATCAAATACAAAGAAAGTGAATCAGGAGAATGTCAATGAGGAAGCTATCAATCCACAACGTAACCCACAAGCTGTAGGGAAACAATGGGGGAAGAAAGGCAAAAAAGAGTGTGTGCATACATGCTGGGAGTTTTCTTCTTTAAAAAAAAATATTACAAAGCAGTCCACTTTAAGTTACCCAAATTGTGATAGCAAGGATGTTTCTTGATATGTAAGTTTATCCAGCGTTCTTCTCAGAGTTAAATGCTTCCAGGTGTTTTTTCTCCCTGAAAAGTCAAAAAAAGGCTCAAATCCCCAGAAGCTGCTAACTGGCGTTGTTTTCAGGGGAGTTGTGGGCATCTTCAGGAAGGGATAAAAGTAAGAACTTTGTCTGTACCCAGAATAAATTAGTGGAGTGGACAGTTTTGAGCTGTGGAAGGGCTCTTTTTCCTCTCTCGATAGCTTTCCACCCGTCCTTCAGGCAGTGGCAGGCAGAGGTGAATACAGCCCACAGAGTCTGATGCTGGCTGGCAGTTCTTCACTGGTTTGGTCAACACAGAGTCACTTACACACATGTAAAATTAGTCATCAAAGACCTTTTAACTTGGTAACATTTTCAATTCATACTCTGTTAGGTCAGTGACTCTGCAGAGGGCACGTCAGCAGTTAATTTGTCCATAATTTTCTTTCTAGAGAGAGCAGTGCTCCAATGAATGACGTGGCTTCTGCTTATGCTGGGTTATTTGCAGATATGTGAAAATATTACTTTAGGATTTTTTTTTACAATTATCAGGTGCAATACTGAAACATCCTTTGCCTGCCTGTCTTGATTTCTGCAAAGATTTCAGATGTTATCCAAATGCCCATGAATCAAAGAGTGAGAGTGGAGGCATCGACACTCCTTGCTGATTGTTAATTCTGTGTCCCCAGCACAATTCTTCCTCAAAATTTTACAGGCACATCTTACTTAAACTGTGTTTAGTTTTTGCGTTACTACCTTTCAAATCGCTGAGATGTTTAACTGTGCTCTTGCGCTCTTGCCCAGTGATTTTCAAGGTATAATGTATGCAGCCAGCAGGGGAAAAGAAAGAAATGCCAAACTTGAACCACTCTCCTACTGTGCTCCTGACTGATGCATGGAGTAAAACCTCCATTTTCCTGCCAGAGAGCCCAGGGTCCTGCTGCGGAATGGGCTCCTCGTAAAACAAGAAGGGGCAAGTAATGTGACAGGTAATAAAAGAAGAGCACGATGTATCCAACAGCTAAATAAATAAAACACCTGGTAAAGCACTCCCTCTGCCCACTCTGACAGTCAGACAGCCTGTCCAGGCAGCCAGTGCAATTAAACCCTAGAAAAACTGGTGTGTTGGCTAAAGATCCAGCTAGTAGCATCCTTCCTGGATCTGGAGTAGGAAATGTTCAGTTCACAGCACTAAATGTGAAAAAGCAGATTTCTACAGGAATCATATGACATGGCTTAAGAGTTTCTGGACATTCTAAATATTAGGCTTTATCTCCAAAGCCCTACAGATATTTGGAACAGTGTCCTGCACTTCAGACCCTGAGCCCACTTACTTCAATAATACCAGAAAAAAATAAAAAATGCAAGCAACCACACTCTGAGGGCAGGGAGAAACTAGGCTGGACTAGCACCGAGCGGAGATCAGGTGCCACACTGCTCTGGTGGTCCCCAGCACCAGGCAGGATGCAGGCCAGCCTGCTCTAATGCCTGCAGAGGGTCAGGCTGTCCTCCTGCTATCCCTCAGGCTGGGAATTTACAAAGGTAATTTGAAGAGATCATAGCCAGGCCGAACAGGACTTTTTCTTTCTGTCTAGTTTTAATAGCCACTTCAATACGTACAATAAAATACAGCTCATCCAGTAACTCAGGATCTTAATGTAAGCTGAGTAATAAATTCCCAGAGCATGCTTGGAGCACGGGCTCGAACATCACACCTTTCTATTATAGCTCAAAAAGGTGCAGTTACTGCCCTGGCCATGTGACACATTCAAGTTCCCAAGGCTGAATCAGTGTTATTTAAATGGTGGTGCACAGAGCTAGGAAACTAAAAAGACATGCAATTTTCTTCTCTCACATGCTGACTTTGTGCTGCAGCCTCATCCATTTCCTGCTGCTATCTGTATTCCCATTCAGAGGTGGAAGGGTAGGAAAGTGAGAAGTCCTATTTGCAGCATAGTTTAGAAATGCCCAGTCTCATGCAACAGGTCTAGTACAAACCCTCTCTAACCAAGACGCTGAAACAGGAAGCTCAGCTCCAGCTAATTTACCCTGGGCTCAAAGTTCAAAGCTAAACCACGTTGCAGTCTGCACCCTAGATATTTTCATTGTGTTTCTCAATCTTAAAACAATTTTTCTGTTATGGAGTTTCTGGAAACTGAGTTGGAGTACTTAGAAAGAATGTTAACATTTTGGTTATGTCATTTTATTTATACCACAGTGAACCAAAATAACTTCTGCATATAAATGTGACTGTAAACAGTGGCTGTATTTATGCCAATTATTCTGCTTGACTCATCGATTTTTTTAAATTAATTCTTCATACCTTTAGCACTTCCCTGAACTTTTCTAAAATCCAACAAGGTCCTGGCTGTCAGTAAGAGCAGCCACTGCTTTGTTTGTCAGGGCAAGCTACTGAGGTACAGAACTACAAGTAATAAAATTATCTAATGAGAAAGGGGAAACACCTCCTTGATATTAAGGCAATATATTGAGAAAAGCTCAGCCAGATTAACTTGCCCCAGTCTGTGATGATAACCTGTGGTCAGTCCTGAGCAACAACTGTGTTCTAGGAAAGATGGTCCTTCTTCAGAGATCCTCACAACCCTTACCAAAGCATAAGCAGCTCAGGGAAGTGAAAATTGTCCTTACAGGAGACTCAAAGGACGCAAGTACTGATAACACGTGATACATTCCCTATCTAGGGCAGCAGTTTTAGACAACATCAAGGTTTTTTCCAGCCCCTGGGACAGAGTGAGACAGCCAAGACAGGCATGGCAAGCAGCAGCTCTGCCTGATGTTTCTTGAGACAAGCAACTATTATTCATTCTACCAAACCAAATGCGAATCTCAGCCTAGAGATACAGACCTAGCAACACTCAGGTCATGCTATCGAAGATAGCTTTTTGTTTTGTGAAAGTGCATATGTAGTAGAAAGATCTCATTTAAATCAAGTTTGCCTCAAGTCTACAAAACCCATTGACTTAGTCCAGATAAAACACATTACATTCAATTCTTTGTGGAACCCAGACACAGGACTGCTACATCCAAAGCTGTATCCACTTTGTATCCCTCCCAGCTCTGAACCACCAGCTGTGCAACTACAGCTCAGCTGGATGAAGTTCTCGTGCTCAGCACCAAACCAGCACTCAAACAACCAAACCACAACTACCAAGTCCTAATCCGTATGTGCTCCAGAAGCACTCCAGACTGTGCAACAGATGGCTAAGAACAGCTGTCTGTGAAACACTCTCAGAAAGAAGGAGTAGTACCATAAGGAAAATAAAAATTCCCAAGGACTTCTTTCTTACTGCTTTGTCTTCCAAGAACCAAAGATATCAATGCAAACTCTTCTGCTCTCCAATGAAAACTGTTACTTCTTGAAAAGAGAGCATGCAGTTTTATGGAGCGACCTGACTGGTGAATTGACTTTGCAGCAGAATGTGTTCAAGAGAAAAGGAGAGCAAAAAAAAAATATATATATACACACACACACGTCTTTGGCACTTGGAATATGGTTTCAGTTCAAAATTGTTTTTTATCCTACCATAAGGTGCAACATAATCCTTGAAGGATATGCCTGAAACATCATCCTGAAGAATATTTTCACTGGCTTCCTTAGCCAAAATATTGCAGTTATCAAAAACTGTATCAACAAAACTGGACACTTTTAAAAGCTTAAATTTAAAGCAGAACCATTGTTTTTTTATTGGCCTTGCCAGAAGACAAAAAGAAAGATAAAAGAAGCAGAGAAAAAGCTGAAATATGTCTCTGATAGAAGTACTGTAAATTTTTACAGAGTTATGTTTCTATATGCCTGAGCAGAATATAAAATTACATCAGTGTTTAACATAGGCAGACTTTCACCTAGGACAAACTGGAGAAGTCAGTTAATGCCTTTTGGTAACACAGCAGAGAAAAGAGCCCCTGTGCAGAAGGAGACCATCTACTGCAGCAGCTGTGGGGAATTGAGAGTAAGATACAAACTCCATCCAGAGGCACCTTTCCCTTGTAGGGGAGATTGAAGCCGATTCCTAAACCACCTGAAGAACAGGGCTGCAAGAGAGAAATTGGCAGTGATAATGCTGGCGAAAAGCAGTGGCTGCTGGGTCAGCTGCAGGTGGGGTGGGCTGTTGGAGGAGATCTGCTGTAAAGAAGCAGTGGTGGGTGGCTGCAGTGAGGCTGCTGGAAGGGGAGAGCTGAGGCAAAGGACTGCTTGGAGCAGGAGAGCAGTCTGCACAGCAGTGAGAGCCTCCTGGCCTCAGGAGTTAAGCATAGTTGGCAAGGTTCTTAGGCAAGCTCAGCTGCAAGAAAAGTCCCAGGCAGGTGTAGCTCACCTGGGTGACATCTGCCCACCTAATACGGGGGGCACATTCCCTGCATTTTAGTCATTGCCCCACCACACTGAAGCACTTATGTTCTTTTAACTCTTCTGGGTAAATTAATAAACAGCAGGTGGGGAGGCCCTTGGCTTTGGTGCCCCTGTATGTTTTTGGTCTAGTTCTTGCTTTTATGGGTGATGTTAACTCCAGTTGTGTTGAAGATCTCACTACTTCTACGTACAGTCAGTTCCCAGGAAGAAAATACTTCCTCATCTATAATAAAATATCTATTTAGCCAGCTAACTGATACGATTTACAAAAGACAGTGATCAATATATTGAGTATTCAGTAAGTACTCTTGACATCTGTAAAGAGATTTGCTTGATAAATAGTGATATTCTAAGTGTTCCTGCCATATGTTTTCCTACAATTTTAAGCGACAGATTGGGATATTTTGTTCCTAATCAAGGTTGGGATATCTCTCCAACAGCCAAGAGACCACAGAGGGCTGAGGAGGCAAAGAGTCAGGCTGTTTATCTTCCAGAAAGCTCCTTGAAAGCTCTTGTAATTTCACTTTTTGCCTTCAAGGAGAATGTTTGCTGGGAAAGAGACTGACTTTTCTGACCAGCTCTAACTGCCAGCTCTGCCACCAACCCTGCTTTGAGACCTTTTACAAGGCTTTGTCCCTCTAAATCCTTTCTTACTTTTCATCAGTTGTTCTTATTTAGAATCAAGTTCTTCAGGAGGCTGTTTTTCACCACATATTTTTGCAAGTCTTGCCACAATTGATCTTTAATCTCTAGATGATGTCATAACAATACAATCATGACCCTTCGGTGTTGACAGCTGAATGGCCAGACCAGGCAAATGGACATCCACCAGAATCTCCCACCAGCAGGACTTCCACTCCCAGTCAGGGCCAGTACTCAACGTGACTTCTTTCCCATGTATTAGAAGCCCACTCCTTGCAGAAACAATGCAAGCAACCTCTCGGGTGGTGTTAGCATTTAACCACACAGCAGTGGAAGGGAAATGGCATCCAACCAAAGCCCTCCGAGACTGCAGAGAGCCTCAGAGACATCTTCCCAGAGACACGTCCTTCCCTACTGCTTCTTTCTGTTGCTGCCCTCTTTAATTATCTCATTTATTACTTTGGGTAACATACTAGTAACCTGTGCATCCTCTGCAATTACATGAATGTGGTTGGTTTTACACCAATAGCTCTTTTCCAGAAATTTGATGCTGGTACATGGTTGACAACAACAACAAGCTATTACTGTGGTTTTATGTCCAAAATGGATGCAGAAAAGCACAGTGGACCTAATTTGGCTTTATTGTGCGTATGCAGACCAGATTGCCTTCGTTTTGGCAGAAATTAGCCCAACACTAGGACTGATGAAGCCTGTCACTGTGCATAAATAACCCTGGGCAAGAAAGTAAGATCAACATTTCATTTCTGTACTTGACAAAGCCAATAAGAGTCTCTGCATTTTGCTATCACGCAAAAGGCACAAAAGGGCATACCCCTATCTAAAGGAATATTAATGGCACCTTTATCTCTTCCCTGTGGTTACTTTAAGAGCAGAGTGATATGTGCAGTTCCAGAATCTTTGGAAGCACAAGACAAGAGATGCTTGCAAGAGTAGGCATTTCCCTTAGGCAATTCTTCCCCTGCCCCCAAGTTGCATTCATATCTATCATTGAATATTTTCACTGTATGATGAACAAGCTATGAGTGAGGTGACTTATTCTAATTGCTTATCTTCCCGAGTATTTTAACAAAAGCAGAAACTTGCAAAGGTGATATGAACTGCTGAATGCCCACAGTCTCTTCTCCTTTCCGCAATGTAAAAGAATCTAAGCCATGAATCATGGAAAAAACCTATCGCTATGTGTTTTATATGGATATTCTTAGACGTACTTCTTTGCAAAATTCACTGGATTATTTGTCATCTTCGGATCAGAGCTCATCTGCTGATTCCTGTGACCACTCATTGTATGGAAGTTCTGCCAGTAATTACTCCTTTTAGGAGTATATTTTTATGCTTAGTGTCTTCTTGGAAGTTCTTAACTATACAGATTCCATATTACACAAATTTATGACTGAAATCCAGGAGGAAACGTATATAATTTAGCAAAGCCTCAAAAAGATTTTTAACTGTTGTACGGTCCCTAGTACTAATACCCTTGAAATTCACTGAGAATATACAGTGTACATAATCTCTGTGGTATCACTGCATTAATCATGATAAAATTGTTAATGCTTTGATCATGTAAACATAAGAATCAAATGAACTTGGACTCAGCTGGGGACCGAGCCAGGGACCTGCAAGATGAACAAGTGGCATGGCAGCCTCTTTTCTGATGTATTCTAGCTACAGATGGCCTACAGAGCTGATATGAGCAACCTGAAACCTACTTTTTTCCATCACTGCAAATTTACCCATGGTGTCTTTTAAATACTTTTCTTACTGCAGCAACTATTATTTTTATGCTTTTCATGATAACTGAGAAAATCACTGACATTCCTTCCCTATGTGGGAGATGGACAAGTGGGAAATATTGATTTCTTCACATATTGTTCTGCTTGGTATCACTTCTTTGCATCTTTCTTCTTTCATTTCTCGTTCCCAGCTTACTCCACATTTCTAGTAGTCAGGCACTATTGAGCATTGTCATAACTACATATAATATTACAGTTAAGTCCAAGTAATATTTTTGGCATCTGGGAAGAGTGACTGCCTTCAGTAATATGTGTGTTTACCATGGTCCTGAGTTTGCCAAAAGGGTGAAATGGATGTGATTATAAATATCTTTTGTTGACCTGTGCAAAAATAATTAATTTCTGATGCACACACAACTCAAAGTAAGGTAGGCAATAGAAGAGAGGGGAAAAATACCAAAAACTTGACCAGCTGTCCTCCTACCTGCTTGGAATTTTCAGGCAGATTCATTACTTGTTTTTAGTTGTTCAACTTTCTGAATTACTAGATGCAGTACAGTGCACTTTGGACCCTAATAATGCCTTGCAATCACCTCTGATGCCAACGTCCTGGCTGCCCTCTCTTCCTCTTTGCAGTAGAAGTTTAACCACCCAGCTCTGCACTACCTGCATCCCATCCCTGTGGTCTTTCTTTTTCCTCTCCCACACCGGCCCTGCAGATAGCCAAGTGCCCTGGGGTAAAAGCAGTCTCAATGCTCTGGCTCATCCTGCCATTTCTGCATAGGAACACAGCATAACTGTGAGGAAAGCAGCTGATCAAAACATACTGTCACAGCCGTAGAGAGCAATGTACGTATCACAAGGAATAACATAGCCTGGGGCTTCTTGTCAAGAAGAAGGAAATACAGCCCACAACGAGTTTCAAAACCTTATAAAAATTAAATACAATCAGGAAATAACAGCCTGTTCAAACAAGAAATAAAGAAGTCTTTTACGCCTCTGCACGAGCCACACTCTCTGTGCCTTGCCATACGCACAATAATGAGGAAAAATTCTGTTCTTCTGCAGCAGGTTGCCCCCAGCATTCCAATATCTGAGAAATGCTCATCTATTAGCCAAGACATGAGTAACATCCTCTACAAGATGTAGCCTAAGAGGCTGAGAAGCTTCACTGTAGATGTTACCTGCCAACATGATACCCTGCTTTCCCAAAATGGATAGAGGAACATCAGAGCTCCTTCCAGCGTAAACATCTGGATTGTTTGCCCAACAAGGAAAATATTAGCTTATTTGCCTATGTCTTGAATTAGAAGGAACTGTGATCCCACTTCAATTGATGCTGTAAGTGCTGGGTCTCATCCAACATAAGAGGTGTCCTAGGTCAGTTGAGGGTTCTTCATGTTGCTCACCACAGCAAAATTCTGTCCATGCTGGGATGAAACTGTCCAGCTGCCATTCTCACAGAAATATTTCTGTTTGTCCTTTAGGGCAATTTTAAGTTCTTGAACCACATCTGTGCTGGATGCAGCCCGTGCAAATAGACTCTGCTTTGCCCTGGCACCACGGCCCAGCCCTGCACTACCATCCATGCATCTGCTGGTGCCAGGGCGTCAGCACACTGGGAGCAGACTGGGAGCTCTGCCACAGCACCACATTGAACCATGCCAATTACTAACACGCCCTTTGTCAAGTTTTACAAATACAACCTTCCTTATTTGCTTGTACTTTCCTATAAATTGATTTCTTTTCCTCTTTATTTTAGCAGTTCAAGCTAAGCTTTGGCTTCCTTAGCTTTTTGCTTCCTTTGAACCACACTGCTTCAATTACTACTATAGTCAGTGGCACTTTAATGTTTATTTTGTACGGTATGCCTAGGTTTGCCGTGCATCCTTTTATGAGCTTGTCTTTTGAGTAGACAGTGTTTTTCTTGACTTATAAAAGCTCAGCCTTTTATTTGGGGAAGCCTTGTATTCTAGCTTTAACTCTTGAGTTTTCCCGTTTTCTCTAAATTTTTTAGAATAGCTGAGGACACTTATTACCATTTTTATACATTCATTTAGATTTGGGGTATTTCTATACAGGCTGGATACCTGCCAACATTTTTTTCTGTACTTTTCCTTATCTCACCGCCTTGATACCCCTGTACAACCAGCCCACAAACATTTAGAATAATCTTCATTTTTTATTAGCTCTGGTAGCTTCCACTTCCATTTCATAGGACTGTTTAAACCCTTTCTTACCTCTTCAGCCTTCTCTACAATTTTTAAGGTTGGTGAAGGATCAAAACTTAGACTCCACAGCATAGTAACAACAACAACAATAATAATAATAATTTCACTTAAAAAAAGAACAACAGAGAAAGAGAGAGGAAAAAGTTCTTCCCGCTGACCTGGGCAGGAGGTCGTGAAAGTAATGTAATCTGCTCCCTCTCCCCAAACACTGCAGTTCTTTGCTCTAGCCCATCCACAAGTAGGGAAGGCTGAGATATAAATAAGGTGGCACATGACCTATCCTTAATGACAGGAAACAACCACAAATACATTCTACCCCTCTGTGACAGCAGTACCTTAGCAGAAAAGAGAGTGACCAAAATCAATTCGTCACTTATCACAACAACACTGTCTTAGTGTAACTCAGAGTCTCTTCACTGTATTGGAGGCAACACCCTCTACGTAATTTCAAAACCAGGTACCTAAGTTTCGTCTGCAACCAATGGAGGTACACAGGCAACTCAAAAACTATTCAGGGCACCACAGTTCAATGCCGACAAAACAAACCCACCTATTTTTTGATCCCATCTAAAGCTGTTATATCAGTGACATCCCTGAAAAAGCCCTCCAGAAAACGTTCTCCACTTACATATGACACATTACTGGAAAGCAGAAGTAGAATATAGCTTTTATTTCTAATGCAACCAGCCCCACCTGGGATGAATTCAGAAACAGTAGGGAAATTCACAAGGGAAATAAGACAGTCTTTTATTAAAACAAACAAATTCCCAGATATTATATTAGTTTTATAAATTATTATTTATTTTAGAATTCTCCCTTATCATTCAATGATTGAGGGATTCCTCCTTTACAATACCATTATTAGACATAAAATTGTCAACCCCAGGTCAGAGACAGGAGGAAGGTAAAGAGGGAGGAACATCTTGCTGGACGTAGACCATAGCATGAGAACTTGCAAGCTTCCTTGTTTTTTGTGCACTGCTTGACACCATCCACTCCTGAGTTTATTTTACACCTGCACCTATGCAAAGGAGCTATTTGAAATCTGTGCTGGTCCTAAGTTCTGGTTCAACAACTCTCAAAGCTGAAATTATTTATCTATCTAGAGAGCAGGCCTTGTTGCCCTATTGAAGTCTTCCAGTTTCTACTCAGCCTTATCCTGTAATAGGGAGGAAAGGATTCATTTCCCAGGCTCATTCGTTATTCATAGTTCTCTAATGAGACTCCAGTCTTCATCGGGTGAGACAAGGACTGTTGTTATGAGAAGACCCATGTGAGACCAGGGGTTCATTTCACACAGTGTTTGTCTGGTGATTACAGCTGTGGCAGGGGTTGAATTCACACTGAAGATCCTGAAGTTAATTCAGCTCTGGGGCCTTTTAAAGAAGTAAGAGGAAAAAGCTGAAACCAGAAGACCCTGAAATTATTTTTCTAAATATATCTGAAAGCTGTGCAGTGAGGGAGTTTCAGCATTTTGTTTTATTCCAGTTTGGAAATGTTGGGAAGCTCCAATGGTCCAGGAGCCCAGAGCCCCAGACATGCTGGTTTTCAGCATTTTTAGATTTTTGTCCCTCCCTCAACCCACCAACAGAGTGAGAGAACCCAGACAGACAACTGCCAAGGAAGTCTTGGAGCTGATGTTTCTGAGGAGTTCTCTCTTCATTATCTAAGGTTCTTACACAGCAAAGCAAACTATCAGCTTCTCATCAATCAAAATATTCTCCCTGGGACAACCCAATAAATCTGCACGCACTGACATACCCCTGTTGCACCCAGGGATTCTGGCCTAGATCTAATGACACTCAGGTATCAAATGCACTGACACATTGTCACCAACCTCTGCAGGAGCTGTTACCACTGGAGTGCTTCTTCAAAAAGAAAAACATCAAGGCGATGTTTTCAGTCCCTGCACAGACATTCAGAAACTTTACTTCAAGTCCCAATGCTTCTGCCCCTTTTAGGTTTCTGTTCACTACAAGTATCCTTTTAGGGAGAGAAACAAAAGTTTCAACAGAAAGGGTAGATCCTGAATCCTTTATTATTAATTATCTTACTAGGTCAGAGCTGAAGGACCTCTGGAGCACCTCAACTGGAGACTCACCTCTCTGTGCCTGAGAAAGACTGCTTTGAAGCACTGCCTTCTCACTGCCATTCCGTTTTATTTGACAATTTCTGACCATTAGTGCTGTGAACACCTTTGAAAACTCTCAGTTGTTCTTGACAAAACCTCTGACAGCGCCATCAACTGCAAAGTATGAAAGCTTTCCCAGTAAATGCAGCAATTTATTACTGCTCTTCTTATCACCAGCTCATCAACCAAAACAGCAAGCATTTTCCTTTTGTTCTTCCTTTTCAAAGAGACGTTGCAAGTGCAAGTAAAAGTGCGAGGCTTAACCAGGTTAATCAGGTCAAGAACAGCAGGAATAACTGAAATATAGACATCTGAAATACATGCTTATTTGTATTGACCAAAGGGTAACCGTGAGGCTCAGTGACCTTCTAAGGCAGGAGGGGAACAAGGAAGGGTAAACGGAGCTCAGACCCTGCTTGCAGGCACAGGTGAGGCACCCGTGGTGAGCTTGGCCTGATTTGCCATAACAGCCAGAGTAAAAACATGACAGAACTGGTAACAGTCTGTGGCGGGCACTTGGCACCCGCACACTAAAGGGGAGCAATCTGGTTAGTGCCCATATGCATTTAGTTTACCACCATCTGCCACGCTTCTAGGAACCCTTTTTAAGAAGGGTCAGGCAAAAACAGGTCAAACAGGGCTTGGACCCCCTTCTCTGGATTTGCAGTGAGACATTTCACTTTCATGAGAGCCACTATAAAGTCACTCTTCAGTCTACGTCACCTTTGTTCTTTTTCCTTCACAAATTAGCATGCACAAAGTGACTAAGTCTATTAGAGAAAATTGACCCTGGAGTCATTTAGCTAAGGATTTGCTGAAGCCCAGAGGTATTTATTATTCTTATAAGCAATGAGGCATATGGTTGACTTTTCCAAAAGCCATTTCAGAAAGAAAAGTAAATGACTGTTTCTTGAAATGGAAACAAGAGCTATTTAAGAACATTTAGTCCAAATGTGGGCAGGAAGATTTCATCATAAGGCCATACAAAAATGCACAAAAGTGGAGAATTGTTCTATGTCTGCTTCAGGATTAACACTTGAGAGACCACCTGCTCTACTTATTCCACACAAGTGCAGAAATATCAAGAGATGGGCGAATTATTATCAAGTGGCTTTCATACTAAGGCAGCGTTCTTTATTTAAAAGGGGGTCAAGGTCTAATGCAAAAGCCTGGAAAAATTTCAGTCTGGATGGAGTGGTATTTGTAACTCAGATTTGAACCTGCAGGAGGCTGGGTTAGACAGTGGGTTCAGAATTCAAACTCTTCCTTCAAAGTGCTAAAATAGTGCTTCAGCAACAGCACAAACTTGTCAACACAAACCAAAAAATTCTTTTTGATGGAAAGTTAATGGAAGCCAAACATCATTTGTAACCAAATAGCAAGAGAGTTAGCAAAAGGAAAAGAAAGATAAAAGATGCCTTATCCTTTGCCTCAAACCAGGGCAATGTCTCTGTATTTGACAACCTTCTAGTCTTCAATGAAGAATTTAAGAGCTTCTGTACACAAGAACTATGTACGAGCCTACTTTCCCAGAATTTAAACAGCCCTGGTTAAGAAAAAGCAAGAGGAGCAGTAACATCCAGACAAGAGAAGCGCACAAAAGAAATGTAAGAATTCGAAGAATCCCATCTCTCTGAGGAATTTGAGAAGACCCATTTCACCATTGAAAGGTATTCTGTGTGCTAAATTACATGCATCTCATGGGGATACTGAAAGAATATTTGTGATTTTTCTGCCAGGCACAGATGTCTGTAAAAAGGGTTTGCAGTCTTCTCGGCCAGCCAGTAGTCCTGAAGTGTAGAACTGGTGATGCCTTTTCGAGCAAATACACTAACAGTGCTGCTTTTGCATTTCCAGTGTTATCCCCAGTCACTGTCAGCTGCCACATAAATTTTGTGGACAGCAACATCAGCTTGTCTTTGAAAAAAGATGGAAAAACTCCAACTTCCGAACTTAAAAGTTACAAAGGATTTTGTTTCAGCATGCACTCAACAAGACAGAAAGGGTGCCAAAGCGTGCTGGAATATCTACAACAAGACAAGACAAAAGAGTTGTTGTTATACACAACAGGAACATTCACATGACACAGAATATTCCAGGCATGATCAGTTCAACACATATTTTGCTTCACCGAAAGCATTAAAAATGCACTGGGACAACAAACCACAATGCATTAGTTCCTATGGAGCACTATTTGCTGTGAAAACTCTTGGGAATTTCTCCACCAGAAAATTACACTTTGTAAAGTTCAACTGCCCGTGGAAAGAGAGTAATTTACAAGTTCTCTTTTAAAAAATATGAAATTTGAAAGGGTGGGATAGTATGACACTGCTAAACCCAGTTCCTTTTGGTGAAGGAGAACAACTTTGTTTCAGAAGATATGTTAATTTAGAATTAAGGAAAATAGAAATTAAATGCTGTAAAAGAACTTGATTTACATGACCATTAAACTCACGAAAATTTCCAAGCCAGGCTGCTTATGCTAATCCAAAATCCAGAACAAAAATCTTCTTGCTTCAAAAATTCTTTTTTGCTTATGGGATTCATTTTGTCAACGGGACCAGTTCTATAAAACCTTTCAGATCCAGAACAGCCTGTGAACCAGAGGAGCAGTTCTGACTCATGAGCTTCTGTGTGGCAAACTATACTCATTCCAACCCATTTCAAATAGAAGAATTATTTTTACATTCATTTTTTAGGAGTCGCTTTCTCTGCTCTATATTCACAATTGTGTAAATCATTTATGAGTAATTCGGGATTAGCTTCCTTTGTCTCAAGTATCTTGTTAGGTGCTGGCATTACAGTTTTCTTTGAATTGCTAATCTGGTGGTGCCAATTAAGAGTTGCAAAGACTGTTGCAGTGTTCTAATAATGACAAGTACATGTCCCCTAAATCCTTTTCTTATGGAACAAAGGGGGGGGTTGCTACCCACATTTCTTGGCACTACATTCACAGTGGTACACCATCGTTTCCCCATTTTGAGATTATTTAAAATTTTCAACCATTTGAAAGATGAAGAAGAATTAGAGCAGGCAGCATAGATATTAGGGTTACCTTAACTAATGCTTTTTCCAGGAGCACAGTTCTGCAACTATACTTCAAGCTACTGTACCCATTACAGGCAACCCCTGAACCATAGACGCTCCCAAGATGCCAGAGCACTTTCCTCCTACTGTATTCACCTGCTCCAGCCCCAGCCCAAGGACACTTCCCCATCCTTGGGCTTGCAGTCTATAAGAGATGCCCGCAAAAACTCAATCTGGGTCTTTCACTGCTGTTTTAAATACTACCTCACAAGGGCACAGCAAGAGAGGAAGCAGGTAGTGTCAGTCCTTTGATGTTCCAAACTTTCAAAGGTGTAAAGTCTACACCTTCGTAGACTTTTATGATTACACACACTTACATTATTTCCTCATTATGAAAAAAAAACCAACTTTCCTCTCGCCCTCTAGCACTCGTTGCTCTTTGCAGAAATGTAGCATTTCACACAGTACACGACTCTGGCCTGGTAGTTATTTATAGCAGGAATAAATTGGTTCTTTTAGGACCTTTGCAGGTTTGGCTCTCTAGTGGTTCAGATTCACATTACATATCGCTATCACACAAATTTGCAATACACATTCAAAGCTCTGCCCAGACTGTTGGGTTCATATACATTTCCTAGCAGATATGCCTTTGAGAAGCAGAGCATTCTTTCTTTTCTTATTGAGATTTCATTAAACATTTCATTTAGCAATTTCTTGTTAAATCTAATGCTCCCAGTCTGACATATTCCAAAGTTTGGTTTTCTTACACATACCGCTGAAACGGGCAGAGTCCCAACTAACAGTATGTGATTTGCTTTCAGCTCATGGACTTTTTAACCATCTCCTTCCTATCTTTTGTAGTCCTTTCTTGTCTGATACAATCCAGATGGCTTCACATTAACTTTACCTTTTTTGTCAAATATTATGCTATGGTTTTGACGTAGGGAGTAACAAGGTAGCAACAGAATGCAGATGGTACAGTCAACTTCATTCCCTTAATTCCTTCACTATAAGCCTGTATAACCCATTTCAGCTCACAGGTGTCAGAACATTTCTGCAGTTCTCCCCACTCCAAACTGGGTTAAAAAAGAAATATCCCAAAGGAACAAACTGAAAACCTGAGGAAAACCTGCATTCAGAAGACTTTGTTTTTATTTCAGCTTCCCAATCACAAATTCACTTATATTTCAAAATGGAAAGCTCTCTTGAGGTCCAAATGCTCCCTTTCGATATGAGTTAGAACTAACATAAAATCCACTACAGTGTGAAAACCAAAATAAAATGCAGTGCAAAGCATATGATTGGTGACACACCAAAGGGCTGGAAACCGGAATTTGAGAAGATCGTGAGCTGGAATAAGCTTTTGTAACGCGTCTTCAAAGAAGCAGCAGGAGGTAAGGCAGTTCGTGGAGTGCCAAAACTTCTCCTTCACTGCCAAATTAAACTATTACCCGGCACATAGCTTCCAGTAAAGGATCAGCCAGGGAGGTGAAGTTGCAGGAGCGTATCCCTTTCACAGAGCAATGAACTCCTCAAGATAACTAGTGGCAGGACAAAAGGTAAACTGTTTCTAAAGCCCCGATGCAGAGCTGTCAGTTGAAATAAAAAAGGTGCAAAACTCAATATCAATAATATAACCCACTCACACTCCTCACAGAACAAGGGACTCACAGAGAGTATTCTTTCTAAATGTTAAAGCTATTAAAACACTACCTACAGCTAAGAATAAAGAAATTCAGGTTAATCAGGCTGCCACTCTCCCTATCTCATGACATTTGTCTTTTAATGTTTGTTTTACTTCTCTCATTTACAGTATTTTCAACCACGTTGTTTGGACAAAGAACAAAAAAACACATCGAAGAAAACCATGAAAAACAAGAAAGTCCTCACAGTTATTTCCATTGCAGAACGAATATTGATTCCTTTCTGATTTTCATAGAAATTTGTCAGAGTCCTGTCACTGCAAGATTGATTTCTGTGCTTCTGGGAATGGTAGGTTATCAATATAATTGCTGCCATCAGTGCATTTTCACAATCCTTCCTGACATTTTTGCTCCAGTGGCAAATTAGTGCGGAGTTGACTGTTTCCTCACCTGAACAAGCCACCAACACACAGGGATTTTTTTTTTCTCCGTCCTCTTGTAGAAAAGACACATACTCACCCTAGCTCCAAAGAACTATTTCTTTATTAGTACAGAACAGTACAGAAAAAGCCTTAGAAAAAACTAAAACCAAACAAGCTCAAACTACCTATCATTCTAATGTCTCTATTTCAGCAATTGGGTCTTTTTTTTTTTCTGATAGCAGTTGAGTTTGCATGCAGATTGTACCTTCACTGTACCTCCTGGGAGAACACAGGCAATTTAGTGCACTTTTGGGCTTACATTGCATTATGGCTTACATTGCATTATGGCACTTTGCAAGCAAAGAACAAAGCAGTAGAGGCAGCTGACTGGTGCTGATCACACAGCTACACCATGCACACGTTGTGACCAAACCCATGAGCTGCTGAGAAGCTTCAGCCCTACTGTGTGGGGTTTCAAGTGCTCATCACCTTTCTGCATCAACCTACGGACACATGCTTAATCCCTTAACGTCTGACACCACTATAAAGTGGCTGCTTAAACTGCAACTCTCCTGCTCCTCCAAGCTTGAAGATCATGTCTGACGCAGTCTTTTTAGCCAAGTCATTTCTCCAGTTTTAATTATGTTTTAATTTGTAAATAAACCCTCCTCTCCCATGGGTCTGCACACAACAAATGAAAGGATCTGCAGCTCACTGAACAGATGGGGTGTGTGGCTCAACTTATGAACTTGCCCACAAGAGACCTTCCCACATCTCTTTTTCCTAAATGTTGCACCCAAATTTTCATGATCTTCTATATGTGTTATGAGAGGAGAAGCTGTACTTGAAGAGTGAAAGCATTCATCCATGCATGAACTAAAGTAGCTCCCTGAGACTGAGCCAGGTTTATTTATGCCCCTCTTGCCAACTCTCTATCAAGAGAAAAAGCATGCTTAAGAGCTAATTGGGGACCAATTGAAGTCACTGGCCTTCAGAGCATGCTTTTAATTCCAGCCATCACAGCTTCCCTATGGCTTCCCTACGGCTTCCCTACATACAGCCAGGTGTCTCAAAAACATCAGTTCTTGCAGTAGCAAAAACCTCAGACTCTCACTAGAATTGAGCTTTGATTCAGCTCGAGTGCTAAAGGATTTAGGATCTACGTTGAGAAGTAATCGCGGGAGCTTTACTCCCGCAATATCCAAGGCTTCACAGCAGCACATCCTCTGAAGTACAGCAGGTCAGAAACCTTCCTTAAAAAAATAAAAAGTTGCTGGGTTTCCCCTTTTCAAACTGTGGATTTATTGAAGAAGCAGTTTTCTATGAGAAAATACCAGTTGGAGAACAAAGTATTTCTCAGGACCACATTTCTGAATGAAGACCAGCGCTTTCCCTGTCCCTCCACAAAAGAAAAGTCAGGGCATGCAGCTGTGTGGAAACATGACTTAAACCCCAACCTGTTTGTCAAAGAGGCACCAGCTAATAATGTGACATCCATGTCCCTGTGATGTTCTAAATCCCTGTGCTATTTCTGAAGACCTCTCTCAGGCCTCTGAACGTTTGGGTACCTAGTTCTTATTCCATTGAACTCAAACAAGTGTTCGGAAGTACGTACATTTCTTTTGGTTCAGTGGAAGTTTGTTTCCAAGCCAAGTCCAGCTCTAAACTTCTGCCACTTATCTGCCTCCTGCAGAGGCTCTCAGATGCCTCCAGCCAGCTCTGTCCCAATTGCTGCTGCCGGCACGATCTGGCAGCATGATGAACAACACACAAGTTATTTATCTGACTATAATGGTACTGGCAGCAATAACACCCCTATTGTGGCAAATAGGAGATCACGAAGTCTTTGATAAAAACCTACCCAGCTCTGTGAAGCACAAATTTGCTGGAAATCTCTGAACCAGGTATAAAGACGGCCTGAGCCAACTTAGATAACAGTTTGCTGCCAGCCTGAGACACAGGCTAAGCAGAAGCTGTATCTAACACCAGGTCACCATCCCAAGGTGCACACCATTTCCTCAGCCTTACTGCTAACACACAACCACAAGTTATGTAGCCTTCATTCAGAAAGGGATAGTTGTTTGCAGAGAGGAGGCTTATTTATATGTTAGCAGGGTTGCGTAAGAAACACTCCCCACAGTGTTTAAGGTTGTGAAGACCTCTGCTCCTGAGAACTAATTTGGCAGCAACTATGGTATTACCAGATTAGACACAAATCCACTTTTGTTGAACTCCTGGCCTATCAAACATAAATTTACAATAGATAAGTATATACAGCATAAACAAGTCAGGGATTACCAGGATTAGCCTCAGTCTCCTCTGCTGCTGCCAACATTGCAGACAATCCCTCTTACAGCGCAAGCGCAGCACAACACAAATGCATGGTATCTGTAAGTCATGTACACTTGATGAACAAATGCACTCACTGTGAAATGTCAAAGATGTATACAAAAAAGGCTTTAATATGTACTCCTTCCTCCTTCTTGCCAAAAGGAAAGTATTGGAAATGTCTTGCACCTGTGAACACACAAAGTTACTTCTGTTAGCCCTCGAAAACACTGGAGGCCTACTCACTTAGGAAAGATTTACGGAAGTCTTCTGAATCTAGTTTGTGCTATCTGGATGATCCTGGGGGTTGGAGAGTCCTGTACCACCATTTGGCAATTGACTGCTTCATGCCCCAAACCACAGAAGTATCTCTCTCTGTGATGGAAAGTAAACACCAGAGGCCTCTACCAGCACTGGAGATTAGTTTCAAACTAAGAGGATATTGGGTTTTGGTTTTGTTTTGGTTCTTTTTATTGTGTGCTTCTTTTTTGGGGGGTTTTGGGGGGTTATTTTTTCTTTTTGTTCCTGAAGAATGCAGTAATTTTTGTTCCTATCCATTACAATATTAATAGAAAACCCAGTTAAGCATCTCATACAGTATGGGGGGACTTTGGGTATCTCTCTAGGGAGTGATTGTAGTCAATTAGAAAGAGCTCCCTGTTCTGAAAGGCAGAAGGGTTTATCTTCTGTAATAATATAAAATAAATGCTGTTCTATAATATATAGGTATGGACACACACATCCACCTATTCTTTATTTAACAAAAAATGCCTCATTTATTAATATTCTACATTGGTGAAGTCTGTTTAGTGAGGCATTGATATAACATTTCTCAAACAAATTCCTTGTTCCGCTTGATCTCTTTTGTAAATGTTTTGTAATCTATCTTGATATGCTCCTGTCTGTCAAGGGCTGCTACCAGAAAAGGCAGACAATGGCATTCAAGAGGTACCTTCCTGGGATGCTACAGCATTTCTTCCTAAATTACATATGAGAACAGTTTCACCATTTTTGAAGCTGATGTGAGACATGAAGAATTAGAAGCAATATGCAATATTTATAGTCAGCATTTAACAGTATGTAAAGAAATAGTGATGCTTAATACAGACTGGAAATGTGTCTGATCTTCCTTTTTTGTACTAAGCACGAGTACACACTTTTCACCAAGGATTTAGTACTGCAAAATTACTGGTTAATTTGCATGGAAACAGATGGCTTTGTTTTTGAAATTTATTATTGCTGTATGTACCTTTATTAGGACTTTTCCACCCCTAATAATTTTGAATTTTATAACACCCATGCACTCACACACAAAGCTCCTGACACAGCACCACATTCAAATCCAGTAAATTATGTAATATTTATGGTGTTTACAGAAGCTTCTGTAGTAAATACTCTAACAGGTGACATCCAGAACACCAGCTATGCAACTGGACTCACAAAGTCTGACTTAATATCAGACTTTGTTCCTGACCAGACAAAAAGGAGCAATGCCCAAGGAAAACAATGATTAGAGAAAAAGCAAAAAATTAGAGGAAGGGCAAAAAGAGATGGGGCAACAACAAGGCTTTGGGGAGGTAAGCTACTTCAGACACTTTCCGTTTCCTTCCCCTCTTCCTAGTTGCTGCAGGTACCTACTCTACCTACTCTCTCTGTCACTTTTGCATTCACATTTAATTGACTTTAGTTGTTCCAGACTGCTCTTTTTTGACTAGGACAGGCCAAATAACAGAAGCTGCTGTCAGTGGCATAGCAGTGAGTTGTAGCTGGCTCCACAGCAGGGCTGAGGTAACACCTTCCTCCTCTTCCTGCAGGCAGTGGGGCCACCTCCAAGACTAGGACAGAGGGAATGACCTTCCTTCTGCTTAAGCATTTCCCTTTTCCCTCTCATTTTCCCTGTTTTCCCAGTACTGCTTATGCTGGTAATGGCACATATGCTTGAGGCTCTAAACTCTTGCAGTTCCTTCCTCATACCTACCACCCGTGGCTGGGCTGAGCAGCATTGGACTGAGACAAGAAAACCTGCAAAAAATGTTTCCCACAACACCATTACTTGATCTCATTTCCTGCTCCTCTGCTGTCCTTCAAACACATCAGATAGAGTGGCTTGAAATCTCTCTCAAAAACAGCTGGGTTTCACCCACAAGAATTTGTTTACATCAGGGTAGTATCTACCTCGCCAAGCCAACCACAGCAGTACTCCCGACAGCAGGACAGGGCCCAAACAGAGAGTCCACTTTCTCACGTCCCAGTGAATAATTGTTAACAATGCACTAAAATCAAGTTCCTCAGGAGCATCTATGTCCCTCTAATCAAACGTGAAATACAAATACAGGCTCTTCAGTGCACTGGGGTTTAGGAAACCAAGAGGCAGAAGTAGAAATTATTTAACTCCCTTTTTCCTTGCTTTAACTTTAGCTAAGATCAGATTTTAGAGAGTAGGAACAACCTAGACATATTCTCTTGCACAAGCACAGATGCCCCTGCAGAGGGAGAGGTGGGTGGACAGGATATGGTCCTGAGCTCTGCAGCTGGCCATGTCAGCACAGGGCTGCACAGCTCCAGCTAACACACAGTGTTACCCCCAACAGCATCTGGGCATGGAAGAATTTATTCTGAACAGTTGTGAGGATCTGGGAGAGGCAAAACAAAGGCACCTGCAACAGGATAAGAGAAAGAGCTCGATGAGGAAATCAGCCAAATTAGCTCCAACATAGAGCACGAGCTGTTGTTCTCCCCTCTGCATGAGTTCTCTCTCCAAAGAGCAAGCAGCATGTGAGGCAGTTGCTTAGCTACTACACCTGGACTTTATGCAGCTCATAGTATTCCTCTGCCATCTGCTAACGGTATTTCACTGTAAAAGTTCCTAAACTGCCTATACGTGCTGCAAGCAGCATCGCCTTCCATGCAAACTATTAGCACAATCATGTTGAAACAGAGCTGCGTTTGCTACCTATGTTTGGATACATTAGCAGCAAATTGACAGTAACAAATTAAGCTAGGGCTTGCAGTTTCAAGAGACAGGATTTGTGGCTGATGAGTGCTAGGACTGTGCACAATGTGTTACTGAGGACAGCCACAGAGGAGCACATTCTTTAGGTTTTTCTCCCCCCCCCCCCCCCCCCCAAGAGGTCTGATATTTGGAGGTTCCTTAGATATAGTCCTTGCGTTTCTCCTTTTTGATGACACTAGTATAGTTTCCCCTAGATTATCAAGTATCTTGCCTTTCAGTTCCCCTGCACAAAAAATAGGGATGATTTACAGCAAAGCACTGCTTTAGAGCTGTAGAAAATTAGCCTCCCTTTCTGAGTAAAGACAAGTCTCCTGGCTGTGAGCCAATGCCATTGCTAATCAGAGAACAAGACACAGAGCATGAGAAGAGATGCCTGCTTTCAGGGAGTCAGCATGTGAAAATAAATAAATGGGGATTTCACTTGCCATCTCTTCTACTTTTCAAAAAGAGAAGCAAGGACCCTCCTCTCCCCTGCCAGGCTCAATTGTAAATACCCTGTGAGAGGTGGTAGACGCCCAGTTCCTTTTTCCTTTATGCAAGACAGTGTTTCAAATGAGGTGTATCAATTGTCTCTTGCTGCACAGGGAAGCAAGGGGGAACACATCCTGGAGCTCACATTTATCCAGCACCATTACTGGTTCAGGAATCAGAACTCCTGGCTCACATGACACTGTGTGAGAGGCATCCCCCTCCCAACATTTATATACATGGGGTTTGGGAATTTGTTTGTTTCTTTTTCTTTCCTTCTCTTTAAAAGGAGCTTGTTTATAGTGAAACAACAACCCACTCCACCCCCCGACCCCATTTCATTTACGTAAAGACTAACCACATTCTCCGTGTTCTAAATACACTCTGTATATGTGTGCACGCAGACAGTCACGTGCACAGGTGAAAAGACAAACTGTGCTGGTTGCCTTTGGGGAAGTGGTTGTGAGCTCAGCACAAGAGAGTCTCATGTTTTCCACCCAGTGGCATTCACCTAGCATGATGTCTGACACACAGGTGAGTTATTAGTACATTAAAAGAACTAAAAATTAAAATAGGGGCTAAGTAGGTATTGGAAAGGTAGAGCAGAAGACATGGACAGTCATTAAAATTTTGGGAAAGTTCAAAAGAAATGGATCTTTATCAGATCCATAAATTACTCCTGCACATCTGAGACCTTGGCACCTTGAAACAAGAGCAGGCACTTCTCATTTCTCTTTGACCTTGAGTTCATAATTGCTGAAGCAGGGTCAGTGTGTTTGTTAGTAACTAGCAGCCACCAAGCTGAAGATTAAGCCAACATGAAGACTGAATTATCACTCTAGTCTTATAATACATTGGAAAAAAATAGCTAACTAGCCTATATTACCACATAAGAACTAAAGATTAAAAATGGCATCTTCTGCTCTTTGGGTTTGTGAGTTACCTACTGCAGTGAAAATAGGATCAGTAATGACTTTAGAATGATACCGCTTATAGTGAAGACAGCAAAGACCTTCCTCAACCCTCTGTACCAGTGGTGTCAAACTCACGACCCGTGGACCAAATCCAACCCTCCACCTTGTTTTATCCGGCCTGGCACCTTGTTTCTACCCAGTGGCAGTACTGAGCTCCTTGTCCCTACGCTCCTGCCAGTGCTGGTCACATGTACAGCGTCTGTGATGTGCCTTACGCTGCAGGAGGAGAACGGTGGGAGCTGTGAGTTTGCATCCCTGCTCTATATCAATATAGCTTTGTGTGTGTGTGTCTCATTTTAAGTGTTTTATAAAATATGCAGTGCATAATGAAAGGATGCTTGAATACTTTGCATCAAGTTCCTCACTAATTCTGCAGTTTTATAAGGAGAATTTCAGAACAGTGGAAAAGGAAATTTCTGTAGTTACACCAATATATGGCTCAAGAAATAGATGAACTAGGCCTAGACAACTGGATTTTTTTTTTTTTTAGAGTTAAAGTGCACCTCAGACTTCACTTTTGCCTTCTCTCATGGAGATAAGCCAGCTGTCACTGCACAAAAAAAGCCAAGGAAGCTGCTTGGATAAGGCTAAAAGGAGAACCAATGGACTTCATCTGCTGTCTACTCAAATGTGTTTGTAGTTGCAAGCTATAATCTACCACAAACAGCCACATTTAAAGAATTCAATTACATGGAACAAAGCTGATGGCTCTTTCAATGCACAGAGATAATTAGAAAATGGTAACCAGTTGCATCCTATCATTTCTTTTCACCAGAGAAATAAATTGATTATGTGTCAGCTGATTTTCTGTCACACATAAGTGGAGGTACACTTATAAAATCCGCTCAAGCCTGCCAGCTCTAGTCCTGATGTTCAAAGGGAAGGCATACGGAAAGCAAATAAGCTGTTTTGGGGATGCTGGGGATGTCCCAAGAACTCTTTTTGCTATTGCAGACATTGACATCCAGTATAGGGGAACAGATATTACAGCATCACTGGAGATGCACCAGCTTACCCCAGAAGCAGGTTACTGTTCAGAGAGAGGGCTGTCAAATGTCTTAACACACTACTTGCACATTAAGGCCAAATCCAACCCAAAAATCTGGCAGGACAGTTTCTGAAAGAGATTGAACTTGATACGCCTTCACATTTTTTGTCATCCTTTTGCACCAAAATTGACGTGGTAACACTAAAGGATCTCCCTGCCATTTATTGGGCAATTGTTCCACACTGCAAAAGGAAACATTCATACGCTGTCAGGTGTCTTCCTAGTCCTCTTCCTTTTTGATAATTAGCTCAAGTTTTCATTATATATCCAGCTCACCCAAGAAGAGAACTTGAACAGTTCAGACATATTTCAGAATATTTTTGGTGCAAAGGCAGGCAACATCACTATGGTTTTCCAGGGGAAAATGGAAAGTAGTTTAGGCTTCAAATTTTGCAGCATCCCAAAAAAGTATGCTTGGAGTCACTCAAAACTTACCCTTTAGTAACTAATTTTGGAGGTTTTTGCTACTATTATCAAGTACCCATCATCTACTAGGGAGTAGCTTTTTGACCTGTTGTGGCCAAAAATCACTCCAGTGTCTGTTCCCATGTAGCTGATCTACATCTCAGTGGTGAAGGAAGGTGTTTGTCATTTGGAGGGAAACAAATAACATTTACCGGACAGAAGATTTTTCAAAGTGTCTTTTTTTTTTTTCCAGTCCCACTGGTAATTCTCAATACAAGAACAAACTAACATCTTTTGTAGTTATATTCCCAATACATTACATTCTATGAAAATTAGATTCCCCCCCCATTTTAACTGGGGGATAAGTCTTCTAGTAGTGATTGAACTCGCACAGCCATTCCCAAACATCGCACAGTCGTTCTTTATTTTAACAATTCTTCACTGAACTTGTAAAATTTTAAAAAGAAGGATCAAGTAGTTCATTCACAGTAAAACCAAGAACAACTTAACCTGAGTATCTCACATTAAAAATAAACATAGACAAAAACTCACAGAAAAAGGGTCCAAATGGTCCCTTTAAATTTAGATAAATCTTGGCTTACTCCATGCAGCTCAAATTAACAGAGCTACAGGGTTGCACTGCTCTTAGACAGAATCCAGGTGATCAGAACCTTCCTTAGGGGCTTCTGGCATCATCAAGGCAGTTCATAGCCTCTGTGGCTGAGGAAGAAACAGTTCTCACAAGCTATCTGGGGCATTGCTCAACCTGCAAATCAGGTGCTGCTTATCTGTGGTGCAAGGCAATGTCCAGACTGATGACCTTGAAAAGTAATTTGTTGATCAATATCTGTTAGGGCTGAGATTAAGCAAGAGCATATGGTAGTGGGGAGGCAGCAGAAAAGCTATTAGAGTGGTAAAGACTGCAGTTTTGTAGCGTATTTTATCTTTTATTCTTTGATATCTTGGTTATATTAAGCCTCTATCCATCATATTTGAGAAGTCATGGCAGTCTGGTGAAGTCCCTGTTGACTGGAAAAGGGGAAACATAATTCCCATTTTTAAAATGGGAAGAAAGGAAGATGGGGAACTATGTATCAGTCAGTCTCACCTCTGTGCCAAGTAAGATCGTGGAGCAGATCCTCCTGGGAACTGTGCAAAGGCACACAGAAAATAAAGAGATGGCTGATGACAGCCAACATGGCTTCGTAAAGGACAAATTGTGCCTGACCAATCTGATGGCATTCTACAACTGTGTTACAGAGTCAGTGGTTGAGGGAAGAGCAACTGATGTCACCTACTTGGACTTGTGCAAAAAGCATTCAACACTGTCCCGCATGACATCCTTGTCTCTCAATTGTAGGAACATGGATTTGATGAATGGACCATTCAGTGCCTAAAGAGGTTGGATGGTCTCATTCAAAGAGTTGCAGTCAATAGCTTGATGTCCAAGTGGAAACCAGGGATGAGTGGTATTCCGCGGAGGTTGGTATTGCAAATGTCTTTGTGGCAGACACGGACGGCAGGATAGAGAGAACCCTCAGCAAGTTTGCAGATGACACTAAGCTGTGTGGCATGGTCAATATGCTGGAAGGAAGGGATGCCATCCAGAGGGACCTGGACAGGATGGAGAGGTGGGTCTGTGAGAATCTCATGAAGTTCAAAAAGGCCAAGGTCCTGCACTTTGGCTGAGGTAATCCCTGCTATCAATGGAGACTGAGGGATGAAAGGATTGAGAGCAGCCTTGCCAAGAAGAACTTGGAGGTACTGGTGTAAAAGCTGGATGTAAGATGAAGTTGGGTGCTCACAGCCCAGAATGCCAACCATATCCTGAGCTGCATCAAAAGAAGTGTAACCAGCAGGTTGAGGGAAGTAATTCTGCCCCTCTACTCTGCTCTCGTGAGACCTGACCTGCAGTACTGCATCCGGCTCTGGAACCCACAGCACAGGAAGGGGATGGATCTGTTGGAAACCGTCCAGATGAGGGTCACAAAGATGGTCAAAGGATTGGAGTACCTTCCAGATGAGGACAGACTGAGAGAGTTGGCGTTGTTCAGCCTAGAGAAGAGAAGGCTCCAGGAAGACCTTATAGCACTCTTCCAGTACTTTAAGGGGACTTAGAAGAAATTTGGAGAAGAGCTTTTTACAAGGGCATGTAGTGGTAGGATAAAGGATACTGAAAGAAAGCAGATTTAGATTAGATATAAGGAAAAAATTCTACACACTGAGGATGGTGAGGTATTGGAGAAGGTTGTCCAGAAAAGTTGTGGAAGCCCAATCCCTGGAACTGTTCAAGGCCAGGCTAGATGAGGCTTTGAGCAACCTTATCTAGTGAAAGGTGTCTCTGGCCATGGCAGCAGGCTTGGAGCTGGATAATCTTTGAGGCCCCTTCCAACCTAAATCATTCTGTGATATCGACAGCTACTGCTGTGCAACCATTTTCATCTTTTTACCTCTCATTTTCACCACTCCTATGTATAACAACAGCAACACATAGAGATGGTCTATGCAACAATCCTTTGACCTGGCTAAGAAGATGAAAAGTGTAACATGCAAAAGCCTGGCCTTGTATCTCAGATAAAGCTCACTCAAGAAACTAGGGAAGAAATAGTACTCACGCAGAGAGGGTTAAGCTATCACCTTAGAGAAATGGGAACAGAACAGTTGCAAAGGTCATAATAGGGCATTTCAGAAACAGAAGAAAAGACTTCGCTTTCCTTTACCCTTCCCTCCTACACTGAATGCCCTTTCAGAGTCTTCTGTCCATAAAGGACCTGGAGATGACACACCTCAATGACCAGTTATCTTCACTTTAACTGACCTCCTGGCTAGCAATAAAATTTAAAAACAGTATCTCTCGGAGCAAACACTAAATTCCCATTTGGATTCATGGAAAGATTTATTTCAGATAGGATGAAGTAATTTCAAGATTTTTTTCAGGCAAAGGTGATAGAACCAGAGGAAATTTTGTAGCAAGTATAACCTTAAAAAAAAAAAAAGAAGACCTCACCATCTAAAAAAACTTTTTTAAATAAACTCTTTTAAAAAAAAAATGCTTGCTTTAAATCTTCAAAGAACAAAATCAAATAAAACAGTGCTTGAGAAAGCTATTTGCAGCTATGGCCGTAGAGTCACAGCTTCATTACTGTCGCAAAATGCTTCCTTGCAAGAAATTTTTACTGGCTCTATCTACCTCTCACTTCTCATGCAGAAAGCAGTGTTAAACATAAAATAGAATGACTTCTCTTCAAGAAGTGTAATTAAATAAAATAGGAATATAACTAAGGAAATGAGCCCTTTAAGATTCACTTAAGAAATAGCACAGTGGTGCTGGGAATCTACCAAGGACTGTAAATCCTGACTGAAGAGCAGGTGTAGGGGCTTCCAGAGAGAAATGCAAGACTATTGAGAGTCTTTTCTTCCAGAGGAAATAGGTGATTGATAAAGTGATAAAGGCAGAGAGTCAGTAGTTTTTCCTACAGGAAAGAAAGCCATCCTGCCTTTCACCCCTATATTTCCAAAACACGCTGGTGGCCTTACTCACTTCTGATTGTATCCTTTCCTCTGCATTATTCTGCTGTGATTTAGGGTTTGGGGTTTTTTTCTCCAATCCTACATTGCTCATGTGATGTTATTAGAAGAATATTAGTATCTGGGAACATAAGTGAAGTATTAGGTATTAATTGCTTCCTTCTTCAGGAAGTAACGGTCTTGAAGAAAGACAGTTCTTCCCAGAAATACTAAGCTGGGCTTGAGATGCTGCTGCCAAGGCTTTCCTTACTCTTAAGTGACCTAGAATTCAAATCAGCCATTAGCACCACTACAGATAAAAGCAAATTCATGCCATATGTTAGCAAAAGCTACCTCAGGTACATGTTCTTTCTTTCACCTTCCAAGGTAAGTGTGAAAACCTCTATTTGCCTCTCCAGAACATTTTTACTCTATCAGAGAAACCGGCTTCTTCATGTTTAAGAGCCATAATAACTCCTAATACTGTACTGGCTATCTATGTGCTAGCGATGGGTGTGGAAGTACCCCGATTGTGGCTCCAAATCCTATAAAAGCCCCAGATTCACAGCTGACATGGAAATCTGATTCTAAATATATATATTTTCAGAGTATAGAGACAGATTTCTCTTTCTCCATTAATAGTCAGCTTTCATTGTGACTTATAGTGATGAGGAGGATCAATTTTGCCATATTCTAATTGTGTCATCTGTAACGATTGTGATTGCAAGAACCACAGCAAGTGATAGACCTGTCATGTCAAAGAGGGAAATGATTTCTTGCTTTGAGTTGCAACAGCAGTTTGTACCCACAGCTACTCAGTGTACAGACAGCTTCAGCTTTTAGAAGCCTGCACTGGGATACAGAAGGCAACAGCTATGATCTGTTTCTAGCTGAAGGAAACCAGAGTCAAAGCAAGTGGCAGACAGGGCAATGACTCTTTATCCTGGCCAAGATGGGGAGGTTACAGAAGTTAAACTACAGAGTTGGCATTTAGGTCTTTCATTACTGGTGGGAGATGGTCCCCAGCTCCAACTCCTCCATCATTAACCTTTACAGCAGGGTAGGTGGTTTAGATATGCCTCAGGCTAGAAGAATCTGATGCCTTCCGTGAGCAGAGGCAATATTGTAGAGAATAATTTCCAATATTCTGGAATGAACTTGTCATTATATCTGACCAGAAATGTTTGATCATTTTCTCATCAGAAAGGCTGCTTTGCTGGCTACTTTATTCCTCTGATCAGATACTTGTACAAAAAAAACCCATTTTGCCTAGGAACTGGAAAAAAAGAGGTTACCACTAAACCCACCCCTAAAAATCATTCAGGATTTCAGATGAACAAAGAACGTGTTGAAAGCATCTAGATACACAGTTCATGTCAATAGCTAAAGAGTTTGCAAGATATGCAAGATAAGAGGAGTAAGAAGCTTCAGATCTAAGCAGCCTATAAGGACAACAAAGGCACTTTCTATCCTCCTCAAATTTTAAACAGCATCTGATGAAAATTCCTTCCACAAGATGACCAGTGAGGGACAGACGGGCTGTGTGCCATTTCCTCTGCCTCAGTACCCTTGGTCACTCTTGACTCAGCAATGCGAAGTGAGGTGTATTTCAGATCCCAGCTGGAAACTCGCAGGGACACAGAAGGATCATTACCCTTGTATGCTCCCAAGGCAGAACTCCATCTCGCAGTAAAACATTATGGGGTTTGTTTTCCTGTATCTTTTTTTCTTTGCTTTTTAAAAGCATCAAGATGAACAATATAACAGTCACTGAAGTCAAGCAGAACAAATCCATTTTCTCCCCAATTATATAGGTTGATCTTTAGCTCAAAGTTGCATAACCCAAACTGTCAGACTTTGGTTTGGGGTTCAAATACTGCACTACGGAGAGCATGTGACACTGTTCCCTCAGGCTTCAGTCCTTCACATGGATTCACCTCGTCTTTACAAGAGAAGAGCTTAAGTCTACTGTAACAGCTTTAACTAGGCTGACACATTTATGCAGTTGCTTGTTAAAAGCACTGACACCACCACCACAAATCTATGTGGTTCTGGCTGGGCAGGTAACAGGTACTGGAAATCAATGCCTGCTTAAAACAGTTTGAGCTTTATCATGCACTTTACTAAAAAAATAAAGTAATATTCAACACATCACTCAAGAAGAGAGGCGTGAAGTGACATTACTCTCTCCAAAATACAGAGCAGTTTTAAGTGACAGGGCATGATTACATCCTTCCAGACAAGGAGACAGAGAGAAGGGATTAGAGAAATCCTCCTCCCTCAGAGAAACCATCTTGTGTTTGAGCTGGTGACTCCTCCAGAGCAGAATCCTCCAAAGGTCCACTAACACAGTTAGTTCAAAGGATGGTAACTGAGCACAGGTAGAAACTTTAAGGGGTAGCAGACATCTGCAGCAAGGAAAAGGGTGAGAGTAGAAAAACAGACATGGAGTGATGTATGGCTGCATTGAGAAAGGAGGACCCCACCCAACATTCCTCTTTGTTATTCAGTTATCCTTCACCAGCAGCCTTCTGCATAGATTTCAAGTCTGCAAGTTATGCATTACTGAGCTGCCCAGAGTTCGGTATGACCAGGAGCACACAATGTCACAACAGGGACAAACACAACTGGTGCAGATCCCACAAAACCAGGCTCTCCCAAGACAGCAGCAGAGGTCAGCAGCTCACACCCTTCACTTACTCTTGACCGCAAAGCTCTGCAGCCCCTCAGCGTCTCGAAGGCAGCAACCCCACTGTAAGCTGCCGGGGATGACACGCTGAGCAGGGCAACACACAGGTTCTTGCTCTTTTTCTAGTCCCCTCCTCCCAAATTACTGTAATCAGCTGGGTTTATACAAGACAAATTGTGCATAGGGTTGGTGGTAGACTGACAAAAACACCCCACACTAACCACTGTGAATTTTCAGAAGGAAATACCACACTGCTTAAATCTATTCTCCTTTTGAAAGGGTCACAAGGGATGATCCAGTTGACATATAAAGGTGCATTTTCAAAAACCATGTGAAGCTGTTCCTGAAAAGGGCTTCTTAGTGCAACTCAGTTGTTAAGAGATAGCAAGAGATCTTTTCTTGGATTATAAATGGATTTATCTTTTCACAATTTATCTTTTTATATCTGACTAAAAGATAAAAAAACAAAAGTGGAAACAATTGGTGAGTTTTCAAATGAAGTGCACTCTAAGAAAAAAAAAAGATTCTTAGATTTCTGATCAAAAAAGTCCTTGTTTCATTTTCCTGCTTCAAAATTTAAGACTTCCGGTTTGAAGACTTAGATGAAGACAATAGCTTGTTTCATACATGAAACTCCTCAAAGATACACCTCAAATTTGCGCAAAAGGTGAATCTGTTTTGTCAAATGGAGGTGTATATCAAATATACCATCAAATCATTTGGTTTTTATTATTTAACACATGAAGCAGAAAAGGCCTATCCTGCTGTACAGGAGTAAATACTTCAATTAAACTCCACTGGGATGTGTCAGAGCACTTTCAAACACATCTGTATTTTAATAATGGACCAGTGATATATCAATTATTACATACCAATAACCCAATTAAAAATACACTTTGAATAAACAATCTGGCCCTACTCCAAATCTGTTGACTATTTAAACAAGCTAATGGAAACATTAGGTGCCAGGATGCATGTTTTGTTTTCTAATTAAGGCAGTATTCGGCTGACATAAAACAAATTTATATGTAAAAGCCAAACAATTAAAAAGGTCACACAACTAAGACTCAGGCATTTCACATATGTAAATTGAGCTGCCCAGTATAAAAAAAAATCCCCACATTCAGACATGACTGAGTTTCACTGCACGTGTACTTGCCAACACAGAGACCTGGACCCAACCTGTTACTTCATTCACTTACAAATATCTATGAAAAAATCCAAAAAACAGAAGAAAAACTAGAGGAGTTAGGTTATAAATGGTAGGCAAAGATTCACACCATCCTTCTATCCTCAGAGGATGATAGGAACTGCCTGTCCACCCTCTGCAGCAGGCTGAAAATTGAAGCATTCCCAGACAGGATCAATTTTGGGTGTCTCAACACAGTTGCAAACTCTTCTGGATCTGCAGGAAAATAGATAGGTTCGCAGTGCCCAAACGAGACATGTTTGCAAGGAATATGAATCACAGAGGCCTGGTGGAAGTCAGACTGCAAATACTTCTCTTGCAGGGATTGAGAGGCAAGCATCCATCTGGGATGGTGAGCAGCCAGGCACCAGTCAATCCAGCCGGGGCCAGGCCTTAGCTCTGGCACCTCAGGTTTCCAGCCCTTTACTCAGTTTGCCAGGTGGGGTTCTGAATAAAGGGTACTGTGTGATGGCTGAGAAGTCAATTTACTAAGAGGGGAAATAAAAAGGAAATAAAGCAACAACTGCCATGTTCTTGAAGCCCGACAACTGACTCAGCTGACCACTTCATCCAGCATTGACCCCATGCAACTCATGAGGCCAAGTCTGTGCTCTGCTGGACAGGCTCCAGCAGGAGGTGCCAGGGAAGAACAGAAAAGCAGCCTGTAACAAAGCCAAGCTCAAGGATAAGTGTAGGCCAAGCTGAGAGATCTTCTTGGTCACACTGCTGATTGTTTTAATGTAAAACTGTTAATATATGTTTTTGATGGGACAAGGTTTCCAGTCTTTACTAAACAGAAATGTACATGAGCCATATAGTTGACAGGTTACTCCATGAAAAAGTAGGTGAATCCAGTGGAGGGAATGTGATTTATGTGAGACACATCAAATGCAGAGTGGATCACTCCTTCAGGAAGGAAAAAAAGTTTTGTGTAGGCAAGTCACAAAAGTAGGAGCAAGAATTAATTAGAAAGCAACGATAAATCCCCTGGATCTCTCCGGTTGTGATTGTTAAAGCACACAGGAAGGACAAAAGAAAAAGACCAGTGAAAAATCTCATCTTCCTGTGGCAATAAGGCAGACCTGCTTCAGCAAAACTTGCAGACAAGTAAGCTTTCACCCACCTGCAGCCTCAGGAAGGAATTATACCCTTGTAGGAATAGCACACACCATGACACTGAGACAGGTTCAGTTCTTCTCTTTACCATTGCTTTGCTTTTGCTTCAATTATAACCAGCTGGTTTGAACAGATTATTATTTAGCCACAAAGATGACACCCGGAGAAACACAGTTCTGCTAAATAGCAAGTAATTCTCTGGTGTTAAGGCTGAGTCCTTGGGAACTCTTTCTTTGGGACATTATTCTTCATCTGAACAACAAAAACATCATACAACCCACAAACAAAGAACAAAAAAGCCCATATAAACATCACCCCTTCCCCCCAAAGCCATGCTCCAGGCACCACAGCAACCGTAAAGGCAAAAATGCAAAGGAAAGCCAGAGAAACATCACATATTTTTCCCTTTCTACCTCTGATCAGAAAAGATATTTAAATCACACTTAACAGCAAAAATAAAAATCTACCTGAAGAGAATAAACAAAACATCCTAATTTCAAGGTTTTTGGGCAGAAAGACCCTGTTGTGTCCAATTCCTCAAAACCACTTTCAGTTTTTCAGCTAGATTGATTCACTTACACTACACAATTCTTCGTGCTTTTAAAATTACTGCGCTTTGAATGAGAGCTGTAATACAGCAAATACAGATAAAAATAAATATTCCTTCCTGCTCCCATTGCAAGAGGTAACATTACCTTTGTGTTTGCATGCTAAAAAATATCATCTATTTTAAAAAATAAACACATGATAGTAGATGCTACATGGACTACTGAACTAAATTAACCAAAGAAGACTGAAAAATACACACAACATTAGCATTAATAGAATATAAGCAAAATCTACATGCAGTTTATTTAATCGCATCTGTATTAATAGTCCTTGAAAAGTACTTTCTTTCTCTATACAGCATGAGTGAAGTAACGCCTGTTTACAGTGCTGAAAGACTTCTGTGCTGGTTTTGTTTTTAAAGAGCTGGATCTTTTCATGAGACTTAAAGTCTAGATGAACCACAAAGGTGGGTTATACAGGCTATCCAGCAGAAGGTCAGTGTAAATAAAAACTGAGTATCTGAAGATTTGGTGACTCTGAAACATTTTCCATCACCAGAATATTTCACTATGTTCTCTGTAGGACCACAACAGAAGATTCCAGCAGACTAACAAAGACCCTTCAGTACAAGGCCCTACCCAGAGGCAGAAGGAAATGGAAGGGGCTTTTCATTTTTCTTCTATCCCAGCAGAAGAATGCAAAACGTTGTCTGAAATTTTTCAATGATTAAGATGGAAACACATTCAAAATAATGAAAGTTTGGAATCTGATCAAATTAAAAAAAAAAAACCAAAACAAAACCACCCAACCATACAAAAAAAATCTTTCCACAAAGGTGTGGGTTTGAATTCACCATCCAAAACTTGAAAACAGCTTTGAAACCTCAATCCATGCATCTGACGTGACAAACACGAAGTAACGTTGAGCTAACTTCTACTTTGATCAGGTACTATCAAAAGGGTTCTGTGGAGTTAAACTTACAAGTCCCACTGAAATTTAATAGTTTGGAGACTTTAAATATCTTAGACTCAATCATAGCACCAATTTTTACCTTTTTTGTTGGCTGTCAGAAAACTTGAGCTGTTTCTTTCTAGTGCTTGAAAAAACAAAGACAAGTGTCATCTAAACATCACCACCACTCTATCTCTCAAGAATGACTTAATAAACCCATTATAAGTAAAGCCAGGTAAGTAATTTGATGCTAATTATTTCCAATTACTACTTTTAAAAACAAAACCAAAATGAAATTTTAATATTTCTGGTTTTGACAACTATGAATACTTTTGAATTGCAAATCACTGAGCAGTCATTTCAACTTTTGCTGATACTTGTGTAATACTGACCAGCTAATTTAAACAAAAAATCCCATGCATTTCCTTGATAGATGAATTACAGACCCTCACTTACAATGTAAGCTTTGATCAAAATTCAGCTGAAGATAATTTTGAACAATATATTTCAGTGAAAAAAAAAAAAACACTCCAGAAGCATCAGAAACTTCAGAACATGCCTTTTCTGATTTTTCTTGTTTAATACATTGTTATCTTATCTGCTCATCAAATCCTACATATACGGAAGCTTTTGTCTTTGAGAAAATAAACACTTTTTTTGGTGACGGAAAAGCTAGAATTTTCCATTAGGCTTTACTGAAAGATTAAAAAAAATACATATAAATCTTCTTTTCTTAATTCTTACTTATAACAGTTTAAGGACAAGCCAGAACGACAAAGTCAAAGCCACTAAATTAAACTCACTGCCAGCTCCCAAGCTGCTCCTGCACCATTGCAGCAGCCCTGCTCAAGGCACCCACAAGCCCCGATGGGTGCTATCAACACACCCCCAGTGTTGGAGCAGAACTGCTTTGCACTCCACACACTCGAGTAAAACTAAAACCCAAGGTCTCAGTCGGTTCAAAAGTGGTACAATTTGTGGGTGCTCCCACAAATTGCATTGGCAAGCCAGGGTCAGTGCTCTGCTGGCCAAGCCTGTCTCCTCCATCACTCTCTGCCCATGCACTCATCCTGTTGAAGCCCAAGTCTGCCTCCACCTAAGCTCAATGGCTTTTCCCTGTTCTCATCCCTCCCTCCCTCCCTCAGGGCTGCTGCTGTCTTCTGTGATTCCTCCCCGAAGAGCAGAGTAGGGTTTCCCTTTAAGAAGCCACACAGGTAAAAGGATTGAGTGATAAAGAATAATTAAATTGATGGTCCAATTTAATGATCTACATTCTGTGTGCTTTCACTGTCTGCTGTTTGAGTCCTTAATAAAAGGTTTAATACACTTTTCATGGCACTTAATACTGTGGAACTAAGCAGGCTTTATAACTAAAGGCCTGGGACCTGCCCAATAACTGCCCAATATCCAAGTTAGCACTGCAGGATGCTTCTTTGCAGCCTCACGGATGTACCTGCACCACCTCAGGAGCTTTGCTCCTGGCCTAAGGAAGCTGTTGACCTGCTCTGCGCTCTGGTACTGTCTCTCCCTGTTTCTGAGATCTTGCTCAACCACCATTTTCTGGCTGTGATCTTCCAAATCCCACCAGACAGAGCACAGGGGAGCCTTCACCTTCATTGCCCCCATGGGCTGTGACCAGATGCTCTCTGCACCCCACAACAATCTCCTCTCTCCACAGGCAGGTGGTTTCTTCTCCTGGCAGGTTATCATAGAATCATAGAATGGTTTGGGTTGGAAGGGATGTTAAAGATCATCCAGTTCCAAACCCCCTGCCATAGGCAGGGACACCTTCCACTGGATCAAGTTGCTCAAAGCCTCATCCAACCTGGCCTGGAATGCCTCCAGGGATGGGACATCAATAACTTCTCCGGGAAACCTGTGCCAGTGTCTCACCACCCTCACAGGAAAAAATGTCTTCCTAATATCTGATCTAAATACCCCCTCTTTCAGCTTAAAATCATTAGCCCTCATCCTATCACTGCACTCCCTGCTCAAGAGCCCCTCCCCAGCTTTACTGTAGGTCCCCTTTAGGCACAGAAAGTCTGCTATAAGGTCTCCCCAGAGCCTTCTCTTCTCTAGACTGAACAATCTCAACTCTTTCAGCCTGTCCTCATATGTGAGGTGCTCTAACCCTCTGATCATCTTTGTGGCCCTCCCCTGGCTCGCTCCAACAATTCCATGTCCTTCCTGTGCTGAGGTCTCCAGAACTGAATGCAGTGCTCTAGGCAAGGTCTCACGACAGCAGAGCAGAGAGGGAGAACTGCCTCCCTTGACCTGTTGGCCACATTTCTTTTCATGTGGCCCAGGATATGGTGGGATTTCTGTGCTGTGAATGCCCATTGCAATCCACCTTGAGCATTTCCAAGTGACATCAGAGAATAATCACAGTTATCGCCTGCCCCAAACTCTAGAGCAGACAAGGGATGGGCAGCAGCTGCATTGAGCTGTCAAGAACTCAGAACGACACATCTATGGATTAATACATGCCATCCTGACAGGCCAGGGTATTTGCTGCATGCAAAAGATGAGACATTTCGTTTCAAAAAAAGCAAGGTTTCCTTTCCAATAGACCTCTGCAATGCCCCAAGCACCAATATTTCTCCTGTCACTGAATGTAAACAAACTACAGTCTGGACTGAAATACAGTTTACTAAAGCCACTGAATTGATAAAGCTTCATATTCCTCTGTGGCAGATGTTACAAATACACAGACAGTCCTTATAGATCTAAATGGTTTGCAGAAACTCCACTTGAAAGCATATGTTTCACTGCTTGACATTTTGACATGAATGACAAGACAAAGCCAGGAATGCAAATGTGCAAGAGGAAACAGTTCTCCTGTTGTAGAAGAACATTCTCCCTGTCAAAAGGTTGAGTAAACGTGCAACAAATCATATCCCAGAAGAGAGGAGTGAGCCAAACCTCCTGGTACAGAACAGGAGAGGAAATCAAACCAGCATAGACTTAAAACAGCCACTCACAGCCCAATACGATCGCCAATTGTTCTCTCACTGTGCCAGGATCAGTCTGACCCAAGTTTCCCCATTTATCATGTGGATTTTGGGAAGCCTTCATGCAAATAACGAGAGTTGCATGCAGCAGCTTCCACATCTATGGTGTTTACCCCAGTGAATATTCATATTTTGACACAGCATTTCTCTCATTTTACCTCCAAGCCACCCCAGCCATTACTGAAGGATAATTCCCAGCTCAGCACTTTGTCTACACCACTAGCACTCCTCTCCAAAGACAATTGCCACCCACCCCCCGCCAGCTAGTACCTCTGCTCTCTGGGGTGCACCTCATCCACCCTCCCCAGCAACTCTCCCTCCCACTGCTGCTCTGGGCCTCTCCCATGCTCCTCCAGATCACCACAGCAGGCACAAGCTCTTCAGGAAGCACACAGCAAACACTGCCAAATGCCTCACTTCACACCACGCCCACTTTGCCATCTCTCGGTGCCCCCGCAGGGTACATGGCAAGCTGTGGGCTCTGCTGCAATGTTAGTGGTTGCTCTACTGGAAGTTAAAAGCTTTCATGACCAAAGCATCCTCCCAAAAATGGATTCTCGCCATAATTCAAGCCGGCTTTGGAATCAAGACTCGCCTGCTCTTAAATGGCGGCTGAAATGCAGGAACCACTCATTTTCAACAGTTTGTAGCTGCCTACACCCAGCACTTCTGAGGAGAGTTTCTCCCATCACGCATTATCCACCCAGCAGCAGCCAACACTGGAAAGCAGCACCTCGATGGATGGGCAAAAGCCACAACACAGCACATGACAGACACATCCTTCTCCTTCATCCAGAGCAGGACATGTCTGTCCCTTCTGCTGGGAGCGATGGGCAGCAAACAGGCTGAACTCAATCCTCTAGGAACTTTGTTAACATATTGGGTTGAAAAAGGGTCTGTGACTGCAGATAAGGATTTCCACCTACTGTCATCCCGGTCTCTGTCTCAGGAAGAAGCAGTTTCCAAACTTAATCAAAATGCCATTACACTGCTTCTAGTGTGGCTACTGATGGCTGTGGGATGCTACGTCATGTCATAAGACCTGGGCACAATGAGCCTGAGTGCAGGACAGAGCTACCAGGTGATTTTTGTCCTTTGGATCTTTAGCCAAAAAATACACCCACTTCAGCAGATTAAAATGATGCTCTCTGCATAAGACAGGGAAATATTTCCAGGGTCTGCTTAGATTTATTTGCAAATATGCATTTCAGGACTTTGCTGGGCTTGAATATTTTGCTTCTGGTAAGTATCTGATGAGATTGATCCAATGTAAATCATATAAAAAGTACGTTAAACAGGAATCAAGTTTTTCTGCTAATATATAGAAAAAATACATAAATCTGGGATCCCTCTCCTTCACAGTTCATTGGCGTGGCTGTATGATCTTTTTGTCTTTTAGCTGCAATTCACACCTGAAGTGCTGGGCTCCTTTGTGCTATACTTAACCACTTTGAAAATAATTCCACTGGCAAACAGACACACGTATTTTACAAAAGGGAAAGAAGTTAAGGAAAATACTAAAAATATACAAAATCTCAAAGATGTTTCCTGTAGTAAGTGAGTGACTTTTTAGAATCAGAGTCTAAAAGCTGTCCAATAATTAACCTGTTTTCAAACCTCTGGTTCCACATCCCTTCACATACAAGTTCGGCTATGACGTTATAACAAAACAACAAATAATAATAATAAAGCATTCTTTATCTTGAAAACAACTTGGGGGCATATGGAATTATGATTTGTGGTCTCCACCTAGAAACTATTCAGAGTATTTCTACAGTCCAGTCAGTCTCATGGAACGTATTATTCAGGAAGAATTTCCTCTTCATCCAAAGCTTTGACAAGAGGTAGAAACATTTTTTTTCCTTTTTTTTTTTTCCAAGTTTTTTTTCCTACCCTGCTACCTTCCATGTTTGTGTTAATCTATGATTGTGAGGACTTATTCTCCCCTCCCTTATATAGAAACCAAACCAAATCAAAACCTTGACACCCTCAAAACTGCACAGCTTTATAAGTGCAATAAAAGGACTGAACTGGTACTGAGAAATGAGACATCTTCCAATAAGACTCAGAAGGCATAAAAAAGACAAAACAACTTTCTTACAGTGGTGCCCTGTTAAAACATGACAGAAGGTTACTACTAGCATTAAGTGATTTCTAAGCAAGGCATCTATATACTATCAACTTAAAAGAAGAAAAAAAGTTATTGAAGGGGTCCCAGTTAGTGTGGAGTTAAAAAAAAAGTTCAAAAAATCCTCTAATAAGCCTGACAGTAAACTCAGAAGAAAATAAAACCCAGTAAGAGACTGAAGCCTTACAGAGAACTTACTTTTATCATTAGTTACTTTACAAGCTTAGAGAGGACAAGTCTCTTGCAACAGATATTGCTAAACCTTGACTCTTACCCCAAACCAGAGAAGACAGGGATTTCTAGGTAGATGAGGGAGGTGGATTTTCCTCAGCTGCAGCCCTAAACAGCCCTTGGGAGTGTCCTTCAACCAGCAGCCCACAGCTGGTTCAGATGCAAATCAGCATTTGAAGCTGATTTGCCTCAGCTGTGTGAGAATCAAACCAAGAACTGGCATCACCAAACAAATAATCCCAACACTTAAATAACATAACAGCTATTTATGGTAGAACAAATGCTCTTTTTATTTGTTTCCTAAAAATTAAGAAAAATAATAATTAACTGAAAAATAATAATTGACTGCTTTTATGATGGAGTCTAGGCTTTTCATACAAGTAATACAGCTTTGCTAGACATATGAGCTGTAACCACCCTTTTCGCCCTTCCCCATCACAACATATTCATTTTTACCTTTAATTTTGGTTCTCTTCAGAGTTTTCTTCTAACTTTTTCCTTGTCTTCCCCAGGGTTGCCAGAGGATGTGGATTCTTTGGGAAATTCCCGATAGGGTCCCCCAAATGTGTTGGTTTTAGATGTATGTCATCCTCTAGCTTCTCAAGTCAGTAAAGCAAAAATAAAATAAAATAGAAAGGTCTGACCACTGTGGTTGCTGTACTGCCCCAGGATTGTGACACCCTATGAAGAGAATACTCCACTCGCCGCTACACCAACAGCTCTTAGCCTTTCTCAGAGGGGAGGCATACCTAAATTTGAAGAGTCCTTAAGAAGAAATTTGTTCCCTAAGCTATTTCAGCATACACTTTAAACTCAAATTAATGTTAAGGGCTCAAAATAATAACAAATGTTCCTCTGTTGGATTAATTTTTGAAACTCAAAGCATTTTCCTTTTTCAGAGCTATCAATACAAGTTTATGGGAAGCAGTGCTCTCAGCCCAACATTAAGAGTCAAGTCTGCACCTACTGAAACTCAGTATGCTTAACAATTTCACTGGAGGGATGGTGATTTACACAGGTGAGAACCCAGGTTTAAGTGCTTTATTCTGTCAGCACACTAAGAGAACGTGAGTTTTTTTGCTGAGACTTCATCTACAGTGCAGCAATGGTTATCAAAGCTAGGCAGATATTGGGACTTTCACTTTGCAAGACAAATATTGCACACGTGTAGTTGTAACCCAGCATAAAAATATTCTATCAAGTTTCAACTCTGAAATTAAAAAGCACAATTACTCTTTTTTTCCATTGCAATAGGAAAACATGACATACTGAGAAATAAGAGAAATGCATTTTTTCAGATTGCAAGCAGATTGCCCATGGATTGCAAGCAAATAGAAGAAAGGGAGTCACAATTTTGTATGAAAATAAAGTCATTTCTAAACTAATGGATCGATAGAACAAGACACACTACAAGTGCTGTGCCATAGATGTCATTTCGCGAAAGTTCATCAGCAAAAGAGCACAATAAAAGGAAGGTATAGGCACTCAATTTCCATTTCATATACAACCAACAACCTTTGCATTGTAAACATCCTGGAGGAGCTGGAATATTTGGGATCATACGATATTCCCTTTTTTTTTTTTAAAGCACACTCAGGGGAAGTTCCATTTAAAAGTTGCGGGCACAGTTTGGTTTCAAAGTTTTCAGGGATTTCTGCAGTTCTTCTGCTTCAACTTGCCAGATATTAAAAGGGAAGGATCAAAGCTGCAGGTGGTGCAAATAAGCACAGCTCTATGAGAGCTTTCAGCTTATGCTCATTTACATCACACAGAAGTCATATTTCTCACTTCTTCTGTAAGTAACTGCACAGGTGTAAATATGCATGAATGTGTGGTTAATGTGTATTATATAGAAAGTGAATGCTTTGATCTGTCAAAATGAATATATATAAATATAATATATATTACATATAAATATAAAACAGGAGACAGAATATGGAAAACATACATTCTGCATTTACTTCAAAAACTGAAAGTTACGGGGAAAGAAACATTGTTTACGCTCAAGGAGAATCTGGTGATTTGCTTAAATAATCTAAAACCAAACCACCATCCTATGAAAGATTTAACAGCTCCCTGTCACAGGTGACAGGCTTAAGCTATGACCTGCTAACTTCTATATAAACAAATAATCGCAAGACAGTGAGTGATCCACTGAGGATTCCTACTTTTACGGTATAGACCCTGGTGCAGCAAAACACTCAAGATGATGAACTTCAAGCAACTTTAAACAACAGTCGCAAGGAGTTTGTGAAGCTCACTCACCTCCTTAAAGTTAGCTGTATATTTAATTTGAGACGTGCATTTTAACTTCATCACTAATCAGCAACCCACTTCAACCTGTGCATAAAGGAGCTGCTTTCTATAGGGCTTACACACATGCTTAAATACTTTTCTGAAAGAAGACTGCATGGTTTGATTCTTTAAGATCCTGATCATCTTAAAATGTAATCCCACAGAGCATTCAACCAGCAAGTTATATTCTGTGCATAAGAATCAGTGAGATCCAACATTGTTTATAAGTTGAACAACACTTCTCAATGTTACAGCACGTGGCAAGACAAAGCCAGGAGAACACTTAATATGGAGAATGTTAAAGTTAATCCTCAAAATATACTGTATTTACAATTTATTCCATGAATGCAGTTCAGATTAAATTGTTTAGTACTGTGGTTTAAACTATATGAAAAAGATCTAATATGTTTTGTAAAGCAATGCTGCCTCAGCAAAGAGCTTTGCTGCAGGAAATGAAAAGCATCCTTTGTGGGGAAATAGCAAGGGAGCAACTCAGACAACCTTTGGCAAGCCTGTTTGTTGCAACATTGGTGCAGTGCCAGCAGCAGTGGCTATGCAGCCATGCAGCAGCAGCATTTCACGATCCAGAAGGGAAGATGTGGCTGGGTGATTGCCTCATGCTGCCGAGGTGGCCGAGTGAGCTGCTCAGGATGCTCAGGTCAAGGGGCAATGGTCTCCTCACTCTGGTACTGTTGGGGAGGGAGCAGCTGCTCCAGCCAAGCCTTAGCTTGCATATTGCGTCCTTGTGCTCTACAGGAGCATCTTCTTGCACCCCTTCTGGAGTATGTTCCTCTGCAGCTGCTAAAATCTTAAACTGGTAATAAAAATGAGGGATTTTTCCAATGCAAACAGTGGCACACTTTCTCCTATGTGCCTTTCCAGGTACCTAGGTCTGCACGGTCTTTTTGCACAGCTATTTCTGCCATAACTAATCAGTGCATACATGGAAGGTGGGAAAAAATCAGGGGAAGAAATATCTATTTTTTTGCTGTGGCCACAGGTGTGTTAAGATAATGATAAGCAAAAAGTATGATGAAAGAATCAAAAAGAAACCCGACAGTGGTGTGGGCCAAGTCTCTAAACAGGATCGATCTAGCCAGCTGACCAGAGCATTATTCATTTTTAATTAGTTTGAAGCAAATAGTGCAATTTGTGCCAAGCTACAAAATCACAGTCTTCACAAGGAAGCAGTCGGACAAACGAGACAAACTAAGCCCTACAAGAATACTCGTTCTGTAAGCTCGTCATCAATATTCCTCAATTTAAAAGTAGTATGCTGAGCAGGCTTTTCCATTAGGCTGGTTTTGCATTACAGTTTGACTTTTCTTCCCTACTGTTTAAACTAGAAATGTAAAAATTTGGTGGCTTTTACCATTTCATAAATATACCCGTTGCATAATTATGCAAGTCAAATTAGGAGCTGTCAATGGAATATTTATTTATCCAACAATCTGACCCAGATTGCCTGCTGACTTCCTTGGGATGTGAATAGATTTTTACCTCAGTTCAAATATAATCTTTCACTTTAATGTAGGCAGTGATTTTGCTGCACCGAGATCTACAGCTTTTTCCAAATAGCAGTGTTTTAATAAATTAAAGAAATCCAGCTTTAAAAGGAAATTACAACCCAGCTACAGGGAACAGTTGAGAAGACATTAAATTATCCCGACTATGAAAGATAGTGATGGTCCATTAGCAACAGTGTGAGGGGGGCAGAGATGAGTTATCCTGGGCATTCAAACTACTATTTGGGAAGGAAAAAATGCAGTTTGTTTTTGTTTTGATGTTTCTTTTTTTGTCACATGACATTGCACTGGTAACATTTGCAGAACGAGACATTGAATTCACTATATGTGTTGCTCTATCTTTGTCCTCTGATTATGTTTCACAGACAAAAAGAAAAGGTATTTTACAGCCATTTCTACCGAGATTATAAACATGGCCATTAAAATGTTTCTTTTTACAAAATCAGTGGGAAAAAGCAAAGCTGTGTATATAGCCATGAGCTTAGCCTTGTTATTCAGGGATATGACTTTAACAGAGTGTTGCATCCATTATGCAGCAAATTCCTTGAAATCTTAAAGAAAGAGACGGCACCAGAGGGCACAGTTGCTGCCAGTTCAAGCTCTTCCTTCTCTCGCTCCTTACAGCCCATTGGTTCCTCCCCATTTTCAGTCGTGTACACAAGACACAAAAAAGACCTGATCAGCTTTTCTTAAAAGCTTTCTCTTTTACTTAAAACCTGTTGTTTATCAAAGCTTTTATATATATGTCATATATATAATATATGTAATATATATTATATACATAACAAAACACAAAAGGTTGCATAAAAAGAGCCACACAGTGCAGCAGACATGTAAAAACACAATTCAATAATCCTGTGCTTAAACTTAGAAAGTGTGTGAAATTTTAAATCCTTGTTAGAAGGAAAAGTTCTTTTTTTTCCCGTTTATTGTTTGTTGGATTTTAGTTATAATTCACTTCACTTTTAAAACATTTGTTACTGCTATGCTAACACCAGCTGTTAAATTCTCTGAGTGAATTGCTATCTTGACTATAAAATAGGGTCCAGGGAAAAGGAGAGATCTGAGCGTGGTGAACTTTTCTAGCAAGAAACAGGTAATTTTTTTTTCCTCTTAAAAAAAAACCCAAACCAGTAAGGGAATAAGTGTTGAAATCCACAAAAAAAAAACATACGGCCCTCAGTCCCAGTAACTGGTCTTCTTTGGCACTTGAGAACGATCACAAGTAGTTTGCCTTTTTATTCATATAGAACAAAATTTACAAAGTCATTCATACATTTTGTTTTTGTTTTTTTTTTGTTTTGGTTTTTTTTTTACTGACTTCGAAAATCGGGAATATTCAAAATACACTTTTACCCCACTTCATTCTTTCATTATTTACAGGTATATACAAGAAAAATGTAAGAGTTTATTTTGTTTTGTGTTTGTGTTTTTTTTGTTTCTTTTAAATTTTGTATTAAAAAGCTCTGCTGGTTGTTTTACTGTTTCTTTTCATCATATGGACGTTCCATGCGAGGGCTCCAATGCTTCTGGAATGACTCCCCCTGGTACAGACTGAAATGACATTGGGATTGGGGTTTTCACGGGACTCTGACGGAATAGTCCTCCATTTGGCGACCTGTGTTTACACTGTATGGAGGGCATCGTGGCTGAGCTGCTCAGGGGCAGCGGCAGGTTGCTGCCAGAGGCAGCTGTGAGTGTCCTGCTGGCACCATGGGTTGTCTGTTCTGGTAAAAAGGTGGTGACAGAAAGTTGTGTGTTCTGGTATTCGCGTACTGGCTCCAGGGTCTGAGTAGGCTGCATGCCACCAATCTCCAAGGCTGAGATTTCGATAGACGCTGGAGAGATTTGCTTGTGGGCGATGTCTTCATCGATTAAACTGTTCATGCGTCTATGGACCTGCTCCAGGTTCACTTCTTTGTCCTACGAGGAAGAAACCAGAACAATCAGTTCAAATATAACCACCAGTCCCATCCAGCTCCCTTTCACCTCCTCTGTGTAATGGGAGCTGCTGTTCATTCATCACATCGCTTCAATTTCACTTGTGCCTATGCAAAACCTCAAGGTCTGCCCAATATGTCCAGCTAAGAAACACATGCTGAAGAAAACATCAACTCGATCTCAGCCTACAAAGGCACCTGATGTTACCAATCCCACTCTTCTTGGAGGTAAAACGATGTCTCTGGTTCAGCTAACTGAAGCTAGCACCAGGGACCAGCATATCCCACAAGCTCACTTTGCACACACCCAGAAAAAAAACACGGAATCATAAAAGCTGGAAAATACCTCCAAGATCATAAAGTCCAACCGTCAGCCCAACCCCGCCGTGCCTACTAAACCATGTCCCAAAATGCCAAGTCTACACCTTTTTTTAATACCTCCAGGGATGGTGACTCGACAACTACCCTGGGCAGCCTGTTCCAATACTTCACTACTCTTTCAGTAAATAAATTGTTCTTAACGTCCAAACTAAAGCTCCCCTGATGCAACCTGAGGCCATCTCCTCTCATCCTAAATGGCAGGCAAACAAGCAAGGTGGTACTCCAAATTCCAGTGAGCAGCTTTCCACAAGACAGCTCACCGTTGTCTCATCCACCTGCAGTGCATTTTCTAAGGAACACATCAGCAAAACATTGTGGACAGCCTAGCTGATGCCAGGGTAGTCATTTTATGTGCCAAAATCTGATGGCCAGGGTTGTGGTAGTGAAGAAGCCTTTCCTTGCCAGCCGGAAGCCCTGGGTCACTGATGTGGCACAGACTATAGACCTCCTGGAACAGCACTGAGACAAAACTATTCTGAAAACCCTGGGGGAAGGATCACTTATTTGTATTTCAGACTGTTGTGTGACCGACTATAATCTGTCTGTCATTTCAACGTGTCATCTGTCTGTGGTAAGAACTTGGAAAAGTAGCGCTGGTCTTTAGAAAAAGGCATTACCATCTTCTGGACCTGCATTGGCAAAGAGGCCCAGAGTGGTCTCCTGAGGGACCTTTCAGCAGCACTGCTCAACTTCTTTCAGCCTCCAGGAGAAAACATGGCCAAAAGAGTTGTCTTATAACCTGAAGGAGCAAACACCTACAATAGGCTGTTTATCACCTGAATCAGGCTGCTCAGATCAGAAAGCAATAAAACTGGCAAGGCCAAGGCAACCACCTGGGATGCTATACAACCCAATTTTAATAGCTAGGACTGTATTGTGAATAAAACAGTATTACATTATATAAATTCTCTAAGTTTCTTGATGCAAGTGTAATGTACAGCAGACTAGCAGCAAAGCATCTGCAAAAGGCCTGGTCTGACAGAAACCTGTAATTACATTATGCAGCCTGCAAAATTCCAGCCTAAGCAGCAGGGCTAACCAAAACTTTTGTCTTCCAGTGACCCCCGACTGCCCACAGATCAATATGTACTTAAATATTGGTTAAACCCAACACCAGCAGTCTTACAGATATTCTGAACTGCACAAAAACCTAGGCTCTGTAAGGTTTTTGTGTAAGGTGCCACTGCTACCCAGTCCTCGTGGTCTTCCACCACCAGTGTTCAGGTGGACCACAGAGAACTATAATATTTTTTCCAGTGGTATCCACTGCTACACAACTTAGTTTTCACCTGTAAATTGATAAGACAACTCCAAAGCCTGATTCCAGTCAACATCAACTACAAATTTGATTCTAACCTTGTGATTTAACAGCACTTCTGCATTACTCAAGAACTGTTGGGTTTGGAAATTAATTAGTGTTATGTGATGATGAACCCAAATCTGTGTCCTTAGCTTAGGCTAAATCCATATTGATTTCAACTGGAGTACGATTGTTCAACAATTATAGGGCCGAGCTACACGTTGTACCTCCTTTGCTAATCAGTAGAAAATGAATTCCTATCTCATTTACATCACAAATCCACCAAAATCCCTATGAAACACCAAAAACCCTGGGGGATATCATCTTCCTCACTGAAGAAACAGACTTTTCTAAAAAAAAAAGTTTCTTCAGCCAAAGTCTCTAATCAGATACTTTTAAGTTACAGAAAATCAATGGATTGTAAATAAAAAAAATAAACTTTTATGGCAGAAAGGCACCACGCGATAGTTGATCAGATCAACCCTGCAGCTGTGTTAAGTCCTTCTTGCCAACAGCCGTTCTTGGCCTGTCAGGCTCTTCATTCAATAAGTTAGACAACACACTAGGCTGACAATAACACGAGACTCTTTCATAAACTCTCTAGCTAGGTAAATTAAGGATCTGTGGTCCAGTGGCTAGAGGATTACATGGATTTAACTCATAATCTTATTTATTTATATTTCTTGAAGCAAAATCGTGGATTGGGGCAAATGTGAGGAGTGCTCTTATGTAATACCCTGCTGGGAGTAAGGGTTTGACCTTTATGGGCAGGTTTCTTCTGCACAGACCTCTGCTGTGTCTTCCTCCACTGCCTGTCAAATGAAAGCTTGTTGCAAAGCTCTGCTTAACCAGAAACCTCACAACATATCATGGTACCTGTGTCTAAGGAAGCTAACTCCCAGAAGCCCATAATATAATGCTTCTTTAGCATCACACAGGCAGGGTACTATTCTCTTCCTCAAAAATTCTGCTAATTTTGATTTAGACTGCTGGGTTGGCATTCCAGTTACCTGGGACTCATATTCCTGCTAAGCCTCTACTACGAAATAAGAAAAATGTAGAGAACTCTGGTTAGAACTGAACAAATACTAGAACAAATTCTCCTAAATAAGGCTTTGGAGAATTATGAATTACTCATTTGCATTTTTCTGAGCTTTTGCCAAACACTAATGCCTTATTCAGATCATTTCATGTGAAAATATACATCAAAATGTTATTTGTATTTTTTCGTTGCAAGCACATCCTCAGTGCATTCCATCCTGCTTTGCTACAGAAACAAATATAATGTGACTGGAATAAATAGCCAAGCCAGAAGGAATATTTGAACCATACAGTCATTAACTGTTTATACAGGAAAAATACATTTGTGAACAAAGTGTACTTTTCATTTGGGGCATCTGTGCACAAATGTCACATCATTCAAAGGATGAATTGGTTATATATATTTAGCTTAGCTCTTTCAAGATATGAAGACGAAGAGCCACAGAAGGGATGCTCTTAACAGACATCTCCTGGTCCAGATCAGCAGGGTTATTAAGGACCACATCATTAGTGATGCTTCCCTCTGCTGGCCTTGCAACTGCTGGATTTGCAGTTGTTTATGTTTCACAACACATACTTCACTGTGCTCAAGTTTTCCTTATCAAGAAATATAATTCCTGCACACAGACATCCCATTTTATCCACAATAGAACACTTTATGAAGTAAGTAGAAAAGTAAATGCTTGGGATTCTCTTAAGAGGTAGGGGTGGGGATTTCATTTGTCTGCTTCTAACTCTTAAGCATTAAGGACAACTTTCTGTCCTCATTAAGATCAGAGAAAACTTTTTAAAGGCTTCCAAGAGCCCAGAAGTTCACATTATTCCTTTTTTTTTGTTGTTAAAATAAAATGTTTGTAAAGGTTAAGGAAAAGAACTCTGTCCCTGAAGAATAATAAAAACACATTTTAAAAGGTTCTTCCCTTTTTCTTTGTCTTATTAGATGAAGATCAGCTAAATAACTAAATGTCAAGCCTTGTATGAAACTATCTTAATCCTGAATGAAAGATTTCTCAAACACTTAAAAAACCCTAAGATAAAAATTAGAAATGCTTGAAAACATGAGTTTGCCATTACATATTAGAAGACTTGCCTTGAATGTCAAGATTCCTAGAACTGAAGAATTTATGTAACAAGCAAAGCTTTCAGAATTTTTAAATTTTGTAAATCTCATCTTTCTTTTGCTTTATTGTTCTCCTGGAAAATTCCATAACAAAGCCTATGTCACTGAAAAATAAAAATGTAAATGGAAAAAGGGTTAAACGGTAATAACGCCAAAAAAGTGAGTCTTAGAAGTTATGAAGTTTTGCTCCCTTGTCAGCTCAGCATTGATTAAAGAGGAGTCATTTGGTATAATTCTTAAGCATTTGGTTAGGTTTCATTTTTTTCATTTCCTGAGGTTTTGTCACCTTAATTGTGGGATGGTAATGTAGCATTGCAAAAGCTCTGCAAACTTTTTGATGCTGTAACTGGTCTCTATTTTTGTATTTCTCTATGACAAAATTAATGCATTAAAATCAATAAATTGCTATAAATTCATAGAGGCTTGGAGCTAGGGAATGTCAGAGGCACCAGCCCTGAAAGCTGGATGGAAATAATAGGAGCCTGACGTGCCACTCTTCTAGCACAGAGATTTCCCTATTACCCAAAGGTGAGCCCCTCGAGGGAAGCCTTCCCACTTCTCTTCATAAAGGCATCTGGCGTCAGCTCTGCTTAGCTCCAGTGAGGTCTCTTCAAGAACTGAATTAATAAGCCCCAGACTTAATACTTCAGTGTCTCTGGGACAGACACACTACCAAAGGTCTTTTCTCTTTCTTAGTTAATATTATGTCACATTTCAGATGTTTCATGTCAATTCAACTTCGCTCTCCACCTACAGCTACACTGGACAAAGGTACACACTTGTGTTGCCAGAAGGAAATCAAATGTTTTTCCTTTCCTATCCTCATAATTCTATTTTCAATATTAATATTGTATTCCAAATAGATGAGTTGAAGAAATTAATCAGTGAAGAGAAGACAAATTATCACACGTAAGGAAAATGAATTATAAATACAGGCTTATCATCCTCAAGCTGAAGGAAAACAGCAAACTAAACATTGCTTCTGGTGAAGAAATTATGTTATTTGTAAACAGTAATTTTAATGTCATTCTTCTCCAATAAGTTTGAGGTCTGGAAGGGCGAATGAAGGGCACAGTTCTGCTATGTCCCAAGGTTCAATGGCCTATGACCAATAACGGGAGCGCAGTGTGACAACTGTACGCATGGATGTGAAAATCTCCAGAATTATCTGGGAACAGCTAACCCTGCATGACTGCACCTGCAGGGAACTACAACTCCCTTCTAGAACTAACCAAGTTTGGCCTTATCACACAGAGAGAAATTATGGCAAGATATAAATGTGGACAGGATGATTTACACAGTAATCAGTGCTTTTTATCTGGCATATTGTCTGTGGCTTTTGACATTGGGCTCTAATAAAAGCATAGGAGCAGTCAGACTGGAACAATGCAAAACCACTTGGGAGGTTTGGAGTCACTTAACATTATTAAATTTGAGAAGCATCTCACTGAGTGTTGGACAGGGCCTACTGAGTGATGTTCTCAAGAAATTACCTATGTCGCTCTAAATACAAGTAATTCAAAGGTAATACTGTTCAGCTGCCAGGCTTGCAACAGTTGGGATTTTCCAAGAGAAGACTTTTGAGAAAAACGTTTTATTAAGGACACTATTGTGGCCTTTTGTTCTTACTCATGATTTCTCTGATCTTATCACAAAATTCAAGAGAAGCCACTTGAACAGATAAAAACATTACAAGCTGATGAAGCAATTTCACCAAGATCAAAAAAAAGGAGACAAATCCCCAAAAGTAAGGCTGTGTTTCTGCAAAAATTACTAAAACTATGCCAAAACTGTGATAATTTGCATCTGCACCCCACACCTGCAAACAAAACCACTTTAGATGAGAGGAGATGAAAAAGATTGATGGTCCTGACCCTAAATATTAATTGCTAAAAATTCAGAAATGTAGCCAATGTGGGCAGACAGGCACATACACCGAAGGATACCTCGCGGTCAGATGCAGTTAACTGTGCCAAGCATTAAAAGCCTATTAAGGCAGTTCCTAATAAACCTCAGGAGATACGCAGAAAATAATGCTTTTAAAGAAATAGAAAATCATCAATCTTGGTGCAGTTTTGGGTGGGATGGTTGGTTGTTTCTCTCTTTGGTGACAATATAAATGATATCTTTTGGTGAGAAAATGAAACCAAGACGTAAATGTTGATTTTCGTTCTGTGAAAGAACTATTTAAAAAATAAGGCAATTTCTTGATTAGGACTGGGATTCAAAATTTGAGTCAAACTCTGGCCTCAGACAGGCATTTCGCCTTCTAAACTTGACCAGGTCACATCCCAGTCGCACTACTATCCCTATAAAACACCTCTTAACCCATACACATGTTAAAACCCACAAATTTCAGCAGTCACGAGACAGATGATAGAAGGCACATATGTACCCAGCTAGGCAGAAAGGGAGTCTCTGAGGCACTTCCATGCACACAGACACATTGCATAACTGAAAAACAAAGCAGAGGAGTAAATCGGAAACAGTGAACTTTCTGTACTCAGGTACCCACAGGCTATTCAGCGTCAAAACCCACAGCTCCACCCGGCTACCACTGTCTGTCTGTGGGGTTTCAGACATCACAGACTCAAACATTTGGCTTGTTAGGAGAAATGAAGAAGCAGCAGCTCTGCATATGTACCTTTGTTTAAGATTATTTTGAAATTCTGTATTCACCTAGGGTCATTATCCTTACTTCCAGCTGCAGCTACTGCACATGTACAGCTACAATTTTAATTTACTCCAGGAGGTTCTGACAGAGTGGCAAACCCAGACATAATTCACTTGCTCAAGAAGAAAAAGCAGTGATGCTATATGTAATGGTGGTGCTGCAAAACAATGCCAACACAGTATGGTGTTGTATTAGTACAAATAACCTCTTCTAAATACGACTCAGTTTGCAACACTCATTATTCCGGAGATTCTGCAGTCAACTGTACAGTGAAATGTAGACAGACGTGTAAACAGATGCAGCAATGATGTATGTTTGCTGTCACTAATTTAACACAGACAACTGACCTATTCAAATAGCACTTAATATTACATAAAATTTGCTGAGTGCTTTCTGAGCGTGCTCAGCTAGATTCTGGTTTGCCCATAACAGTATCTTATTAGAAATAAGTACAGGTGCATCTCAAGAGTCTGCTTGAAAAAATACTTTGTAAATAGGCCCAACTCTGCAATCAAGCTTCTGCTTTGATAAGTGGAAACTATACCGTGTATTTTAAATTAACAATTAACTAGGTTATCATCCACAAAGCAGCTGTTAGAAGAATGCATTGAGACATCAGTTGAGGTCCAGTAGACTGTTATCCAATTGAAAGAATAAAATAAATAAGAGTTTTGAAAACTATTAATTTCATTCAATGTGTTATCATCTTCAAAGAAACAAAATGTCATAAAAAAAATTATAGACAAGAGGCCACCTTATTCACTAGGAGGTGCTCTCCTTCACCCAGAGAGCCGGAATTGTTTTATGAAGAGACAGTGACATCCTTTTCCCTTCTAAGTAAACCTGAAAAAAGTGAAAACCAACACATACTGCCAAGATGATGTTAATGTGATAGAAAATTGCTTAAAAAACATTGCCAAAGTTTATTCCCACCTACTTATAGCCAGAAAATATCTATAATTGGTGAGAGCAAGAAACTATTGCCAAAAACTTAAGAGACCAATCAAGTCACAGTGACTTGCTACAGAATTGTTACAAGTATCAAGGAGCTTCCCAAAGCAGTCCATATCTTCATACACTCACCTTCCCCTCTTACTCAGTTTGGATCTATCTAACCTGAAATCACATCTAGCCAGGGATCTAAGTTTTAAGATGGCAGTAGCTGTCTCGTGGTTTGTGCCTGTGAGCCTTGTTCCCCAATGCACCAAACAATAAGGTCCCCACCAGACCATCAAAGGTAATGCTGTTCAATTTAAACCAGCTAAGCATTTGTTTTTATTTTTTTTTTTTCTCTTCAACTACATCCACATGCTATGGCACTGCGTGAATAAATATGCGGGACTCAGTGCCAATGGGACAAGCATTGCACACCAGATGACAGCAGGTAGCCCCACAGCCTCTTGCAGGGATCTGCTCCCACATTCATCACAATCCATTAACTAAGTGTAATCGCAGAGAAACACCAGCTCCTCAAAACCACCAGCAACCCGAAACCCGTAAAGTAAGAGCCTGTGACAATAACCTCACTTGTTAATACCAAAAGGGACATTCAGCCTTGTGCTGAGGTATTCAAGCTTTAAAATCCTTACCAACCTTGGCTCACAAGCATTAGAAGCTGGAAACTCAACCACAAAGAAATGAATAACTGGTTCACATTATACAGATGCTTCAGTGAGTTTCATGAGGTTAAAAATAAACAGTACAGTAAGAGAGTGCAAAGAAGCATTTTTCAACACAAGCAGTGAACGAGTGCTAGTTGATGAGTGTGCCAATGTCTCTGCAAAAGAACACTTTTAGGAGAAAGGAGACCTTGCACATGGAGAGACCTTTACTGTGCACACACTGCATATATTGTAGTTGCAGGCATTACAAACAACACAAAGGTTAGGTTCAAGGGGAGTTCCAGGGAGAGATAAAGATGAGGAGAAAACTAGCAAGGATTCATCTGTGCAGGCATTTTGAACAACAAACCAACTATCTGTATGTTTATTATAAATTCTCACCATGCTTCTGAGGCCCAGCCTCACATCATTGGCGATCTCCAGAAAGAAAGGGAAAGATGCAGGGAGAAAAAAAAAGGATCAAGATAGTGAGGCTAATAAGGTAATTAACATTACATCTTTTTTCAGCAAACATATACTTATTGCTTCTTATATTTCTGGTTTGAAATAGCAAGCACCAGCTGCTGCAAACAAGGACGATGACATTTTCAGAATACAACTATATCTAAAATGACCCTGCGTGGTAGCATATTATTCTTTAGGAAGTACAGATTAAATTCACAAAGGTTCTGTTCAAAAACTCACTAAAAATTATTAGATTCTTTACATTGCTTTACACAGCTTTTAAATCCTAAATGATTATCTAGTTCTTAAGGGATGTCATTTTTCACCCTACTGAGCCCAAAGTAAAGCAATGCTACCCTTTAACAGTCTGATTTACTCTATTGGAGCATCAGGCATAACAGATTGCTCTATCATCATCCTTCTTCACTACTCCAGCCTAATCAAATACAAATCCCAAAAGTTCCCATTATTTCCTATTACACCAGGAGTGCAAGAGAGAGTTGCTGCTACAACCTGTTTGAGGTCCAGCAACAGCTGCCTTGCAAAGCCTCTCCTTTCCACTCGAGCTATGTGAAAGCCTTAGAAAACTCCTACTCCTGACTATTAGCCACAACTGGTTTAATTAAAAACTGAATTCTGAAAAACTTTCTGCACACCCAATCTATATTTTGGAAACAGCCCAAGATCTATTTCAACATGAGAAAAGACATGCCTAGCCAAATCATTAGAATAGCTCAGCATAACAAAAATCTTGTCACCAGTTCCTCAAAGGGAACTCTTGGATACTGAATACTTCTGAAGAAATACAACTTCTTATGTTTAGTAAGTTTGAGTAGATTTTTTCTATATATGTGCTTATAAATAAGATTCTGAACTCAAAGACAGTCATAACCAAATCATCAAGGTTGGGTTTTGGGGGGTTTTTGGGATATTTTTTTTTTGTTTTTAAATGTATGTTTTCTACAATGTTAGTACCTGGGATTCCTTCATACTTTGCCAATACTGCAATTTATTTCATGTATCATAAAATTATTTCAGTTCTATGGAAATAATTTATAAACTGTTTGTTGATATCATTGTTCAATAAGTTCAATCTTTAGCAAATCACTTTGATGCATATGTAACTTCCAGTTTATGCATGATATATGTTGGTTTCAAAGCAACTCAAGTTTCATCCTATACTACTAAAATGAATGGAAGTGTTTTGGTGATCTGAGCGAGATCAGGATAAAACACTTATTTAATTTTATGTACGTGTTTAAACACTAAGTTGGATCAAGGTCTAAGGCATTTTACAAACCACAAAAATGTAAAAAAAAATATTGAGAAAACAGTCACTTTTTATGGTTTTTATTTTAAACTTTTACTGATTTTGTTATTACTGAACATTCAACCCCCGCCTTCAAAAAGTCAACTTTAAAGTACCACTTTAGGTTGAGATAAAATATACAAACATTAGCTCTGTAAACACTGTGTGAATAACCTAAAAGGATCTGACATATTAAGGCTCTGATTCAGTAAAACACATAAGCTCATGCCAAGCACATGAGAGACCACAGAAGTTCTCTAGGATAGGTGATGTGAGCAAGGACTTAAATTCATTACCAAACTGGAACTTTAAACAGATTGTTTCTTTCTGATTTTCCTGCATGGCAACATTCAGTTTTTAAGCTTATTTTTGTTCAATATTTCCCACCCCCTAACATTCACGCTGAATAAATCCAGATTAGATTCTTAAGATTTCCATTAGCATGGTTTCTTTATATGACTGAGAGCAAAATTAAACCAAACACAGAAATTCCTTCCTTGCAGCTAGGGAAATATGCTGAAGCAAACTCGAATGCCTCAACACTGCTTTGGGTAGCAGAAGACTAAGCCAGGTGTCATTAATCACAGGAATAACATGTCACTTCTAAATCCATTACAGCCTTGACCTAAATCTACGATGATCAATAGTGAGAGTTGACTGATTTCATTGGATTCTGAATGAGCACGCTGTCTATGACCAGATATTACAGAATATCTGCTTCACTGCTAGGGACTTATAATAAGAAAATCTTGCTTCTTCACTCATGTAAAAAGCCAACACTGAGTTATAGTTAGAAGCCCTTCCAGCTATTATCAATTTCTGTACAATGCAATTTATATGCTATACCCTCCTTTTTTTTTTTAATCTAACTGATTCTTCCAGTTTATATTTCATCATTAAACAACATTAAACTTTGCATTCTGGAATGACTGATTTTGAATATCACTCTGCTGATTTAAAAATACTAGTTAAATGAAGTTTCTCAGCTTATTATGTTCAAAGCTAGTTTGAAACCGAATTTCTAGGTGGCATTAAAATACATTATTTTGCCAGTGTTTGCATGATTTATTTTCCCCAAAAGCTTTATTTATTCTTAGAAATGTAGCATACAATACAATGGTACAAACAAATGATCATTTATATGCAACTGAGCAAAAATGTACAAAGATTTCAGACAAGTCATAAAAATACAGAAAAAAATAATTTAAAGTAAAACCAAGATAAAATAGAGAGGACATGCAGTGAAGGGAAAATAAAATACCAGTTTGATGATCTCATGTTTCCTTTCACTCTCAAAAGGAACCATCCCGGGAGAAATCAAATTGTCAGATAAAAAGATAACACCACAAAAGAGACAAGGTAAATGAAGTGACAAAGACAAGGAACATGAAAATAATGGAGAAAGCATAGGACTGTTTAATAATCAAAAACAACGCTGCTGACACCATGCTGAAGGTACACAAGTGTTGATTGCTATAGAAGAACATTGGAGAATTGAAGTGAGATGAATACGGTGCAAACCACAACTCTTAGCACTGAGAAATTTTGATCTATTTGACTCCTATCTGCTAGCTCGTATTTCCACTTCCAAGGTGCACTGGGTTTCATGGTTTTCTAACACCAGAGAGGAGCCCTAGGGGGTAACTTTCATGACTGCTAAAGCTGGAAATACGGATTTTTGAGGTAGGCTGAAATTTGCATCTCATCAAACACAGAAACAGGAGAACTTAAGGCAGATCAGACAATGCTGTCCTGGCCAGAGATACAGGTTTCCTATCTCTCATCCTGCATACTGCCCAGAAATTTGGGATAATTTTTAGGCTAATTTTGGTGTCTCCCAATATCCTATAAAGTATTGCAGAGTCTAGACTTCTTGAGATTCAGTATCTTTTAAAAAATTTTTAAGCTAGGAGCAGCAGGAAATAGGAATGATAAAAAGCTGTTACTAGTACACAAGTCTTTTCCCACTTTAGACAATACCTGAATTGTTCCCCCCTTTAATAATTTAAAATAAAAAAGTGAGAACAGAAAAGTGGAAAGAGTCTGCTGAATAAAATGATTTTGGAGAAGCAAGAGAAAGTTAAGAAATCACAAACTAAGCTGCGAAGACAGTGATTGTTAATGAATTATAAATGTGACACAAGTTATGAGGCAATGACTAGAAACAACCCAGGAGGTGAAAAGTTATGCTACTCCTTAACCAGTAAAAAACCAAAATCTTCAGGCATTATGAAATTGCAAACACGCTGGGTACAGTTTCTGAAACATGCACATTTCAAGGAGTAGAACAACCAGTTTGCAGAAGATACACTTCTAATATATAATATATATTACCTGAGCTATGAAAGAATGAAAACAAGAATTTCTTGAGATCATTCTAATATTGTCTTTCAAGAGCAATATTAGCAATAAGTCAATCAATATCACCCTTTATGGAAGTATCAGTTCCCCCCAAAAAATCATCCCATGAAAGTGAGTGATTTCCTTTGATGTGTGTTTTCTTGTTAATTTGGTTTTAGTGAATACATCTTGTGCACAGTGAAAAGTATTCACTCTTTCCATGAATAATGTGACACTTTATCTTTGCTTCTAAATTTTAATTGTTTTCGAGTATAGTATGGGATAAACTAGGAGTGTTTTCTTAACAGTTCTGAAGAGATCTCAGAAGTAATAATCTTCAAGGGGAACAATAAGACACAGCTGATAAAGCACAGAGGATGCTGAGGAGTCCCTTGCAGTAAGCAGCTACGCTTGATCATAAAGGCAATGAAGATTTGAAAACTGTCTTTCAGTCTGTCAAATAGAATAAAAGATACCAAGAACCTGATGATGTGGCAATGCTCTTGGCAGTTAAATGATCCAAATCATATTATAGCTTACTGATATAATGAAATAAATGCATAGAACTCACACCAAAAGATATAAAAATCCAGAGATAATCACTGAAAGCTCGACAGTTCCATGGTACCAGGTTTCAATAACTTTATCTGATTGCTCAGTTATTCAAAAAGGACATGGAGTGACTGAACAGAGATTCCAGAATAAATATTAATTTTCCTTTTTGTATTTTACAACTCCCTAAATTTCTGTAGCTTATCAAAGTCAAAAGGTCAGGTATCAGTATTGCAGCTGAGGAAACTCAAGATTTTGACACATAAGATAGACATACGAGCTGGCTGAATTCCACTGCAGGTAAGGATGGTAATTAGGAGAGAATGATTATAAATTCTAGAAAATCTGATTTGAAAAAGATGACCAAATGTAAATTTTCCTGAATTAGAAAATAATAAGGGCATTTAAACATTACTAGATAGCTTTCCAACTTTAGGAGATTATAAATTTGAGCCCTAATAGAAGAACACCGCACAGTGTTGCAGTGATACATCTTTTCCTGACGTTGAAGCTAATCTTCCTTTTGTTAATCCAATCAGATAAAGACTGAATGAAGAATTAAAAGGAATAATATTTAGATTTTTGCAGCAGAACTCATTAGAAAAATTTTTACAAATCTGCTTGAAATAGAATAAAAACATCTTGTATCAACATCCTGAAAAAGAAAATCAACTCCTCTTTACTCCTCTAGCAAAAAATTTCACTAATCCTTGCATGACAGAAATGTAGAAACAATGGTAGAAACAATACTATTTTTTCAATGGAGTAAGGCAGATTTTCTTCACACATAAACAAAGTAAAAAGTATTCCAACTGGAAGTAGTCTCCATCTGACATAACTTTTCCTACAAATGTAGATCAGATTAATGTCAAAGTCCAAGTCACGATGTCAGGTTTGAAAGGCTGAGCTTCCTCTTCCTCCCAGTTGCATAGTTAATGCAATATTTTTCACACTAACCAAAACTAAGAATTGTGAATTATACCACATAAACATCTGAGTTCTTCAAGACCTCAATGTATTGGCTCAGGCTGACCTCCACAAAAGCCAAAGAAATACAAAGTGAAAGTGGAAAAGACAACAAACTGGCAAATATCAACACTTTAACATCAGCTGAAAACATTTCCCCAATGCTAATGAAGGCTGTGTACATTCTTCCAGCCACTGACTTCACAGACCCCCAACATACAAAATGACACCCTCTAAAAAAATCCTTTCTCTCTCTCTCCATGGCCACCCAACCCTGTCATAAACCTGCCAGAGCATTCACACATCCATCTTCCCAGCATCTCTCTGTTTTGTGAGCTGGCCAAAGACAGAATGTTATGCAAGGGCTCTGCAAGTTATGGCATCTCCTCATTCAATCCTGAATCAACTGAACTTTTCTATAGCACATTTATAAAGTTCCTAACAGGATAAGGGCCACAGAAGCTAAACACTGCCTCCTAGTCCTTCACCTCATGAGGTGACTTCTGCATGAGATGACACCAAAGTCTGATTTTAGGCTGCATGAAAATTAGCCCCTTCCAAGAGCCTCCGCCAGTTCTGTACTTCACAGAGAAAATGGCTGTGAGACAATCCAGTCCCCACAATGTTTAGGTGATATCACAACAATTGTGTTTTGCCAAACCCTCCCAAAAGCAGAAGAAACCCTGCAGCTGCTACTGAACTAATGATTTGGTCGGAGTGCCAGATGCAGCCAAGAGGCAGATTTTAATATTCAGTATATGCTATGTGTGCTGCAGCTTTGTTATTATGGCTGCTGCTGCTGTTAGAAATTCTGGATAATATACAGTGAGAGAAATGAGGTATCCGGAACACACTTCCTGGAGATTGAATCCTCTTTTTGCTTTTGGTCCCCTAAGCAATGCTCAGCTGCTGTTCCTGACTCAAGCAGAATAGGTTGCCCAGAAAAGTCATGGGTGCCCCATCCCTGGAGGCTTTCAGGACCAGACTGAATAAGGCTTTGAGCAACTTGATCCAGTGGGAGGTGTCCCTGCCCACGGAAGAGGGGTTGGAACTGGATGATATTTAAGGTCCTTTCCAACCCAAACCATTTGATGATTCTACAGTTCTGTGAGTCCCCAGGACTCAATGCTCCTCTCATCCTAGATCACATCCTTTCAAAAGTTTTGAAATTTTATTCTCCTAAATACATTAAAAATTTTCAGTGAAACTACACCATCTCTTCTGAAACCTGGTTTCCCACCTTAATTACAGTAGCCATCAGGAATCCCACTTCAATCCTTCCTCACCAGCAGTACATAATTAAAATATCTCTGCCCGCTAACCTGCCAAGAAGTATCTGCTACATTTGTTTGCTAATTTATCTGAGTGGATGTTGTGGTCATTGTCACCAGAGCACCCTAATCCCAACGTCCCCTGTGCCACCTTGCAGGGTGGGCAACCATTAGCTGTGGGTCAGCTGGTCCTCTACCTGCTTCTGCCTTACCAGCTCCTGGCCACCCAGGCAATCAGGAGGCCTGGCCCAGGGAGAAGAGAGGAGGCTGGGGCAGCTTTGAGTGTGTGTGTTGGGCTCAGGCTACGGATAATGTGTTTCATGACCCAATCTGCAGGAGACCAGATGGAAATAGGGCTTAAGTGGTACCAACAACATGGCTGCCTCACATTTAAACAGAAGATCCCTGAAGATGCTGCCCATCCGTGGTGCGGAGCAGCAGTTGCCCTTCCCTGTAGCTGCTCTGACCCGATCCATAGGTTCTTCTCACTGCCTGCCTGTCTTTCCACCCAGATGGCTTTCCCAGGGATGCCTCATTATGTTGCATCGTGACTGCCACACACACCCTCCTTACACTTTCCTCCTGGCCATTTCGGTCTGTAAGCCCCCATCTCCATGCCCTCATTCAACCTTAACACCTACTTGTACAAGGGCTCCCACTCACTCTGTTCCCTCCCTCTTGGCAGCACCCACATCCCTGACCTTTTCTGAGCCTGTCCATGTGCACTATGCCTGAGTTTAATTTGCCTGCCTTAACCCATACTGGCTGTGGCTCCAATGGCAGACCCAGCCCCACACAGAGATGACCTTACCAAGCATTTTTGTATACTTTAAACATTGGAATATTAAAAGTATTCTAATTGTTTGCCACAGAAATTGCAAAAGAGGAGATACAGAGCAACCTTAATCAAAAACATACTGGAAGCAAAGGGGAGAAGGAGGAGAGCAACGAGAAGGGGAGAAAAGATGGGATGGGTAGGTAGGGATCTGTAATAATACTTCTTACAGTTATAAAAAGAGATATGAAGAGGATAGGCAAAAAGAAAATACTTAAACTTAGGAAGATAGATCCATTTTCAGAGATGGAAACTGAGTATTTAAATCTCCTCATATGAAAAGGGTGAATTATTTCATCTGACCTATATGAAATGACCTGTGGGGCGTCTCACCCTACAAAGATGCACAGAGTCACTGAGCGTAGAGAGGGGAACGCGCTGTAGAGTACAGCACGAGAAATGTTTGTTCACTGGCAGCATGAGGACCACATCCACACCCCTTGTCCTGTCAGGTTTTCACGGCAGGCAGCGAATCCTCTACTGCTCGGGTTTAGGCTTCAGCAACACTAACGTGGCGTGGGGCCTCCAGGGTTACTGTAGGAAGGATTTCTACATGGCAGCACGGCAAAATGCTACAGGATTCAACCAAAGAGCAATTAAATATGGACTTCGGTTCATATGAAAGCTTCTTTATAACAAGAGTTCCTAGTCGTGCTCTCCCTGTTCCTGCTTTTGGAGCACCACACTGTGCAATATGGAGATATGCTTCCTTTTACTAAAATTCCCCTTTCGCAGTTTTATGTTGTGGAGCCACAGGCAAATGACTTTGCAGCTTTGTCCCACAAATATGGTACAGATTTTTAGCACGGTGCACTTGATGGATAAATTCAAATGGGAGATGCAAGAACTCAGAAGAATGGAATCTTACTGATAAATATTTCACAACATTACAGACTGCAACATATACCTTCAGATCCCATTTGCTGGATTTGCTTACAGGTATGTCAATTAGTGCAGCACTCCTGGCAACTCAAGAAACATAGATTGGAACTGATGGGCTATGTACTATTTGCCAGCTGTAGTGCAGCTCACTGCTATTATTTGCTTGTAACAAACATCTGTTCCAAGATGAAAGCACCTACAAATAGTTCAGTCTCTCCAAACTTACAAGAGGTTAGTTTGTTAAACATTTAATCTATGTAAACAAATACAGGCTTCATGCAAGACAAGTCTGAGTATGGACTGATTATTCTATCATAGCACTGCTAACTATTTCTCACTGCTGTGTGTGAAAACTTCAGACCCAGAAATTTCTCAGATGTATTTTCCTAGGTAAAATACGTTGTGTGAAGTTTGGCCTACTCTGAGGCTCCTACTTTTAGAAATAAAACTAATTTCAAAGGAAATGAAGCATTTAAACAGTGTCATGGCAATACAGCTTATTCAATTAATAACTAGCTGGTTTATTTTTAATTGCTTGTGTATATCTCTTCAAAATCAGCCTAGGTCAGCCATCAAGGAAAACAGCTACCAGCTGGCTGGCAGCCACATGGTCTATGCAGAATGGACACAATTCTCTCAGTCGATAGACAGGGTCTCAGATCAAAGAAAACACTACCACAGATGGCACAATGGGGTGCCCTTCACTCGCCTCCCTGTCACACGCACCAGAGGGGCCTAGGGTGTGTCTCTGAACTACTCTCTTATCCCTAAAGGTGGTCTCTCCAGGTTAGGGTTCAGGCACATTGGTGGGGCAATGTGGGGAAGTTTGCACTGCTGCTGCCCATGCTGTATCTGCTCTATAAATAAATAGAGGACTTCAGACTTCAGGGCTGTCAGTTTGGCACCTTCCATGTGCACAAAAGACAAGATTTGGTTTTTTATTTGTTTCGAAATAACCACCCAAAAAGTTATATGCAAAGCTTAGTATAGCAAATCAAAATAATTCAAATTTATTGTATGAGAGCACCTAAAATCCCACAATTTCCACTTGCTCTCTCTTTCTGTATTTTCTACTTTTAATTGTGATAAGAATAAAAGTTATGGACCTCTTTCGGTGTTTCTTGATGACAACGGTTGCTGTTCCACCACAACTCCAATGCTGCCACCAAGCATGCAAGAAGTAGGCCTATTGCTAAAATGCAGAAAACGCCTGCAAAACTGTGAAGCTTGAGTGCCTTCCCATCTGTCTGTGCATTGGTATGGCTATTCAGGTCACAACGTCCCATCCGTGGCCACCATTTCTGTTTCAGAACATCCAAATCTCCGCTTTCTTGCAACTCTAGGATCCTGCAGGAATTTCAGAAAAAAAGTATTATTTTCAATGATTATTTTTCATTAGTTTTGGCTTTTCCTTATGCCACAAAACTCATAAATTTACTGTCCAAAAACTCAAAACTCCATCCCAACACCACCACCGTATAGTATCCTTCATCTGAAACTCCATTATACCAGGATTTCTTTCTACTTATAGCAACAGGTAAAATCCACTGGGTAACTTTAGAAGAAGAGACCAAAGAATTCCACTACCTTGCAAGATGCATTTCCACAGGAAATCACCATATTCCAGTTAGTCATGGCTGGTCTGGCTATGCTCAGCTGCAACAGCTGGTCCTGCTAGCAAAAGCTCAACTCACTCCAATGTTGCTCTCCCACAATAATTTCAAAATCATGCGCGAATAAACATGCTACTATTTGTGTGCCACAAAACAAATCTGTTTAAGCAGCGACCAACTCATTTACTTCAGCAAATGTAGTTTATTCAAACAGATTTTACTTCAATGGTGTTACTTCGTGTCTAAATTACTGCTAACAGTTGCCAATTAATCATTGTTTTGCTTCTTCTGAAGTGTCCTTTCTCTCCATGAATGATTCATGCTGGATTTGATTTGGTAACTGTTTTAGCTGTTTACTAACAATCTTTTCTCTTGAGGCAGTTTTGTCTCTGGTTATGCAGCTGGAGTTTTACTCCTTTTAATAAAGAAGGAGCGAGATAATAAAATCTTGCTTCGGCTCCCTGCCTGGAGTAAAGCACCCGCTCACATTCTGTTAAGGCCACATGTGCCTGCACTACTGCATGTCTTCATTGCAGTGTACACACTCACATGAAAAAGATATGCCTAGCTGACAGCTCAGGTATGGTCTTATAGCCTCCTAGTCTTGGCAATCCAAAGCAATACTCCACATTTTCCTGTACCATTGTGAGGCTTCGCCCCGTCTCTCCACCCTAAAGGATAAACCAGGCATTATTACTCTCTTATTGTGGGTAGCAACACATTGCTTCACAGCCTGCAGAATGTAGCCTGGATCAAAGATCTCTCTTCAGTCTCTCCCCTAGCTCTGAGGACATCAGTGCTCTCTCTGCCAGAGGCAGGGCTGCCTGGAGGTGTGAGGCCACACACAACCTCCACTCCCCTCCTCCCTAAGCAGATGCATATGGAAAAGAAGGAGCAGCTTTGTTGAAGCCTGAACTGATAACCTCTCTGCTGTCGCTTATTCACTGTCCCTTATTCAATAATTGCCAAAATTAATGTGAACCAGGAATGGGATGCCTTGCTGGTCGTAGAGAGGAATCCTGTAAAACAAGTTTTGTTTCAGTTTACCTCTGGGAGAAAAGATCTCTGTAGGGGCTTCCATGCTGGAGTGCTATCCCGTATCCTTTGCTGCTGATGCTGTTTCCAATGACTGTCACAGAGCATTCATCATCCGTTAGTGCAGCATATTCTATCACTGTCACATCCCACAGGAAAGCATAGTTTCCTTTCTTTGCCTGTAAATACAGCATAAACACAACACAATCTAAACTAAACTACATTAATATGCAGGAGAAAACCCAAGCAAACAAACAAACCCTGAGCTTGTCATTACTCCATGGTGGTACTTCATTAGGTCACAGTTTATCTGTAGACTTCCAACATCTTAGCACATTCCTAACACTCTTCCCTCCCAGCAGGACCTCATTTACTCCAAACTTCATGAAATGTCTTCCATTTTTAATAGGAATACATGACATAGGCATTTAATAGGAATACTGTAAGCGTAGGCAAGACTTAAATAACTGGTAATTAATTATAAATGAAAGCTATTGCCTTAGCTGATGAAATCTGAGGTATATTTTGTCAGAGATATGGATTAGCAAGAGTGTGACAGGATCCATACATTCACGTAACTAGATGGGTATGGTATGAGCTCTAAGTGGTGCTTCCCAGCCATCACAGTCAGACAAACAGTAATTTTACAGCTCTGCTCATATAAACATGTAAATAAACAAAACCCCTTCTGAGAGCTGTGTTAGTCCTGTAACAAAAGGTGTGCTTTGAGCTTAAAGAGTTCCCACAGTTTTTCACAGGTAAGAAGAGACACCAGCATCCCCTATTATCTCATTTTTGGGACAAATATTGTTTTATTTTAGCACATACCCACGCAGATGTCCTTAAATGTCAGCCTTAGTTGGGATTCAAACCAATGCATGCACACAGTGCATACGATGAATGTAAAACACCTTACTTAATATGAGATGTAAGAAGCATCTCTGGTTAGGGATTCAGTAAAGAAAAAAAGTCATAATTTTATTTAAAGTAATCATTGGTTTCCTAATATATTTAAGGAGTATGTTTTTAAGTCTCTAGTGAGCATCCAGAGCACAACAGAACAGATGGGCTGGAACATCTAATGCAAATAAATGAGTAGTCACAAATGTACAGTTCCAAGACTCTTTTTTTTTTTTTTCTTAGCTTTGGGTGATTTCAGATCTTTCTTTAGGTCAGAAGAAAGCAAGGCAGGGAGCTGAAGTCCTACATATATTTCTTTATGCAAACTGAATCACCAAGCTCCCCTAGCAAATGGCTGCAGCTCTGACACAGAATTAGCTCATACTTCTGTGCATTTTCCATTTTTGCATAAGCTCAGTTTTGAATTCACCTGTAAGCCCATTAGACTCCCTTAGTTTTTTATTGTGTTGGATTCCTCAGCTGAGCAATTAAGCGACTTTTACTTCACCATACTTTGATGTAAACTATAGCTTTCTCCAGTCCCTGACAGTTGTTTAAACGTGACAATAAATTCAACGTGTGAGTTATCGTCTAGTGGATAGAATCCAGTGAAACAAAGACTAAAAGCATGTTGGCTGGATTTTCTGTAAGCTACTCCCCATCAATCCATCTTTTTCCTCTCTCTTCCCTTTTATTTTCATCAAGGTAAAGATCCCTGAATTCATTTTCCGAGTTAAACCAGGTAAAAATATTCTATCCTTCCCCTTTGGTAAATTTAAATTAATTTGTACTGACTACTTTGAAAATAATATTTTGATAAGGGTTTGCAACTATTGTGAGTTTGTCCCCACATTCTCCTTTGCCACCTCCCTGAGTCAGTTCAGAGTGACACTACTTGATTTATATTTCATTGTCCCTGTACTTGGTGTTGGTGACGCTGCACCTCAAATCTTATGTTCAGTTTTGGGCCCTTCACTACAAGAAGGACACTGAGGTGCTGGAGCGTGTGCAGAGAAGGACAACAGAGCTGGAGAAGGGGCTGGAGAACAAGGGTTACGAGAGGCCGCTGAGCGAACTGGGGCTTAAAGGGAACTGAGGCTCAACTGGAGGCTGAGGAGAAACTTCATTGATCTCTGAAAGGAGGTTGTAGTGATGCAAGTGTTGGTCTCTTCTCCCAAGTAGCAAGTGACAGGATGAGAGGGAACAACCTCAGGTTGTGTTAGGGGAGATTTAGGCTGGATACTAGGAAAAATTCCTTCACAGAAAGAGTGGTCAAGCACTGGAAGAGACTTCCCAGGAAAGAGGTGGAGTCACTATCCCTGGAAGGATTTAAAAGACAACTAGATGTGCTGTTTAGAGACATGGTATAGAGAGTTGCCAGTATTGGGTATACAGTTGGACTCAATGATTTTAAAGGTCTTGTTCCAACACAAACGGTTTTGTGATTCTGTGATACAGCCTCAGCCTATTGCTATGCTAATACAAATAATCATTAAAACCTAAACTACAATATGGGCCTTACAGGAGTTATTCAAATAGAAGCCACAAGACTCTAGTGCTAAAAACATACATTGAATTAGCTGACACAACTTATTAAACTAGCATGTCCATAAAAATATATTTCACTTACATGTCACTGTTTGAAACCAGACCAGAGCAAGACTTCCATGCCTGCATTGTAATACTACCCTTGCTTGTCTGTCTAAACTGGAAATAGTGGTGCAAAAGAGGAAAGATCAAATACACACTGTATGTAAAAGTCAGAAAAGACTTCATAACCTATTAATACGGACACATTGAAAAATTAAAGATGGCAAGGAAGTGATTCCTCAAGGCATCTAGCCTACATTCAGCTAGCAACCTACATTCCTGGAAGCCTAAAATGTGCTTTTCAAAGGTATTTTCTGAATGATCACATACACATACCTAACTGGGTTGTTAGTGGCAAATCTCTGCATTTTGCACTCTGCTCTTCCTGTGATGGGCTTTAACAACTCACATTTCATGCTTTCACATCTGCAATGGTGCTAATAGGCTCCTACCTTACTAGGGAGAATGGGAAATGGGTACCAGTCCCACTGGTGTTGCTGGCAGGAAAAGACCACCAAAAGCCCTGGTTTTGCACATCTCAGGCAGGTTGAGTTCTATGGTAAATGGTAAAACAGGCTTTTGCTGCCTGTGACAGAAAACTGTCCAAGTGTAGCTGCATTAAAAATATGTGTTCATGGGACCAAAGACAACAGCATTTGTTACTGTACATAGAATTTATTCGAAATCTATGTTATTAGAGAACAAAAATTTGCCTGAATGGATGTACAGAAAGAGGAGACCCACAAAAGATCTGGCCTAAATCACTGTGCTAAAATGTCTTGCACTCTTATCTTTGGGTTTTTTTTCTGTGTGTTTGTTTTAAATAGTTGTATCTTTTAGTTGTTTCAGAATTATCTGTAAATCATGTTTTCAAATATACAATTTACAAAAGAACACTGACAATACCATAAATTTCTCATCTGTTTCTTAGTAACACTTAAGGAACACAATCTTACTCAAATATTCGATTTCAATTATAAGGCAATGTCTAGAGAAAAATCATATTATTGATTCTACTTTTCAAGCTCCAGTTTTCTGCATGTTATTTGATATCGAAGAGCTTTGCACACTGATTTTCAAAGCAGACAGCAGATATTTTGACAAGGTCTACTTCTGTTGCAATGTTGCCATCCTAAGTTATGTCCTACATCTGTATGTGGTCAATAAATGAAGCCTACCCTGTCTCTTCATAGCAATTTTATATCTTTTATGACATAAATCAATTTATCCAGTGTCATCACATCTGTAGAGAATTATTTCTCTAATAGCCTTATTATTTTAAAATAAACAGGAATCTGAGTTTTAAACTCTTACTCATACATATTTCTCAATCCCCAGAAATACCGGCTATGAGACTGTTTCTCCTCTCTGATTGCCAAAACCAGAATCTCCGAAGATCCTTTTTCCTAAGGAAAGATTTTGCTTCTTCCAAAATTTCTTCCACTTGCATAATTTTCTTCTCTGAAGAAATGTTTATTGCATGGAAAGCTTCGTTATGACAAAATGTTTAGTTGGTGTCTCAATTCAGCATCCTTCAGATCCCTGTAATATCTTTCATGATAGTTAAGCAGTCTTATTTGTTCAATTTAAAGAAAATTGACAAACTCTGAAAAGTGCATTGAGAAGACACACAATAAAACACACGTGTGCTTCAGACATGTTTACTTTTTATACCTTCAATAGGCAAGCGGCAAAAGCCAAATAAAATCAAATTGACATTTTTCAATCAAAAATTAAACAAAAACTTTTAAATATCAGTTTAAACTTTTCATTTTTGTCACATGAAAGAAAGCATATCTGCACACATGCATATCCCTTAGCTCCAAGGCCAGAGGGTTACTAGAGGTAGGAAGACTAAGACCTGCATGGAATACCTGGCACTGACCCTCTGGTTGTCTGAGCAGTAAAGGTACCAAGGCTCCCTAGTTGCAGATGACAGAGATGCATCTACCCATGCAACCAAGTCCTAATCACAACACAGCAAATAATATCCTCAGAGTCTTGCAATCACAGCTCAGCCATCTAAAGCCTGCATTGTATGTTTTCAGGGCCCAAAAGAGAATAAAAATATCCTAGTAGTCAGACATCATTGCAAAGATAATATATATAGAGAGAGATGGTAGAGGGTATGTGGGAAATACCAGCTGAAAATAGGTAAGATAGCTTGAATAAAGAATGATTGAAATGAAATACAGAATAATAAGCAAAAATTTATATTCGAGACTTTTAATTGGATTTCATATTTTGCTCCTTTGCTACGGCCTTGTTGTGACTCAGCACGCAGGCCTATTGCAGAACAAAACAAAAATAGCTTGGTTAAACCGTCAAAAGCCTCTTTAACAGCAACTCCACGCAGGTGGCACTACTGTGGTGGTTTATATCAAAACCATCAGACCAATCTTTGGTGGAAGAGGTTTAAGAAAACATATTTATAAAAAGAAGAACCTCATAGGCAAAACTTATATTGAAAATTTTCATTCTTCACAATCATAAAAAATTGAAAGTCCAAGGAAGATTGCCTCCTAGACATAAAAAAGACCACAAAGAGAACAGTATTACTTCAGAAAAGCAGTAAGCAACCTCATAATGTCACTCTTCCACATGGAAGGGTGACAGAAGAATGTTGTTTAAAGGACTGTAGTTTACTGATGGTAAAATGATGATTTTCCAAAGAAAGCATGTTAAGAAATTACATAATAAGTTGAAAAAAGATAAATTTCAGATTAATCACTAGTATGTCTGTGTAAACTTACTTCTTTGTAAACTTACAAAGAAGCTACCATACTAAAGACAAAGTGCAAGAATAATTCAACATTCATCATTAATTTACTACCAGAACAGGGTGTTACTGTAGCTGATCCCATTATATGGCTGGTACCAGAGAAATATCAAAAAGTGACCTTTACATTGGCATTAGTGGAATAGTTCAAAAACATGCTTGGATAGCATTCAATATCTACAAAAAGTGCTTTAAGAGAAGCAACACAGTTCTAATAAAAAGAAAACATGTCATTTAATCCTGTTCAAACAATTTAAAAATTAATATCATTAAGGAGCTACTAAAGTATGTAATGTATTCAGGCTTTAAAGAATCATTTGCTTTCACTCCAAAGGGTCAAGAAATAGAGAAATTTATGAGCACCCGTGAAAACATACAGCTGAGCTACCACAATTTATAATATAAGATTGTGAACAATACATTATTGGAAAATTAGTTTAAAAAAATCCTATTCATTGAACTTTTAAATTACTTTCACTCTCAGAAAAAGATGAACAGAGGTGATTATTCAACAAGAAATGCTCTGATTTAATGTTTAGCATTCATTAAGGGAAAGAAACTTTTTGAAGAAATCAGAAAAGAGAAGGAATAAACTCCTAACTGTGCCGATGACTAAATCAATAATACATTCACATTTTGTTCCATACTTGTTTGATCACTTCATCGAAAATGATATGCAGGAAGAAAAGAAAGGATTCAGAGTAATTTTAGCACCAAATTGACTGGGCAGGGCAACAAACAGTCTCAACCAAAGCAAGACTTTTAAAAAATACAACAGTTAATTCTCCTATGTATGCAGAAAAAGATATATATATATGCATGGGAATACATAGGGATCATATTCCTTCATTAATTCAAACCAAAAATGGCTGCCCACAATGTAAAAGCCACTGGTTATTACATATATTGTGGTATATAATAATTACCCTGAAGAACTGGTTGCCACCAGGTATTATGCAAAGAATTTGCTGAGATTTATAAATGGCTTAGAAATGTGAGTAATGTCAATGCCAATGTCCATGTGGGACAAGATGGCAGGAGCCACCCACTGCATCCTTTCAGGGATCCTGGCTGTAGCCTGACCCAGAAAGAAACTTTCTGTACAACAGTGTTCATCCATCCCTACCTGTACCAGAAAATTCAAATGGCAAAATGGCCTTTTGCATGGATTGGTGGTTTCTGTGGTAACCTCCTGTTATGCTATGTGGAGACATTTATGAAGAGGAGGACGTGTTCCTCTGCAGTGAGCACTTTAATTGCCTTGGAAGTACAATAAAAGCAACTTATACCTCCAGCTCTGAAACGTCCTTCTGTCACTTAGGTGACTTTGAAGCGCATCAATACCCTTTTCGTGGTTCTCCCAGTTCTGCAAAAGCTATGCCTTGGCAATGGGAGATAGTCACTGTGGCTACAGGGACTGTGCTATGTTTGAACAGAGACCTCTGCCATGGCAACCAAATGCCACAGCAGCTTTCAGGCTCTCTTCTGCTGTTATCCTTTTGTTTTCAGCCAGTCAAAGGGAGTAGGAAAATCTCTGGGAAATGGAGAGGTAAATGGCATAGAGACAAACATCTGAAATACCTGCCTGTACCACAAATAAGTAGCACTCTCCTGCTTTGCATTGAGGTGGCATTACTCTGATTGTAACTGCAGTTGAACTGTGATGCTGTCTGCAGAAAATGGGAAGGGAAAGGAAGGAAGAAAGGGGAGCAGTGATTTTTTTAATGTGTTGTATTGGGAACTCCTCATTCATAAAAATGCATTAGGGGCTAGGGAGATTTAGATTTCCCGTTTCCTATAAAATACTCTTCTAAGGCACATTAGCATCTCTTTCATGCAGCAGTACATGTTTATGGATTGAAAGTCCCATTTCCTTGGCTGACATCAATTCTCCTTTAGAAAAACAGAATTTCTAGCCAAAATACTTGTCATGGAAAACTTGTCTGTTTATTCAATTAGATCAATGAGCTAAGAAGAACGACATTTAAACTACAAACACAACAGTTTAGTCAACAATATTATTAAATATTAAGCCAAATTTACATAGGCGTCTAATCAAATAGCAGCCTCGGTCAGCTTTGGGGACTGAATTAAATTTAGTTATTGCTGATAGTAATTGAATAAGAAGATCAAGTAATATAAAAAATCACCCTACAATACTAAAATTAAACTTAATATGAAAAGTTATTATCACATAGATAGGATGGAGCTTCAGCTCCATATATACAATGCAATTGGTATTCTAGACAGTCTGCCAGTCTATAGTTACATTTCTAGTTTAGGCAAATCTAGTTATCAGAAGTGACAACATGCAGTAGCCTTATAGAATAAGATTACTTACAATCCCATGGCTAAAAAACATCCACTGACATGAGAATGGCAAAAAAGAACCCTAAAAAAGTAAAATACTGTGCATTTTTCTAAGGTAAACTGTCTCTAATATTGGTTTAATACCAGAGTACATAGAAAATTACTTAATGTCACTATTTCTACCTTCTTTAAGTGCTAACAGAGTCTCTCAAAATAGAGACCTCATTTTCACAAAGTGCTGAGCAGATAAAAAAAAAATCAGTGCACTGTAAACTTTGCTGTTGACAGAGCTGTACCTTGTACTGAGGAAGGGAGGTTCCTTGTCCAAACAAAAAGAGCTCTAGGAAAGCTGCGCTGGAAGAGGGGAGACAAAGCAGGGGGGACCAAAACTATTGACTAAATAGTCCTGTGCGGAGAAAACACAACAGTGTTCATATAAAGTTTTTGTCCAAAAACGACACACACAGTTGGGAATCTTATGTTAAAGGACTTTGATCTGGGAAATAAGATGTCCTATGTTACTGGTTTCACCCTCTTATGGCACTGTAAAAATCAGTACATTTTGGATACTTGCCCTCTGACTGTTCAGAAAAGTTTTCAAAGATATAAAGGGAAAAGAGAAACCCAAGCCCCAACCATTTCATTATTTACCACTTGCAAAGTATAAGGAATGAGCGATATATTTATCTTCACTGAAAACACAGTAAATCCAATCAAATATTCCCTATGTAACTAACAACCCTTAGTTTGTTTCACAAAAAAAATCAACAAACAAATAAACAGGACACTTTCCAACAAAAGAGCAGCACATTACACTTTCACTGACTACTTCTGCATCCCTCTGGCCACATCTGATTTGATGTTATTTACTATCAGGTTTTGCTGAGCTAAGATGGGAAGTAGAGATGAGAGGCAGAGTAAGAATGAGAATGTGTGGACGTTTGTATTTGCGTGATGTGAACCAGGGCTGCTTGTCACATGACTTGGCACAAGGATGTAAGATGCTGTTAAATATCAGTCCTTGAATCCCACATCAATGTTCAGTTCCAGAAAAAAAATGTGTAGTCACATCTGAGAGAAATAAGAGTTAGGTGAAAGCATGGTGTCATCTGAAATTGTATGTATTTTTTAAAGTTTGGAATAAACAAAAAAAATTTTGCACTAAATTGCTGTTCTAAGAGAAATTAGTATGCATTCAGTGAATCCCTTGATTCCAACTCATGTTTCCAGTAAGTTCAATCCACCCATTGAGAAAAATAAAACTACTCAAATGAGCAAGGAACAAGAGTCAGTGCCTGGATAATGTAAAGAATGATATTCAAAAGGGTATCATCGGAGCTCCGAAGAAACTTGGAAACCTTATGGCCAGATCCAAAGAAGGGCTTCTGTACTGAAGACTCAGACAGAGCTAAGGTACTTAAATTCAAAACTGACACCCCAAAAAAACAATTCTTATCTGCCACTGAGTTACTGAAAGTACAAAAATTACATGAAACCCCCTGTGATCCAGTCTTACCTTCCTGATGCCTTCAGAAGGGTTCGACACACAATTATCTGCCCCGTTATTCTTACTGATAGTCCTCCACAGTTCAGCAAATGTGTTATCCTGCTCCAAAGGGTTCGTCCCTTTTGCTTTAAAGTATTCATACACTGCCGAATCCCTGACGGTACCGTAAGATATATCCATTTGCTTGGACAGATCCTGAAATGTTCTGTAATTCAAGTGATATTGAGATATTAGTATTACATAGTACATTATCAAGATTTCATTCATTAAATGTTTTTTTCTATGTATATTGTTAGTCAGAAAGCAGTCACCCTCACCGAGTTATATTTGCATATCTCTTCATCATAAAAGAAAAAAAAGGAGTAATTTATTGTATTGAGATCATATGAATTTAACTATACCTGAGCTCTTTTTCACTCAAGTAAAGATTTTTTTTGGACAAGTTACATTCATGTAAATTAGTATGATGCCAAATTTGCATGAGACTGGAATGCAATAAAGATCTACTCAACATACAGGAAAAACTCATGTTATAAACTTCCAACATAGTCAGCATCACCAGCAATACTGTCCAGAATTCAGTGGGTCTGGTTTGCAGTTACACCAATGCTCCAACTGATTCCAAATTGATACAACTGTTTTAAACAAAGAAATAAAAGTCAGGCTTCCAATTTTCACTAAGTCTCACTCTCTCTCTCTCTCTCTTTCACAGCCTTGGTAAAACAGGCATTTTTCATTCACATGCAGGCCTAACTTTCATTTGCTCATCATCCCACTCTGGAAGTGTAAATAGGCCTCAATGTGAGCACCTGTGAGTGCACCACTTATTCTCAAATTTTAGTGAATCTAATTCACTCCTGTTTCACAGCCTTTTCTGCACAGGAAGTTGTAAATCGCTGCCTGCACCAAGGAAAACCAAACCAAGTTTCAAAACATTTAAGGTAGTATCACTGCCATCAGAAGCAGGAGCCTAGCTGCTTTCCACCTTCATAGAATCATACGATGCTTTGGGTTGGAAGGGACTTAAAGATTGTCCAGTTCCAACCCCCCTGCCATGGACAGGGACACCTCCCACTGAATTAGATGGTTTGAAGCCTCATCCCTCCAGGGACCGGGCATCAATAACTTCTCTGGGCAACCTGTTCCAGTCCCTCACCACCCTTACAGGATAAAAATTCTTCCTAATACCTAATCTAAACCTCCCTTCTTCCAGTTTAAAACCATTCCCTCTCATCCTATCCCCGCACTCCCTGATCAAGACCCCCTTCCCAGCTTTCCTGTATCCCTCTTTAATTACTAGAAGGCTGCTATAAGGTCTCTTCAGAGCCTTCTCTTCTCTAGGTTGAACAAGCCCACCTCTCTCAGCCCATCCTCGTATGGGGGGCTCTCCAGCCTTCTGATCATCTTCATGGCCTCCCCTGGACTCGCTTGAACAGATCCATGTTCTTCCTGTGCTGAGGATTTGAGAATTGAACACAGTACTCCAGGTGGGGTCTCAAAAGAGCGGAGTAGAGGGGCAGAATTCCCTCTCTCTCCCTGCTGTCACATTCCTTTTGATGGAGCCCAGCATACAATTGGCTTTCTTGGCTGCAAGCACACATTGTCAGCTCATGTTGAGCTTCTCCTCCACCGACACTCCCAAGTCCTTCTCTTCATGGTTATTCTCATCAATTCTCCACCCAGTCTGTATTTGTGCTTGGGACTGCCAGACTATCATTCCCATTCCTGTACTTACTTCCTTTGTCCTCAAGTCTTGCATCTGTACCATGCCATCTGAGCATACAAAGGCACATTCAATCACTGACATGTGGCAGCTGGGACCAAATTACATCTCATAAATACTGGTTTATTTTATGTGTTATAAAAGTATAACTTCACATAATAGCAATGACATCCTTCTCATATGACCAACTGACTAATGCTGATTGAGATCACTCAAACTAAAGCAACATTTCCTGCCTCCTCCCCTTTATTTTTTCCAAAACCAATCTCTTAGGAAAAAAATATCCCACTCAAAACATCTGGAAGGCCCACTCATGCCACCTCCCACCTGCCTCCAACTCCAGTAGCCACAAAAGCAAAACATTTTGCCTTGCAGCTCTTGCAGAAGATTTCCTAACGACCCTTCCCTTGGCCCATGAGCTGAAGCTGTTTTCCATAGATGAAGAGTTGTCATAGACAATATTTTTATGCCACCCTCTTCTCTGTTCCACTGGGGGGATGCCACTGTTTACACTTCACATCCCTGTAAGATTCCCTGCAATACTATTTAAAGCAAAGCAATACAGGCATATACACGATACTACCTAAAAACGTGTAGAAGATTCTTCCCTCTTCTCCAACATGCCACCTCCAGGCCTCTCAAGTCTGGTTCCAAAAGGGCCCCATTGCCTGGACACACCACATGAGAGCTTGCCAGCTCCATCCCCAGAGCTGCAGCTCAGCATCTCCCACCACTGCCAGTACTCTTCAAACTCACAAGCTGCTTCCAACAGTTTAAGTGGTTTAAGTTCTTAAATTGTGTTAAGGACTTTTTATCATTTTAAGCTGTTAAGCAGCTTTAAGTAAGACTATGTCTCTCTATACATCGCGCACTTGTGGATGTGGGCTAACTCTGGGAGCTACATCAAACCCCAAACCTTCTGTTATTCCTCTAGCTCTGTATATGGCACTTTGGTAAAGTATAAAATGAACACCCTGAAGGTTGCCAGAAATTCAAAATTCTAATGAAATATGACAGAGAATTCCAGTAAGTTTTCTTTCTCTCTTTGTTTAACAATCCCAAAAGTTATACTCTGGTCTCCTAAATGTTTCTTGTACATTTCATTGAGCAGGACCATTTTTCCTCCAGTCTTGATCTAAATGATTACATGGTACATTTTGCTCCTTCTTTATTTTTTAAAGTAAGTTTCATCATATCCCATGGAACTGCTTACATCCTGGAGATGGATGATCTGGCTGATAAAAGACGCATTTCTGTCTATTCTATATACAAACAACTGAGAGAGCTTCTCCATGCACACAAGAGGGGTTCTGTGGCAACCCCTTCCACGCCAGGTTTGGCATGTGGATCTCAGTGTGAGTAGGAGTGCATGGTTGGTAGAAGCACAGCAGCAGAAACATGTTTAGCTACTGCTTCTTGACACAGTTTTGAGCTGATAGCAACCTTACAGATGCCAACTGCTCATGCTGCCATTCTCTTCAAAAGTTTGAACAAGAGATTTTGGATATACATAAAAAAAATAAACCCGCAACTTAATAAAGTCAGTATTTTCTGAATCACATTTACTGTCCCTACCGCTGTGGAAGATTTTTGTCAGAAGTATGCCTTTTGTTTTAGGCAAATTGCACTTTATGGACAATCAGTACTTTTGTTTTAGCTAAATTACATATTATTGACAATCAGTACTACACAAAAGCACAGTACATCTTGCTTTTTGAGCAGCACATTTTCTTCAAGTCCCAGAACATCACCGGGCACAGTAAGCAAATTCGGGGTTTAAATCAAGTGCTTTGCTGGTCCAACAAGCAGATAATTAGTATGGTAGGTAGGGAAGAACAACCTTTGCCTGGTTGTGGTGAGTAAGGCAACTTCTACCCCTTCAGCTGGCATAATGTCCTTAGATGAGATAAATATGGAGTACTGTGTGTCCTAAGGATGTGTGTGCCTTTTTGTCATGCCCGATTTGATGTATTATATGAACAGCCATACTGTCCATACTGTACCATCATAAGAAACACCTTGTGAGAGAGGCAGATGATCATCAAAGGACACAGTTTGGGTCACAGCTGGTAACCAGGCATATGATCGGTTCTTGTAGCATAAATTCAGAAGGATGGTGACTGTTTGAGTGAGAAAATAAGCTCATGCCTTTTCCAAATGGACTGCTTAGCCAAAAAACTATCTCAGAAATTGTCCTGACATTGAATGGTCTAGATCACAGCTCTTCCTCAGTATAAAAAACGTCTCTCTACTGTATTTCTGCACTGAAAGTGGAGGAGATGCTTAACATCCCCGTGACCAGGGAAGTGATCTAAAGCTCTGGACATGGTGGGTGCAGTCATGTATATAAAAGACACTGAATGGAGATGAGTATCTCCTGCTTTTACGGATGGATGAAGATAATGGCCAGTGCAGGTTTTAACTATTGTTACTTTACCTCCCTCAGATCTGCCTTTGCTAGGCAAAATCTTTCACTGTCGCATTTCAGATACCGGTTATATCTTACAATTGTGTCATTTGCTAAAGGCCGCTCTCATTGTTATTAGACTGTATTTTTGCAACCAGCCATTAACTGGGCCTACCTCCGTTAGCCACTCAAATTCTTGGCTCGCTTTCCAGTGGCAAAGATTTCATGCATTTAATATATAAAATTATTTGCAACAAAAATGCGTAGCATAACAAGATGCCCCATTAACCTTACCACCTCAATTATTGGATCTCACAACCCATTAAGGACGCTGTAAGTGTGATTAAAGATAAAGCCAGTAAAGCAGAAAAAGCCAATGTTCCTCACTTACAGCTACGAGCCAACCTCCAATTTGTAGATAAATACATCTGCGGTGTGATTGCTGTAATAGGCAAGTACTTGTAAACCAATTGATTTAAGTAAATGTATCTGTGGTCAATCTAAACAAAAAACGTGTCTTTTAAAACTATGTTACCAGCCAAAATATTTAACAGTATAGTTAAGCCTGCTAGATAGATGTAACCACTGACACATAATTTCCAGTAGAGTTACAATTATTTCACGTAGAGTCACCTGAAAAGGGGTCTCTGCTTGTTTTATTTTTTAAAAAACATATTGACATAAACCATGCACTGCAGAATAAACACTCAGACAACAGCTGTACTAGCATTTATAATTAGAAATAATTGCCAGAATAACAATACTAGTTTAGTTACACTTTTTAAAGATTTTTTCTTACTGGTAAAAGGTTTGTGCAGTTGTAGGTATCTAGACTAAAAACGGACTACCAGTATAGGTTTATTCTACTCTGAAACTGCTACAAGCCAAAGACTTTCTGGATGAATAACACAAAGAGATCTTGCCTAAGGGACAAGCTAAACCTGCCACTAGATGCTTTGAAGTAACTGATGATCTATTAACTCAACCGGAGTCATCAGGATTATCATTATCAGATGTGATCAAAGAACTAAAAAAAAAAAAAAAGAGACTGTCTCATGTCATTTCTAAATTAAAAAAGGGGATATATTTTATTTTCATAGCAACTTTTTTTTAAAAAAAGATAACTTAAAGAAAGTCTTTAAACAAAGGAATAAGGGCAAAAGGCAAAATCCCTGCTTATTGAATTTTTCCTCATCCTTATCATTAATTTTTTTAAAAGTTGGCAGCAAGCTGCATATCTGGACTCCTATGTGTAAAGTCTATGACTGTAACCAAGCCAACTCGCTGGCACTGTGGTGTCACATAGCACTGCTCTTTCACATCTCAGCATTAACTGTAGCTTTTCATCTTGACTGCACCCTTAGAGAAACCCCAATGGGAAAATCCTGACAGCTCCTTGATTTAGAAGTAGTTTCTCATTAGCATTCACAACTGCCCATGTTCTGACACTGCAAAACTGGGGATTTTTCCAGTCTGATATTACTTATGGGAAAATAATATTTCAGCAGTTTCTGAATCCAAAGTATCATTTAAAAATTATGCAAGTCTTTCCATGCTTAGCTCCTGTTCATTCATCTGCACATACATCGTTAGCTTTAGGTTAGGCATTGAAGTAGCAATTAGAACTCCGCCCTCGTTCTTCCATATTGTGAGTACATATCAGAGTATCCTCTCTCTTCACAGCATTATGGATGTTTTGTCAAATAATAAGCTATAAGTAACTCCTCCCAACTCATAATAATTCATTTTCTTAATTAATATTTATCTCTAAGTTATATACAGAGAGTAAAAAAAAAATTACTGCTTTTTTCCATACTTGGCAGAGAAACCTATATTCTCCTTTTAGCTGAAGAAGCCACTGGCCTAAGATTTTTTGCTCAATGCAGCATAATATCTTAGATGATGACTGCCATCAAGATAAAGCATCCCCGAGATGATGAGATTTTTTTAAACTGCTCTGCCTAAATGAAGCTTTAGAAATGCTTACTTAAAATGTACGGTACAAGTCCTAAATTTCTATTTTTAAATACCTTGAAACTACTTTATTTTCTTTTAAACTTTTTTTTTCAAAAGTAAGGAATTCATGACATCCACAGAATAAAATATAAGTGCAGTTCCTAACTATAAGTGTTTTCTCAGCAGGGGATATGAGAGGGAAATAAGTGCTTTGCACATTGGGGAAAATAAGTAAACCAAATAAACTTCTAAGTAAAAAGAAAACAACTGAATTGATTTCACAACCTTATTCCACCAGTATGAACACAAGAAATACCTACAAGATGAGACCTAGAATATAAAATTCTAACTTTATTTGATAAAGTTACCAGTGGAATGCAATGAGTCGGAAGAGAATGCAAACTGCAAAAAAAGCATTCACATTTTGAGACATAAACCTACTCAGAACTATATCTTCCATGGATATATTTGTCAAGAGAATGAGAATAAATGAGGAAATGGTGTTTATTGTAGGTGACCACATCAGTCCACCCACTGAGAGACAGACTTGGAAGTCAAGCAATCTTTGGAGGATCAGCTTCTCATTTGTACATGTCTTCAATGAGAAAATAAGTCTGCCAAACTGAATACACATTGTGGGTGGTACAGATCATTTCTACAGTAGCAGAAGATCCTCTTGTTCAGAACCTGAGTCCTGTTTTTTTTTATATCCATTTGTGAAGCAGCAAGGCAAAGGATTTGAGTTTTAGTCCCTTATGCACAGATGAAAAAACTCCCAACTTTAGATATCCAGTTTTAAGTAAAATTTCTGAGTGGGTAGAGCACATCTGAAGACTTCTGAAACTGACTTCAAACTTCCAGGTAAAGACATTCTCTAGAACTAGTCTACCAAAGTTGAATAGTTTAATTCTAATTCGTGTAAGACCAGGAAAAAACCAAATCCATCTGTTATGGAGATGAACTGCCACTAGGGGATGGTACTTGCATTGACTCGGAGACTTACATGAAAAGTTTCACAGTCTTACTGAATCCAAGTCACAAAAGTAGAAGCCCGCTTAAAAATGGAAGAAAGAATAGCAGTTACTGCTCCTAAGCATTAATACAGCCAAAACTTAATAAGCCTTCAGTGACAGTGGAAAAAGCAATAATTTAGCTGAATAATGAGACGACATTCAAATTGACCAATCTTTAGAACCTTCAAGCGTAAAAATTAAATACCCATTAAAACAAAAAGGTATTATGACATATTTCTATATGTATGCAAGATTTGTTCCAGGTCCATATGGGACTGTTACTAGCATATATTAAACTGGATGTAAGATACATAAACTGAAAGATGCGCTGCTTTAAAGAGTATTCTTAGTGAGGCCAATAAAACTATTTATAGTATGATTAGAATAGCGGTAGCCTTAGTAAAGAGAATATTAAAATGAAAGCAAGTTTATGTCCACATCTAATAACCTTAGACTTCAGAAGAATTAGGTCCACGGTTTTAATTTCTGCATCTCTTTGACTTTCTCTGAAATAATGCATAATCAAGCTGAGCTCTTAAATCAATCATTAAATTGCCAACTTCTCTATAGTGACATGCTCAAATTTTGCATTGTTCTATTTCACTGCAAATCAAATCACTTTAAATGCTTTTTATTTTGTCTCAGTGCCATGATGTGCAGAGCAATGGGTTTCTTCAGCAAATACGCTACACAAAGCCTCAACATTCCCTAGCAGAGGTAGTCCACCTGGAATTGGCAGCAGCACTTGCATTCCTAGTACACACTTACAGGATCATGTCCTTCACCAGCAAATGTATCATTCTACAGTTGACATAAAACTCACTTCATCAGCTGTCCATCAGCTGGCCACTTTACTCTGAACAAAAGCCTTAACAGAAAAAGCCTTCTGGGAGTTTCTACAAGGGAAGCCATATGCATTGGCAGATTAAACTACACCAAATCAATGGAGCTGCAGCCCTTTTAAACATTTCCCAATCATGGAAGGAGACGAGCAGTGCAGACATTTATGGCTGTGTCTGCGACTGTCATCACCAGTGGAGCAGGAACAGCTGCTACACGGGCTTTCAAAGAAGCAGGGCCTTTCCTCCAGTGGAAAATCCAGTCAATTGGCATGTGTCACAGAATACACAGCCACGTCAACTACATACTTCTACTAGAGTTAAAACAAACAGGGATTGAACTCCTCAGCAGGTAATGGCACTGCAGTAGCTGCTTTCATAACGGTAATGGGCACTGCTGCCAGCGTGGTGGCATCTATGTGACCTTGTAGGGACTGAGTCTCACTGCTCTGTATTGGGTGCAACCAAAGCAAAATATAACATTCAGTTATGGATCTACTGGGGGAAGGAAGTTAAAACCAGCTTTATTTCTGCCACAAGATGATACATGCCCCCTGTGCCACGTGTGATGGCACAAGTTCTGGCACCCTTCCAGTGCAGGATCAGGACCCTCTCTTCTGCTGCTCCAAAGAAATTTTTAGTACTAGAAGTGCAAGACTTGTAAAGCCTCCATGATGATTTAACCTCTTTGAAACTACTTCCACCAGCCTTCATTCCTACGTGCAAAGGGAAAGACAAAACTAAACTCAGACAAAACTAAACTCAACTATCTTCTAAACTCTAAATTCAATGCAGATTGGGTGTTTTCACTGGAACTCTGTCCCTGCAGAGCTACTGCATGACTCCTTTTTAAAAGAAGGGAACAAATGTTACATGTATACACCAAAATGTGAAGACAGTCAACCTATTAATAAATTATACACAGTCATGTTTGTGATAGTAGTAGTTATGAACTACTAGCTGCACACATACATATTAGTAAAACATTTCTAGGCTTTGTGTACTTTCTAAGAGTCTGAGACGCAGCAGAAATATGCTGTTACCATCACTTAATCTCACTTTTGCTTTTCTGATCTCAAAACAATCTGAAGCATTTTTTCTTTTTTTGGCTAAAGTCAAAGTGTGGGGAATGTAGGACAAAAATCCATAGAACTAGCCTGTGTCCCATGGGTCACAGAATTTTTAATATCTTCCACTGTGTTTATTTAGGAAACGTGCCCGTTTTCAGAAAAAGACTTAATAGTTTTTCTGGCTGAGAGCCTCAAGTTTGAATCCAAAAATCAAGCTAGATTCTCATAATCATCAGTAAAACAGGTTCTTCTGTAAACAAAATTAGACCTCTGGTTATTCCTATCCATTGCTATTTCTAAACGATGCCCTCAGGACCACCTCAGCAACTCCAGTCATCTGCAGTGATCTGCGTGAGTGCGACTTGACTTGTCACTGGATTGTAGCGCATTTTGCCTAGAGCTGACGCTGGCTCTGCTCCAGCACTGCACATAAAGAAATCTGTTAAACAGCTAGAAATAAGTTAAACATCTCCTGATGGCCTGTCCAATGTTTCTAACTATACTTCCAACCCTCCTCTTCTCCCAGCCTCCAGGCAGTAAGAGCATATATCACTTAGATCGTTGATTTTCCATTAACTATTGTTTTTTGGGGGTTGTTTGTTTATAATAAATATTTTATTTCTGGGTGTCCTATATCTTCTGCACTGTTATCATATGGTAAAGAAACAATGATGGTCCTTACAGTAGAAGTTATGATTACTTTGCTTGAAAATGCTTTTGAAACAACAGCATCACAAATAACTCCATTAATACTGGCAGAAATGGAAGCTATTTTCTGAGAATTTGCATCTCAAAGCTGGATCCACTGGCACTCCATACTTTGTGATCTCTGGATGAAGTGTCTCTCATGGCTGGGCACTTATGACCGTGTATGAGTTGATCTAATGTCTAATTGAGGGAGTGAATTCAGAAGGCAGTCTTTCCTTTATATTTACAAAGGGCATTTACAGGACCCCCCTTCACCACCCCACTTTTCCATATTTTTAACAAATTAATACCCTTGAGATATTACCCAGTTTGGACACCATATTTGTAATTTAACAATGGAAAGTAGACTGATAGGGAGACATTCAGAGTAATCACATTAGAGTTTTTTTTAAGAAGGCCCAGGTTTTCAAATTCTGAAGCTTTAATTTGTATGCTTAGATCCACATTTTACTACACGACTGAGCAGATTTTCAGAACAGATCAAGGAGAGCTTTGGCAAAACAGCGGATCTGTAAGATGTTCACAGATTCAGTTAAGGGTCTGGAAAGGGATTCAGAGCACTGATGAGCAGTTGCCGCTCATCCTGCAAATCCAGAATAAGTCCTGCTAAAAAATCTAGGTTAGCCTAGATTGAATCCATATGCAATTCGATAGTGAAGAGAAAATTACAATGCACAGAATAAAAGCTGAAAGCATCTCAAGAGCTTGTAGCATGTTTGGGGTAAATGAATCAATGATTTGGACTACCTTTGAATATTTACTCGCGTTACTTTTAAACCACTTTGTCATTGTGACCTTTCTCTGAGTACCTTGGAAGGGTTAACGTGTTAATTAAAGCAAGGTATTCTACTCCTTAAATTATTAATTAAAATAAAAAATGCAGCTGATTTTTAACAGCAACTCAGTCCCAATAGCAGGTTTTAGTCACTTCACCTAAATCAAACATATCATAAAGTTGGCATGAAAATCATATTGTCTGAATCAAACACATCTGGCGACTGACACATGCTTTTACCTGTAATGAAAATAACAAACTACCTCTATTATTTATGCAGATGCACTTTAAATTGTTTGCTATGCTTCTACCACTCGCATTCAGAAGCTAAAAATCCTAATAAAGATTAATGATTATGATCAAGAGGGAAGAAATTGCTTTCTTCCTTCTCAACTGGTGTTATAAGCACTGATATCACTGCTGCTCTGTTTCGCACTCAGATGAGAAAGAGTAGCTTTTTAATTAAATAGAGTGGGGAACGGAGAAGGTTGGCAATCTTGGTGCTGGCTTATAAAGTCCTTACTCAGGGCGAGTGGTACTTTATACCGTGACTGTTAGAATGTCATCATACTGTTAGTAGTTCCATTAAAGTTCATGGTATCCCAGTGTGGGATAAGGTCCTGCTCAACTCTTTATTAATTTTTGATTTATCAGGAGCTGTTGTACGCTACGAGAACCAAACATCTCCGTGCAGAAAGCTCTGAGCTGCTGCCTGCACCAGTGTCAGCAGTCTCACAGCCAGGGTGGAGAGGCTGGATGAATTCATGTGGCTCAGATCTATCAGAGGTACAAAGTGAGGCTGGAAAACTGCTTCTCACCCTTCCCTTAGCACAGGGAGTAAAGCAGAAGCTATCAATGTTGACAGAAAGAGAAGAAGAAAACAGAAGGGCTCTGAAGAGGCATCATAATTGCTAGAACATATTCTGGGTACTCCTGGGAAATCAAAACACTGGGCTCTTCATTAATACTGAAAGCACACATAGCATTCATCAGGTATTGTTGATGTCTAAAGTGTGTGTATTATATATGCATATTTTAAAGTCTGGAGGCTCACTTCCCTGTTTCTCAGGGGACTCAAATGGTATGTGGTGTATTTCCCACCTCATCCTGTCAGCAAAGGAAACAGAAAGAGACCTTGCCCTTCTGCCTCTCTCTCCTCATCCTGAACATAAGTTTTGCCCAAATACTAAACCTCATACTAGAGACACTGACAGAACCACATCAAAACCAACTAGCTGTTCCTTATATTGAGATTAATTCATTTATTGGGTAGCCTAATTACATATCTTGAAATATGAGCTTGGAAATTGCATTATTGCCACATGAAAGAAACATCATGGTTAACACCCGCCCCGTTCTGACTGATGGTTCTCTATTCTTTTTTACGTAGATATGACTATTCATAAATCAATTAAATTAAATTAAATCAGTGGCTTATTCTCCTAGGCTGCTTTTAAAGGTTTAGAAGGCAAACAATTTTAGTGCATGTGATTAAATTTCTTTTAATGGAACTTTGGCAGCTGTATCAAAATAGCTTTTCTAAGGCAAAACCATTCTCTCCCTCATCTTCAGATGAGCCTGAAAATGTTCCTGTATTATAATATACAGGGACATGCATGCAAAATAAGTGAACACTGCTCTCTTCTTTTGATGAGATGAGTAAGGCAGATGAGCCCAGGAAGTAGAAAGAACATAAGCAACTCTTCCCTCAGCAACAGAGTATTATTTCCAGAAAAGTTTATTTTCCCTCTAGAAAATCTTTTGTGACACAGGAGCGAAGAACTAATAGGAAAATGTTCATGGTAATAAACAGTAACACCCTAGTTTCCAGGGAAACGAAGAGTCCCCAGCTCCTTTCCCCCCTAAACACCCATAACCAACATCTACCGAAAATGTGTTTTGCTGCTGAATCTCCTTATGAGGTTATTCAATTTTTAAAGCCTTTTCTTTAAATGGCAAGTTTAGAGTTTTCCACCTCATGGCAAGGCAGTCAATAAACACTTTAGAATGTACTGGAAGAACTTTTATTTCAGAAGACGAAAAGACCATCCTATACATCATTTAAGGTGTTAAGAGTTTAAGGAGTGAGAAAGAACGGTCTTCTATCATGGAGACATTTATAAGGGGAATGGCTATTTTAGATTTGAATGAAAATGTCAAAGAGAAACACAGTCAGTTTATTTTATTTGCAAGATGATGGAGCTCCCTATCTAAGAAAAAGCAAAAACAAGAGTAACAGCATAAAAATACTGGATTTCAAACGAACAGACTTCAACAAACTTCAGGGACTGGGGGCGAGAGCCTCTTGGGAAGGTGATTGAAAGGTTAAAGGACTACACAGAAGGGCTGGTAATTCCTGACAGAAACCATATCAAGGACATAGATACAAACTATCTTCATACAAGGAACTATTATATAAGAAAAAATGATAAAAAGCTGTTACAATATCAGCAAGACCTCTTTCAGGACCTAGAAAACCAAATCACTCAAGCTTTTTTTTTGTTTAGGTAAGTACTATTATAAAAAATTAGTGCGATTTGACTAAATATGAATACGTAGCATAAATGCATAGTAATCGTACAAATGCATGGGAGAACAAAATCAGAGAATCAAAATTAAATCCCTTTTACAAAACCAATTAATCTAGCTTATATGCTTTAAGATGTTACTGCCCAAAGCCAAAGGTCCCGAGTTCATAGCAGAGATGGTGAAAAGACATGTGTCTGTACTCCAGCCATCTTAAATGTCTTAATTATGGCTGATTTCATCAATACAACATGAAACAGATGGCAGTGCACCGAACTCACCAGATCTGCAACTTTGACCCTGCAACCTACACCATAGACAGCCAAGATGCTCGATGGGGAGATGTGTGATGGCAATAGTTTCTGGTTCGCAAAGGCAGCTGCAAGGAAGACCCTCTGAGTGAGGCACAGGCAACTGAAGACGTATGACAGGATCATGGCACTGCTGTACAGATTGCCTACAGCACAGAGCTTCTCCAAAAATCATCTTTGCCCCAGTGGGTTCCTTAGCAACATACTTAATCTTAAGTCTTTGAAAGAATGGCTACTGAACTTTGCTCCAAGAGATCAGCCTTTGAATTGATTGTATCAACTGAGCTTTTAGGCTATCAGAGGTGCAATCATTAGCTAACTTTCATTGCAGGCTATTAATTCAAACCTTACAATGTGAAAGACAGTTCATCTGAGTAGAGCACAAGACTGGCCATAGAACGGAAACACTGGTCTGTGTTAACCAATCAATCACTACTCTGCAAGGACGGCTGGGCAAATAGTCGTCCTCTGCTTCTGCTGGAATCTTCCCTTCTTTCCCTTCTCTTCCTTCCATCCAAAAAAATCTAAAGAAACAAACAATTTGGTGCACGTTCCTTATACTCACAGACAGTTGGCTGACACTGAATACATAGCAACAAACAGAAAGTGGCAAAATTTGTTCTGCTATCAGGTGGGTGAAAAATTTTGGTGCTGAATGACCATGATACAGGAATGACAAAACGGCTACTCACATCGAGATTTCAGTGAGGAGCTGTGCAAGATGAGAAGACTTTTTTTTAATGAGCAAACTAAACATTTCCCAAACCAAGAAACAGCTCAGCAGAGTTGGAAGCTTATGCATGTCCTGTTTGAACCAACAGCAAGTAAGAAAACCGGTACAACTTTTCCTTCTCACAAGGTACACCTACATTCAATTTCATCTCTTTGTTTCACAGGAAGTAACTTACTGTGCTAAAGTGCTTACTGATTATCAATAGTTTTGCAAATGCAATTTACTTCCTTGCTCAGGCTGCAGGGATGCATTCAGAGAGGCCTTCTGACTCTGGTCAGTTTGGAAACCTATGCAGAAATATGCACTGTATTACCTCATAATAGAACACCCTACATGACTTTTATAATAAGGCCCCCCGTTACACTAATGACTGACCAGAACCCATAAATGGTATAAAACACAAGTCATTTTACAGTTGTTTGGGGTTTTTTTGTGGTTTTGTTTGCCAGATGGTTGTTTCACTAGCAAGTGTCGTGAAGATATTTATATGTTTTCAGGTCCTACTTGGCTTCCCACTTTGATGGCCTGTGTTTGAATAACCTACTGACAAAGATACGCCACACTGGCACATAACAATAGCTGTTTGTCCAAATTAATAGCAAACATAGCTAGCAGTCAAACACATAGAACAGTATATTAATGTGCAAAAAGCAATTAGGTAATTATGCACTGTAGGTCAAATAAGTATTACCTGATATAGCAGCAAAAATATTAATGCTTCTGCAGGAGTGAAACTCAAATACTTGAGCAGACTAGCCAGAATGTTTTAACTGTTGTTCTTCACCCCAAATCCTTTTCTAAAACACAATTCACCATGAAGTTTTTCTACTTACTCCTCTTTTCGTCCTTAAAAAATGATGGGTTGAGGAAGTCTTTTAACTTTGGAAATGTCTGAAGCTTCAAGGCCTTCTCTGCTTGAATTGCTAAAGCAATAATTATTTTGCCTTTTTAATATCCTGTTACATTAGATTTATTATCAGTTCATATAGGACATTAAATCAGCTTCTTTAGAGAAGAACAGTAGAAAAATAAATATCGTATTGAGCAAAACTCTTATGTTACTGCATTTGGTATTTTTTATCCCTTAGGACTCAAATAGAAAATAGGACCCAACAAAATAAATCTTGGGTATTACCCTTGTAATAAAATGAAACCACATACTACAACAAAGAAGGTTGAAGTCAGGTGCCAGTGAGATTTAATGTATGCAGAAAGCATACAGCTACTCTACTGTACGGACAGCAAGTGAATAAACCATATTAACCTGACTTAAAAGGTGACTCAATCTGAGCTAAGAAGATACTGTGTGTCATATCTCAGATTTGAACAAATTCTTGTACATTTTGATGGGCTGTCATGAGGGTTGCCGCTCTTGCTAGATTTTCACCCTTCCAAAGCAGAAGAAAAAAATAATAATAAATAATTTTATTACCTGCACAGATGGTAGATTTTGCTAATGTCATATCCAAACCATTTTCTGCTCTAAACTGTGTGTGCATCCGAATGTTAACACCTCAACTCACTTAAGTCACACAACTTCCCAGCAACAAGAATTAATGAAGAGATGCTATAACATAGATGTTGTAAAAGCAGAGCTGTAGAGGGTATGGCATCACAAATCTCTCGGTTTGCCACTGATCTCAAATATATGCCACATTTTTATAATGGCAACTGCAAGCTTGAGTTTCAGCTGTGTGTTCTCATTTTTCCCAGAAAAAATGTCCTTGGAAAATATTTGCACTTACATGCTTGCCTGTTTGCTCAATTACAGAAGTAATTAGGATTCACTTTAAACCATGGTTGAATGGCATATGCCAACATTCAGAAAGCTTTTTAAAAGGCTCCAGAATTCATGAAGACCTGGGTTTCCCAGAAGCACCCACTGGGCAACACCATCAGTGAAAGTGGAGTGAAAAGATAGATGACTGGGGATCGATCACTGGCAGCAACATAGTGCCTTGTCCTGAACAGGGCCTGAAGGCAAATGGCTGGCAAGCTCTGCCCTGCCACACAGGCTGCAGAATATTCCCCGTGACATTTCTTCCATGTGGTCTAAACAGGGAATGTTCTGGAAAGAAAAAAGTTTTGAGTTTCTGTCCCTGCTCATTCACTTGCATCCTTCTCACACTTTTTTTTAGCCCTCGTTTTTATGGATGAACTTAATCTAGTTATTTAATGATTGAAGCTTTTGCTCACAGGCCTTAAATAATAATCACGATAATTATTTTTTATCATGCTCATTCATACATGCCTTCTGCCAATGTGCCTGAGGTGCTGCACGGAAACTGCAGTACAGTCCAAACTGAACTCACCAAAATTAAACATAACAAAAGAAAACCCAATGACATATTTAGTAAGCCACGTATGTACGATATGAACAACCAAAAGGCTGCTTTCAAACACAAGGAATTTCAATGCAAAATCACTGCAAATACAGAGGGATTCCTGTGACTTTCTTGCTACCAACTCTATCAAATGCACTTATCAACAGCAGACAAAACCTTTCTTCACTCACCTCTAACTGGCATCTTCAAAATACTTTCCCCATTTTCTTTTAAAATAGTTTGAGATTGTTTCTGTTTCATACGCAATCCAGAATAGCTATCTTTTTTGATACCTGCATAGCTCTTAAAATATGGTTGTTTCTGGTCATCACCTTTAAAGCAGCTGAACTGGCAACGTGCCATATAAGATATGAAAAAAGTATTACTCATTTATGCAGAAAGGGAACCAAGACAGAGAGGAGGCTCAGCTTGCCAAGATCAAACAAAGCTTGTGGTAGAAAAAGAATTTGCACCCAAGTCTTCCACATGCCAGACTATCACCCCAACTAAGCTGCAGGAAATCTTCAGATGTCACCAAACATATGAAATTTGGCATTAAAACGCAAATAAAGAACCCTCAAATAATGAAACAACAGCTATGAACTTAAAAGCAGCTACAATATGCATTTGTATGCAGTCCAGGAATGCATATATACAGATGCCTTTCAAACTGTCCATAGTATGTGCAACTGTTAAGGATCAATTTGATAAAATCTCAGATTTAAACTCTTTTGAATTTGCAAATAGCCTAATTTTTTACGTCCTATTTTTCCTGCATGGTTCTTAACCTCTTGTCAGACAAGCTCTCTTAAACCTAAGCTTCAGCATATCCGCGCAGCTACTGAACTGCATGTAGTCTGCTTGTTAACAAGAAATGAAGCTGGAAGTTCAGTCACTGTTAATTAAACTCATAATTACAAATGGAAGGTCAGACAGCATATCCAAGGGATGTTTGAAAATGTAATAAGACAAAAGAAAGAACATTCTCTCATGTAATAACTCAGCCCTTACTGGGCAGATAGGCCCATTAGAAGACTTCTCAGCTGCATAGAGTTTTGAAGGCAAGTATTAGAATAATAAATGTAAATCATTTGAGTTCAAACAAGTTTGTCAAGGATTAGCACAGGCTCTAAACATTACCTATGTTTCTATTTAAAAACGAAAATCGGGAAATGCTCATTTACAAAGTCAGAACATGGATCATAGCCTCCTAGCCTGAGCTCCACAGGAATTGTCACCAGCACATTCACAAAAAAAAGGCCTTCTTTTTTTGAAATCTGCTTGATCATTCCCTGCCTTGCTTGTGAATCTCCACAACCACTCCATTGTCTTTGTTCCCTTGTTGTGAGGTTGGGGAGAGAGAAGATAAGAAGAGATGATTTGAACAGATTGCTCAGAGAAGCACTATTGAAAGAACAAAGAGGTGCAGAAGCACCAGCCACTAGCAACTGGAAAACGGAGTGAAGCTGGGGAAGGTTCACACTGTTTTCTGCTATCCTTGGTCTCCTGAAGGGCCAGAGGTTTTGATGTGGGCCTCAGAGCCCATGTTCTGATCCTCACCAACACCCTGTCAATGCAGGACAAATGATGGGCACACAGGACACACAAGGAAGCAAGGCAGTACGTACAGCCATGCTGCACCAGAAAACCAGTGCCTCTTCCTGTTATCGTGCTTGTGATGAAGCCTTTGTGGGTTTGGGAAAACTCAAGAAGATTTTTGCTGTTTCCAAGATAAGCATGTTTTCTTACATGAGATCTGGGCACCTGGACACCACAGCACTTGGGAGCCCAGGAAATCTCTGTCAGGAAATATAGAAATATATCAAAGCTGCTTTCTGCTGTGCCTCCTGCTCTGTGTATTTCACCTTTCTTTAATCCTGTCCCTGAAACTCATGGCAGGATGGAAAAGACTTGTGAGAAATGCCCATACCGGATTTTTAAAAAATTACTCCATTACCAGCAGGCTTTTATCTGACGTGCTAATTCCAAAAATCTGCCTTCTAACAGTTCAACTTTGCTTCAGTAAATGTCTCACCAAGCCCATTCTAATGAATATAATTTATGATTTCTACAAGAAAGTTGTTTTGCAGTGAAATTGTGGAGGTAAGGATCACTGGGTTGACTGACATCTAGTTATTCCATCAAATATACTCCTATTCTGCTCATCACAGACCACATGCCAAATATAATGCTGAAACTACTTCTATTAGGCATTTCATAGGGGGCTTGGGAAGAAAATCAGTCTGGTAATGAAAATCTTAACTCTGTTGCAGCTACTGCAGCACCGTAATACTATTTCTCTCCTGCTGACAATTTAGCAGCAGCAGTACTGAACACCAGAGGACTTTCTTACAGAGAGATAACAGTACACATTTACTGAGAGGATGGGGGGCTGGTTTCCTAACAATGGCAGTATGCACAGATGGATTTGGTAGTTCTCAGCTGGTGAGCAAATTTTCAGCTCTAACTCATTGTGCCTCTCTGGCTGGGAAAAAGGGATTTCAAGTAAGTATTCCTTTTGGGGTTCATGAAAGGTATAATGCGGGCAAGCTGAGTGGCAAATTTAGAAAGGCAAAAATAGTCACTCCACATCATACAATGCTGAAGCTAAGTGGTACTGGGAGCTGATACACAACACCACGGTGCATTCAAGTATTTTGCTTTCTCAGGAAAAATATTTGTTCTAAATCCAACACAACGTTTTATAAGATGTTTCACCTAAAGAGTGGGGACATGAAAATATCTTCATCATAGCTTAGAAATGGATGAAGGCTCAACAGAGTTTCCAGAGAACTTATTTCCTTCCTCTGTCCCCTCTCTCCAAAGGCACAAGTAGTTTCTGATGCGAGGACCTAGTCCAGATCTCTCTCCCCCCTCCCTCCCTCTACCACAGTAGCAGGATCTCAGGGAGATTCTGCAAACTTCGTGAAATAGCCACGGGCAAGCCAAGAAAACTAAGTCCTTTAACTGACTCAGTTACACCAACTAGTAAACAAATCAAAGAATTTTCTGACAGTTACCATTTTAGATTATCTGGGGAATGATTCAGATACCGAAGCCAAAGCATTACTTTGGACACCCCACGCAACAGGAATAACTCACATCACGGCTGACAATACCTAACAGATGCCCCTGCCCTCTCAGCCAAGTAGCTGGAACACAGGTAGCAAACCATACAGCAACTTAAATTACTTCAGACATTTCTGGTTTGGCACCTGAACTACTCTGCTGGTGTTAGCAGGTTGCAGAAGAATCCTCACCTTGTACAAGCGGATGTGATACCAGGAACCTGCAAAGCAGCAACTGCCAGTAGGTATAGAAAGGCATTTAATTATAATTCTTCAGCTGCCAACTCTAACAAGAGAAGGGCATCTGCACCCTGAAGACCCAAAACAATGCCAGGCTTCTCCTTTACCCCAAAATCTTCTTCCCCTCCCTAAAGATTCTTGGCAATATCCTTTCATTTTAAGAAGAAGGGGAATCAAACCCCCTTCTAAATGTTGTAATAGCTTGGTCTCGAAGGCCTCCTCTAACAATTCATAGTTTTGCTCTTAATTCTGTGTCTATTTTTGCAGATAAATCACTCTGTTTCAACTCAACTTTTGTCCTCCTCTGAACTGTGTTGATTTCTAGAAGGTGGTCAGTGGACAAAACAGGCAATTTCTTCTGCCATTAGGGAACTAAAACTTTCAGAAATTTTTGGGAAGATCATTATTCAAGCTTTCAGGGTAACTATTTCTATCTTGGGTTTCAAGAACAATTTATTCATTGAGCTTAGCCTTATTCCCATTACAGCCAGGCCTCACAGATACTCTGGGTAGTTCTATTCCGTGTAGTTTCTCATATTATTTCCAGAAATTACTTCAAATTCTTATTTCTATTACTGTTAAAGCTCACTTATTCCAGACAAAATAACAAAAAAGTAATCTAAAACCAAAACTTTTTATGATTTTGGGCTAGTTTTACTGTTAAGATAACACTACATCCATACAAGGCTTTACATTACCTGCAAATATACAAAGACAATTTAAAAACTGGAAATACTGTTAAACTGAAGTTCATGAGAAATGCACTTATTTATGACCTTCTGTACAGATACCACAGAGAAGAAAAAAATCAGCTTTTTAAAGTGCCAGCCCCACCTAAGTGCCAATGCTTCTCTTACAGGAGCCAAACACAAAGATCACAGTACCAGTTTTCCCTAGGCAACCCTAAGTGAAACCAACAGAGTAACTGAGTCACTCTCTTGCACCTAAAATCCTTGGCTAAGCATTTTCATGCTGCACATCCTCTGGCCACCCTCTCTACTCCATCACCACCAGACCAAACAAGAAATACCAGGTTCTAATTCTGTTGACACTGACCACAGAATATCAATGGCCCTCCCAGTATTCCATGATATTGTGAAGTTGGAAATTTTATCCATGTTTTGAGAGGAAAAAATGAAAAAATTCTTTTGCCTTGAAATTTTCTGAAGAAAAACAAATCTCACACACATACAATTTGTCAGTAAACAACCAGCAGCTCTCTGGAGGTGCTCAGAGGTCTGGTGTATTGAAAATATTCTCATTGGGCATAGATTACTAGACAAACAGCAGTGGAAAAAAGTCAAAGGTGCAAGATAAATTTGGTTTGTTACAGAAGCAGTAATTTATCATTACAATATTGTCAACACAGCTGTAGAGAATTGTATATAAATTTAATAAAACAACTGCTAAATTACATCTATTATCCGGTAGTCAGGCTTGGTTATATTTTCTTCCTTGAGAAGAAGCCTTTTCTGCAAATAATACCACTAAATCTAGCTATTTGTATTTTAAAAGACCATGCAAATAATAGTATAAACAACAGTGTATATCAAAATTTTAAGAACATAAAATTACACATTGAAGATGAGATGTGAAATGTTGTATAGTTCCCTAGATGTGGCAGTTTCCTCTGATGATCAATGAAGAAATAAAGAGAGAGTGAGAGCTCTTAGATAAGCAAAATACACATAAACATGTAAGACATCTCTTCTGGAAAAATACACAAATAAAGTGTCATTGTTCCCTCCATGCACCTGTCAAAACTGCTTGGAGTGAAGGAGATGGGATGTAAGAAGAGAAAAGTAGCCCCTGCAAATAAGCAGAGTATTTTACTAGAGTGTTATCTCCTCCTTGCAAGAATGAAAGCTCAAATGGATAATACCTTTCTGTGAAATCCAGGTTTCCAGCTTCCTGTTAAGAAGTGGCTCTTACCTTATAGGATTATCCATCCTTGATACTGTGAGAAATGCTGCTAAGTTGGCCGTGTAGGAAGAGCAGACGATAAGGGTGAAGAGCCACCAGCTTCCCATCACAATGCGCATAGCCACAGAATTGACAGTAGATTCACCTCCTACAAATAAACAGAGAAAATGAGGGTCTCTCAGCAGCTTCCAATTACAATCACCTTCTGTGTACCCTGTGATGTTAAACTTTGTGGGAGCTGCCCCTCTGCATTTCTGCTTCCTCTCCAGACTGCCCTTTCCTTGAAAGACAAGCACTGCTTCCATTAAGACTGCTAATTCACAAAGAGTTTCTCCAATCGACCTCTTGCCCGGTATACTGTTTCAGAAAATCATCTTTCCAAGTATTTCCCTTGAGAATTATTGAGGAGCAAATATAGAGGATATGAAAAATATTCTAAATAAACAAGGTTTAATAGTGAAGCACAACCAATATGCATGAATTAAATAATTACAGTGTTCAAAATATATTACAGTAATACTTGGTTTTCGGTGACCATTTTAGATGTGGAAAAAAAACAAAAACTGTCCGATGGTTCATGTCCTATCTGTGCTGTATTTAAATCTGCAAAGACTGAAGTATGAGTGTAATTACTTGTTACCCTAGAAAATTTCAAACAACATGAAGATTTCTTTCTAGCAGGCTTCAAGCACAGCTACACTTGAACATCGTTGAAGAGCAAAGTTTACCATGCAGCTGGTGCTAGTCACTTCAGCGTATGTTTCTGCTGATTGCATCTGACTGTACTTAAACCATCAGGGACATCACCTTAATGAGACGAGGGACCAAGTATCACAGCAATAGTAAAGATTTTCCAGCTGAAGCTTCATAAGTTTGCAAGCATGTCGAAAATAGATGTAGGAAAAAAGTTAACAACGTACCCATATGTTAACGTTCAACTACCCCTACCTTCTAAGAAGAGTACTGACATTATAGATATGGGACCGAAACTGTGTGGGCAGATTTTGCGAACAATTATTTACTGTTGGTAACTATTTATAGTAGCAATCCTACTGAATTCAATAGGATTAGTCCTATGCCTACAGATTCCCAAGCATTAAGTTAGTTACATGACTGCAGATAATTTTCCTATTGCATTCAAAGAATGAAAACCTAAACTGTCACATATTAGTTCAAAAACATATATATTTCTAAAATTAAATTTAAACAATTAAAAAAGGTGTTAGTTTTGGAGTTGGAGAAGTGTTGTAATTCGGGACCAAGCAGCTCTGCAGTTTACTTCTCATGATAATTTTCCCAAAGTGTAAAAGCCTGCATGGAGTGTTTTTTTCCAGACTTACTGAGAAGTAGAAAAGCAGAACACACTCGTCCTGCCCCTCAATTTACCTTTCTCTTCCCACTTTTCATCAGCTGGGCTAATAAAATGCATTGCCTCCCCGTACGAGCCTTCTCTTTCACCTTTAGATTGTTCTGGCCAAGACTAGTGTGTCCTGGCCTGCTCTACCCCAGGCAGAACGTTTCTGAACACCCGTCAGTGATGTTTATAAGAGGTTAAGTACCTTGCTGAACAAAGGCGCCATACACAACCCAGATGGCACTGTGGAGGGTGGAGGAAGCAGAAGGGCTTGGCTGGGAAGCATTCTGTGCTCGGACTGCCTGGATCCGGTTCAAGACAAATATCAAGACACCAACTATTGGGATGGCTGCAGCAATGCAAGCCCACACCGCAAAGTCAAATGGAGCAAAGAGAGAGAAGATGTTGATTTTCTCTTCAGGCTTTTTGATTAAGATCCCCACCGAATAGTCCATGTATCGCTTGCTGAAGTCCACAACACTCTCTCGTTCTGGTGTTATAGTGATGGCTGAGATGGCTAGGTCTGCTCTCTGTGAGACAAACGCAAGAGGTAAGATCTTTTCCTTTCACCATGAATTTTGCCAGCAAGAGCCTTAGAGGAAAAACTTTTAAGACCCAAGTGACTCCATGTATTTCTTTCTATAATTTAACATCTTTAGACAAATTAAAATAAATTGTCTAAAAATAAAACCAGAATCAGTTGCATCATTTGAACATTAATTGCACTGGACTAAAGCATAATAGTGAAACATAACCTGTCAAAGCACTCTAGAACAGCACCACTCTCTGGAATGAGTTCAATTTATTTAACCTTTATTCCTCACTTGTTTTGCAAAGGATGCCTAAAACTCCAAACCATATTAACCTGATGCACTGCAAACAATAAGAAAGAAATATAATTTATTTAGCTTGTGTATTCAATAGGAAGTTCCAAAGACCGAATGTTTGTCGTTCTCCCTGCAGAGCTGCCAGCTTCCCATATTCATGAAGGGTTTTCATACGACAACTAGGAAGGAAGATTTTGTTTGTTTTTCTTTTTTACAATAAATAAAGTGACTGCAAAAGCTAGTAACTGGAAGAATGCACCAAAGGTAACCTAGCTCCTGAAACTGCTCTGTTAGAAGATTTTACATATAGATGGTCCTTAAAGACTATGCAAACTTGATGAAAGAGAAAACAGGAGATAACAAAAAAGATTCTCAAAGCTTTTGAGGAGCTGCAATAAATTTTTGTTATTTCTTCATCTCAATAAAACCAGTTCTCCTCAAAAAAAGAGAATGTGCTTTTTGTTTTCTATCTCTTCATTTTGTTGGGAAAGTAAAGTAAATGTTAGGTGAGGGAGGTCTTCTCTGAAATCTTTTGGAGTTGGGGAACACTTTCTAGCAGAAATACCATTAAAAACCCATAAGAGATACTTCACTGCTTATAGAGAGCAGTTTCCAAGGAAATTTAACAGGTTTTCTTACCACTTGTCAATGCAAAATAAGTAAAAAAAATCTTTATTTTTCCTAGCACCAACCAAGAATCATACACATTATCATACACACACTTGCTATTCCTTTAATTGCTTCTTTTTCTTCCTAAATATCTACTTAACAGATACTGAGCTGCCTACTTACTAGATAATGAGAAAGCTTTCACTTTCAGTAATAACACCACTGCAGAATAGTAACCTTTTCTCCAAAGGGCAGCAACATGGAATATTAATTCCTTTGATTCTCCTTCTTGATTAACATTTGTCCCATGTCAGACAGCAAGATCATGAACAAAATCCACTCTAATTTCATTTTCTGGGACAATCTAAGCTACGGACTTTCCCTATTTACTTCAATGGAGTTCAATTAACTTATTCCTGATTTGTTAGACTGTAATTAAAAAGAGAAATTTGGTCCCTTCTGTTCTAAATGAACAATTAATCTTGAGATCAGTTTAAATTCTGGTTCTTCACATGTTTATGGTATGATAGTAGGGGCACTTTTCCTGGTTTGGAGTCAACAGTTGATCATAATCAGATTATCACAAAGTGACACAAATAAAGTCATACAAGTAGCAAAGACATAAGTTATGAAAAAAATAGTAATTAATATTTAAAGAATATGTTATTTTTCTCTATTTGCTGTAGTCATTCACAGACACACACATGTCCTCTCTTCTTCTCATAACTATGTCCTGTGTATGGGGTCTTAAATCACACAGTTTACAATAGCTCAGGAGCATTTTGCACTGGTGCTTTCAGCCTAATCCATTCTCTTGCAATTTGAAATGGAGGAAGGGGAAAACTTAAATATCCCCCTTACAAAGCTCTGACACTCTATTCCAAAGCGTTTTGTTTTCTTTCTTTTTTTTTTTTTTTAAATGCAGGTTCTTCTTAGTGTACCTTGTTAATGAGCTCTCCAATCATGCCATTCCAGGAGCTGTTCTGGAGTTGCTGTCCATATTTGCCATCAGGAGCTTGATATATCTCGTACTTGAAGCCCAGATTCTTGGCAAGTGCATCCAGGACGTCAATGGAAAATCCTTTATAGCGCTTGGGTTGCCCAAGTATATTCTCTGCCACCATCACAAAAGGTTCTTCCTGAGAACAAAACAGTATATTAACTGATACTTGAAACAAGTATTTTAGTGTATTCTCTTAGCAAAAAAATGTTTTCTGAGCTAATTCTGGACAATCTGGCAAAGATTTTGAGACACTCATAATCTTATGAGGCAAAAATTGGAAGCCATGCATGATACTATGAAGCAGTACTTCAGCACCCAAGTCCTATCTGCGGCCTTGGGTTTTCCATAGTTTATGAGAAGAGAAAGAGACTCCAGAGAAGAATTCCATGCCCTCTAGCAGCTTCCTGGTGTCCACAAGATGAAGCAAACTCTGGAATATCTGCCTCTTCTCACTGACTTAAATGAGAGCACAGACAACCACCTTAGTATCCCAACTAGCTGTCTAAAATATAGATATTAAGTTAATCATGCAAGTCCTAGATAGGAACATTACAACTGTCCATCTATCTCAGAGCATATCAGATTTAAAAAGCCATCCTTTATAAACAACGACTGGAGAAATACTGAAAAAAGAACTTAAAACGCCGCATTTTGTTAACATTTAAAATTCTGAAAATTCAAAGAATAACTTTCATGAGTATTAGTTCGTGGACAATTTTCTGTTAATGTATGTATGTAGCATTATGTGCTATGTTTTCCATCAGGGTCCTGCTCTCCCGTGAGGGAATGCCAGGGTTGATAGTGGAACACTTGCCAAAGTTGGCTGCCTTTGCAACCAAGTACTGACAACCTTTTGGAAGGGATCCGGTCGCCTCTCACATTAACTACAGCATAACCTTGCCTGTCAACAGATAGAGGAAAGAAAACTGGGCGCTGGAAAGAATGCCTTAATGATCTGACACTGTACTTCCTATTTGTACCATGACTCAGAAAAAGAGAAATAAAACACTGAAAAAGACACCATATTCCACAATCTGCAAACAACAGTGTAGGAATGCATTCAAGCCCTGATTTGCCCCTAATTTAGCACTTAGCTGACAGGAGCTCTGCTACCACGCTGTATACTAACAGATAGGCATCCCAAAAGTGCAATGATTTTTTTGAAAGACAGTGACTTTCTAAAAGATATTAGTTTATCTCAACAGGAGCTTGATGGAGGAAACACTTGATTAAATTTTACAGCCTGTAGTGTACAAGAGCCAGGAATAGATGATCATAATTGGCCCATCTGATCTTAAAATCCATGGAACACTGGAAATTGCTTATCTGAGTTAGATTACAGTATCTGGAATGCACCCCTGTGCTGGTTCCATGCCCAGTAGGAATTATGATGCAGAAAAGTTGAATAAGCAAAAAAAACAAATGATCTCTATCTCTGACAGTTTCACTTAAAACAATAAAAGGCCATCATGAATCTTCCTTACTTATGTAACCGATCATCCAAAAATACAGAATTGAAAATGATAGGGAAAAATACTGAGGGAAGAGCCCAAAATAGTCAGATCCTTTTTATTTTGAGCATTTTTGTTCCTGTATTCAAACAGGATCATACCAAGACAGTCACCACTTTGAGTGTCAGTCCTTGTAAGTCATTGCCCAGACGTCGTTCTTGTAGGCTGCCATTCAGTCCCTTCTCAGAGTCCCACGTTGCCAACTAGAACAGAAAGCACAGTGAGTCTGAAGGACTGTTAGGCAGAAATCTTTCAGTATTTATATAAACATTTAACAGTAGCTTGACTGAATTCAAATTGATATAGAGAGGATGAGACAAGTGTGGCTTTTTTAATGTAGAATCAGAATTGGTGAGATTCAGAGAACAGGCATAAACCTTGCCTGAATGTACTTTAATTAGTGTCCGTAACATAGCGGCTCTATTATCTCTAACATTTGTCATGTTATTTCCCTTAGAACTCTCTGATGAGTTTTATCTACAGTAAGCTTAAATTGCCTGAGAGTCTTTAGGATTATCTGTGGTCTTACTATCCCATATTACCCTCTCTGCTCAGACTCCTCCTACTTTTCAAACCATTCCCTACTGCTTGTTAAAGATTGACATTTTTCCTGCCGCACAATGTTCCTATTCATAAATTCTTGACACCTGCAGTGTTAAACTTTCCTCTTTTGTCTTGGACTTTCTCCAGATCCTACGATAAGTCCTATTTTCTTTCTTTTTGCCCTTCTTCTACCACATCAATAAAACAACGGCAGCCTCTCCAGTGCCCAGGTTCCTGACGATCAAATACCTTGCTTCCACAGGTACACTTCATGGATCTGCTACACGTACCTGGATGCATGTTTTCAGGATATCTCCCTGGAACATTACATCTAAATATTTTATTTTTTCAATTAAATATATTGCTTCAAGAATCAATTTTAGTGCATTTTCTGAACAGAAATGCAGTAAAATTCAATAGAATATGTTCAATAGAAAATTCAATCTTAAATGACCTTTGGATTATTCAAACTAAATATGCTTTTCAGAAGCAGCAGTCAGACACTGCTATCAAGCAGAAGCTGCTTCCTCCTTTTTTTAGCTCTACTCTTAAACACCAATACTACCTCACATATATGGAAGCAGTGCTGTTAGCTGAAGGAATGCCCTGTAGAAATTAAACACAGTCCAAGATCTGTGAAATGTGGCTTCTTCCTGCCAGAAGCTAATTTTCACGTTACAAGTCAAAACCTTCTTGGAAAGAACTTATTTCACTGCAAATGCCTATGGCTAGATGTCCTACATGATTTACTTCTATGACTTCAGTTTTATCCGAAGACCTCAAAAATCAAACCAACAAACAAAATGTGATGGGAGAGATCTATGTAGTTTTATTTTTGGTTTCTTGCACTAAACTGATAAACAGGGAACTAAAAACGAACAGGAAATTCAGTGAACATTCAGTCACCATAACTATTATACAAGAACAACTGATGCAAATTATTCTATAGTCACCAAACCTTCAAGGCTGAGACACAGGAGGGGAAAGACTTAAACTACACCTCCATTCATTCAGCTGACCTGGAGGATGAAGGAGTAGAATGACTGAATAATACTGAACTTTCTAATGATGCTCCTGAAAGCTAAAGTATCTCAAATAGAAAACTCTTGCCCTGTGGTGCCAGTTTGAAGTGACAAATGACCTTCTGCACATTCAAGTGTCTGCAGCGATATATGTAGATAAGCATAGCCATGGTATCTTTTAAAATCAAATTTAGATGCTTTCTCTGAAATATATCCAGAAGTCTCTCAGATTTTGCTATTTCCAAAGCAAACTGACTAATTTATCAGCTGACATAAATCAGTACAGTTCAACAGTCTTCAAAGACCACTGTAGGTCTGTGTGATACTGTGTTGCAGATTTGTAAGGAATGTTTATGTCTAAGCCTCCTTCAGTTGTCCAGTGCAGTAAGTATATGATAAAGATACAGGGAAGGTTTGGACCAAAATGGCTTGCACGATGATAATTAAATATTTATTAAAAAATGAAAAATGTAACACATTCATTTATTACTTCTCCACCAGCAGACTGACATTTCAATTCCTTCTCCTACTCCTTTTCCCTTTGAAAACTCCATCTAATTTCACAACAAGGCCTTAGACTTCTCAAATACCATACGTTTCGTATTCACAGTTAACACTAAGAATCCCTAAAAGGAGCTGGAGTTGTGCCAACGCAAAAAACATTAATTTATTCCTTTTATTCAAAAGGAGAGAGGCAAAGATTGCTCTTTTACGCAGCAGGGGTAGGTGCAAAGAGAAGGAGCATATTTTACTTCAGCACAGAACTCCCTCTTGTTCCCCGGGGAGGCAAAAAAACCTTTCAGCCTCTAAAAAGCAAACTATGCAATAAAGGTAAAAAAACCCAGAACATGAGGAAAACCTTTTCTGGATGGTACTTTTTCCAGAGCATCCTTGTGCTTTAGACTATTTTGTTTGTTCAGACGTGTGCCAATTTTAACTTTCACTTCTTGCAGACAGAATGTTGTTTATAGGCCCAATGTATTTACAGATACGTCTACCAATTTGTGACAGCTGACCTGTCAAGATCAGTGCCTGAGAAACTAATTTCCAGCACTGTTAAACACAATGAGTACTGCTGTCATTTGATAAGGGTTCCATTCGCTGTAGAAATATGTACCATGTTCCTATCAGGAGTCTGAAGCCAAAGGTTACAGCACAGTCATCAGCTGAGAGGGGATAAGGGACTTTTAGAACTGATTATCACAAACACATGCTTGCAGAGCCAGCACCTATATTTAAAAAATCAACAGTCTCTGGAACATACGTATAATGGCAGTTTGGTTGGGATTTTTTTGATTCTCAAGTTACCGGGTTATGGGAGTACAAGTTTTGAAAACAGCTACTTTGTTAAAGATGTTTCTGCTCTTTGCAGCCATATTGCTGCAAATTCTATTGTTATAGCCATACATCAGTAGCTCTATCATCCAATAAACACAAACCAGAAGAAACAAACACGAAATTCAGACAAACAGGTAATATTTTTGAGAACTCTGACTCATGCCATGACATATTTACTGTATTTACCACCATGGTTGCAAAAAAAAGAAAGAAATTCACAGTTTTAATGTGGTTTTCAACCTCCACAAACAATGTATAGCTCCAAACACACATACCCAACACACAAATGAAACAACTATATGGCTAGACAACCTAGAAATGTCAAATGATAAAAGATGGGTGTCAGCTCAGCAGGGAACTATTTTGAAGGTGACTGCAGTTGATTTTCTTAACTTGTTAAATGAAGAGTCACAGACACAGTCTTGTTTTTTTTTCTGTGTCAGACCTCATATATTTTGCATGTTGAGGCCTCTGACTCTCCTTTGCCAGTCTTGCAATACGGCTATACTCTTACTAAAGCATTTCATATTTTTAAAGCAGATTTTAAACAAACATGACAATCAGAAAGTCCCCAACATACAAAAGGTAAAAAAAGAAAAATAATGTCCACAGGAGACAAATATGAAATAAGGCACAGCCCATTAAACAAATAGAGTAAACTGGACACTCCTCTTTTGCAGTCCTAAGGAATAAAACAAACTCCATTTAAATAGTAAGTAAATCAAATATTTACATTAGAACCCAAAATTCTTTTTTAACATGCAATATAGTGGTAACCTAGAGAACATGCTGTCATTCAATGTCATTCACAGCAAGGTATTAGTAGACTCACACACTGGATTATGTGTCATTCTAAAGTAACTGACAGGATTCCCTGAAACATCATTTCCATTTTGTGACTGGACTTGCCTTATCAAAATCTTTTCACTTGAAATGTGTGATCATAATTGAGAAAAATTTTAAAAATACTTTGGACTATGGATTGATATAATCCATAGTTACATAAAAGAAGATTAAGAATATATCAAGATATCAGTTCTCATATTTGCAAGCAAATCCAAACACTGATATAATTTCTTTCTGTAACAACTACATAATTATTAGGAATATTCTAACATTTCTACTTTAAAGCATAAGCTTATAGGCATTATTAGGGATAAGATCACTAGCTGAATGGATTTAAGGTTTATTCCATGGTCCAGTATAACTTGACCTTGTTGTTCTAATCTGATATTCTGCATTTCTTTGTATTAAAGATGTAGCTTGCTTCCAAACATCCACAGTGGGATTGGAATACCTATGCACCTGTAGCCAGAGCCACTGTGAACTCAAAACATATTAAAACTATGAAGCAGAGGACTGTGAACCAAGTCTTAAGTGGTACAGAAACCAGAAAATCTCAGTCTTTTACACAAAAATTTTACTGCATCTGGTTCAATGCTCAAAAGGCTCAGTTTGCCATCAGAGGGCCACACAAGGATTGCATCCGCATGGTAAAAGTTGAGAGAAGGGCAGGAAGATCATGGAAAGCTCTTCTTTCCCATTCCTGATACTTTAGAAAACATTCAACTCCGCAAAGAGTAAGCCCTTTCAAGGCAATGACTAGCCAATGTAAAGTAGGAAAAAACTGAGAAGCAGGGAAGAGCTGCCTCCTCTGGGGACTATCATGCCACCGCTGTTTGTCCAGCTGGACCTTGGTTTTCTGTGCAGGACAGTTAATCACATCAGTGTGACTGTTGTTGCTTTAACGGACCATGATCTTTGGGGAGAACACATCTCTTTCTAACTTTAGTGTTCTGCAAATTTATGGTGCCATATAAATGATAATAAAACATCTCTAAAGAATCACAGGAAGACGAGCGTTAAGCAGCACCACCCTATAATGAACAAGCCATTCTGGGCAAACATGACTGCTTTTTCAAAAGTACTGCAGAATTCATAGGTAACTGAAACACAAATGACAATACAGGTATATATCTGAATTTTAGCTTTGTTTCATATGGGGTCTTGTCAAATCTCACCTAGAACAATTTGAACTCTTTTCCTGAATAAGGACAATATCACACAATTTATAGACTAGGTTCTAAGCAACAATGAAGAATAATGTATCAAGGTGAGGAGAGAAGTTCTGAGGTAGCTTAGAGCAAGTCAATATTAAGACCTTATTTACATAATACCTTTTTTAATGACTTGGAACAGGAAATAGCAGATTGCTAAAACTGAAATGTCTAATAAAAGATGCAGCTGAATATCTAAGATAATGATGACTAAGAAATGGGAAAATTAGAGACAAAACTAGACAGAAGACAACAGAACTACTGCTGCTGACTTCTGTAGTCTACAGAGATTCTTTCACATGAAATATAAACCATTTCCTAGAAATATTTACTCATTCTCATCACAGACTGTGAAATCAAAAATAGATACAAGGGCAGAGCTTTTCCAGGTATTTCTAAACACAACAATTTTTCAGGATGAGGAAATGCATATATGAAGTAAACCAAAGAACAGCCTAACAGCCTGCTGGTTCCTGAATCCACCAGAGCTATCAGATCTGAGCCATTGTTTCACATAATGCTGGATCCCAGGCAAAGGTGACTTTTCTCACACGTGAAACAACTTAGTTCAAGTCCCAGGGCACAAGGTTTAGGCTGTGATCTCACCGGTTCGCCACATCTCAGGTAAATGTACTCATCACTATCTTTAAGGCTACTGTGGAGGCATGTTATTATTTACAAAGGTCAAAGGTATAGGTTCAGTCATCACGACAAATAGCATAACTCCTGAATACTTGTAACCCCCAGTATTTTCATCTCCAATAGGAAAATACATTACTCACTGCTGAAATGAAGCCATTCCTAGAACTCAGCCAGGGAGAAACTATGTAGAAAGTTCACAGGTGCAATTTAAGGTCCCAGCCTACAATCACTTACAATTGTGCCTTAGCTTATCCAATGTACGTAATACCATGAACCCTGAGAGTTACCCTTTCTATAAAATTAATTGAGCATAGACCTAGACTAGCAAATAAAGAAAGTTCAAGAACACCGAAGCAGGGGTCTGAGTAGGGAAGAGAAATTGACCTGAAGTGCCAGATCTAAGGAGACAGATACACACCACTGCTCTTCCAAGAAGCGCCGTGAGATAAATAGCAAATGTCTAGGATTAAGATGCCACATGAAGCCTGCCCTTGAAGTAGCATAATGCCCTTCAAACCCTGTGAGGGAACTGCCTCACAATTAAGAGAAGAAGAGAAGCATTAACTGAGTCACTACCATGTGGACAGACCCGTGAAATTCTCATTTAAGAAAACACAAATCTTCAATTGTGTGAACAAAATGTACTTCAGCCAGAAGCTGCATAATAACAAGCAGAAAATTTATACAAATTGGAAGAAAAAATTCAAAATAATTCAAAGGACTTAAACCCAATGAAAAGTGATAAAAATTACATTAAAACAAGATGTAAATTACTGTCAGAAACATGTTTTTGCCATGTAAGATCAATTAAAGTATTAAACCACTATCATCGAGAGAGTAATTAGAGTCTAGGATATAGAGTCTCTCTCTCTCCATCTCAGTAACTTCTACAGAATAGATAGGGAAAACCTAGAAGAGAAAAACTACACCTAGCCCAGAACTGTGGGGATGATTTAGGAAGGACTACAAACAGAGGCTCTGACAGAGGTATTTCAGCATTAATTTTCTTCATTCTCTAGAAGAGTGTAAAAACATTTATTCAGTTCTTGCTCCATAAACTATGCTGTTCACTGCAATCAACAATTTCAGCCTTACCTAGCTTAATTCATCAGTGTCTTTCTCTGCTGTTTTTATGGTTCTCCATTCCAGGGAACATCAAATACTTTGATGTAAGAGGAAGTGGGTTTCTTTATGTTTGCCATTAGCCAAAGATCATTTCAGTTAAGTGTAAACACCACATTAGTAAAAGCCAACTATTTCACATAGAGTAGAGCTCTAGGACATTAATGAAGATCAGACATTGTGCCTTATGTTACTTATATTAAGGAAGCTGAGATATTCTTGTACATTCATTTGTGTATACAGTAGCTTTCTGCAGTACTGCAACCGAGGATTTTCACGCAGATTTGAAGCACCAGTTTTCTGTAACCCTGCAGCTTTTATTGACACAGTATAAGACTTCTCATACTCCTTGGGAAAGGACGAGAGAAAATATACTTTATATTTTTTGTTGCACACATATCACATTTAACATTGTGTTGAAGGACATAAATTACAAATATTACCTTTTTGCTGAATTAAGATATTGCTTCATTCATTGGCAGAATAAGCCAGCAAGTCAATGAAAGAGCAATGATACCAACGCAAGATTACTTCTCTTTTCCATACTGCAATACCTGGTGGGTATCTCTGATCTCTTAGGTACACACAACACAGAGAAACGTCTATGTTCTACTGTGCCAAGCCTGAGCAAAGCGTGAATGGGGCAGCAGAGCTGAATGAAGCAGAAAAAGGAGCTGACAGGACACGACAAGATAAATGTAACTTGTTAATATTCATTATATAGAAATATAAATAGGCCACCTTCAGCTCTGGTAGAATAAATTGCTTCAATTAATACTAGTCTTTGAAGGAGCAGTGACTGCAACATGATGATGTTATTAGTGGGGGACACTGCAGCAACACAGGCACTGGAAAAGATGTAGTATTAAATGAAGCAATCATAAGAGTAATGAAAACAATATGAACAAGAATATTATCCTCTGGTGGTTTCTCTATAAAGTGCAGGCAAGTATTACTCTGTCCCCAAATTTTTGCATTTCATTTCCCTAACATGAAACCAAAATGCAGCGACAACAGTGCTGAAAACAAATTGGAGCTATTTTCTTCTAGGATCTCACAGGTTTTCTCTTGTAAAGCAGGCAGATAACGTCCAACCCTGTCCATCTGCAGTTTTGCCACTTTTCAAGGCTTTAAGATACGCACAACACTCTATAACACAGCAATGCTGTCGTTGAATCAGATGGCAGTGTTGCTATAGCAAAAGATGCACATGCAGCATCACAATTGTTCTAAGGGTTGAATAAACTAATTGTGAGTGCCTAAGACACTACTGAATCAGTCACTTCCCAAGGGTGTTGTAGATTACCAGTTGATATGAACAAATGGGCCTCTAAGCAAAACATTGAACTGATAAGCAATCCTGAGTTAGACCAATTCAAACATAAAGTCCACAATAGATGCCACAATTGACTGGCTGAAAACCCCTACAGCATGAGCTCCTTGCTACTGGGTTACCTATCCGGAAGACAAACAATCCCCTCATCTTTCTTCTGCAGTTTTAAAACCAAACAAAATTGCTGCCTAGTGAGATAACAACGGATGCTGGACTCCCAAGGATATTCTGAATGCAGCTGTTAAATAGTGAAAGGAAAGTCAGGCAGCTCAAACGTAGCTAGTTGTGGACAAAACTGAACCAATTCCTCCTGCCATTACTCATTATGTAAGGGTAAAACAGAAACAAATCCATTTCATGCAGAGAACAGATTCTTTTCATAGCTTCCAAAAGCTTTTTGGTGGGAAATTACTAGCTTTTGAGAGCAGAACTACCCCTGTTATCTATGCAATAGTGAATTCAGCAGACTGTTTTGTAAACAGCAAAAATCATTGAAAAGTTGGATCTAACAACAAATACAAACTCCTGCTGATTTTATACAGGTTCTTGTCCTGCTCTGTGTGGTGTAGCAACAAAATACCTCCCTGGAGTGATCTTCTGAGAATTTTACTGAAGAAGGAGACCTCCAGAAGGCTGAGCAGCCAGACAACTTTCAGGACCTGGTATCTTTTCCATTCATTCTTTGAGAGCGCTGTACTTACACAATTAATCAGCACACTACAATTGGCCATGTCAAAATATCTGTTCTTTTTTGCAATTCATTACTGGATTACTTGGATATCATCTGAGCTTTTGATGTCTCTCTACACCTTCAAGAAACCTGTATGTCTACCTGCAGTTGTAATAACTGAACTTTTCATAGTCTGGTCTCTTCTATGGTCATCTAAGAAAGGGTCTGTAGTGTGACTTCACCAGCTTGCAGACCTTCAGCAGCTTGGCTATCATGAGTTCATTTTTTGATTCTGGTTGATGGCACTGAGTCATCTCAGAATGAAAGCCAAGTTCCAGCCACTCTTTGGTATCACCCATCGAGATAGCTCTCAGTTCTCTATTGAAAAATGCTCTTTGCTCCATCTCCAAATAGTTTTGAAAAGCTCTGCAACTTCAGGATTATTTTTGTTAAAATACATTCCAAAAATAAAATTCTTATTAAATCTTCAATTGCAAAGCTTTGAGAGTCTTCTTTTTTTTTACATTTTCCATTAAATTTGTTTTTGTTTTTTTTTTAAATTTTCCTACCATTGCTATTATCTAATTACCTCAGGTTATGTTGGTGGCAGCCTTGAAATAACAGTAAGGACAGTGTTCTAGAGGAAAAAAGATACTGTTCATATTTTAATTCAAAAGGCATGGGTTTATAAATGTAATTTACAAAACAAATTTAAAAACCTAAATTGTAGAGGTCAAAGTCTTAAATGAAATGTAGGACTCTAAAATGAACATTTAAAAAAATTACTGCTTTATTATTCTGACAGTTCTTGACAGAACTGCCATCAAGAGAAGCTAATCTTCTCTGGTGACATAAGCAACAAACAAATGTTAAAGATTCTATGGTGAAGAAGTTAAGTGTATTTGACCAGGTCTCGTTATCAGCACTGGAACCCATATCTATGGAACACTGAAAATTTCTGTAATAAATTTAAAAGTTCAGTTTTTACGGAACTTGTTTGTAGTGAACTTTTCCTTATTTTGTTCTTTACAACACGACTTCATATTTTTTCTTGCTCCCCACAGAACATGGCACAGAATGGCATCGCAATTTGCAGACTTTTTTCTCCTCAACAATGAAGAAAACTACTGAGTAAAAAAACCCCATAACTTGGTGTTTGGTGATGGATAATTACCTCTCCAAGAAACAGAAGAGCTGTAGATAGAATGAAGGAAAATATGAATTTTCCTCGCTGTGATGATATACATTTAATGGTTTTAATTAACAAAAAGTGACATTGAGGCAGCTTTCAAAAATATATTTATCCCTTTGGCTTTGTTACATACATAGAGCAGGTTTTGTAAGGCAAATAAATTCAGCTTGCTTACAAAGCCAATTAGCAGAGAATACACAAACATTATATGCATAGATATCATTTATATAAACTATATACCAGTTGCTAAGCATTCACAAGGAATATAGCAATACACTTAACTAATCTTTGATTATCCTTCATAAAGAAACTGGTAAACACGAAAAATACTTTTTCATGTTATTGTTTACAAACCTTTTGCTCACAAAGTTTTTGCTTTCATTTGTTTTTCCCACTATGAATTAACATTGGGATATTTCTTAGCTTTAAAAAAAATTCTTGGAAGCCTGGGATTTCTGAGCAATTCTACACAGTGACAGAAAGTGCACACAGGGTATATAAGAAAGATTCCAGTAATAAATACTGTTCCCCAATTCCGCAAACTAACATGTACCAGTAAAACTCCATCACTAGAAAAGATGGCAATTTCAGCAAAGTAGTCCAAGGTAAGAAATGGAAGTAAGTAAGAAAGACAGCTTGTACTATCTGTAATAGTTAAAGACTCGCCTCTCAAATTCCATACAACGGCTTTAAAAATAAATACTGATCTCCAAGAAGCTTTATAAGAGAGACCTGCACTGCGTTTGGAAGGTCTCAACAATTTAGTAAGTTTATGTAATTAATTCAAAGCTCACCTAATATTACACCTAGTGCTTTGATTTAAGATATTCCCAAAGTGTAAAGAAAAGCTTTTTTGACAGGTCAAACCTGTTCAAATTAGAAAACAAGACGGGATTTATGCATCATTCAAACTTCTCAGTGGAAGGAGACAAAGTCACAGGTAAGGAGTGACAGACAAAGCTTTGACTGCTTGTCTGGCTCTGCCCTGTCCCACCACCAAACCCTGACCTCGCAGGAAAAGCCTCTGATGTGGGAAAAGCAGCAGCTCTCTAAGAACGGCCCAGTGGTCACATCTCATTTGCAGATAATAAGATTTATTCCTATGGTGTTGATGGCTCTCATTCACTGTGGAGCAGCTATTCTTTCAACAATAAACAGTAGAGTATGCAGCATTAGGGCTAAAATGGGCAATGCTCTCAGAGGAATATGGATGCAGAAATATGGCAAAGAATTACCACAAACATAACCAAAGATGAAAAATACTACATGCATAACATTCACTAAATCTATTTCCTTACTGCTCATCTCACCTGCTATTCTTTTCGTTGCTATGGTGATTGTTACTCAGCCATTTATACTTTTAAAGAAGAAATCAGTATTCACTCTCATGAAATTCTAAGCCTGAGAAATATCTCCTTAATGCAATACAAAGGCTACTTCCACAGTGGACCCATCAGGTATTCATTTTCCTAAGGTCTTCTGAGTCCTTCTATGTATGCTTCTATGTATCCTTCTCTCTTCCACACATTTTATGTCAATGATTTTCAAAATATATTTAAAAATATAAGCATATACACTCTAAAAGTGTACTTTCTTTTATTAGCTGTAAGCTGTCTACCTAATCATTTTAAGTATCCTCCAGGTTTCCATTATGAGAAAAAAGGAGTAATTGTTCCCATTCTGTCTTTTCATCTCTTTGTTATATAAACACATAGCCATGGTCCCCTCTCGTGTCTGCTTCCTGAGCTAAAGAATTATGGTCTTTATAGTCTGTTCACACAGAAGCAACCTGATATCTCCAATCACGCTTCTTCCTCTTCTGTATCTCTTCTAGTCCTTTCGTGTATTTTTCAGATAGAAAAAAACCCACAAGCCTCAAACAAAAAGCCAACCCTTTTCAAATAATAGAGACTGGCCAAAAATCAACCCATGGAAAATTGGAAAACTAGCTTTGAAAAGCCAACTTTCTGATATAGTATTAAGTCTTTATTTAAAATTATCTTAGAAGAGCTGCCTTAAAAATCAACTTTATCTTCAACAATGCATTTCAGCATTAAAATGCAGACACAGCTGAATAATGGAAGTGGAAAGCAAATGTCATTTGCCAATAGAAATTGAATATTTTTAGATAAGATATACTTAGGAAAATGGAAAACAAATGTTTACCTACTATATGCATAGTAAGATGTAGAATTATTTAATGTTTCTTGGGAAAATAAGATTTCATTCAGTAGAAAAAATGAGAACACCTTCCATTGTATTAGTTGGGAACTCTTCCTAAAACCCTTCCCTTGCATAGGCAAAAAGTGGTATACCTGAAGTAGAAAGCTAGGAATTAACAATAATGTCCCCTCCTTTCAGCAGGCTCAGAGAAAAATAAACACTTTGTTGCTATTTGGCTGCCCATAAGGCTTCTTAAAACTGAGGGAAATTTGCAGCAATTGCCGAACATCCAGCTTTTCTGTAGACTCTTTCTGCCATCATAAAGCCCATCAGGCTGCTACAAGTGTTCCCAGCCAACAGTGATTTTTCTATTTTTGTAATTCACAGAATTGTCTTGCAGGTCCCAGAATGTCTGAAGGCTACAGACTTTCCTCACAAATCAAATCAATTAAAGGAAACAAAACTAACAGCCTGTTAATAATTACGGGTTGTTGTCTGCATCTCCATGGTACAATATTCCCAGCTGCTTTGGAGCAGGCTTAGGACAAGCATGGATGGTTGAAAAGCCCTACAATCTGTTGGGTGTCCATCAATTTAGTAGCTCATGATACTTGAGTGAAAACTCGCACATTACTGGACTAGAAGGACCCGCATTAAACAGATTATTAACTAGCTAGATGACAGGTTTCAAACTGTAGAAACTACAGGGAGGAATGAATGAATAGATGAGAAATATCATCACCACATCAGCCCTGGTGATGCTACTAAAATGCTGCTAGTTAGCACTTCCAACTTCACAGCTGATAACCTGTGCTCAGATTGGTATACAAAATGGACACAGTCAAGGATGGAGAAGAAACTGCAATAGCTGAGGTCCTTCTGGAATTGGCAATTCAGACTGTGAAAGCTGCATCTGTTCATTATTCAGAGGCAGAAGGTGGACTCTGCTCTGAGGGCTCCCAGTCTGGTACACAGAACTCACTCACTGTTAAGAGTCCAGGCAGGGGAAAAGATTTGACTGTTTCTCGTTCAAAAAATACTAAAAAGCCTGGCTAGTTGAATGGACTGGGTACCCAGGTCAAAAGTCCTGCATCCCAAGAATGACACGATGCAGCTCTTTAGGTGGTCTTTCAAATAACAGATCCTGATTATAGACAGCTCCTCTGGTGAAGGACTTTGCCTTTGCCCTGCCAAGGAACATAGACCTAATCATCTCAGATTATAACTGAATTAGTTAAAAATAGCCATATTCACCTAGAGCTGCCATAAATATGGTATTTCTTCAACTCTCCTTTAGAACTTGCATCTGGCATTAAATATATATATGATATACACAATATATGTAGACAGATATATATTTGTATGTACAAAGAAGCCCGTGCAGTTATCTTTCATAAGAATGTGGTTAAGTTTAAATTGCTTTTTAGTACTAAAAGTCACAGTCACCGTGAAGGGCTAGAACTTGGAAAAAGTTATAGAAAAGAAAATAACCTTCCTCAATATTCTTAACTAGTCTTCATAATTTTTTTAACCTAGTTATTTGTTATTCTTTTTGGACACGTCTGTCTAATTACATCAAGTCTCCTGGTCCTGACTTTGTGCCACATCAGTTAGGGGAAAGAATATTGGACCTCTCAACTTGCAGGAGTTTGCTTGTATAGTGAATAAATCTGCTGACAATGCTTTCATCGGGAGTCCAGTGTGCATTAAACTGGCAACATTACACAGCTGCATGTATATATAAAAATCCAAGCAGAACTAAGGCATAGTTTTGTAATGGACTGCATATGAATATGCCATAAACTTTTGGTCAGGGAAGACTAAAAGTCTGGCCACCACCATCAAACAATGGCAGTTGCCAGTACGCCGCTCCTATCCTCATAGCAGCTCACCATATCGACACAGATTTCTTCACAGACACGTTAAATGTCACTAGAGAATGCTGTGAAAACTGCTGACATTACAGCTCATCCAAGATTTCACATTCAATGTTCTTCAATAAAACAAACTGACACTCTTCCCATCTATGGCAGATTGGCTTAGGATCTGATAAATGTTTAAAGGATGGTGTAAATTACTACAGAAGGCTGGCTATTAACATGTGCCAAGCAAATATTTATATCACATTGTTAAGCCAAATAACCAAAATGCACATAGAGTTTTCGATTTTTTTCTTTAACAACTTTTTTCTATGCCTTCCCTGAAAATATAATACTGCTGTGTGGAAAACCATATTTTCTGCACCGGAGTGAAACAGATAAAACACCTTTCTCTACATTTTTGTTTAAATAGTTTCACAAGTTCTATTCAACAACAATTTTAAATGGAGGCATTTAGAGACAGGGAGGAATGAGGGAAGTAAAAGTGCAGATCATGTGCTGGCACTGGCCCCTGTAAAACCAGAAGTTATGCTGTATGGAAGGACCTGCAGCTCGGAGTGTTTGTGACCACTGGGCTAGATGTAGACAGACATTCCTATGCCACAAAATGGTTTCATACAATAGAAGCCAGGTAAAAGGAGAGAGAAAAGAAGGTGTATTAGATTAGATCGGCTTTCCTGTTCTTCACAGATTTTCTATTTTTAACTTCTTCCAAAGACAAATTGAAGCTTGTTGTGAGTACAAACCTGGAAACTTAACAGATCTGCACTCCTTTTGCTAGTTCTGACCTCTGATCTTAACCATTTTTGTTCCTTTGTAGTAAACACCTTATGTTGCAATGCAAAATAAAGGCATCTACCTCTCACTGCCACCATTCCTGCCTCATTACTCTGGAAACTCATACTCCAGATCTCGTTAGCTTTCTCCCAAGATATTTGACCTAACATAACATAAGCACGAAACTTCAGCTCAGACTTACTGCACCATGTCATCCCAGCTGTGGAACTCCTTCCCCAAGCACCAGCAGCCCTTTCATTTGTTTACGTATGTTCCACACAGCTTTTGTTTTTCCCAAGACAAGGTTCTGGCCAAGCATCTCAATGCTACTCTAAATTTGGACTGACTGTGATCCTGGTGGCTCCCTCAGTTTAGCAAGTGCCTTAGGCTCCAGTCTGCCATGGGGGTGGAACTGTAAACAGGATCAGTGTTTACTTTTATGGCTAAAGCGCCAGTGGTATTTCTATAAATAGTACAAATCCAACATGAAGATAGATGGAAAACTGAGGAGAAACAACTGAAATGAAGAAGTAGTAGCCTTTGTATGAGTGGATGACACTGAAAGATCAGCACCAGATGACAATGCAGTTCCTGTAGCTGAAACATCAGGAGGAAGGACAGGGTTTTCTCCATCCCTGTAACAATTTGATCACACTTGATTTTACCACTACAGTGATACTGGAATTGATTTAAATACATTAATACTATTGGAAGTTATAAGGACTTTTGGCAGCATCTATAAAATGGGGAAGGAAGAGTTCATTTGTTGCATTATGCTGATGATATTGAAAAGCAAAGTGTGCCAGCCAGAATCCACCCCACACAACCCTAAACCTTTAATTAAGAAAGCCTAATATTAAGTTGTACTCAATTACAACATGCATAATTTGCCACTGTGCTCTCAGAGCTAGTCCATATGCTTGTGAGGCACCTTTTCAAACTCTCTTTTGGGCACACTATGACTATTATACAATGTGCTTGTATTATAATTAAATTTGGCATAATTACTTTACAGAGTGATCAGTGACAGTCTATTGTTCAGAAAGAATTAATCCTCTGAGCCCTCCAACATCATTTAAGTTCCTAGTTCTAAATGAGATTTCAAAGAATGTAATTTATAATAACCAAAATCCCAAATGCACACTTTAATATAGCCTTCCTTTGTTATAGCAGTGCACCAGTAAAATGCTCCTGAATTAGAACACTCCCAGCATAACGATTTACCTATGCTGCACGAGACCACTCGAATGGGAAAGAAACCCAGCAGGAATACTTAACAAGATCCACTTTGACACCTTTTATTTCTGCCTCCTTTCCAAGATAAGGATGCTGTAGAACACTTTCAGAACCCTTTACACTAGTTAAGGATCATCCTTCCCCTACGATAATGATTGTCTTTCCAGAAGCAGACCAAGAATTCTTCTTTGAAACATCACACTAATTTATGCATATATTTGAAGGAGGCATGATGATTAGACTTGAGAAAAAAATGGAACTGCTATCACAGAGGAAACCAAACAGCTTCATTTCCTCCTGAAATGGGATGTAGAGCTGAGATTTTCCACAGAGAGAAGTCTAAGTTGGACACCGTCAAAGCATTTTGTTTAGACATTTTCAATTCAATGTTTTGACAAAGTGGTATCCTTGGAAAAGTCTTTTGCAGATCTCATCCATTCCAGTATTAAAACACATTTCCCTCTTTTCTATTCAGTGAAATCCTAGTTTAATTTTTTTTCTGTGGACCAGTTGCTAAAGCACATTATATATGCCACTGAATAAATTCCCACAATGCACTCCAGTCTCTCAGGATCACCATGTATAGGAAATACAAAAGGCAATATGATCCACGATGCAAACCACAAGACACTAAAACAGCTCAATACTGTGGATATTTCTTATTATTATCTTGTCAAAATTAAATCTTCCGGGCCAGTTAAAAAATTCTAAATTTCATTTTAATAGGTTTTTACCAAAATAAATGTTTTATCCATCAGAAAATCATTTCAATGAAAACTTGCCAACCAGCTATAACTACATCTCATTCTTATTGGTGTGATTTTTCTAAAAAGCTTTCATTTAGTCCACATGCTTAATTAGGTTCACTGAACTATCAAAGCTCAGTCCTTTTTAATGTTAGAAAGGTCCACTTGTGCATCAAGGATGCTGACCACTGAGCTTCTGAAGGCTAGAATCCAGGGAAACTTCACTGCTAGTATGAACAGCACTCAATAATAAGTAAAATTCTTTTTTATTGGTTGAAGTAGTTTAGCAAAATAAAACAGAAGACTATAGATAGGGCGCCAAGCACTGGCAGTAATTCTGTTCATGCATCATATATGCTATCATATCTCTAATTTTAAAGAGGAAATCTCTAGCATTTACAGCTAAAGAATGAGAGACTGACAATGTTAAAGTGAAATGTACATCTGGACAAACTGAAAAGCCTTTATAAAACATAGTAGGAAGCAGAAGTGTCTAATTGTAACTAACTTGGTTTGCAAAATCTGGGGGGTCCTATGTGACTTCTTGCTGAACTTCATAACACGATCAACATTCCCATAGGTAAAGCTCTGGCCACAGCAATCCATACGATAGAAAAAGCTTTAATGTACAAGACTAAACATAGAGATGTGAAAACTTCAGCTGGTACAAAAGTCTCTTACTCTTCTGGCTAAATCTCAGTTGCAGACTATACGCCTTCCTCCTCCAGGTTCCCTCTCAACTTTCCATGATAGTTGTAAAGCCTCTTTCTAAAATATTAATTTTGCATATTCTTCATATTCAAATCAATCACTGTGTAAAATTTCAACTATATTATGATCCATGAACCAACACCATAGAGGAATTCTTCTAAGACAGTGCAGATCACTAGACTTGAGTCACTGCGCAGAAGTGGGGAACAAGCATTCTTCACCAAGAGAACTGAGCTATGAGATAAAACTTCCCAGGTGAGGATGATGCTAATAATAACAATAAGAAACAATTTCATTGAAAAGGGCACTGACAATCCTAATACCAGTTTACCACAGAGACAATGATGGAAAATAACATCACTTTTAAAACAAAAACAGTCAGAAAAGAAAGGTGACAGATAGTCTGCAGGGACTTGGTACACCTGATGATACTATGTAGCTGATGGACATAAAAGAGAGAATATGCATGTTTGTATGGACACAGCTTAAATGTCAAAGAGCACCAGAACAAAGCATTGAGATGAGGAGGAGGGAATTCCCAGGAAGAACATGAGCCAGAAGGTCAGGAGGTGGGAAGAAGATGGGAAGAGGGAGAGAAAAGGAGAGGCACTAAGGACTAAGCAGAAAGAACACCGTGGAGAAGAGGTGGCAGGTGAGCAGTGACGTGCAGTTCGTTTCCCTTGACTGCAGTCACCAGAAGCATCGCTTACTGCCCATGCACTCGACAGGCTAATCAGCCAAATACCACCCTTTACAAACAGAGGAACATCTACAAGTTTCTTACTGCAGAATAAATATACAAAGGAAAAGAGCAGATATGTTATGGTTATGCTGTTTCTGTTGATTTTCTATCTTGCCTTAATTTCTTAGAATTTGGAGCTGTCACACAGTTTTAAATATGTCTAACTTATGCATTAACTATAACATTAGCACTGACATTATAATTTAATCCATGGCCCAATAAACAAGCAGAGTAAATTCTCTCATGTTCATACACAAACAGTATTATCTTTTCATTTCAGCAGTTGCCAATACGCAATAAAGGGAGCTTGCAAGATAATTACAACATTGCACATGGACACAGTCTTCACATTCACTCTGGATTTATCTATGGGCTGGAATTTATGCCTTGCCAGTCAATTGGCCCATGAACACACAGAGGAGACCCTCACTGCAGTCAACATGAACTCTGTATGCTGACCATTGGCCAAATTTGAGCCTCAATTCAGCAAAGCACTCAAACGTGCCAACAGTCACTCGGAATTTTGGATTAGACTCAGGATAAAGGCCTTGCTGCATCAGGACCCCTTTCTTTATTGCATGCAAATAGTGAGATAAGGTGCAAAGAAACGGAAGCATTTCAGAAGTGTCCCTTTCAAGATAGGCTGCAACATCATCCACTATTCAATAAACCATTAATCATCTTTTACATCTGGACATAAATATTCTGATCCTGAAATTCATATTCAAGAGCCCTAGAGGTATTCATTCAACAGATCCAGACTCATTTAAGTAAGGGTTAGAAGGCAGGTTTGCAGACTCAAAGGGGTTCTAGGTTGGTATAGAATTAAGCCCTTTTTAAGACAAGGAGCAGTCTATTTTATGCTAATGTAATTCCAGTTTATTCCAGATTTCAAATCAGAAGCAGGCATATATAACCTATCTAGCAGACATATTCGGCAATCAGATGCTCTGTCCAAGCACATCAAAAGAGTTACCTGGTATTAGCAGTGTCTGAATTTTTACATCAATGAGAATTCCAAGATGGGATGGATCCAGATATGAGAAATCACTTGTTAAGAAACAGTGACAGGTTTTTCAGAGGGAACATAATGTGGTTGAGACAACAAAATATTTTAGTAGAACACTAATAGTCTCCTATTTAACTTCCATTTCTTAGTATAATGCCAAAAGTAACATAAAATCACATAGAATATTATTATAATTATTATAGTTAATATAGCAGTTCTGCTTACAATAATTTGCATTGCTTTGCCTGCATTCACATGACTGTACTTGCAATAAACATAAACGAGTTTTGTGTGAATGCCTTGGTGCTGTGGAAATAAAATTAGTAATACGTAAATTAACTAATACGATTAGACATGGCTAGGTGAACTGTTATTACACAGACTGCACAGTAAATAAATGTTATAATCCTATTGGAAAAATATTCCAAACAAGATCTTTAATTGCCAAAAATCTGATCAAGCATTCTCAACTTGACCACACTGATATGACTGCCTCGTCAGCTGAGGTTCTAGCTGACTCTTTCACCAGTGGTACCTTTGCTAAATGTTCCTAGTGATTTTCTGTCTGCCTTAACAGGAACTTTTGAGGAACATACACTCCAGTGCACTTTCTCTTAAATTACTGCTTTCTAAACAGCAATATTGTGGACATCCATATCATAGACTTTATCACCAAATTATCACATAGAAATGCCCGCGAAAGGGGTATCTTTGAGATCAAGTATCTCATTTATATCTTTTTATTTTTGCCAACTTTTTACTGGTTTCCTTTGATTATTTTTAACTTACCACTAATACAAGTGACTGACAAACCAGTCTCTTTGCATTGCCTAAAGTACAGTAGAAGTATTAAATTGTTTTAATGGAGTGAAAGTGGTGAATATGCCATTCCATTTACCAGAAAACTGCACTTTGGAACTACAGCACAACATAAAACTATGTTTAAATTTACAGAACTAGTGATTTCCAAAAGTTTATAAATAAAACAAAAAAGAATTTTTACAAGTATGTTCTTAAATGTAATATTTACTCAGCCGCGTACATTGCTCCAGACATACTGTAGGGTGATAAGAAAATAAGAATGTCAGGGGTCTCTCTCTTCCATTCTACACTGTCCTCCTTTCTCTTCTCAGTTAATTAAAACATGTTGAATACAGAAAGAGATTCAAAAACATCTGACACTGTTATCCACTCTACCAGCAGAAATATGACAAGGTTAATCATCTGGATTAAAGGAGTCTAACTTCCCCTTGCAGCTGATTGTTGCTATCAGTTTTCTTGTGGAAGGACAGTCAATAATGTTTCCTAATCTCTTACAACAGACATGGGACAAACATTCTATTACAACCTAAATAAATGTGAAAAATCTTAATTTTAGACCTGTCTATCAAAGTGGTAGTCCAGTAATTATTACAGCTATGGTTGACATCTTTATCTTTTTTCCTTCTCTGGGTTTATTTTTTTTTGTACCCACTGCTTCAAGTACCTATTGTAATGGTTACAAACAATGGCCATGTTCTGATATGAAAATATAATTATTTGCCACTTATTATCTGTTTTCTAACTTTAAGTTATTCCCAGCTCTGTTTTCCTGTTTTTAGTCACTTCTGTACCTTCCTCCACACTGCTCTCTCATTATTCCTTGAGTTAATTTATCACGCTATCATCTACTTCATATTTAAATACAACTTCTATTGGGCTCTTGTAGTCAAGTAAGTTCATTTTCTGAACAGTTACATATAAATCACAGATGCCCATGCATATTAAAACCTGCCATCTGTATATACTCTTAGAAAGCAAATTCTTCAGGGTAGACAGCACACAAAAACGACTGCAGCTCAAAACACACAAAACAATGCAAAATTTTGAAAAAAGATATAAACCACCATCAAGGTTATGCACCAGCTTTTCACTTCTTGCATTTCAATATTACCTGTACATTCTAAAATGTGGACTTGGAGACATATATCAAGTCTGAGGGATAAGCAGTCTTGGCAAACTGACAACTTGTTTTCACTGTCTATGTACAGATACTAAGCATGGTCACTATTTTGTTTCAGATTGTTCTGCCACAATGAAAGAAAAAAAGTGAAATTAGTATGATTCCAAAATTCTGAGTTAAAAACAAAAACCAACACTTCTACTAAACCCAAGCTCCAAGTATATTTTTGAGCCCAGTAGTCTTCTGCAGAAATTCATCAACTGCAGGTATTCAATCTCACTCTGGTACAAAGAATACCCATTTTTGAAACAAGGCTTTGTTTTTAATAAGGCAAAACATATCAAATAAACAAATGCATATTGATATTAATGGACAATTCCTTGTACTGCCAAGTTTGAACTTGACTCTTAGGTGACAAAAAAGAAAAAAAAATCCATGCAAGGTAAATCAGAGGCAACTGAAATCCAAACCACTGGTTTTGCCCCATGATGGAGACCAACGATGAAAGCCAGTTCTATTATTAGATTTCAAAGCTATTTATTAGATGTGATTTAAGGTCAGAAGAGATCACTATGACTATCCCACTTTGGATTCCTTTACTACAAGAACTGAATATAAACAGTTAGGCCTGTAGCCTGTATTAAAATGATAGTATGGCTATTAAACATCTAACTTTGGCCTGAAAAAAGAAATCACGGATATTCCATGTCCATAAATAAATTCCTCAACTGTTAGTTATCCTCATTTTGAAAAAAATGAAGAGGAGACTCATACACTTTGTTCCTCTCTAAAAGTGGAGAAAACAAACACACCCACACACCCAAAAGGCCAAACAAATCAAGCAAAATCCAGAAGAGGGCTGTGGCTTACGGATTTGGTTTGTGGGGTTTTCTGCATTTTAGTCACAAATACATGAAAACCCGAAAAGTGACATTTCTGAATCAAACTGGATAGTAATCAGATTAAGCACCAACAGAATTATCCAAACCACTTTTAAAATTAGTCTAGAGATTAAATGAGATGAAATTTTCTGCTACGTTTGTCAATCCTTGATGAAAAACATGACAAAAAAACTTGATTTCAGCATGTTTTGACCCTGGCATCTTGCCCAAAAGAGAACTTTAAAGTATAGAAACAGTTAAGTAGGACATGAAGGTCCTCTATCAGTTTTCTTTATAGCATGGATCGTACCTTCAGCTGCCTTCACTTTTCTGAATCAGAGAAGACTACAAAGATGCTAACAATACCCAACCCCCCACCAGTCACATACAACAGTAACTAACCACATAACTCATATGATCTTATATCTGGAAGTGCCACTGCTCTGTGCTCCAAAATAAATTCTAGAATAAAGTATCATTATTATAGCTGTACAACTGATAATATTAATCTGAATACCCTGAATGTTAACAAAACCTGATGCATTTACTGGTAATGAGACTGATCCCATGATACTCTTTCACTGTCACTAAAGTAACAGGTTACAGGAGAGATGAGAAAATCCTTTAATTTTAGCCACAAAAAGCACCAGCAGCATCTATTTTGTGCAATAAAAGAAAAATTCTTATTAATAATTTCATTCTTTCCATCTTTAACCTGCTGATTTTCCACCCATTTCCTAAGAACATATTTGTCCTTTGTTACAGTTCTTGATTCAACCCAAAGTTAGGATCTTGTTTCTAAGATATTGGACCATTCTCCCTCATGCTGGCAAAAAGCTTTTAAACAATCATCAATTCACTATAACATCTACTGTGCTATTACCATAGAAAAGAGTTACTGTTTAAGAATATTTCCTCTGGATCATAATTATAATAAGAATATGTTCCTGAGGGCATAAAGCAACCAAGTCCTGAAGTTGAAAGATTTTTTAAAACCTTATTGAGATAGATGTCTGCTATTTTATTTCAAAAAAAAAAATCTGAACATTTTAATAGTTTTTATTTTTTCTTGTTTAGAAGAGAAGGACAAGCAGTTTAGAATTTCATCACCAGAATAATCATTGTGGCATTGTAATTTTCATTCAAAAGAGCCCTTAATCTCTTCGTACATGTATTCAGTCACTTCTGTGGTGCAACCTAACAATTGTTTCACCATGTCAACAGTTCAGGACATGCCAGGTAAATCATTCCAAAGCACACAACAGTCAGAGAAGGGGAGAAAATAGAGGGAGTTTTCACTTGTATTTATCTCAATAGAAGTCAATTCCCTTTACATTTTTACTAAAACATCTAAGAATCTGCTTCAAACATTGAGAAACACCACAACAGCACACCTGAAAATAGTCTTCAAGGAGAAACTAGCTGGGTATAAATGGGCTAATTTGTGCACTGTAATAAAAGCAAATAAGTTAGGCAAGAGATTAAAGCCAATATTATCCATGTAAAGGAAACATAGGCTAGGATAGGAAAGGGACAGTGCTGAAAGAATAATGCCATGCCCTAGCGGGTATGTGCAAACCACACAGCAGCCGTCGCCCTCACCTTGGGGCAGGTCCAATATCTTAACACAGCAGCAACGCTAGGCTGGACACAAGAGACAGACCCACTGGATTAGTCATGCTGTGATCAGATCCAGATTCCTTTGGAATTCGTTTGACTTTTGGCACCTCAAAGGCGCTTGATTTTAACAAGAAACCTGGTGGCTGCTCTTCTTGGATGGCCTTCCCCTGCCCCCTCGCCTATATTCCCTAGATGTATTCCTTAAAACAAAGGATACAAAATCAATATGCCCTCCTGACACTGCTTAGAAGCATTTTGATAAATAAGGCAGTTACTATGCACTTGTTTCCTACACATTTGTTTAAATAATAATTTAAATTAAATAAGTTAAAACAAATAAGTCACTACCTTCCAAACATGCATATTAAGACAAACCATCTGGCAGAAGTTCAGGCATATCACATCTTCTGTAATTGCAAAGAATTGGATTGTTTTTAAAGCACATTACTACAAACAATAAGAATTTTTTTTTTCAAATAAAAAACTGATACAGAGTGCAGTGATGCTGAACACCTATTACCATTTGGAGGCAATGAGAGAGGTTTGGGTCCTGAAACAAACCTGAGATCAGTGTGATTACACACTTTGTTCTCCATCCTAGTCTTCAGAAGGAAATTCATATTCGCTTTATATACAAGGCTGGTTCAGAAAATGAACCTATTACTAGCAGTATCTGTTTGAACAATTTAGCATAACTATTTATTGCATTTCTGCAGCCATCAGTCGGTCCATCACTGGCAGTTTCCCCCCTAGGCAAAGTAGCTACCCACAGCTGGGTCACAGCCTCTGTAACTGCATTTGAACATTGGAGAAGGCTCTACCTCACTTTAATTGATGACACTATTTATGCAGCACCCATCACAATACCACACGCAGACAATAATTATGCTGGAGAAGCAAGACTGTTTATGATATCTACACTAACAACCTTCAATGTGTATCCTTTATTGCGGAGTCCTATCACATATGCTGTGACCAACAGAACAGAACACCTTTAAAAAACCTACGTATAAAACGTTTATCATTAGTTATTCTTATTTTCATTGCAGATAAAATCAGGTTTTTTGACCACCAGAGAATTCAAAAATCCATTCAAAACCCATTTCCACAACAGCCTCATTTCCTTTAATGGAAAAATAAAGTTATGCAGATGTACAAAGGTCTTCATTTGAAGGTAACATTAGGGAGACAGTATCTCTACAGAGACAAAACAAAGCAGCAGAAAGAAAAATAACAAAATCCAGCTAGCTAGAAATTACTATTTAAGTCTTTACAAAAGAAAAATAAAGAAGAAATACAAATGTTATAATATTCTCTTTCAGAGAATTAAAAAAAATGCCAAATATTAGTAAATTTTAATAGAGTAGACTTTATAAATTAGAACCAGAGATACACTCATGAATAGAAAATACATGCCATCAATTACCTCTCAACTCAGACATATATATGCCTGGTCATGCCACACAGTCAAAACAAAGGTGTTTGGAATGGCTGGAAAGAGAGGCAACAGGCAGAGAAAAACAAGACAGAAGACCGTGACATGTTCTGCATGTGTGATCCCTTTCTACAGAGCCCCTGATTGCACTGGTTGTACTCACCACCAGCCAGCGGCAGCAGAAGGAGAAATTCCTTACCATCTGTGAAACTGAGATAACATTTGGTATAGGCTTTCAAGGCTAAGTTCTTCATCTTTTACATGAAAACAGCTAATGTATGGACATATGTACATAAAAAAATAATCCCTACATAGAATTAATGCATGAAATAGAAAATCAAAATGTTGAAACTCATAGCAAATATATTTCTTATACCTGAAAAATGTAGAAAAACTTGACCTAGAATGCAAACAATCTAGTCTATGAAAAACTTCTATTATTTTGAAAAAAGTTATATCTCGTTTCAATAAAAAATATTTTTTTCATGAGCTACAGTAGTTTGTGTTTTCTTTATATCCAAATTTGCCCTCTCTCTATCTCTTTTGAATTGTTACTAGAAAACCTGCAACCAATTTTTTGGCATTGTCCAGAAATGCCTATCAAATGCTCATCAGTTGAAGAGAGGAAACTGAAGTATCCCAGACATCACCACCTTTACAGCATTTTCCAGCACATCTGTCCATCTTTGGAGCAGACGTGCAGCTGCTCTCCCTGTGCAGTGACCAGGCAGGTTACTTTGACGGGTGCCAGGGCTCAGATCCTCTGCTGAGAGGAAGCGAGAAAGCAGAGCACCTGTATATCCACTGGGCATGTTTTGTTTTTCAAAGCTTGTATTTTTGACAGTACAACAAAGTAAAATAATAGATCTTACTGCTATGCTTTTTCCACTTTTAAATGCGTCCATACACCCCCCACACTGATTTTTGTTGACTTGTGGGGTTCCTTAAGTGACTAACAAAAAACCCAGATTTTACTATGCCATAGAGGATATTGAGATCCAGTGAAATCTACATACGCATGTATGCATGACTATGAGTTTGCATATTTTATAAACTTTCCCACAATTTAAATACTCAGCATTTTTACGTAAAAGTTTTACAGGAAAAAAAAAACCATCTAAATTTGCAATTCAGCATATTGAGATATAAAAAGTCTGAGATACCCAAGAACAGGCATACTCCGGAATAAACATAAATCAGGAAGGAATATAACGAGTCCTCGATGTGGCAGCAATGCTGCCAGTCAAACCAGGACTTAATTCAACAGACTTTGTCATCTTGCTTAAGTTATGGGCCAGCTGGAAGTCCATTCCTCATTAATCACTGCATCGCAGGTACCTTGGATTACTCAACTTAGTTGTCTCTCCCTCAGAGCATTATTCTGCTGCCTGGGTCTATGCCCCATTTAATTTGCCATGAGGCATTCCAAGATGCCTACGGAAACTAAAAAAATTCTGGAACTAAGATCAAGCTAACAGACATTCCAATTTCTATTCTGGAAACCATTGCTAATGCTTATTTGTGGCGATGGGAAGCATAGGGAACACCACAGGATTTGAAGCAGTGACAGCGGGCAGGATCATGGCTGTACATAAACACACTAATGGCTTTGGGTTTAAGATGTGTTTATTTCTAATGAAGAAGGAGAAGAAAATGAAAGAATCCCTTCCTTTGCTTGTCGATCTGGATCAGCATTAAGCCACATACTGTCCTGTCAGGATTGGACCATCCTGAAGCAAGCCAGAGAAGTAATTTATCCTAGAGCAGCACTTCCAAAATCACAATTATAATACCTCACTTCAACAGGAACATCTGCCTCTATAGAGCTTTGCTGCTGGTCTGATCCTGAACTTGCAAGAATTGGAAATACTCATAGTTGGTATGAATTTTGGACAGATAATTAAATATTTAAATAATTAAAACTAGAAAGGCAGTACATAACTTGATGTGCCTACTTTATACCACCCAGCCGAAAGTTAATTCAGCTACAGGAAATGTTATTCAATCTTTGCTGCAGCCTGAGCTAATCTCCATAGAGCGATGAGGATTAGTTATGTGGGCAGGTTGCATTGGGAGACACAGGAAGGAAATGAGCTGAAGAGATCCTTCTTGCTCCAGTTCTTCCTGTCCTTCCAGGAGACCCCACTGACACTTTTTCTTTGCTTCATAAAGTGTGGAAAAATCTGGCAACTTATCTTCAAAATCCAATATCAATACTACAAACACCTACCATAAATCCTCCTGTACAGAAACACCAGCAAAACCAATAGAGATTCTTAAAATACATTTTTCTCAAAATCTTTGGGAACAGAGAAGGATAACCTGGCAGGCGGCAGGAGCAGCAGCCAGGTGAAGATCCTTCTATAGTGCAGTAAATGGCCAAGGAGAGACTATGCTTGTTCTCCTCAGCTGAAGCCAGAATAGGATAAATTATTATCAGGGCAGCTATAGCTCAACCTACCAATGCAGTGAAGCCCTATGACATTTTATAGCCAACCTGTGCTACACATCACATACAAAATTTGTAGGGAATGTACTGTATCTTCAACAAGACAAAAAACAATTAGACATCACCACAAGCATGCAATTAATGCAAATAAAAAACAGGAAATTGCTGCTTTATGCTAAGCAGTGCCATCAACTTAATGTGCTTCAGATATATTAGCGAGCCAGAGAGACATCTCCAACCTCATTCTCTCCACCAATATTGACCCATTTCCCACTAGAAAGCTTCTCTTCAGATGAAGGTTGTTCATTTTCCAAAGGTCCCTCTGTGGCAGACACAAAGGTTTGAGTGATGGTGGCTTTGGCTTGTCCCAGATGACTCAGCTGTCAGAAAATAAATACTCTCATATACTCATCTGACTGTCCAATACTGAACTATGTTATACTCAACAAACTCACCTGAATGATTGCATCAGGTCAGTAATGAGGGAACTGTGTGATTTGCTGGGATGTTGAGAGTCCCAGCCATCATGGCTGGTTCAGTATGGCACCACCTTGAAGCAGAAAGATGTTGCTACAGAGATATTTTGCCTGCAGTGTGCTTGTTAAAATAGACCACTAGAACTGCAGTAAGCTCTCTTGTGAACCTGAAAAATCACAATAGATTACACAAAAAACCCTAATGTAATTGCAATAATTGTTCTAAAGCCAAAACTACCCAATGCCTTAAAAATATTAATTCTAAAAAATGTCTCTCTAGTTTAATCCGAACTCCATTCCTTATGAAATTTGGCTCTCACCAAAAGCTGAATGTAATAATGAAAGGCAATCCAATCCATACTTTCCAGTTGTTCTTCGCTACTGGCTACAATAAATGACTGTTTTGCACTACATCTTGGGAATGGAAAAAATAGAGGAAGGATCACAGTATATGGATAATTAAAAAAATTCAACAAGAGTGGTGTCAGATAAAGTGTTATGAAGATGGTAAGTCATGGCTGACATAGCAGAATTGATAATGCACAGAAGTCTTGTAATACCACCCATAGGTAAAATATACAGAAGTACAATACATAAATAATGAAAACTGATATGAAAACTTCTCCCTTTCTTCCTCTGATATCTAACACTAGGCATTTCTTAATCTTTTTCTCCTTGTTTTTTTATTAAATCGAACCATAGCGAAAATAACATAGTTATATATTTTGAAACAATTCATTTGTCTTTGGCCAAACCCTCCATAGAGAGTCAAAACAGAAACCGAGAGGAAATCAACATTGATTTGAATTCTACTCCATCATATTGATTTCTGGGATGGATGGCAACTATTTAACCTCTCTGTTAACTCTATGACTGTATCTTGTGTTCTATTAAAATGTTGTGATTAGGCAGCACAGAAGAAGGTACTGATCTTCCAGAGCACACAGGGTCACATTGAATTGCTTGCAGAAGTAGGTGATATCGTGGCTTCTGCGGAAGCAAATAAATGTCCTTGAGAGAGAGAAGCTTCCAGGGTATAGGATGCAATACACAAGTGAGGATCACAAAGCTGGGATTGAAACTGGGGCATGCATGAAAGGAAGACATGCAAACTCAGAGAGTGAGCCCTGACATAAGAGATTCATCTTGAGATGCAGAGAAGATTGAACACTTAGTTTTAATTAAGAAATTTACAAAACTGTTCTGCCACGAGAGCTACACTACAGTAGCAGATTCCGTGGGCTGTACCCTAGATTCAGATTTACTCTTTCATTTCAAGCCAGCTCAGCCAGCAAATCTGTGTTTTCTGCTTCACTGGTTACTGTGTTCCTATTTGTGTTCAAAAGACAAAAAAAAAATTTAAGTTCTGGATGCTGCACATCCTTTCAGGGAGACCACTGAGGAAAAGTCCTCCCCTGAACATTCAGAAACCAACCAGAGATAAAGAAAAATAATAAAATCTCAGTGTACTTCCCTCAGTCTCATAAAGCAAACATTTTGTGCTCTCTTTTGCCCTTACTTGTCCCAATAGAAACATGGCATAACAACACTTATTTCTCTATAAAATTTGTAGTGAAATCACATTGTAATATCACTATGCAAGTTCATAAAACTACCAAGAAATACTTTGCTCCCAAATATTTATTTTAAAATTTAGGAGAGAGGAAAGCAAAGAAAAGAAAAGGCAGACAAAACTTAAGATTCAATTCCAGCAGTGAGATACTCCCTCCTCGATTTTAAACCATGAGCAGCAGTTTGTGATACCTAGCCTGAAAAACATACCTTATACCTGGCCCACAAAACATTCATCCTTATCTTAGCAAACACCCCGGAGAAGTCCCAATACTGAACCTTCTCAAAACTTAGGTTTCGAAAGCATTTTGCTGTCAGGATGGCAAAATTACTATAGCAGGTTTCTGAAGACCCAACCACATGGTTTATGCATTATACAACAATAATACTGATAACTTCCTGGGCAACTCTCGGTATACGCAGTCCGACAGGTAAAAAATGAGACTAACCCTATAGCTTGGGAGACAAGAGTGAGCGGGGAGAGACAAAGAGATGGTTACTGAACATGTTATAAGCTGTCACAATGAGAAAAGGCTCAGCTTGATGACTTCACACAGTATGAATGGATGTGTGTTCAAATAGAAACCTTTTCTTACCCAGTCCAAAAATGTTGGTGTGCAAGACTGAACAGCGAGTTAACATCAAGTTTCTTGTGAATAAATCCACAGAAGAAACTTTTAATTCTTGACAGTAAAGAGATCCCAAAGATCAAGTCAGTGCTGAAAGGAACCCATTTTTTGTTGGTAGGTGATGTGTAAGCAAAAACAAAAGAGATCCTCAACAGCCTTTCAGAAAATGATCCACAGAATTGCTTTGAACATTAACAGCATCGTATGAAGCTGTGTGTCAGCTCAAAAGGGAACTGTTTAGAAAGTGATCATAGTTGATTTTCTGAAATTGTTAAAAAAAAAGAGCTACAGGCACAGTTTCGTTTTTTTTGTGTCAGATCTTGTAACAAAACCATAGCCTCTAGGCACTGCTGAAATGTAAATAGCAACAGTGGCATTGTAGATTGGTATTGAGTGGCATCTTGAATGGAAGTAGAGAGAAAGAGAGTGTGCTCAGCTTAGATTCAATACAGCTCAGACAGCAATATTGCAAAACACCTACTAACCTATGCCTTACTGTATTATTAATCTTATGGCAGAGTACATTGCATATAAAACTTTAAGAAAATTATAGATGGTACTAGAACTACTGAAACTGAAATATTCTCATGCTACTAAATATCACCTCTGCTCATAGTTACTGGATATTAGCTTATATTTTTCTCTGTGTTAGCAACTGTCAATTCTGGCACTTGTCTACGACTACTTTTTGAATGGTTAAACATTGGAATAACCTCCCTAGCAAAGTGGCAGATTCCTCTATATTGGATAATTTTAAAGCTCAGCTGGACAGGGCGCTGGGCTATCTCATTTGAACTATATATTACCTAAAAAAAGGCTGGACAAAATGATCCTTGAGGTCCCTTCCAATCTGGCATTCTATGATTCTATGATGATTCTAAGATAAGTTCTGGAAGGCTTCAGGGACTAAATGTTTTGGTGTCTTCAGTCGCCTATCTGCCCAACCAATGTATTTTGGAAATTTCTAGACTGCTTTATCAGAGAGCAAAAAAAGTATTTTTGCACTTTGTCAACTTTGAGTATATTTAGATAACAGTCCTCTCTTAAAAACAAAACAAAACAAATGCCCAAGAACTGTTATGATCCAGATAGCATCCCTAGACGGTATCATCTCAACTATTTTAAAATGGCCACTTCTCTCACAATATCGTAAACAAATTTTATCAATGGATAGTAGTTTAAGAATTTGAGACTTTACAATGAACAACACAGGGAGATAAAGCAGTCAATCTGTTGAAAGCAAGGATTCACTTGACAGACTGCTAAAATCACCAATCTTGATATTTGACTCCATAACACAGAACGGTCAGCACCACTTTCACCACAGACATATTACCCCAGAAAACCGCACATGTAGGAGAAAGTACCTGCCTCCCTGCTCTTTTTTCCATGAAGTTTTGGGACAATGGGAGAAGCAGCAGAGCCAGACAAGATGGCACAGAAACTTCAGACACGTTGGGAAGAACTGCAAGTGCTGTCCTGAGTAAAGTACTGCGAAGGGACCTTTTGGTGGTATTCCGATTGAGAGGAATTTACTGCTATAAAACAAGCAAGCCCTCTTTCATCTTCATGGTTGTCATTATTCAGGGAACCTGACCTTGGCAAGCAATTTTAAAGCAAATAACTGATGTCAGATTTAACTATTTTTATGCTGTTCCTTTCCCTAAAAGAAAGCCTGTGTCTGGCTACCTGCTTCAATCAATACTGAGCAGCAGCTTATTTCTCCTTAACTCCTCTACTATAACAAAGAGCCAGAGGATTATTAGTTTCTTTCACTCTTAATTCCATCTGCTTTCCAACAAAGCCGAATAACTTCAAGTCCTTCAGACCTCATCAATACTCTATGATACTAGTGGCAATTATATAGTTTTTACTTAAAATAGGTAAGGCATGGCTTCCTAGGGAAAACAGAGGGATCTGGCAGATTCAACCTCTGGAAATCATTCCAAATAATTTACATCAAAAGTAGATTTGGGTAAGTTTCAGTATTCAAGAGGTTTGAGTTCTTGGGGGGGTCTAAGTGGAATTCAAATGTGTTGTTGCATTTAATAGTTACTTCAGCATAGGGCAACACATAAACAACTTACTTTTTAAATAGTGTCTTTTTATGCCAGAAAATACCTAAAATATGTGTATATATTATTATATATTACTTAAAGAAATATACTTTGCTGCCAACATACGACTTAAAAATGTGTCCTGTTCAAAATCATACTGTGTGGCAGCTCTATTACATATATGTACATCTATCTATACATATTTGTACATCACACTCATTAAAATATTAAAATACAGACAATTTAATCTCATAACCCATCACAGAGATACGCTAAGAAACAATATTCCATTTTTAGAGTTATTATCTATGCCTGATACTGACTCCATTCCCATAAAAGGATGTGGTCTTGAAATGGAAATAAATTTTATTTTGTGACACCTGTGTACTTTACCCAAGTGTATAAATTCATTCACACCTATAGCAAGAGACATTGTGGCACTGGATCAGGCATATTTTAGATTTTTTTTCCTTGATATAGGACATAGGCTCACACTGATTAAAGATTGTACCTATTTTAAGGTAAAACAGAGTGTTTTCTGTGAGATTTGAAAACAAAAAGCCCTCAATTCAAAGACATTTCGGCCAGGATTGGGAATCCCAGCATACAATCTCACCAAGTACTGCTATTTCAGTGAATTAATTGATACGGACAAAGAGGCTCAATCAGAATTTTGATGCTGTTTTGAATGCAACATTCCAAAAGAGTAAACTGAGGAATTAAAGTTATTCTTTTTATAAAAGTATAATAAAATTAAGGAACCAAGCCAAAACAAGTCAGAGTTTGTGGTGTTTTGTGACACAGAAGTTTCTCGTGTCTCAAATTTGGGCTGACCACTAAGATACCTTGCCATTAAATTTGTCTCATGAAAACCTGCACATGAAAGATTTACTGGTATACAGTGATATAATCTGGCCTGAAATGGCAGAAATAAAAGCAAAAAGAGAAGGACAAGTTTAAATAACTTCTATTTCTGTTCTTTATTTTAATAGGACAAATGATAAAATGTTGTCATTTTTAACAAACTATTATGTAGCAGGGCCAAACAGCTTAACTACCAGTATTTAAATATTTGCTGTTTGCCGTATTGAATGTATCAGAGCAATTTGCAGATGAAGACAACACAGTTATCCTGACATTTAAAATTGCTGCTGAAATAAATTACTTCATAAACTATGTTTGGCACCCACACATATTTGCAGTGTACCAAATTATACAAGCCAACAACAATAATTAAAAGAATTAAATGCATTTCAAACAATATAGAAAGAAACTGTGCTTGGTCTCCCTCAACATACAGTCCTTGCAACTGTCCTCATCACTGAAATCATGCTACAAATGAAGAGAAGTTAGAACTCCTTAGTTTAAGTATTTTCCAAAAGCCAAGATGACGGATGGTTGATTTGTTAGTTAAAATAATTGAGCTTCTATTTCACCATTATCGTTAATATTTTTCAAAGTGATTTTGCTAAATAGACGTTATGCTAAAAAAGCAAATTCTTCTGGGTTTGGTGTGATTTTTAATCAACAATCATAGTTCGGAGATATTTCTTAGGGCAGGAAAAAAAATACAGACGGCCAATCCTTTTTGGAGAAGTGGGTTTATTGCCTTTGTTGACAACTGATGCTGTGCAAAAGAGAATAGCAAATAACCCTAAAAGATATAAAAAAATTGTGAAGCTTTTTTCAAATACTTGCTTTTGGTCCCAAGCTCAGAAAATCCTGACCCGTTTCCCTATGGAAATACAATTTTCTTCATAGTGTGCACACCTGAGCACAAAATTCTTCATGAGCTAAGCTAGAGAGAGGAGCTTTCTCCTCATCCCATACTGAACATTCTCCTAGAATCCATCAATAAATTATAGGAGCGTCAAAGCTCCTATAATGAAAACTCCATCATTAAAGACGTGTTTTTAGAATACTGATTTTAACACTCCTAATATCCCAATTTTATACAATACTGCATACGTGTTTAAAAAAAGGAGAATGTTATATCAAAGATTCATTATAATCCAGTAAGTATGACATAGTGACTTACGAATTAAACGGAATTTCTAAATATACAGGCAGTGGTGCATGTGGGCTGTGGAAACTTCAGCAGCATCAGAATTGCTGGAGGTATCCTGGCCCTGCTCATAACTCAGCTATGGCTACTTTTTGAAATCTAGCCTCAAGCTTCATGCTGTGAAAATGTCATATCAACAGCTGAACAGTCTTCCAAAGGAGAAGACCAGCATGATCTTATGCTTGGAGGAATTCCAAGTAAAATTTGCAAGACATCTCTTTTTCTTGGGGTTGACACTGGTATAATTTGCAAATACATGCAGCATTTTGTGTTTGCAAATACAAGTAACAGTTTACACAAAAGCATGGGTCCCATTGGCAATGTTTTCCAGAAAGATAAAATGAAATAAAATAAAATAAAATAAAATAAAATAAAATAAAATAAAATAAAATAAAATAAAATAAAATAAAATAAAATAAAATAAAATAAAACCCAAAACTTAAAAAGAACTACTTGTCACATTTGTAACAAAATCCCCACATTTCTGAACCTGCTAACTGCTTTTCAATTAGTGCATGTAATAATTCAGCTATAATTTCACAGTGAAAGCACGCAGAACATAGAATACTCCTATCACAAAAGAAAATCCAGTTTGATGAACTTGGGCAAATAGGGATTCCATTTCAGAAAACACACCCAGGTTCATCATGGTTTTTTCTCTAGTATTATTCTGTAGTTTAAAAATTGATCACAGCCATTTCCTATACGTTCAGCTGCATTTTTTACTGTGAATAATTCAACTTCCGGAATTTGCAAGGAATGCACTTATTTTTACTCCTAACATGCATCTTGTACAGAAAGTGATAAATAAAAAATCAAGGAGGGTTATTATTCTCAGTAAAATAGTCCACATTTTTCTTCAGTTTGACACAACTTTTTTACAAGGTGAATCACAATAATTTTTTTCCAAATTATTACTGCACTCATTAAACTGAAGCAGAAAGAGAAAGTTAAACCAAATGTAAATAATGTGGAAATTGTATTTTACCCAGAACAAGAGGACTATTAGCCCTTCCCTTTGCATGGTAACACAGAATCTTTAGTGACCACAAGTAGTTAAGACTTCAGTCTTGCATTTCAGCTGAAAGGTACCTTGGTAATACAGATGAAACTGAATTACTGTACTGAGTATGTGTTTATGAAGTGTTCAAACAGAAGACAGACATCTGTTTTATGGTTAAACTCAGGCAATTTAGTTATGTATTTTTGCATATGAGTAAAACTGATTTGATTACAGCAGTAACCACCTAAGATAACCCTCTTCAGTATGTATCTTTTAGTGGCATACGATGTGACTTGGCAATATTCTTGCAGATGAAAACAATTAATACTGCGAAGCCCTAAAAATACAGTTCCTTTTTGCAATGAATAAGAAACATAGGATTTCTCATAATGATAGTGACAAGTTTCTGTCTAAAAGTAACAATCCCAATTAAGGCATAGTATCAGACTTCAAAAATGGGGTTTCAACAAGTGTGAAACGTATCACAAAACTACTTGGAGCGACTTCTGCAATCTGCCTCAGAAGTGCCATAGGAAACAAGTAGGGCTGTTTACAAAGCAGATGATATTTCAAGAAAATCTAATTTAAAAGAAATGAAAACATACCAACTGACAGGAATGAACAACCAATGGTAAATGTTATCATTTTGAACAGAATGTTTCTTATGAAATACAGCATGTGTGTAAACCATTAATTCTGCTTTCATTACAGTCAGCTTGGAAAAGAATTGCAGATTGCTTTATAAAAAATATGATTGCTGTCATAAAATAAACTAAATAAGCATCATTTAACACTTACAGAAGACCTTCCTGCCAAGGATGAAGATAATCATAAAGCCCCTAACAGGCATTATCTAGCTAAGCCTAATCACATCCCTACAAGGGCAGTTAGTTGTTATGTCTCTGCATACATGGTCAAACAAGAACAAATAGCTTTACACCTCAAGGTCTCGCTGTGCGTTAGGAGTGAGATAGGATTGTCCCTGGAATCCCGACTCCTTTATTTTTGCTCTCACAGCTGGATCACTAAACTATTATATTGTGCAGAATCCACTGAAGTGCAGAAACATAAGAAATATGAACTGCCTCAGATGTTCCAAAAGTTACAGCTTTCATTAATAAAAGCTAATAACATAGATGGTCGATAAGGAGGGCATTGATGCAGTCCTGACCTCCTTTCCGGTTTCCTGTCCCTTGTACTGCGCAAATGCTACGTAGTTCTCCACTCACAATTCCAAATAAGCTCTGAATGGGTGGTCTCTCATACAATTTGGAATATACAGTTTTTAATACCATGATTCATTCAATTTCTTAATAGTAATGGCAAAATCTTTTTGACAGAATCCTTTTTTTTCCTATTAGACTTCAAAACTCTGTAGAAAGTAGAAAAGTACCCTTGGCTTCATGCTACAGATGGGGACCATGAGGCAATGAAGTAAACCACTGTAATCAACCCCAGCCACTGGCAGTGCTGGCAATGAACCAAAGGCTCAGGAAGCTTAAGGCAGAAGACATAAAAACGTAAACACCACAAGACAGGCCTTACGCATCCATGTAGGTAAAAAAATAACTTCATAACTGACTAACAAATAAGAATCCAGAAGACAAAAAAAAAGCAGCATGTTTACGATGGTAAATCCAGAGGAATATCACTCCATGGTGAGTAACCCAGCAATTAAGGCTGGTGCTGAATTTGATGCACACACCCTTTGCATGGAAGGTGGAGATAAGAGGTGAAATGAGAAGAAAGGGGTTTTTTTTCCCCACTACAAATGGAAGTCCCATAAGTCTTGAAGGATTTTGAACATAATATGCTATCAGCCTCATTCCTTCTGCTCCATACACTTCACTTCATAACACTTTTTCTTGTTTTTCCAAGTTCTGCTTTCTCAGGGTTTCTTTCATTCTTTCTTTGACTCACATATAATTCAAATCAAAACATTAGAATGGCATCAGCTATTGATGTTTCTTTGTTTTTCCTTTATGGTTGGTTCTGTTATGTTTTACACTTTTTACAAGTTCCTTATCTCTTTATATCTAGACCCTTTTATTTTTTTTAAATATACAGATACTCAGCTTACTATTTGTAAAGGTTTTTTACAGACCTTAGGAACACAAATCATACTGACAATTGTCAAGCACTAGGCATTTAAGCCTCTTTGGTTTCTCTGACAATCTTATCCTTCAACTTTCAAATGCCCTGATAAGTCACCACACTGATCTCTTTTTTTAAGCATGAATAGACCATGCTTTCTTAACCTCCACATGCAGACAGTGAATAGAAGGCAGTCACTTCAGCCTTTTGTAAAGTTAGGTGGAATGCTCTAAGGGACATATCCTACTCTTTTGTGTTTAAATCCAAGAAATAGGAGCATTTTCTGAAGGTTCCCTTTCACAGAAGTACACCCAAACAAAGGAAAAAGAAAACACATGGACAAAATACACAAAAGCTACTATCAGCCCTTACAACAAAAATACAGTGATAGACTTGTGGAAAAAAAGGAAGAAGATACACTAAGCAAGCAAGTACATCTATTTACTTGCACTGATAAATCAATCACAGCTATTGGAAGGAACAATAATCTGCAGAAAGACCAGATCTCAGGGTAACTGGGAAGTCAGGTTGCTCCTGCAGAAAGGCCTTGAAAATTCCTGTTAGATTTCAGTTCCTATCTTGGACATTCTCCTAGATTTTTTTCTGATGGAAATAACCCCCAAGAAATAACTCTCATCTCAGGGATGCTGAATATTAAGACCACTAGCTTTTGACTAAGGCTCAACACTCAGTGCAGGAGAAGAAAACTATGCAGAAAAAACCTCTTTTTTTCACCAAAAGTGCTTTCCTCCATAGCTAAATCTGGGGAAATACTGATATGAAAACAATTGGCAATAATTCAGAATTCTCACTCAAGTCATATAAACAAGACAAGCATGATTTTCTGAGCTTTTAAAAGTACTTCTACGCCCTAACACATTTTTACTGTGATAATAAAAGGTCGGGCTGTTTGAAAACCAGTAGTTCTGTGGTAATTTTGCTCTAAGAAATATCAGTCTTCCAAGTTCTTCTATAGACTTATCTAGTATATTGCTGACTTTTTACTCTCTATATATTAGGTTAAAAAGGTTATTTTCATAACTTTGTTTTAGCTCAGAGCATTCCACAGGAACTACCTTTTTACTCATTTAGAATCACAATCCCTTTCATTTTAGGAACTGTGTAATGTTCTGCATTTAACATCCAAAGAGTTAAGTCTTCCTCTATTAACCAACTAATCCCCAAGTAGCACATTAGGGATCAAAAGTGAACAGCAGTACATCAGTTTAGCCATTTCAGTCATTTTCCCATTTTTGTCATTTTACCTATTTCTTTGCCTTATGGTCCCTTTTGAGTGATATTTTAGGTACCTGCACACATCTGGACTGAATTTCAATTTGGTCAGGGTTCTACACATACTGAAGCAGAGCTTTTCTATATGTATTACCATATTTGAAATGTACATTAGAAAAGAAGTAATAATGTGTGCTCACACGTCCTGATTTCTCTCTAAGGCCTCAAACCTGTTCAGAGTGGTAATCATGCCAATTGTATAGAAAGGGAAATGGAAATATAAAGCGATTATGTGACTTGCTCAAGGTCACTTGGGAATTCTGTAAAAAGTGAAACTAAACTCAAATGCCCCATGGCACACACCTATTGGGGATAACACTGAAGCAGTGAGAGGACACTCATGATTTTCAGTAGTGGCGGCTAGAAACAAGGTAGGATAGTCCACAGCATCTCATATGGCACTGGATACCTCCATTTTGCATATTTGTGCACAAAGTGAGGAGCATGCTTCTGTTTACGAACCAGAATTGCTTCCTAGACTTCCTAAGCCAACTCTACTTCATTGACCAGGCAACACTGCTTCCAAAATTAAGATGATTTTTATCATTCAGGTAGTGTTTGAAACTTAGGCTTCCTCATTTTCAGTATAAATCTTCTAGAAGTCAAAGTGGACTGAGAAATAGCCTTTTCTGGTCATTATAATACCAGAGGGTGTCTAGCCCATTCGAAATCTTCAGAGAGATTTTTTTGGCAACAGAAGTTTTTCAATTATATCTCCTGGAGCTTTATGCATTTCAAATGCTTCTATTCCTGCTGTTGAATTTCTAATAGATATTGCAAACCTTTGGCTCCATGTCCAGAATCCTTGTGCCAAATTAGACTCTAAAAGAATCTCAGGTTTAGCTGTTTAAGATGATAATGTAAACATAAGTTCGCTGCATGTTTTTGCATTTAGACTCGTGTAATTCAGGTGAATCAAAACAAAACACAGAAATCAATACTGAAATGAAAATAGAAAATGTCATAAATTTCAGTTCTTCATGGAATACGTTTTGTTCAGCCCTGCATAATGTAGGACCCATTGACCATATATATAGTGGTAATATCTGTATTTCAACCAGTTGACTAGTTTAGGGACATCTTGTATCTTGGGTTCCAATTAGAACCTCACTGTGTAACTGAGAGTTTCACGTATTTTCAGATCATCCCCTCTGCATGAACATGTTTAAAGTAGCCTCTAAGTCCACGACAATTTATGTTAGTAATCCCATGGTACCACTGTAACTGTCTTCTAATCCCCATCGGTCCCTGTTTCACCAGCTACCATTGCTAGGTCATCCTTTAATTTACACTATATAGCATCATCCATTCTGGAAATCATATTCTCTAGAGGTTCTTTTTATTAATTTATCTCAAATTCTTGCTTCAACCATACTTTGAAACATCTTTGTGTGTTTAGATAACTTAAATTCTCAATTAGATTACTTAGTAAGACAAGTGCCAGTTATAACAATTAGATCTTAATTAAAAATAAATAAAAATTAAAAATAAAAATTAAAAATAAAACACTTAAATGTGCAGTCTGCATTATTATATTCACAGTATTGTTATGGCACTGCATCATTACTGCACATATAGAAAAAACTTGCAAGACTCCTGCCTACCAATGTAAAATTAGCTTTGAGATTTAAGTGTGTAAGATATTAGAAAATATTTGTCTTGCAGTAAATTTCCTCTGCAGTGTAGCACTAATTTATTCTTAAAGAATAACATTTTCTCCTATGAAGCAGAATGAATATTCTTTAGAGGAAAACAAACGAGAGAAAGAAACAGCATATCTTTACCCTCCGCACATCTTTGCCAAATGTTTCACTGTAGCTTGTGCCCAGTATTTCAAATTGAACATAGGGGTTGGCGCCATCTTCTCTGAACTCCATAACACCAGTAAGCCCAGTTATGTGGCCCTAAGGAAATAAGTTTCAGAAATTTTAGAACAGAACGAACTTCCCTTTATAAACACTCCTCTTCATTAAAAGAATGCCAAATCTGCTCTGAACATGTTTACAGTGAACTCAAGGATGGCAATTCCACGTTCTTCAATAGCTCAAACATAGTGCCAGACAAAACACTTTTACTTTTTTATTTTGAGAAAATTACTTTAGCACTAACACATCCACTGTATATAGTGGAAAAAAAATCCATCAGGTCTTCATTGTTCACAGAGACAGACTCCAAAGAAAAGAAGTACCTTTGTGGACTGTGAGACAACAGCCCTTTCAGTCTAACTGAGGGCAGCACGTTCAGTTCTGGGGTTGAATATAAAGGCATGAACTTCAAATCCAAAAGAAAGAATATGCCTGCTGTGCTCCCAAGACAGGCATGAAGAAAAGACAAAATTTTAAGTATTATGAAAACCTCACTGTGAATGTATCACAAGTTTGATTCGGGGTATATAGCAAAGAAGCTTGAAATGACACTAAAGTTAGAATTAATTTAGAAAAAAGAATGGCATCATTAAGACTGGTCAAAGCGTGACATCAGTCTTCAATCAAACTGCATCACTTTACTAGAGCAAAACCATTTCATAAATATATCTATGGGGATTTTTTTCTGAATAATTCCTAAAGTTAGAATAGAAAAAAAATGAGTATTTTTTCCACTAGTATTTATGATCAAGTAACTTTCATACAAGAAGTTATCATGCATCTGCAAAGCTATAGTACTGTCCATACTTGGGTAATTCAACATGCTGTAAGACAGCATAACTGTTAGTGACAACTCAGCTGAATCAGATCCTTTTTGCTGTGGGCTACAGTACACAAATAGATACTAAACCCTTTTTGTGTGGGCTACAGTACACAAATAGATACTAAACAATGCTCAGTTAACTTACAAAGCTCGCTGAGCTGTAGTACATGGAACGTAAGTTTTAAACCTTATCATTTGTTGGCCCCTCAAGCTCCTTAAGTTCTTCTCTTGGGGAAATTCTTACGACGCATGCACACATGAATCTGTGTGACTCTTCCTAATCACACTACTTCCACAGAACACCACCAGTAGAACACACACCACTGGAGCCACACTGTAGTGTGTGTAATTTGTTTGTAATAAATCATTTGCTTATTTAATAGCTGTAGATCATTCCTGGTAGCTATAAATCAACTGCTTGTAATAAATCAAAGAAAAGTTGAACGGAGATCAAAAACCTCTTCAAATGCTTGTCTCAAGTAGAAATGAAACAACTCTTTCAGTTGCTCACACAATTGTGGTTTGTCTGTTCTTACCTTCTTAATAGTCTCTAGCATGGATCGTCCTCCATTCCATGGTTTAGTGGATTTCCTCATGCAGTTCAGGCTTGCCATGCTGTGCCATTTCCTATCCTCCAGTTTTCTGTGGAAAGCATTGGCCAGCATGAGCACACTGTCATATAGGTACAGGTTGGAAACCTGCAAACAATAATAAGAACGAATGAGCCTCTCTTTATGTGAGCATCCTTTCGAAGAAACTGTAAAAAACAGCAAAGAAACAGAACAAAAGAAGACATAAGTACAAACTAAAAGCTGAATACGTTGGACATGTTCAACAGTCAAAGCAGTTCAGACAAGTATCAGTGCTCACTCCCACCTCCTTTCCTGCTTGGCACCTGGGCCTTTCTGGCTAAGGGGCTCTGGCACAATTGCACTGCCTCTGCATTACACACACCACTGCAATGCAGTGCTGTAAAGACTAAAGACATCGCAGTTCAAATATAAACTCAAGGAGTGCAGCTATCTATCAATGAAAGACAAGGATTGCTACTTTGTCAGCCCTTCTAGCAAGGAGACAAAGATAGAATGGAATTAAGTTCTTGTTCTTTTTGTTTATTTGAGCAATCTCTTTGGCACTTTCTTGCACAGTAAATATAAGACTAATGCAGCTGTTTAGAGCGTAGGAAGTAGAAATGATAGTATTATTTTGGTGTTATCATCTATCTCCACCAAATATATGGGAGATTTGTTACTGTTCTGCGTTCTCTGGAGCGACGCCACACTAGTAATGCTTAACTATGACTTTCATGTTTCAAACCAAAACACAGCCAGCAATATAAGATGCGATCTTTGACATGCAGCAGTATCCATCTACCCACCGCAAGGAGTAAAACTTTAACAGTCAAAGTTGGTTGACAGAACTGATTTAAAAAAGAATAATTAGATATTCTCCATCTGTTTCCAGAGTTTACATGCACTCTTCTTCAAACCTCTGCATAGATTCAGGGTTACTGATGTACTCTTTACTAAACTCAAATCTCAAGTTAGCACCAGTTGCAAGATACAGCTGCTTCATTATTATTATTATTATTACTACTATTATTATCATTGTTGTTGTTGTTATAATAATCTCATAGCTTTACTCATGGTGATCCCAGAATTTCTTTTGGATTTCACTAATTCACCACGGAAATGCCTAGAGACGAGGAAAGGGCTACATCTGGAAGTTAATGCAGCTGCTTACTTCCTATTAAAATGTCACTCAGCTGTGAAAGCTTAAAGATATATTAATGTTGCATCACTTGCTCCAAATAAAATTCTGATATCTTAAGATCCTAATCTTCAGAAACAAAATGTTTCATGTTCCATAATCTGGAGTCTGACATAAATTGAGAACCTAGGCACTTTGAGAAATCTTCTATAAGTAAATCTGAACAAAAGATATATATAGAGAGAGAGATCGTTTTGAAGCAATCAAAATAGGAAAGAAATGCAAAAATGAGGATGAAGATATTCACTTATTTAAGTGACTAAATATAAAAAGAGATCTTAATGCAAAACTAATGCAAACGCCATGAGATACTATCACAAAGAACCTCTCCCACCTGGCACTGCCATCATCCTTTCCCTTCTTTTCTTTCCAGCCTTCCGAAACAAGTAGTTCACATTCCCTACATTTGTTATTTTATCCAGTTAACCTTTTTCCTTTTAAAACAGTTTCCAAAGCAGCTACTTTCCAGACTTCCTCTCTTTAAGAAAAGTAGTTAAAGAGTTAGTAAAAGTCCCAGCAACGAAGCCTCTTCTGCTCAGCTGCATTTGTCTCCCTACTCTGCAGATATTTTCTGAACAACTTTCAAATAAAAAACACAAGTGAATCATTATTCAACAGGGTGTTTTTCATCTTCTGTGTTAAGCTACAAAAAAAGCCCCAAACCAACCAACCAAAAAAATCAAAACAAAACTCCAAACCCACAAAATAAACTACTCCAAACCACACGCCACAAACCCCATTGCTTAGAAGTAGACTTCACATGGACAAGAAAAAATGCCATTTTTTATTGGCCATCATGATCCTCTTTGCTCCCCATTGACTTTGATTTTACATTCTCACTTTTAACTGACAACTCCTTGTGTGTTGCCTTGGAACCCCCACAAATCACAGATATTTCACGTTTTTGCAGTCTAGCACTGCTTTTTCAGTTCTGGAAAACTGCAGTCTCATTCCCCAAACCAGTTTGCTTGGTTTACTAGCAGAGAGCCCTGGGACAAAATATAACATGTACTTGCATACACTGCTTTCCTTCTCTTTCTACTTTTCAGAGAAGCTGACACAGTTCTATATATAGTGGACTGAAAGTTTGACAGAACTGCCTTTGAGACCCTCAGCCTCCATGACTATGCATCCAATCCAAACTACCTTATGCCATAGAGTGAAACAAAGCAATCTCGTGTTTACCAACCTGATCCTCATAGTTTGGTTAGACATAGACAGATCTTATCACCACTGCTTTGCTAATTTCTTTTGAAAGAATGATATAAACTGCATGAAAGGGTCTGCAAAACAGAACTTTCCCACTACTTGAGTCCTTCTTAAATCTGGAGATATGTACCAACGAGAAGAAAATGTTGCAGAGAACACAGCAAGTTAGTTTTTGACATGGAAAGAATATTCTGCACGTGCTGTTGTACTTAACCATTGCTATTTAGCCACTCTAGTTCTGTTCTACTGAAAGCCTCATCCAAAAAATGGGTAAATGACTCTTTCCAATCAGCAAAATTCCTTGTTTTCATTTAATCATACTCTGAGTATTTACTCCAGTAAAAATGACACACATACATCACTACATTTTATCCCCTACTCACTGAAGACTCAGTATCCTGTAGACGACTTCTATTGACACAATCAACATGTCTTTTTTTAGAATAGAAAACAGGCAAGCTAGGAAAAAAAACAGTAGCAAAACCTCCACAACCAAGACTGGATTTGTAACATCAAGGAAACTGATTCTCCTTTATTTTAGTATTATATTTGTTCAGTTTGCTAGTTAAGCCATAAATTAACACAAAATATAGAAGTCCATGCTATTAAGGGCAGAACCCTTTAAAACTTATAACGTACAACCCAAAGCATCTGGTTTCACACAGTGGTCAAAATTCACTTTATAAACAGAGTGGTTATTTAAAAAAAGAGAAAGTAGGATGCGCACAGGGTAATGTTGTTTTGCTAGTCCTCTAGGTCAATAATCGCTTCTCTGAAGTGCAAAAATAATCAAGAACAACCAGATATATCCTGTTAACTTAGAAAATAATGTCATTTTGATCTTTCATAGCGTGCAGAGCAAAACCCAGCTCCTGAACATCCACCGTAGTATAGACTGAAAGACATTGTCTAATCCCAAATGGATTCCAAAGCTTCTAGCTTTGTGCTAGAAGAAAGAACTACAGAATCTGGTCTAATCTGACATCTGAGTAGTGTTGTGTGAGTGTTGCTGAACAGTTGACTAGAGTAAGATATATGGTTAAATTACTGTGAGGTATCTTTTTACGTTCCTTTTTCCTAATTATTTTCTGATGTAGAAAAATAAGAATACCAAATATCGCAGATACACTCCTGTTCTCAAAATAATATTCACTTTCTACTTTAACTCATTATGTATGTATTTTCTTGTAGAAAAAAGTTACTTCAAAGAAGACAGAAGTTCTGGCTTGATCTTACAGTAAATCCAAGGCTATAATCAAATCTTTTATTTTCTATTATATCCATTTTAACACAGCAAAATCTCTGCATATATACTAGTTTGTATTTGCAACATGAGTTTGCTGTATCCTCCAGAACAGTAGTGCTGGGAAAAGAAAATATAATTCAGGGAACAAAGTCTGTATAGTCTTGTTACTGCAACTACAGATGCATTTTAATTTTCAGCTCACTATCAAACTCCCTCTGAATACAAACATGACCACTGCAAAGGAATTTGGGACAAACCCGAAGGAACAGCTTTACTCTGTTTGTACCAGTGCTGTCAGAGACATGGGAAAACAGTAAATTTAAAAATTAGTCTTCAGGTAGTGTTTAGAATTGGTAGCAAAGCAAAGAAGAAAAAACAAGGTGATGTTCTTGGCTACTTTGGGTTTTCCAAGCTCTGGAGCATTTTTTATTTCCCCTGTTTATGCATTCACAGGGGAACAGAGGAGGGAAGGAAATATATATCTGCCTTCAGCATTTCCCTCCATGTAACAAAAACTCCTAGACTACAACAAAGTGCTTCATTTCTGTCCTATTTAGCAGAAGAAATAGTACTTTTGAGTTCCTCTTTCACTTCATTGCTGAGAGCTGCAGGAGTTTGAGGTATTGTGACTGAAATGCTTTTTGATCTATCTTCTTTAAGAATGATGGTGACGTTTCATCAATGTATTAAAGAGTATGCTCTATACGTGAGTAATTTTAGGGATGTTCTGGTATATCTTCTGAAAATTATTCTAGACTTTATGAATCTTTATTCTACAATGAAGAAAAAATCCACTATACACTAGTAGAGCAGAGCAAAAATTTTCAATGAGAATGTAAATCTCTCCTTATCATGTTATTAAATGCCATTTTATAGAGGTTTTTATGTGAATTTCATGAGATTTTCCAGAGTGATTTTACTTTTCAAGTTACATATGAAGATAGGTTTTAGCTCCTTCAGAGGCACTAATCACAGACAAGTGCTCTTCTGGGAAGGCCAGAAAGCCACAAAGACTGACCCCAACTTCTGAGCTGCCAGCAGAGCTAGAACTCTCTACAGACAAGACTGCTGAAGAGACGGAGACAACAATCTGACACCCAGATGCCACTGCTTCAAAAAAATCATTCCCAAGCTGGGCATCTGTACCCTGCTGCTGCCAGAATCACCCTGCGAGGGGCCAAAAGCAGTCAGCTTCAAGGACAAAGCAGATGGAAGAGGGGTTTGGACCGAGCACAGCCTGCCAGCAGCAGCAATGCTTGCTGCCCGGGGACCTGATATCATTGTGTGTGCATATGCACACACCAGCATGCCCTAAAACTGTGCTTCAACTTTCAAAGTTCAAGTGCTGCCAAACGCAGCTACGCGCTTGTGTCTCTAATGACAGGACGCGTCTTACCCGGGGCAGGGAAGATCGATGTTTTACTGTGGTATAACAGCGTGCTTACAAGGATATTGTTAGAGAGGACAGACTGAAAATTTGACCTATTTCTTTTTCTTAGTTTGCACAGCCCATTGTGAGACTTTGAGTGAATGCCTATGTTTTAAACACATGCTTCACTGCTCATAGAGAACAAAATCACAGTCGGCAGTCAAGTATTCATGAGAAAATGAGAGTCAAAAATCCATGTTCATTAAAGACACAAATGTCAGCGTCAAACTTCAAAAGGGCTATTTATTAATCACCAAGGCAAATGAAAGCCTGAATAAAATTGACCTAAAACCACAGAAAATCAGACCCCAGTTCAAGCCTTCTGACACTAAGGAATCTAACTAGACTATTATTTGGTGGTTTGCCCATTCCAGTGCTAAGTATCTCAAAGAATGGAGCTTCCAAAGATTTTTTCAGAAGAATGCACTCTTGGACACTTTGTTTTTTAATTGATAAGCACCTTTTCCTCCTTTATTACTCTTATCCCTTTTTACTGAGTGACACATCTCACAACACTTTTCCCTATATACAGTTTCTATTCTCTGAATGCTCACTGTCCTTCAGCTATTTATTATGAGTATTTATCATAATTATGAGTGTTTTCTTACTCAGTACATTTTATAACAAGATGTAAACCATAATACAAGAGCTGAATTGCCCTGTAATGCTCAAGCTTGTTAGCTGCAGGCATTGGCTTCACTCACTAAACCTCTCAAGAATTTGGCACAGCTAATGCTAACTGTCCAGGGAAAGTCTAGCAGGAGACACTTGATAAAGAAAACTGAGTAAGACAAGAGACAGACAGGAGAACAAGAGGCAATACTGGAACTTCAAAACAGAGTATAAGATTATAATTTTAAGCTACCTCATTTATAAATAAATATAGGTGCAAATTAGGCTTCAGAGGCAATAAAAAAATGAAAAATGGAGGTATTGACCCTTTCCTCTAGCCACTATTGTCTGCTCCCTGATAGAGCGCTGAATAAAAATTCAACGAAATAATCATGCACATGGGGAACTCCAGTAGTCAGAAGAGATGGTCTGAGCAGAAAGGAAGAGCATTCTCCAGAATGAACCTGGGGTTCCAGCCTCCAGAGTGCTCACAATCCCCCCACCCCATGGCAAGAAGTCACCCACAGTTATTCAAGGTTTTTTTAAACAATTCTTCTTCTAACGCACCTTGTATAAAACACGTCATCCGTCTTCAGGGAGGAATTATGCTGGAAAATGAGCAGTAAAGTCAGTTCAAGGGTATTCCTCTTTCATAGGGTACTCAGGAACAGTTTCACTATGACTGAACATCTGGGTGAAAGTCCACATTAAACTTTGCCAAAGAGACATGCAGATGCAAGGGCTTAATCAGTATTTACTACCCTCAGTAGCGCTTAACAGTTGCGTCATAACAGCAGTGTAAATCCGCAGGATCAGGCCCTTAAGTTTAGGCAGCCAAACACATATCCAAAATTCCACTTACAGTTGTCAACTGTAGACATTCTTGAAGAGAATACAGTTCATAAACAAAAAGGGTCTCTGTAGGAAGAACTATTAAGAGATGCCTACAACCATATCTGATGGTCAAGCCTCTAAAGAATGAAATTTTTACACAGGGAGAAGTGTAGCTGTTTCAGTGAATACCCTCGCAAACTCCTCAAATATATCATCATCAAAGTGATGCCTGGAACAGTTATTCATAGAGAGGCTGGACTCTGAATCTTGTGAGGAACAATCTCATTAATTTGGGTACAGAGTTTGTTGGGGTTTTCTTTCTGCCTTTTCAATCTTACTGTATATTTTGGACCATGCTAAATGATTTCAGATACACTGTGTCCCTGTAATACATTTTAATATAAATAGATTCTCACATAGATTGAATTTATTAACTATATAAATGGCAAATAGGGGAAAAAAACCAAAGTGTAATGGGAATTACACTTCTAAAGAGAAATCTTTCTTCAAAAATATAAATAGAGAAATGTGATTTTGAGTTTAAGAACATAATAACCTGAAGAAAGACAAAAGAACTTCATCAAAATTGAGTTTGTAGACAGGCTTCAAGACTAATATTTAAAGGGAAAGATTTTGGAAAGAAGCAGGTTATATATTAAAATTAATTAAAATTAAGTCTTTAAGATGACATCTGAAATAATCGAAACAGTGTCATAGTGGCAATCCCACTAAACACCATTCAAATGCCATGGAGAGATACCTACTAAGTCTATCCAGGACTAAATGGATTTAAAAGCTTCAGTATTCTCTCTCTGGATGAGATGGCCCAAAACACAGGACACTCATTAACAACAGAAGACAGCAATTTCCACACAGTCTTTTTTCCACCTACAAAAAAGTAAGAGAGACGGACACAGAAAGTCATATATGAAGAAGAAGGAAGAGATAAATGTAGTCTTCTGAAGTCAAATAAAATGTCCAAGACAGGAAAATTCATAAAGCTTTTTCTCCAGTTGAAGCAAAAACCCAGATGGGTATATAAAACGTGAAAAAATAAAGGCATGCGCAAAAATTTGACAAGTGGGTTGATGGAATAAGATTGGATTTCCACAAAGCATTCTGAACAGATGAGTTTTTGGATGAGCTTGCAGAACAGCCCGATCTTTAAAAGCCTTGTCAGAATGCCAAACTGAGATGATCACCCACTGAAAAACAACTTTCCAGGATATGGTACTAAAGACACCGAGAACAAAATTGTTCTAAAAAGATTTTCATTAATTTAGCTAGAACAAAGTTAATAATCCCTGACGTAAATGTTACTTTCTTTACTGGCTTGTTAAAAAACATTCATTTCCCCCCCATAAAAATCTTATAGCTGGAAGCTGACAGAGATTACCTTATTCTTCTTCAAAGTCATTAAATAAATAACTAAGCAACAATAGTTGGTAAGTTACCTTGACAACAAAGAAGTATTAATATGAGATTGCCCAAGGGAGAATGAGCCAGGGATTTCCAAACTGTGGTGTTAATCAAACTTCTTCAAAACAACGCAAGGACTCAGAGATGGCAGGCGGTCACTGCCTCTGGTGGATTCATGCAGCCTGACACGATGCTGGGAGCTACTGCAGCCTCTGGCAACAGGGATAATTTAGTGATGTACTTCTGCACAGAGAAAGGTCAAAACTATTTTTTCAGCAAGAAAAAGGAAACAGAAGATTGGAAGAACCTGAATTGCAGGATGATTAATAATATGTCAGTCATACTTGGAAATTAATCTGAGCCGCATGCCTGCAAGGTGTATGTAAGATGTTTTAGCAAAGCCTACGAAGAAAAAAGCAGCTATAGAACGCTCTAGGTATAACTGCATATGCTAAAAGAATCCTGTACAAAATCTGTAGAAACTTACAGATAACACAAGATACACTGGGGGCAGCTAAATTGAAAGATTTCACATATGCCCTTCTCCTTTTATGATACTTCATTCCAGTATGACTGGACACGACAGCTACGGAATCAACTTCCTGAAGGCAAACTTTGTATCTCCAAGCTTTTTTATATCTCTTTCTTGTTTCTAAGTTCATAGAAAAGGAATTAATGGACAAAGCTTAACATTACTGTTCCATTCACTTAAAGACAGTTTCTAAAGTGGTATTATGTTTCTGGAAGATAGAAACTCAGAATGCTTTGCTTCCCAAAACCCACATTTTGGAATCAGCAGGAAGAGGGTCCTTCCTAAAGGATCCTTAAGGGTTAAATTTAGCAACAGGGCACGAGGCTCTTTATGCTAGCAAATGTTACTGTTCTAGCAAATAAGAACTTGCTCAGAAAAGTCTGTTAAGCCCTTCAGGTCAGTCTCTGCATTGGATTATACATAAACCAGCACAGACAGCAATGCTCAAAATCCTGCTGTAATGTAAGATTCTTCCCCGATGAATAATTTGTCGGTGCAGATAGATAATTTTTTCAACGTATTGGAAATTGCTTTGGACCTCTGAAATGAATGGCCTTTGTTCTCATGCAGCATACCTCAGAGTTACTAACAAAGAGCAGAAGTGGATTTCCTTTCTAAGCAAAACAGGCATGGACTTTCCTCTGTGCAGAAAGAATAAACCAGTGCTTATAAAGACAGTGGATGTGATTGGTATTTCCTGAACTTCACCACTGCTATGACAGAACCAGAGTCAGCAGAGGTTCTCGTCAACATCCATGTTCCTCCCTCAGAGAATTTCAGTCTCTGCAGTTACAACTTCTTAGTAGGGCACAAATAACTAAACCAAACTAATCCATGTTCCTTGGAAAACCTTGACCTACCCGTTTCTCTTCCTGTGAATTCCCTTTCCTCTCCTGGTTTCCTATAAGCTCCACATCTGCCTCTTCAGAAGCTCTTCCAAGCCAGTACATGAGCTCCTTCTGGAAGGACCCCACCACTGTGCCTTCCTGATCAGGCTGAAGTAGCCCAGACTTCCAACAGCCTCCTCACCGAGTCTTTTCTAGACTCACTGTAACACACAACCCGCATGCTTGCCAACTCTCAAGGTCAGCCACTGTGTCCTCACTCAATCTGTCTCATGTTAAAACTAAATTTGCAATAAAAGGTTCTATCAGGCTTATATTCTCAGTCTCACTAAAGTTTCCAGCTTTATCCAATAGCTTCAACAGTGATACTTATGAGACTCTTAACAGTCGAGTCCCATTGAAAGTCCAAGACCTGCGTTTCTAAATTATTGCACTACCCTTAGAAATAACACCTAAAATTATACTTAAATTACTCCAAGAAAAATCCTGATATCTAGGATAAATTGCCAAGAAATCTCGAGGTGTTGCTTATACCAGAGTCAAATCTGTTACCAGAATCTGGAACTTGAACTAGTAGTGCGTATTTCATACGCTCAGACAATTATCAGACTTCTAAGATTATTAAAATAGGACAGATTGAATACATCAGCTGGATTCAGTCCATTTAACTAAATATGAAATGCTCTACAGTCCAATACCTATCTGACTTCTGTTATCCTCCCAGATTAACTCTTTCACAACAGATGTCTAATAGTCATAAATATGATAAGCAAGCAGTAATACCACAAGACTATGATAGCACAGCTTTTACTTTTTCCAAATAGAAAGATTCTTAAGAGAATTAAATATGCAAAATGAGCTTGGAGTTAGTGCAACAACTCGCTGGTGCTTCATGGACACAACATCACACCTAAAGCACTCAGTCCTGGAATATAAAACAAATAATTAAGTCAGGAAAAGTTGCCCAAAGGTTACAGGCTCAGATTTATATGTACTCATTTAACTCTTCCTCTGAGGTAATACAGTCACAGAAAACTCATGTCAAATTCCAAAGACAGAGACTTTTCTGTTGGGCAGAGCTACTGACCTGCAGCATCTGAAGATAGCCTTCTTGTGGATCACACAGCAGTGATGATATTCGGTGATTGTTCCTCATGCATCTCTGATTGTTGTCTCTTGAGAGAGGGAAAATTTGTCGGATAACTGTCATCCTCCCCAGAGCACTATGTACCAACTCTAGTATTTCATTGTCAGTGATTTCCTGTGAATGGAGACACAGTCTTTTACAAATACGTATTTGTCCAGACATTTTATATATTCCTTTTCTTATTGGGTAAATGTTTTTAACAGAGAATAGAAGAAAAAAGTTACAGATGCACATGCTTAGTCTGGGTCAAATGTTCTTATTTCATGTCAAATAAGAACAATGGTATTTTCTTAACACATCATCTGAAACTGAAGAAAACAGCTTAACACAGTACCACTTATCTTGCCAGTACTAACACACTGCAGAGACAGTTCCTCATAGAGGAACACCAAGATGGTCTCAATAGGTTTCTAAGTGAAAAACAAGAGCCTTCAAACTGAATTTATATAGAAAGAATTTTGGTCTAACAGAACAGAACTCCACTACATCCTCAGAATAAAACGACAAATGGAAAACCGTCTTGAGGAAATATAGACCTTACACCTAAGAACAATGCTACAAGAAAGTACTTTTCCCTTAAGAACAGAAGATCATTTCTGCAGACTAAACCTGATCATGACTCAAGGGAGTATTTTGAGGTTATCTGCATTGGGAAATAAAAAATAGGAGAAATCTCATGGAAGGGATCGACACATTTAGGAATGCAAGATTCTGTACAGAGAATAATTTGGGACAAGACATAAGGAGATCTCAAGGACAGGCTGCTCTTTTTTCCAGACTTTGCACTGTTTAAAGTTTCTTTGCAGATCTTCCCATTTCCTCCTAATCCATCCTGGACAGAGACTGCATCCACTGCCCTTAAATTGCAACTGAAGCCAACTCAATTACATACTTTCTATATTTTATATCTTAAAAAAGCCAAAACCCCAAACCTTCTTTTTTTATCCCACGATAAATAGTTTGAAAATCATGGGCTTAGCTGACCCCAAAATCATAACAGCGGTACAGCTTGTGATGGCTATTTCCTGCCAGGAGTTCACTGTGAGGAAGGACAAGGAGCAGCACCATTCACTCTATTTGTTTCCCCAGGCACTTCCTCTGCAGGGAGCTGCTTTACATCCCAGCTCTGTACCACTGCCATCAGCAGCATCTGCAGGTCACACCAGCCCATCTCCAGCACACACTGGCTGCACAGCTGGGCCAGCTCATGGCCTTTGCCTGCAGAGGGCTGCTCTATAATTCATGTTGCTGTAGTTACTGAGTCAAGAGGGCCCACACATTGTGATGTGCCATCAGCAGAAGTGAACCTGACCTCATATTTTTAACATTCAAGAAAAAGTAAATTTTGTTTTCTTGCTGTTTTCTCTGTCAAGCTGTGAGTGAAATGACCATGGGGTTATTATAATTACTTGTTATGGTTGACTAGTACCGTAGCTTTGGCTCAATTTAGTTCTTTGCCAATTTCTCATCACTTTTTAGGAATATGAATCTTTAACTTTGCAGAAGGTGAAATTCATTGCATTAAGAACAAACCAACTGGCATAGCATGAAAACAGAATATCTGGAAATAAATATATACTTATAGAAGCCAAAGATTTTGAGGCTTAATAGAAAATGCTGGGTGGCACCTGTAGCCTTGCAGGGACACACTAAAGGAGAGCCATGGGCTCTACAGATCCTGCCAGACTCCTGCATTGGATTTCTCTTCTATGGGACTGAGAGGCGTTAAAGCCACAAAGAAGTACTGAGGCTGCAGTCTGAGGGAGAGACAACTTTATGGGATAGCTTTAACTCATAACACCCAGAGTTGCATCCCTTGGCAGGTAAACTCAGACTGAGTAGTTGAAAACAGGAAAAAAATGATCATGTATCACCCAGACTGTCAGTTCACCTCACGCCGCACACACTTTATGTCCTCCTCAAGCGAAGCACAAAGACGTTTTATAAGCTAGGTCAAAATGCTTGACCTGAGACATCTAAGCCTACATGTAGCAGATCAGAACTGCTTCCTCTGTGGGCCTTCCATAAATAAGGCAGTGGAGGAGATCAATTACATTAGACACATCAACTCAGGTTCTTCCCACTTAGCTACAGGTGCCAGATAAGTCCCAAATGTAAAAGGCTAGTTACTGTACAGCCAAAGAAGGGAAATGGAAGCCTCTGAGGGGAGGATAAATCTGCCTCTGGAAGTGCCACCTTGTCCTATGTGGACAGCTGACAGTAGCTAAATCCTTTCGTACCTCGGTTCAGATTGTAACACCAAGGGGAACAAAGCTCCTGTTATTTCTTTCAGCTGATGGGACATTTATACTTGCAAATGATCTAGAGTTTAGAAACTGGGTTCGCTTTTAGAAACATGAAAGCACAGGAAAAAACAGTTCTTGTCAGAAGAATAGGGAACGAAAGGTCTATGTCTGCCTTTTTGAGCTGGTGCTCTAAAGGCTAAGGGTAACTATGGGCCTTTCCACACCAGTTCACAGGGCAGCACAGACACAGGCAGGTCCAGGAGCAGAAAAGCGTGGTGGAGTGCCTGAACTGCCGAATACAGCAGTCACCATCATCCTGCACTGGAGCAGTCAGCCTGTGGCTTCTTTGGCCAGGGGACTGCACCCCTTCCTCTTGCCCAGCATGGGCAAGCCCTGCAGACCCATTTCCAGAAAGCTCACAGTCCTGGCTTGTCAACACATGAAACCTTAAATGTCACATGCAGAAAGCTAACCTGTGTTCTGACTGTGATAATTACAGGGGGAAAAAAAAAATGAAGAAAAAAAAACAGTCAAAAAAAGGAAAAACAAGGATAGGTGAAGCTGGCTCTTACTTTTACACCCATGAAAACATATATTGAAAAATAGTTCTAAGCCTTGGAGTCGGGGGAAAAATACTTCACACTGTTCTTACAATAAAGTCTATTCGTTTTATTATTTATTTAGAAGTAACGCACTTTCTTTCCTGTACGTGATAGGAAAATTTTCTTTGCACTATGGAACTGACAGCTAAGCAAATAACGTAATTTGGTCCTAGAAGGTTGGTTTTTTTCAAACAAACATAGCCCAAATTTCCAATCTTGTTCTAGGATCATTACACAGCATTAGACAGCACACAGTAATTACCAATCATACCATGCATGAATGCTGTATTCTAAGCAGAGCTTATCAGCTGTTTTCTTCAGGCAAGTGCTCCTCGCGAAATTCCAAAGCACATGCCTGCTTTTGGCTTCCATGATGTTGTTACTGTAACATGAGGTAAATATTTACTTAATATAGTTGGTGGCTTCTGCTTGTTTCAGGGCTATGTTTGAGGGAAAGTTACAGAGTGACTATCACTTGGGACCTTCAATAGCAGTTTCACACTTGGGCCTCTAAATATTGAGTTTCTTGAATGAAGGTGGATGGAGAGCACTTTACCTGGCTGGATATCAGAAAAAAGTTCTTCACAGAATGAGTAATCAGGCATCGTAATGGCCTGCCAAAGAGGTGGTGGATTCACCATCCCTGGAGGTTTTTAAAATAAGACCGGATGTGACACTTAGTGCCATGATCCAGTAATCATGATAGTGTTGGATTAAGGGTTGGACTTGATGATCTTGAAGGTCTCTTCCAACCCAGATAATTCTATGATTCTATGATTCTATGATTCTATGATTCTATGAAAAGATGTTATTTTATCTATAGAATCATATATTTGTTCGGGGTTGGAAGGATATTAAAGAACCTGCAGTCCCATCCCCATGCCATAGGCAGAGAAACCTCCCACTGGATCAGGTTGCTCAAAGCCTCATTCAGCCTGGCCTTGAACACCTCCAGGGATGGGGCACATCCTGGATTTTTCCTTTACTAAGGGAAACAATTTGGCTATTCCAAAAATTTCACGGGGCACTTTATTTGGGTAGGCAGGCATAAGCGTAACACTGCCTGTTTACTCAGGCCAGTTAGTAGCAGCGTTCACTGCCCGACTCAACACCGAAAAGTTATTCCTATAAATACTGTGTTTTCACTCTTCAAGAATTTGTGGCATTCATTTATCTATTTATCTGCACACAAATTTAGGTCATTGGGAGAATTCATGTATCTATTTATTTATCTGCACACAAAGAACTCCAGTGAGTTTGTAATACCTTGCCATATTGCTCAGGGGAGTAGTTAAATCTGCTCTAGTTGTGCTCAACTATCATAACACACATTGCAAAATGAGACAATTATGTTTCACATTACAATCTCTATTTTCCTAGAGGTAATGACAGAAAATTATAAATTTTAATGACATTAATAATTTAAAGAACCAAAAGAGATTTCCAGAAAGCACATCCCTGAGAAAACCAGAGAATTAAACTGAATGGCAATGAGGACAAGGATGCTGATGGAGACAAGATACAGATTTATGTAGGTTTTTTGTATTAGGATCAATACTGTTTGTTGGGTTATTATAGTTCCCATGAATCTGCTATGTACATCTATAAAGGGACACTTTTTCACTTCTTGAAATCCAGAAAACATCCTTCTATTAGCAATTTTTTAAAAAGTTCACAACAGCTTACCCTGTAGATAGATTTATTCAACTTTAACATTATGCTATCTTCTCTGCATCCCATACGAACGAGATACACACACAAGTATATATATAGGTTAACCCCTAAGGCAAGGGCACAATCCATTTTCACAGCACAGAAAACATTCTAACACAAATCTGCATGACCACCTGTCCAGCTCCCATCCTCACCATCCTCCCATACATCCAACGCTACCTCACCTTTCTTCCTTTTACCTGATGCTCCTAAAAAGTTCTACAGGAATGTATTTATAATTTAATTGAATTAGCTCTGTTTCTAGATCTAAGGACTCTGCATGACTATCGAGAAGTCTTTCTCAGATGGCAGTGAGTGCCTAAAGAGTAAAAGATCCTCTGATTTAACAATATATTATTCCATACTAAAAAATAATTATCTCAGAAAAAAAAATCAAAAGCACACAAACTGGTCACGATCAAAAGCTGGGTGAAACAAACAAACAAAAAAAAGCCACTGATTTTAATGTGGATTTCACTGATAAAACAACTGATAAATCGTTGCTCACCTAACCTTGCTCCTAGCTGAATAAGACTAGTTCCATACAATTCAACAGCATTAGAATTAGGTCAATTCTGAACCCTACAAATTTCTTTGAGCAGGATGCAGGTACACATGCAGTACAATTTCATACCTTTCAGGCATGTATAAGAAAATTACCTAATTTTGCAAAAATAAGTAAATAAATGAAAATTCTGCAGTGTCAATGATAGCATCTAAATGGAGAGAAGCAAGATTTCTTTGGGTAAGTAATTATAAATATAGAGTACCTGGAATAAAATTGGAATAAATTCTAATGGTAAATTATTAAGTTTAGCATTGAAATATGTAATTTGCTAATCTTAGGAAATTTTCCACATTGTGTTCCTTGTATTTCTATTCAAATTTTTTTACTTTTTATACTCTGTGCTTTTTTGTATAATTTGAAAAGAGCGTAAAATGCTTGCCCTACTTGCATTTGTAAACTATCATTAAGAAGTCTGCTTTTTTTTAAGAATAATGAAGGCATGGGGGATTATAAAAGGTTTATTAACTCCTTGTTATCAGAGTAAACACAAACATCATGACGCAGACAGGTGCTTTAAAAAAACCACAATCCTTTGGCACTTCCATATGTAGAGAAAGACGTAGCAGAATTCCAGTCTATCACAGTCCTGCTCTACCCAAGTAAAAATGAAGCCATAACAATTTGCATAGGCTCATGGATATAACTGTTGATAACCCAAAATGCATGTGATCTAGGAATTCCTGGGAAAAAAAAAAGAGAAATATTTCACAAACAAAAGTGAGGAACAAAACCTGCACTGATAAGGGATCTTTCTTCTGAAGTCATAAGTTTCCCCAAGATTACTTGTACAAGCCCTGTGCTAGGGAGACACTTTTCATCATGTGTTATCTAACACCTTTCTACATGTTCCCCTTGGGGAAGGAAGAAGTTTGCTGATATATACTTTATCTGATAATTACTATTTTATTTTCTGCTCATTTTCTCAACCTTTGAAAAACATTTTAAAGAGGAAAATAAGAAAGAATTGCCCAGATGATAGCTGAGAAACCATTTGATTCTCACGTCAAGAGGATAACTATGGATATAGTGAGCATGTCTGATGTGATGAAAGGAAAGAAAATGGCTATTGGCAGAATCAATGGAGCTGCAGGATAGAAATGGAAGTACATCACACCGGGATAGAAATGATGGGACAATTTCTTGTCCCTCATGTAACAAATTGCCTCCTGCAGATAGTGAAACAGTGGTGAAGAGAAACTTATGAAAATAGCAGAAATAAGAGAATTGAGCTAACGCCCAAAAAAGAATTAGCAGGAATGTGTTTTGAGCAAGTACTCTGAATGGGGAAAGGAAAAAGCACCCGTGATCTTTTTCTGCACTTTGTTCTGATCACCTAGGTTGAGTTTGGGAAAGTTTTATTAATCAGTTAAGATCTAGAAATCTATCTGCTGGCAGCAACACCAGCATCATTTAGAAAGTGTCATCTGTCCAAAAAGGAAGAATAAGGTCAACAACCACTGACTAAAATTTCTGACCCGCATTCAAGTGATGTGGAAAACACCATCTCAACATAGTTCCCTTAAGTCCACTCTGGCACTCTAACTTTCTGTATACGGACAAAATGTGTACTCTGGCTATACTTTAAAATCTTCTTCTGACTTCTCCCACAGAAATTACAAGACCTGTTCTTCCTACTTCACTTCTCCCTTCTCCTTCTCTTCCACTATGAGGGCTTCTTCTCACAAGTATCATTGTAGTTGAGAAGAATTGAACCAAATACTTTACAGCTGTAATTGCTATAGTAGCTTCTCTGTGCTTACTGCCTCCGAGTTTTCAAAACTTGGACCTTTTCTGTGGTTTGAAAGCAGAAAATATCCAAAAGCATCCTTTCTGAATGTTAATTAGAGTTTAATTTTATTCTTCAATTAAAACTTACAAGAAACACGGGTGCTTCCTAACTACTGAATACTTTGCTTTCTGATGGATTTGGAATCTGTGTAATACTCTATAGCTTCGTGCTATTTATTTTGGACTTCTAACTGAAAACAGATTATCACCAATAACAAAGTGGTCCCAGATTTTTATTTTTAAATGCATTTCTGGTTAGCACTGTACATAAGAAGCAAAATGAAGTTATCAATGACTTTAAAAAGTCCTACTTATTAAACTCAGGTTGGTACAAGAAGATCAACCAGCTTACTATATTCTGTCAATAAAAAAGCATCTTTGATTTTGCAACAGCTGTCACTGTACCTTTCTGCTACCCACTCTGCAGTATTGCAGCATTTGTTGTTTGGTTGATTTTTTTTTGTTTGGTTGGTTTTTTTAAAAAACAGGACCAATAACAGCACAAGATTTTCTTAGTGATAAAGAAATGAGCCCCTATTCAGCCTTAGACTCAAGCTACTCTACATAGCATTAAACTACATGTTGAATTGTGCTATACAGAAATGCAGCCACCTACTGTGCAGACCCCATGAACTCACAAAGACACTGGAAACTCTGCTAACGTATCTACCAGGACAATCAAGAGCATGATTCCTCCCTCCTCTCCAACGTGCAATTCCGGAAACTTCACAATAGTGCAAGAAAAATGCAATGAGAGAGTGCACACCACTGTTATTTTGCAAAATAAAAAAGTTTTGCTGAATTAGAAAGGACTCCTGCCTTCAAGTGCCCTGTTGTGGCAAATACCCACACGAATTGGTACCTAACCTATAAGGAGGGTTCCCCCCACCCCTTCCTACACATTACCTGATCATTTAGACAGCGAAGAATTAATGTAATGAAATTTTCACTACTTGTCCCAACTATTTCCACTGCTTCAGTCTGAAAATTTAGAAGTGAATATTGTTTGGTTTTCAGCATTTGTTATTCCATATGGTACACAATGTGGTAATTCTATGGCTAAAAAATCAAGGTAATAAGTTACTTTGTGTTAAAAACAACTAGTCCTTTTTATCTGAACTGATGAGGGTTAATCCTAATCAGTTCAATGGAAAAGTAACAAATGAAAACTGTGGTTAAGTAGAAGCTCTCACATTCAGTTTTCAGACATATTTATTACACCTTATAATTAAATCTATTTCTACAGGACTGAAAGGGCTAGTAATTTATTACTAGTCATCTTTCTATCAAAACTACATACAATCACAATATACTCTTCCATTTCAAATGACTGATATCCAGAAACACGATGCTAAATTCACCACTGGCCAAGCCAAATCACCGGGGCTACCCCCAGGGTGGATTTTGTTGACAGAATCTAATCAAATATAATCTCCTTAGCTTGCTCAGTAATAGACAGAGAAGGATGGAGTTCCACACTGACTGGAAACAAATGTAAGCCACAGTTCCCATAAATCTCGTGTTTTAGAGCAAAAGTATTGAATAAACAATTTGATCAGAAGTATACGTATTGACTATTTGTATGAACTGTCACTGCCTTACTCATATTGAAAAGAGATATGTGGAAAAACCTAGAACAGAAGGTGTAAATCAGAAGACATCCAGTGGTATTCATAATACACTTGTATTTGTTTTTCCAATCTGAGATCTGAAAATATTTAGCAGACTTACATAATGTGAGTAGGATGCTGAAAAATGAAGAATGCAAACCAAAAACAATAGCAGAACCAGGTGCGAAGACAGAGAGATGAAGAGATGGAAGAAAGTAACCAAGGAAGTTGTTCCTATACATTAGCACATTTAGATCAGAAACCATTACCCAATAATCAATCTAACTTTTAGTGCAAAAGATTAAATTGCATTTCCTTTATCTTTAAAGAGTGAACCTGTGATCATGTTCTTCTTTTAATTATATCTGTTCTACTGCTATACCCTCATTTCATCTTTCGAGTTGCACAGGAGACAAACTTAATTCTGACAACCTTTCCTTATGGGTCATATTTTACTGAGCTGTCATCATACTAGGTGCTCTGCTCCAGATTTTCAAAACTGTTCCTCATTCTCTTGTTCTGTTCTAAAGCACCTTGTCCAAAACTCTCAGTACTGTTCCAGCAGTCACTCCCTTTGCTACACCTTTATGTTCCTCCTTAGCTCTTTTTTTTTTCCCACCACTTTTTCTTTAGAATTCCTCTCTGATTTCAAGATTATATATATAAAGATAACCCACTGGAATCATAATGATACCTTGTTATGCCTTCATCTTCCCAGAACTCCAATGGTCTTTTGCCATCCTTTACTCATCACACTATCTTTCCAAAAGCACTACAGTTCCTTAAACTTGTGAAGTCGGACAATCTTTTTATTGACATCCATTACGCCTTGATCACTTTCACATCATTTATCTTCTGACTTGAAGATCATTTATCTGAACTGACAGCTGCCTTAACTTTTAAACATGTAGGGATAACACTGTCAATCGCGGGAAATTGTGAAGCCTTGTCTGTGCACCAATATTACTTTTTCCAACTGTCAGGCAAATTAAAATCCTCCATTATTTCAACTGCTTGTCTTTGGGGCATTTCTGTCAAAAATGCATTTTCAAAGAAAGTTTTCCTCAGTGTATGTCCATTTTAGTATTTCCACACAGCTATTGTACAAGTCTGATCCTCACCTCTCAGCTTCGAAGCAAGTGCATATGTTTTGGACATGCAACATTTCATCCCTATCTGTCCTTCATAAAAATTATCTGGTATGTCAACCAGGAGCCTTGTGCTTTGTCCCACTATGTCTTACAAATGTCAAATAAACTTCTGAATAGTGATGAAAGTTTATTGGAACAAAATTAAAGGAGGGATGTGATGACAGTGAAACAACTCATTTAAGTTATCAGTCAAATTCAGTACCAATTTCCATGAAAAGTAGTTGATTGCTTTGTGTACTTTAATAATTTACATGTAAAAGCAATGAATGTTTAGAAACTTGGAATTAGAACTAAATCTATTAATATGATGGAATAAAAGACTGTGTTTAATTTGGACTTTTTTTCCCAAATTCCAGTTTTGCAGAACAATTTCTTTTAGCTTTTCTCCCTCCTTGGAACGGAGAATATTTTAAAACAATGAAACATCCCAAAAAAGGGAAACATGGTTTCTTATGCTATTTATACATCCAGACCTACTGCTAGTAAAAAAGCAGGCACAGACCCCTAGAGCATTGCTCCTAGTACAACCACATACAAATTCAGTTTCAAGTATCGCTGTCCTGCCTCTCCCACAGACATCTGCCCTGGGCAATGTACAGCATTTTCTCTGAACAGGCAGAAAAAAAGAAGAAGGAAAAATGTCAGGAGGACTCAACAGAGATGCTTGACGTCAGGCTCCAAAGAGAAAGAAATGTAAGAGAAAAATAAAAATATGGAAGAGAAACAAGATAAAAACCAGGAAAGAAACATTGGCTTGACGAGAAGTGGGAGACAGGGCAGATTGTGAGAAGGTGTTCAAGATCAGTAGACCTCAATAGTCTAACTTGTACCAGGTCCCCGAACAGTTCTCTGAAGTGCAAAAGGTCTAAAGAGCCTGCTTACAATCCAATGCTCTTCATATAAGGAACCTCAATGGAAATAATTGTCACTGTGTTAGTGCCCCTTTAGGTCAGTTAGCCCTAAGTGCAATGGGATTATTAGGTCACACAGACCATGGGGTGAAAAGCGTAGGATCCTCAGTCTGCCTGGGAGAAAGAAAAGGACTCGATCTGTTTACAGAATGGACTACATCTGGCTTGCTACTCATGTGGAATTACATCAAAAAGACCTGATTTGACTGTTTGGAATTAATTCTGTTCTGCAAATCACAGCACCATCAACATCAAGTCAAGGAATAACATGTTTTCCATCAAGTACCCATGCATTTCTCACTGATATCAACCAGAAATGTGTATGTGGAAAGTGTAATCAAGTCTGTCCCCTTCCTATTAGGGGGATGTGCACACTATTAAATCCCTAGGGAACCTCAGTAATTCTACAGATAAATCCATGAGGATGCCTAACGTATCTTCTTTTTTCACAGTGGCTTTAGGCACACAAAGATTAACAGTTTTGTCTTAAAAATGATAATCAAGACATTTGCCTGCAAAGAGTTCTCAATAGTTTCATCAATTTCAAAGCTTCCTATAATTGTCTGTTTGAATTTAATTGTATTTGGAGATGTTTATGAATATGTAATATTTTTAACTGAAATGTTGTACTTTAGATTTACATTTTGGTATCATAGCTTCCCTACCCAGAATTTAGCCATAAAAGAGAAAAAAATAAAATTTCCAAAATAAAAGCAGAATTGACACCCTATACGATATGTTTGTGTATGTATGTACCTATTTGTGAAGGAGAGATGAAGGTTTTTATTTGTGATGTTACAGATTCAGGCTTCATGAAGTGCGTTTTAACATCTGAACAATAACAGCAGCAGTAACAAATTCACAAACGCTACCTCTCTATAAACGTTTAGAGAAATATGCACTGTATTATCTTTATGTGAATATAAACACGGACTCTCTGGGCTTCTTGCTGATATTTTGTAGCATATCATTACTGCAGCTGAGAAATCAGGAGGTACTTAAATGTAACAAGGAGTAGAAAGAACTTAAAAAGCCTTTATAAGCAGAGAGTTAACTCGTTTTTCTTAACCCCTATTTAATTGCAGAGTCTTTCTAATGCCAAACAATATGATATATAGTTACTATTAAAAGTAGTCTATTCAAAATTATCAGCTAGGTGCAAAGAAAGGAATGAGAAATTAACAAAGGAATTGGTTATTAAATTAGAGGCTAAGCATTTATGGCATAAACATAAAACAGTGAACAAGGTTCTTTTTAATATAGATATTTTACTATCTTTAAATGAATTGTTATTAAGACCAAAAATATTAAAACCAGTGCTATTTATCCTGAAAAAATCAGTGATGTACAAATTATTATATATGGTACAACATTTCAAGTTTTCTATTGCTTTTTAAATATGAGTCTGCACTGACTCTGGTACTAAGGTAAAATAAATGATCATAGTAGCAGGACAGGATGCCATTTGCTGCAGAGAGGAAGTATCACATTTTAAGTCTATGCTATCCTAGATCTTGGCCAAAATACCAAAACAATTCCACACTAGAGCAAACCGTGTGCCATGTAAATGAATATTCAAACAAGCTAAGACAGCAACTAGCATCAATGCTCTTGCCTCTCCTGGAATTCCAGTGCAGGTTTCGTAACAGTGAAGGGGGAGAATTTGGCAGAGACAGATGCAGGTATTTGAGATTTCTTTTGAGACATTCTCTGCTTCCTAAATAGCTAATGAATTAGGGTCAGCTTGAAGGTAAAAATAAAGTCTCCCAGCTGCTATGAGGTATATTGGAAGCTTTATTTTGACCTTTGGTGTTCAACCTATGCCAATTCAAATGAGACAGAGAAGCAATGACACCAAAGAATTTGCATCTTGTACCATTCAAAAAGCAAAACAGCTCAGTTTGGTGTGTCAAAGTATATGAAACAAAATATGATGATGAGTGAATGCACCAAGCTACATTGTCTTTTTTTTACTTTCTTACCTCATTTACATAGACCCAGTGACTATCCTTTGATGCAAGGTTGGTTTCCACAGCCTACAAAAATAAAAAGAAAAGTGATAATAAAAATAAATAAAACACGTCAAACATACTCCAGAAAGAACTTACATAAAAAGGTACTATAAAGCTCATTTTGATTGCTTTCATTGCTATTGGCATTGTTTCAGTACAGTTCTTTTCATCTCTTCCACTGCTGCTTCACGGAACAGTATCTTAGCAGTGGTGGTCACATTCCTCTGACTTCAGTATCTAAACCTAAGTACCCTGCACCATGAAAGTATTCCCTAGATGTACAACAAAAGCATGTTGGAGCAGGGTGGTACATCAACATGACAGGGGATCCTATGATGAATAACTGCACACAGAACCCACAGCTCATGAGTTTTAGCTTCCACAAAACACACCTAATGGATCCTAGTAAGTGGAGGTACTTTACCACACGCTTCCCAAAATCTACTGCCTCTGCCTCATCACAACTCCAATAGTTTAATTGTTAGCTAACCTTTTTAATGAAAAACACCACTCTGAGACATTCAAGTGAATTTCATTTGAGTCATCCTCTCTTCATATTTACATAAGACTCAAGAGAATGATATCATTTGCATGGACACTTTTTCTGGCTTCCTGGTTTGGACTTCAATAATCACTACATATTACAAAGAAACAGCCCATCTCATTCGACAGCCTATTTATCCATACACATAACCTTCATGGTTTGCTAAGACACTAAAATTGGGAAAGACCACTAGCACAAATAGCACCATTAGTACTGCGGACCTTAGTGAAAGGATCTGGAAATATACATAGAAGTTTCTATCTCCCACATTTGTTTGACACAGATATGCTCACTTTGAGATACTTTATAGTCTAATAAAGCAATATAAAGCATCAAGAGGCATGCACTTCAGTGGTAATGATATTGCTAATGCCCTCGTTAACACATGGTTAAACAACTATTGTGGATTCACCACACCTAATAAAAGAGGATAGTCCCAGGGCACACCTGTGTTTCAGAAGGCAGTTCATTACACAAAGTTTTGAATGTTCCTGCCTTCAACCGCTTATTTCTACTGTGACAGTATGGCTCCGTTTTTTGAACAGATACTCTTATCACTGGGTTTTAAGTGGCCCTATGAATCACCAAAATGAACCTGATTAAAAAGACAAATACAGATGAACAAAATACTTCCAGTTACTGTTTTATAACCTGGATGATTTCCAACCTATGTTCATCATGTCTGGCCTCAAAAACAACTGCACCGGTACAGAGAGGGTTTGCAGACTGTGGCACTGGGCTGGGCAGGAACATCATCAACCACCTTTCTTTTTGGAACACATCTGCATAATAAGCCTTTCAGATACTTAGCATCAGATGACATGAATCACCTTCTCTTATGACACTGACTACAGATGACTGGCTGATAAACACCCACGATGTATAAAGCTGCAGTGAAACGACAAGATATCCATCCTTACACTAGGCAAAAGGAGCACTATTACCCAATCTGAATAAAAAGCAAAGAAAAAAAAATGGCTAAGTAGCCAACACCAATGTTTTTAACATCACTCTTAGTTTCTACTGTGTTAAAAAAGGGATAAATTACTTGCCTAAGTAAACGTGTTTTAAAAATTCACTCATTTGTGCAGCCTACACAAAACCAAGAGCAGATCGTAGGCAACACACATAGCTCAATCTATGTCTCAAGTCCACAAAGTGAAGCACTACTTCAAAGAAACAAAAATCCCAAAAGAGGTACCACAAAGAGAGAAAAATCAACATAGACAGGGCACAGTATTTCTCAGCATCATAATAAACAGCATTATGGGAAATTAACTATTCTTGGTGTCAAAGCAGATGAGAACCACTGGAGACAACACTTCTGACAAGATAATCCTCTCCTAAGCATGCAGTGAAAAATCGCCTCCCTTGGTAACTGTTTCTTTTAAGCTGGCAGGAAAGGTAAACTGACCGCTAGGAACTGGAGCTATTAGGAGAGCGAGCAGCAATGAAAGTGGGGGCAAAAACTGGTAGATTTTCTCCCTATTCATCCCTCTGACATATTCAGACAAAGTTAAAACAACCAGGTGCTGTCACATGGAGAGGAAAAGCAAAGTGCTGCCAGCCTATAGCAAAGTAGAACTAAATAATGCTCAGGTGCAGAGTTACAGCATTGGCTACGTTCTGTGATTTATCTGCAAGAGCAAGCAATTTGTATGAATAAATTTTAAGTCTGAGGAGATGCAAGAGCCAGGGAATTTGAAATGAATTATTGTAACTCATTCTTCTGCGTTCACGTATCTGTGCCAAAGTTTTGAAAAGGAGGTGCCTAAATTTAGGTTGCTAAGCGTTTATTTTTAGTCATCAGAGTGCTGGACCATTCAGCACCCCCTACAGAAGTCAATGGCTCTGTGCTCCAAAAGCCTTAAATGTATTTAGAAGCATAATCATAGATAGGCAAGTTTAAATATCTATAAATAGCTTTTGTTTAGAGCTGTAACACATAGCATGAAGCATTATTCTAAACACAGACATGCTGAGAGGAAGCACAAACTTCTTGTATTTTGTTCTTTTGAGTTTTGCACCACATTTACACACTGACTGTCCTAAAGAACCCTAAAATGAAAAAAGACACATCTCAGAGGTTTCAATGTTCTGATAGCATTGGTGTATTAGAGGTAAATATCCAGACATTCATGGAAGTTAATTAGTGTGAAGGTCTTAGAGAGCTCTGATACCATAAGCAAATTTATTCAGAATTCTCAGAGTAAGAAATAAATTCCATATGTTGGTAACTTGTGGAGCTTCTTTTCCCTAAAAGACAAAAAAGTATCAGCACTTGGGAGATTATGGTCACCCATTTTTTATTATTCAAGCTGTTCAAGACTTTGCCATTTGTTTTAGGCTTGTCCCTCTTCTGCCTCTATGAAACATCCTAAAGGATTTATTACAGCCTATGTCATAAATGCATCCTATATTTCAGAATGTAGACTAGGAATTTGCGTGATCACTGTGGCTGAGAAAAAGCTCCGCCATCTCTAGGGGCAGGATTCTAGTGCTAAAGTAAGTTATGGGCTTTTTTTTTGCGGAAAATTATTCACATATCTACAAAATATTCTACTTCTTTATATAGTGTCTATGTACAAAGGGTCTAGTTGACACTTGGGAGTAATGGATCACAACATTTCTGTCAAACAGAAAACCTGCTTTTGAGATAAATAGCACACTGAAAATTAAAGAGCATCCATCTTTCCTTTATTTTCTCTTAGACTAGCAAATAGCTTCCACAAATTTGGAGAAAGAGAGGGGTTTGAGACCATACGCCCTTCCTTCCTACCCAACTACAATTCAACAATACTCTTAAAAGGTAGAAACCAAACAAGAGAATTCTGACTCACTCAGTGGACGATTATTAATGACAACACTTCAATGACATTATCAGAATCAAACCAGATTGCAAAGAGAAGAAGGGGAGCTGTGAATGTAGAAAACCATTTATAATTTCTCAGTAGAAGTTATTTGTTATAGAAATTAAATAGGGAGACACTGAAAATCAAAATAAGAGCACTAAGATTTCAGATCTCATACCAACAATGATAAAAACAAAGAATAAGATGCTTCACAAAAAAAGTAATGAAGGTATTTTCATGTATATGGCTTTGTTTACTTTTAAATGCATAACTTAAAATAATTTACTGCCAATAGTCCATGACATTACTTTATTGGAATACAGTAGAAAACAAATATTTATATTGCCTTTATGAACAAGTAACTTGGTTCATTATTTTATCTAATGGCAGTTGCAGGATTAAAAGAAGAAGTTAGGAAAGCAAGCAATAAATACTGCTATGTTCAGAAATAAAACAGTTCTGCAGGAAAAAAAAATAGAACAGAAACAATCCTTTCCTGATCTCCAAAAATCTGAAACTCTAAACATTCCCAAGCATACAATAGCTGTTTAGTAATAGGGAAGGCTCTTTTCCACAATAATTGGCTGCTGTGCCAGGGTCAGCACCTCGGTATTAACAACAGAAAGCAGTCTGTGTAGAAAGGGATGTACGGATGAGTGGCCAGACCCAACTCAGAGAGATGCTGGTGAGCGTTCAAACAGACGTGAGCAGACTCTGTTCTGGAGACAGCAGGACGTGCGGAAGATTCTAGGACGACACGCTTCTGTGTTGTGGTGACAAACCTGTCATCTCCTCACTGTGTAGCCTGGGGACAGGCAAGAGGAATGCCTGGAAGCCCCGTACTCAACCTCAGGATCCTAGAAGGAAATGTCTTGCTGATGATAAACACAGAATGTCCTGTTCAGTCTGCATTTTTGGAAACAAGGGCTGCCACTCTGAAATCTGTGACATAAAAGAACCAGAAGAGTGTTTTGCTAAGAGGGATGTCAAAGTAATAAAGAGTATTTATTGTGCAACCTTTACCTTAATGGTGAGGATAGAGATATTTTTTTTTTCCGAAAAAAATAAATGAACTAGAAGGTAAACTGGGGAGTTAACAGAAAATAATTTGGAAAGAGTGTCCTAAGAGATATCAAAAGAACACAAACCAAAGCTGTTGCCAGCTGATGATTAATTACAGCTGGCAGCAGAGAGCAGGTACACATGCCATGTGGTGAGTGCTCCGTTGAGGCACAGGCAGGTACAACCTGCCATCCCAAGACCACAGCTCTGGGAGCCGGGCCCCATTACAAAGCTCCTTTCTTCCAGTTTGTGATCCTACTGCAGACCACTGCCCACCAGACCAACTGCCCAGGCCAGCCCCCAGGATGCTTACAGTAGAAAACCAGAGAGCTTGCCATGAGCATTAAGAAAGAGTCTACAGGAGACACGAGTCCCTTTCAGAGACCAGGACAGTGGAGTATGACGTTAGGAAATATCAAGGTCAACTTTATGACTGTAAAATAAGTTTTTAAAAAAAAAATTTGCATTCATCATGGGCAAATATCACAAATCTCTGATTCTTATGAGGTCATTTGTCATCTTTCCTTTTGTATTTCTAAAGCAACCAGCATAACAATGACAGGTAAAGCACTTTTTTTTTCTTTCTTTCTCTCCCCCCCCCTTTTTTTTTTTACTATTCACAATGAAAGCATAAGCAAGGAAGGGGAGGGCTTGAGGAAGTAATTGTGTCTAAATCTCAGCTCTTTGCAAATCTTTCATAATGGATCACACTCAATCCTTACAATTCATTACCTGTTCACTTTACATTTGCCAGTGGACATGTTTCAAAAGAAAATTGTTTCCAGTCTTATTGTTCCAAGCAAGGTTCTAATCAGCAACCTCTTTCCAAAAGGAGCTTTCTTTCTTCCCCCTCCCCTGCTTCTTATCTTTGGATAACTACTATCTTTTCTTCTGCCAATAAAATATAAGAAAAATTCTTCAGTACCATTTTGAAATAAATTCAAGTAGAACAGCAACGGGGGGGGGGGGGGGAAAGACACTGCCTTTTTTATAGTATGTTGTAAGCCCAAGCCAAACCTAGCTCCAGATGCTGACCCTCATTAGAGGAGATGGACTTAAACTTCCTTTAAAATTACTTTGATCTTGATTTAAATGTTCAGAAAATCACCATAGGAATCAGGGAACTTGTCTAGATTCCAAAGAAGAAATACAGACCAAGTTTCAAATGGAATACACCTGACAGTAATTAATTGAACAGTATCAAAATGCACCTGTTTATCTGAGAAGCTTTGTGTATATGCTGGTTACAAATAAGTTAAGATGGAGGACATGAATACATCAATTCTGATAGAGGAGCTAGGTTCAGCCTATATGCCTTAGATACTTGACTTATATTTAGAAACTTGTGCAATTAAAATAGTGCAGTTCATATCCAGGGCTGACGTGCATAGGTAATAGAACTTCACAGAAAAACAATTTAGTTGTAGCAGCTACCGAGATTCCAACAATTCATTAGAAACTTTCTTTCCTTTGGCTTTTAAATAAATACCTCTTGGCTTAGTATTTCCAGAACAGCATAAACCTACAGTATTTATTAGATTTAAAATAAAGAAAATAAACTCTGCTAGCCACAATAAATAAGGATTTACAAAAATATTTTTTAAAAAGCCACTTTAGTATAAACTCCCTGTAATACTTATTGGGTACTAAAGAAAACTCCAAATTGTTACTATCTCTAAAGCTTAATTAGTAATAGCACCATTAGCACAGGGATTAAAACAAAATTTCCAAGCCGGAGTATAACATCCCAACTTCCAATGAAAAGTCATAGAACTAAAATATTTTGGACTAGGAATCTTGAAGACAAAGTTGCAGTAAACAGAATCAAGGTTGTAAGATTACTTTTAATATTTAATACAGAATAATTAAAATGTCTAAGCATAATTTTAAATTGAAATAAATACTTCCTTCTCGAAATGGTAGAAGGGGAATTTAAAGAAGTTCCATGATATGGTTACTCAGCTCAGAAAATCCACTGAACCTGACCCTTTCTTACAGAACATCATTCTCCATGAAGAACAATTACTTTTACTAAAAAAAGCTTTTGCCTAAAATCTGTATTCTTCCTGTTTCTGAACATCTCATATAAACATGCTCATGCACTCTTTTTTAAAAAAACCCTTAGCAGTCTCACTAAGTGCATACCAGTCACTGACTGTGTCAATGATCCAGCTGATATCCCTTAAAACAGAAGCTAACAATTCAAAATCTCTGCATATATTAGCTTCGTAAAAGTGGCTCATGTACCACAAGCATAACATGCTTTTAACATCCACGTTTCTCGATAATTTGGTATGTGTATTACACCATTCTTGGTCTATGGTCTATAAAAATATTACTAAAAAACCTCACTCGGTGGGGACATTTCTTTGAGTTATGCACTGTTCCATTAAAACAGGAAGTCTGATAATTCATAGAATCATAAAATCATTAAGGTTGGAAAAGAGTTCTAAGATCAAGTCCAACTGTCAGCCCAACACCACCATGATCACTAAATCAAGTCCCAAACTGCCACATGTACAAGTTTTTTGAACACGGTAACTCCACCACTTCCTTGGGCAGCCCGTTCCAATGCTTCATCACTCTTTCAGTAAAGACATTTTTCCTAATATCCAATCTAAACCTCCCCTGGTGCAACTTCAGGTCATTTTCTCTCATAACTCTGCTGCAGAACACTTTCTTGTCACTCTGCTGCAGAACACTGCTAAGAAAAGTTATTCTTTCCTCAGTGGTAACAATGAAGAACAAATAATTATTGAAGGGCTGTCAAGAGCTTGGATAGTATTTTAACCATTCTGGGATTCTTCAGTGGTATAAGTGTATAAACTTTGCATATTCAACTTGAATCTCCCATAAAAGACAGGCCAGAATGGTCACACAGATCTCTCTACTCTCCCACTCAGATGTCTGTTCATTAGTTTGGGATAGTTATTCAGTTATTTTTGTTTCCCATAAACACTAATATTTCACTTACGGTCTCTGTCCAAAAGGTATGAGATGGTACTTTTGTGACCCCTGTATCAATTCCTGCACAAGCTGAGTAACTCATCTTAATAAAGGGAGGGGAGGAGGGAAGAAAAAGATCACAGAATTGTTTGGTTGGAAAAGACCCTTCAGATCAAGTCCAGCTGTACCTGTCCACTACTAAATCACACCACTGAGCACCTCATCTCCTCAAACACCTCCTTGGGCAGCCTCCACCGGTGCCTGATTACCCTTTCAGTAAAGAAATTTTTCCTGATGTGTAATCTGAACCACTCCTGGTGTAAACTGAGGTCATTTCCTCTTGTCCTATCACTTGTCACTTGAGAGAAGGGACCAACACCCACCTCACCACAATCTCCTTTCAGGCAGTTGTAAACAGTGACAAGGTCTCCCCTCAGCCTCCTTTTCTCCAGACTCAACCCCAGTTCCCTCAGCCACCTCTCAAAAGGCTGAAAAAGATGAAACAGATGAAAAACTGAAAAGATGGGAAAAAAAGCAAGAGGAAAAAGAGAGAAAATATACCCCAGAGCAAAACTCCAAATATTGTCAACAATCAAGTTCCATTTTCATTTGCTAATAAAGCATTTGAGGCAAACAGGAGTAAATACAACCCAAAACCTCACCAGCTTTTGGCACATTTCCCTTCAGCTGATGAACGCTGATGAGGGGTACATGACATTTAGCACGATAGGATTTATTAATAACCCAAACTCAAATACACTAGTCATATATTTTGAAGTTGGTATTGTACTATTTTCCTGGTACACAGGTCATAAAAAAAACTACGCAGAAGAAAACCTACATAAAAGTTTATGTTAATCAAGAGAAAAGTTGCAGATTAAGAAAAATGTAATGAGGAGTGGCAGAAGAGGAACTACAGACTGCAGCTTCTCCTAGATATGGAACTGTAATGTTCTGGAGTAACTACTATAATGTACATGACATTGCCAATTGTTTTAGCCTTAATCATTTGAATGTAATGCCTTGGGATTTGTGTTTAATCTCATTCCCATTTTATAGGCAATGCTTATTATATTCAATCTCTGTGGCCATTCCACTTAAAGCATTCTACACTGACTGATGCATAAAAGCAAAGTGCTGTATATGGAACTCTTCCAAAAACATTCAGTAAGAATTTACTTTTCAAAGCTCAAATGTCACATACTATTTATAAACGTGGTAACCGTTGACCATTTAACTACATGGCACCGTGGTGACACTGGGTAATTGCACAGCTGTCAGAAAACAACATTTCCGTAAAGACGTAAATTTAATGTTAACTAAAGAACATAACTTCTTTGAAATCTTCTACTTATGATTTTACCAAAGCCACGCTCTGAGTTGACTTTGAAGCCCCAATGAAATCTTGGAAAAGAATAACTAAATTTTGCTCACTTAGACACTAAAATTCTTTTTGAAGATAAGAGCTTTTTACCTCCCTGTTCCATAAAAAAGCCTCAACTTTTTAGAGATAATTTTGCAATGCTTTGTTACGAACTGTACTCCTGCAAGAGCCAAGCTACAGAGAACAACATAAAATTCATCAGAGCTGGCAAACATTTGAAGCTTGCAGCTTTTGGTTGGTTTCCTTTGGTTCTCCTCCTGCCTCTCATTAAGAGAAAAAATCACCTGAACCAATTCAGCGGCTTAAGTTTTCTGTTTGTTTGGATGTCTACACAGGGTTGACTGGGTGTAGGTACAAAGGTTGAAAATGGCTTGTCAGGCAGAGATGCTTGGCAAATAAACCTATTTTCAGTGCAGATGCTTGCTCTCTATTCTCATGATGAGCAGCCGTTCCACAGCCTGGGGACAACCCATTGCAGTATGCACCACCGCTCTCACATGTTGTGCCCTCTCAGCTCTCTCAGCAACAATATCTTAGGCTCCAACTTCACCTTGTCCTGGAAGTTCAATTTAACTCCATAGAGTTCAGATAGAGTTTTCTAGAGTTTGATCTTTTTGTAAGTATAAACAGGAGATTGTAACTATAGCATTAAACAAAGATCCAAACTTCATAGCCTTCTAACATGCACACAACATCAAACATTGACATCACAATTTACATATTCCTAATTTCCTCTTTTAAAAGAAGTATTCTTTGTCTTGACAGCATGATAGCTGGAACTCCCAGAATCATGTATCATGGCATAGATTCTGAACTGAAAGAATCAGCTACAGGGCCAAGAGAATACTTTGATTTTCATGAACTTATGGTTTTAATACTAATTCATTGCCTCTGGCACACAGTTGCCAATCACACTGAAAGGCTGTTATTTTACATAGGTTACAGATTTTTAAACACTATGAACCTGGAAAGGTATATCCATATCAAAGATCACCCTGTCAGTTATCCGTCTTTTCAACTGTTCACATACATGCAGCCTCTTCTCTTAAACTCTTTAAAAGTCCTGTCTAGTTTTAAAGAAAAAAGATGACACTAGTCTTGCCTTAGCCTCAAACATAATCACTTTCAAACCATCCCTTTTCTGCCTACAGCACTCTTATTTTAAATTGCAAAATAAATACATAAATAAAGCAAAATCCTTACAGGTCTGGGGACCTTCTTGTCAGGCACAGTGCATTTTACATGCTCAAACAGTGCCACAGGCTGTGTTAACGACAAAGAACACCTTAAAGATCACCTTAACCACCGCATACCAGGGGACTCTTCCTGATCAGCTCCTCCAAGAGGAATATTTCCTTTTCTTTATACTGTATGAGGACACTTGGCTTTTGTACTCCTCGAGTGATAACTCTTTCAGGCTGCTCTAGGAGGAAAGAAACCTTAGGGGAGCAGTAATGATTGCAATTGACAGGTTGCCTCTCCCTTTGGATGTCCACAGTCTTAATGACTTCATGCAAAGCCTTACAGGCTAAACCAAGGTAAACAGTCACCAAGCACAGTGCACATACACAGCACAAATCAATGGCAGGCAGGCACAGATAACTCCCAAGTAAGTGTTCAAATATTCACCACTTGGGTTAAAACGCCTGAGGTTTTGCACTCACACGTTCTCAGAGCTTTCAGAGATGCACCAGAATCCCAGTGGTTTTCTCTCATCACTTGCAGTCTCTACCAGCTGGCAGATCTTTGGCAGCAAAAATTATATTAAAATATATATTAAAGTAATGGGGCATGAGGAGAATTGACTGAAAAACATACCTAGTTTTCCAAAATGCTTGCATATAGTAATTCAGAAGAGTACAGCAAAGTTATTAATTTAAAAAAACATATTTCATCCTTTGAAACAATTTCCCCTTCATCTAACTAACACAAGGCTTACATAGCATTTGCAAAGTTATAGACAAATGGGGTTTTGAGAATGAACCTTCCTATATTGTCTGGAGCAACAGCCTATCTTCTGACTCCAGGGAAACCAGTATTCATTACAGATTATGCCTTGATTCTGTTCTTGAAACTGAATCAGTTTTAGCATTTTAACTACTGCAATTTTCTTCCCATTGTTTCCAAGGTAGGATTTAGACAAAACCCAGATTTCTGTTAGAATCTCCATGTACCTGAGCTTCCATAAAAATCCAGGGGCAGAAAAATGTGAAACTAATATGTTTTTAATTTTAAAATCTGAGCTCATTTTGCTTGTGATATTTTACCTTTAGTACTGATTTCTACTATTCCATCCATGCAGATACAAAAGGATTCACAAGGTAAACTTCCATTACATCTAAGTAAAGAAGCAAACACCTCACTGACCAAAAAATAAAATACACTATATGGTATATCATTTATGCAGAATGATTTCTACAGAGGATCATGAGTCTGTGTTTTAAGCCTCCTATGAGCAGCTGAGGACAAATAAAACCAACAGCCCCCAAATGTTACAGAACGAACACAGTTTTTAATTTAACAATTGTGTTTGTGACAAATTATGACTAGAAAACAAAACTTGTTCCTGTGTACATTTACTGAAAGAATATTCAGATTTCAGAATAATATATGAAGATAACCAGCAAATGTTGATTTCTTTTTCTGAAGATAAAGTGAAAGAAATATGTCATGTAACAATACAACAAACAGTGCAGAGGAGGGAATTTGGCATGAAATTCATCCTCCTTGAGGGAAAATCTATGTGAAATGGAAACAAGAACCAAGTCTATAACATGATGATGGCTTTATAAATAAAGTCTGTGGTGTTTTCTAAGTTTCTAGTTGCAGTATTTACTAGTAACACCAAAGATGGTGTATTTCAGAGCATACTGCAGGTATCTTCGGCTATGGCTGATGAGCAGTTTAGCCATAATATTTTTTTTAAAATAAACATTTAACACAGGGAAAAGTTTTAAAAGACAGCGTCAAAAAGAAAGTCTGGGAGAGTTAAATGTAATGATAAAGAGAGGAGGACAAAAAGATGACATAGAAATGGACTCTATATCAGGTTTACATCTTTTTTTAATAGAAGACTGAAGAAATTGAGACAACAAATGTTACTACACATTCATAAGTTGTTACCTGATGGGAACTCTGTTGGGTTTGTGTGGCCAGGTTTCGGTAGCAGAGGGGCTGCCAGAAGCTTCCTCTGTGTCTGACATAACCAACGCCACTGGCTCCGAGAGGGACTCGCTGCTGGCTTAAGGCCAAGCCCATCAGCAACAGTGGTAGTGCCTCTGGGATAAGAAGGGGGTAAAAAACATGCTGTGCAACAGAAGCAGGAGAGGTGTGAGAATGTGTGAGAAAAACAACCCTGAGAAGGGGGGGGGGAGGAGTTTCAGGCACTGGAGCAGAGATTCCCCTGCAGCCCCATTCCCTGTCCTCTTGCACCACAGAAAGGGAGGAGGTAGACAATTCAGGAGTGAAGTTGAGCCTGGGAAGAAGGGGAGTGGGGGTGTGTCAAGGTGTTTTAAGATTTAGTTTTTATTTTCTCATTACGCTGCTCTAAATTTGATTGTTAATAAATGAAATTGATTTCCTTGTGTCTGTTTTACCCATGATGGTATTTGGTGAGTGATCTCTTCCTGTACTTATCTCAACCCATGAGCCATATGTTATATTTTCTCTCCTCTCAGCATTGGAGGAGGAGCAATAGAGCAGTTTTAGAGGGCACCTGGCACCCAGCAAGGGTCAGCCCACCACAGGAGCACAACACAGTCATCTGATTCAAATCACAGATGAGAAGAACTAAGGACTGGAGATGCATCTGGAGAAAAAGGAGACTTTTTTTGAAGAGAATACACAGGAAAGAGGAAAAAATACTAACTTGGCATGATGAGAGTAGTAAATACCTGCAACAGAAATCCTCAGGGCACGTGTCCACAAGGACAAGACCAAGGAGGGATCAAATATTGCAAGAGAACTAGTTGGTAATAGGGCAAGACACTGCACCAAGAAACAGAAATGCTTCATAGAGAAAATGGACAAAAGAGACCAAATGAACCCCATAAGTACAGAGGAAGATAAAATCCAGGGGCTGAGACCTATGGGTGACCAGGACAACATTCAGAAGATTAAAAAACATAAATAAAGGAGAGGAGAAAGGGGACAGGGCAGGTAGGAAGTAACCACAAACCAGATAGAGAAAAAAGAAAATTGAGAAGTTTGGAGATTCACACAATCCCAGGAACGGCTGAATTGCATGAAGAAGAAATTGTCTGGCCTGTCGTCAGAGAGCACAGGAAGAAGAGGTCAGGAAGCGAGGACAAGAAACACAGCCTTGAGGCAGAAAAGAAATAAGGAAGAAAGAAAAAAAAGAATATTTCTTCACTTAGGTTAGGTGTCATTGTAAAGTTACTGCTGGATAAAGCAGTATTTATACATAGGTGAGACAGATGCACAGTGCAAATTAAAGCAACACACAGCTAATGAAGATGAACAGACTGAAAAATACTTGCAAAAAAAAAGAAACAGTCAGTAAATGTAACCACTGAGAAGTGTTCTATGAAAATGAACCTTTTTTAGGTGACTGTTTCAGATACAATTTTCAGTGTTGGCCTTGAGGGACTAAGTCGGAAACTACTAGAAGAAAATTAAGAGTACAAAGGGCTCACAGTCCATAAAACCACTTTTCATTTGTGACACTATAAAAATATGATACTGAAGATATACTGACAGCCACATCTGAACAGAGAGGGCAGTGCAAGACATAAACAGGGACATCATGGTAAAACAGACTGAATCTGTAACTTGGGGGAATAATCATGAAGGAAAAAAGACTTCAGGGGATAGAGACCCTACAGTCAAAGTTGAATACAGAAGAACAGCATTTAACTATCGAAAAGTTCTACAGGGGTGGTGTGTACTTAATAAATTTTAAAATCATGAAGTCACAGGGAAAAAAATTAATAATTGATCGTGCTGGATAGTGCAATAATGAGTTAAACAAAGCTAAGTACAGACAAGGTTCCTAGCTCCATCATAGAAGACCTTAAAGAAATTCCAAATTGCCTCTGCTATCCTTACATTTTGAACTTTATGTTATCCTATTTTCTCAGCAGTTACTTCTTATGAACCTGAGAGCTTCAGTTGGTTATTTAATACTATCAGTTGGTTATTTAATATTATCAGTAATGATTTTGACAAAAACTATTACAGGAACTAACTATGATAGGAAACTAGGAAGTAGAATAAATACAGATGTGTTCAGCAAGCATTTAAAAAGATGATGATTTCTGAAATCATGTAACATAACTATGGTGAAAGTCAGTACTACAAAAATTAAGGTCACGCACTCAGAACAACAAAAAAACCCTGCTATTATTTGAAACTTCATCAGTTTGAAAAACACCAGAGGCTTATTAGAGGTTTATTTTCTGTGATCTAGCGATTTGTGCACCCATGAGCAATTAGACCTTAAGATTATCCGCTGAAATGTCAATAGAGTAAGAAAGTATTAATTCCACAGAGAGAGAGATTCCTGTAGTCACTAGCAGGTTGAGTTAAGTTCAGATAGCTTCATAGCAGAACTGTAAAACAATATGCTTGCTGAATTTCAAGTATCCTTTTAAGTACCTCAGGAGGATAAAAACCAAAGCATCCCAATTCCTAAACTCATATGGCCATTTTAGCACAGAGATACACGGATACAAGTAGGATCACAGACACGTTCTGGCTGAGAATACAAAGTTTTCTAAGTATTATGGAGAGATTCTGAATTCATCTCACAACAATAGTGCCAGGTCAAAATTCCCATGGTCCAATTTCAAGGTAGTGTATGAACAGGTTATGAAAGTGATTATGGAATATATATTTATATATTATGGTGGCCTCTGTTGTCAGGGGACAGGAGCAAGTAAACCAGGAGTTCATTTCTCGTCTTGTACCTCCGAGAGACAGCACAGGAGCCTAGCAGCAGCCTCCTGGGTTTTAAGATAGATAGAAAAATACAGACCTTATACATTCTAGACTACAGCAGAGCTGCAAAAGTTAATAGTGAGTCTCTGTTTCTACTAGGCATTCAAAGTTTAGTATCTCAGACATTCAAATTGCATCTCCTGGAACTCGGTAAGAATCTTGTCAGCTTCAACGCAATTGGTTTTTTCCAAATCCAAATTGTTTTTAAAAGATTAAGGTGTTTTAATGTTTTAAAGCAATAAGTACAAAAGCAGTAATCCTTTACCACTGTGATAAGGATTATCTACCATAATCTTCATTATTTTCTAAAGCTTGACTATCAAAGAAAAGGAACTACTTTCTCAATGTCAATTGATGTAGCTGAGTTGCTATTTTCTGAATTAAGGGCAGAGAAAAGAAGAATGATTATTTCAGTTCTGAAGAACTCAGATAAAAATATGACGGTATTTCATGGAAACAATATGATTCAAGAATTAATAATGTAATATAGGGTGAATATTAGCTCAATTCAAGTCAAGAGGGACAAGATTTTATCCTCAGGAGTCTTCTGTTCCTCAAATACTGCATCAATCCTCTAAAACTCACAGATTTAAAAGATTATAAAAAGAGCCGGTTAGTCTATATGATTTAGTAAAGTAACTCATTATCAGGTCCTTACAAAAGACTATCTATTGAAAGGAAATACACACCTAACATAAGCAAAGAAACCTTACGCTCTACTTTCTTGATGAAAGTAGGTATGACAGAGTTCTGTGAGAGTAGGGGAAACCCATATGCCTTCTAATGTGTGTGGTGTTTAAATCAGGCTGGTACCAGTCCCAGACAGGTGAGTCCCAAGGTGATATAAATAGAGTTTTCAACAGAATGGAGAAGAAAAATAATAATAATGGAGTATCATTATACGTTTTTTTTCAGTTGGAAACCAAGGCAGAGAGATCAAGTGCATGATAAACATCACACGCAGCACATGACAGAACAAGGAGCTAACACCACTTGTCCTTGTTCAACGCCTTCAAAAGCAATCCTCACTTTAAAAATCCGGATTGTTTCTTGCCTTCAGTAGCATCAGAAGAGTTCGTCACAGCAAAGGATGTGCTGCTTTCTGCTCCAGAAGAGGGAAAAGAAAACACATACTTGTAGATACTCTCTCAGTATGGAAAACAGATTCTGACTGCCTCAGAAAAGGATTTTTACCATTGTACCTTTTGGTATCTCTACTTGAAGACTACTGTAAAGAAGTGCACTTCGACTATGCACATCAAACTGTGCCTTTTATGACTTTCTCCATTACAGCATTCAAACTTAAAACAAAAACCTTAACTAACAAGAATACCACTTTGAGTGTGCACTTGTATATTATATGCTATTGCATCAGGCCTGCAGCAACTCTGAAGCCCATAGTTTGGTTGTTTGGAATTGAATACCAGGAGGTGGCAGAAGTATTTTTACTTCAGAGTCTGAGTCTCATAGTCAAAACTGTCCAGGCACAATCCAGATTACCCTGCTCTTCCCTAAAGAGATACACATGTGTGTTTGTGTGGATATAATCCCACGTATATATGCACCCACATGGAATTCTGGAAATGGGCTCATAAACCAGACAGAAAACAGAGGGAAGAAAATTGGGCCAGCGGTAACATCCAAAACATCCAGCTCCAAGCATAAAGGGTGTTTTAAACACAGTTATCTCACCACACTTAATGGAGACTCAGAAAAATTTAGACTTGAATTTATCACAGAATTCCAGGAAAAATGTGAGCAAATTTGCTCAGGTTTAATGTCCAGGAACAACTGACACACATATATGCCTAAAATATTGAAAACCTAAGACTGTTTAGGGCCCTGTACCATCTAGAACAGCAGAGCTGCATTAGCAGTTATGCCAACAAGTAAAAATTGTTTGCATATATTTTGGCCACTGATTTTTAAGTTTGGCTATATCTAAGTAGCATTTATTGGTAAAATCATACACTTACCTGGAAATCAATATAAATCACTAGACCACACAGTTTGCCTCTCTTCTGTCTATATGTCACATATTCACTCCCTTCTGTGGCTTTAGGAATAAGAAAAGAGAGGAGGGCCATCCTTTTAAAATGGTTTGAATATGTGCCATTTTCTGTAACTATTTGCCCGCCTCTGGGAATAAAATGCCTTTACTAGCCAGGGCAACAAGTGACGAGAAGCCACTTCCCCCTGCCAGCTTCACTATAGCCTTGTGCACATTTCACCGCTTCAGATAGCTGCATCCAAGGAGATACCACATGGCTGAGCTCTGTGCAAACTGCCTCTCGCAGCAGCCCACATACCATTTTCAAACATCACCTTCCATAACCTCCAGTTGTTCCCCATTTCTTTTCATTAAGTGTATTCAGCAATTCTCTCCAAAATCTATGTCTTGGCTCTCTCTCTGCCAGGTGACTTCCTCCTGCTCCTTTCTACAAGCAGAAGACATTACTCATCTATCCGTGCTGCACGGCTGAAACAGAAAAACTATCAGTCAAGTGAGGAGACTGCAGCACGCTCCTATGCTATTATTTTGCCTTCCCTTGGCTACTTCCCTAATTAATTAAAAGTATCCAACCAGTCTTTATTCTGAAACCCTCACAAGATACTTCCTCCACTCCGAACCCCGAGATAGATGGAGCAGTTTGCGTCCTTCTGTAGATAAAACTCGACATACATAAAACTCCTCCTCTCTCTCTATACCAAATTCTTCCTCTTGCCTCCACAGACAGACTGAAGAGTCAAAAACCCCTACAACATTGCTTTTTCTACTCTTTTCAAACCGAAAAACAGAACCTGGTATTTTTAGCTCAATCTCTCTCTTGTTTTCTGGGTGTAGGCTAAGTAAGATATATTAGGCTTAATAAGGTATATTCAAAAGACTTGCATTCACTCAGTTTTGGTTATTCCAACACTGTTTCTCCTTATACTTGAGCCTTCTTGCCCAGAGAGCTCTGCGTCTATACTTGGGATGGAACCAGTGACAGGATTCACCAGCTTTCATCCTCTCTGTTCTAAAGGCGTATGACGTTGCACCACCTGAAATCGTGCTGTGAGAAATATACAAAACAAGTGTTCACCTTTCAAAAGTCATCAAAATTATTTTGTATCCCATCTGCCTATCTAGTTATAAAATAGGAAGAAAATGTTTTCTTGATCTCAGTAAAGAGAAATAAATAGTCACTGCAATTCTCAATTCTCATTCAGCTTAACTACAGATACATAGTCTAATTTGCATATGTGCATACATACCCCTCCAAATATGGTCAACCACAGGACACAGCTGCCATCCAAACCAAGCGCTGTAAATTCATCAGAAAAATTATACTTGCTCAAAACCCCCTAAACCATAACAACAAAAACCACCCAAAACAACTATTTGCATTCTTACACTCTTTTCATTTGAAATATCATTACTACAACCCATGACAGTTTAAGAGCAACCAAAAAAGTCTAACCCTGGGATGGATTTTAAACAGTTTTATTCATGTAATTTAAAAACAACTAAGATATCATACAGTTTTCCCAGGGTTCAATAAGGCTTGAATCCTTCTCTGTGACCACCAAACACAATTAATATGCCAAATTTGAACTTTCTGTTTCATTTAATAACTCATTATTAATTGCTCAATATATTGACTGCTTCTGAGGCCCTGCACGAGTTATGTGCCTGTGCAGCTTGGGAAACCACTACCTACAATCCTAAGCTATGCTATCTCATCTTGTTCCCAGGGAAGGCTCAAAACCTGTCTCAGACGAATAACTGTGGTAATAACGGAAATCAACTAAGATGCCTTGTTATCACTATTTGAACTATTATCACAGAAAATGAGGAGCCTTAAAAAAAAAAGATGTTAAAAACATCTGTCTGATGCAAAAATCAAAGTGCCTTCAATCTTTTAAGTAAAGTGACAGCAATTCAAAAATGGGTTTAAATTTCCAGTACCTTATTTTTAAAATAAATAGGATTCAAAATGTATGACTAATTGGGCTCATATAGATCCCCCTTTTGAATTTATTTATGGAAACGCTTGCAGAATTATCTTTTATCTAATTAATTATGCCATCCTTTATTATAAGATATATTATATATCGTATGGATGAGATAGTAACAATGATAAATTACTGATCGGTCTTTACAACAAGACTTTTTCATCGAATAATTGAGTGACAAGCATAGGCTCAAGGAGAAACTTGGAACAAAGCATCACCTCTCCTTCCATCTCGATGCACAGAAGACACACAGTTGATACCACACAGTATTTTCAGAGCCAGGCAATCCCTGTCAGCTTTTCCTCAGCCTGCACCCTCTGACAGAGCTGACATGTTGCCATGCCAATGTGCTTCCAGAATAACCACCACAGAAGCACATCTTCTCTCTCTCTCCTAGACAGGCTGATGACTCTCAAGTTCTTTGTGTTGCGTACACCTCTCTCAGCTGAGGAAACAGACTCGATATCAGAAGCTGCCTTTGGTGCAGAAAGTATAATCTTTGAGATTTACACCTTTGTTTAAAGAGCGAGGTGGCAGTGAGGATGGCCAAGGAGAGCAGTGGGAAAATCCCTCTGCACCATTGTTATGCCCTGGGTAAGGTTTCAGTGAAAATACTGGAGGGCAATTTACCACAGTTCAAACATCCCCGGGGACCTGGCTCATTCCCTTGCAGCCCCCTGCAGATGCAATACTCTAAACATATAGTTCCCAATTTTCACCTCAAAGGGTAGTTTTTACAGCCCTCTCTGAAACATTTGCGTTGAGGATGATTTTCAAGGCCTTTTTTGCCACTTATGCTTTGTATTCAGTATAAGAGAAGGTGGATCCTGAATAAATGACTCCTCTGAGCTTATTTCAGAGATCGGTGCTTTGATCAGAAAGCTACTGAAATTAGTAGGACTCTCTTCAGTTGTTTTTAATAAGCACTGGGCCAGGCCTAGAAGAAAGACTATGAAATAAATACCAGTTATCTGTTTTCATTAAAACATTTTAATTAGACCTTATCATTTTTTCCTCTGAGAGAAAACTACTGCAACAGCTTTAATTAATATCTTGGCAGAAGAAATAATAATTTACATGCAAGGACAAATTAATATCTAAATAATAAACTCTCCACGCTCAGAAGCCATCTCTTCACAACTAAGCCTTTTATGCATAATGTACCACTGCTGAGTGGGTGACTTTGAATAATCACAATTGACCTGAAATAACAGCAGAGTAACACACAAAACTGCATCTTCACCATCATTTCACTGGCTCCTACAGGCACTAGAATCCATTGTTCCACAATGTAAAATATTGTCCATGTAGATAATTTTATCTTGTCTAACTTCAAAGTTCACATTCATAGGCTTTTTTGATTAATGAAATGGCTTTGACAGCCAGCAGCTTCTTCCCAACATTAGAGAGAAAGCGGGTGGTGCCAATTTACGATTATTCAAACTAGTAATCTCCTGTGTCTCTGCCTGCTATTATTCCTTTGCCTGTGACCCAACCACTTAATGAAGTGAAATTAATTTACAGTAACAGGAAATTCTCAGAACTACATGAAAGCTCAGGCTTTAATATGCGAAGAACAAATGGTCGTTTCATGCAAGGCTGACCACAAGTATTGTAAAGAAATTTGAAAGGACTTCATACCTTTTTAAGCAGGTATGGCATTAGCTGAAACAGTACACTGCAGTAAATATGATAAACCATCAAACACCTCTCTGAAACAGAAAGCACTAACACAATTTTATTCTTTTGCCACGCGGCAGAATTTTCTCATTTGCATATAAGTGTATGATGCATACATTTTGTAACAGTAAACCCAAGATTTCATCATCCTTCAAATCCCTTCTAACACTTCTATGATGATACCCATGACAAACTGCTAACAGCAAATAAGCAACAGAGCAGTTTGACATTTATTTTGCTTACTTGTCCTTTGCAAATGCATATTTGTGCACAACAGAACTGGAATGGATATAGTATTATCCCACATTCTTGTATTACCTTTCATGTAGAAAAAATATTACTTTCATAAATTTTGTTTTAGTAGCCCTTCCCCTCCTCTACCCTAAAAAAAACAAGAGCGAGTGGAAAGGAAAAAAGACTGAAAGAGTGGTGAAGCATTGGGACAGGTTGCCAAGAGAAGCTGGGGAGACACAGCCCCTGGAGGTGTTAAAAAATGTGCAGACATGGCACTTTGAGACATGGTTTAGTAGGCACAGTGGTGTCGGGCTGATGGTTGGACTTGATCTTAGAGGTCTTTTCCAACCTTACCGATTCTATGATTCTATGACTTTATTTTTTCCAAAGCAAAATTCTTTATTTGTAGTATTAAATGTGTTTAATTATTTTCCAACTAGTTCTAATATTTGGGTTTTTTTCTCTCATACATTATGTATTTTTCCACTAATTTGTCAAGACTTCTTAGATCCCTTAGGGAAAAGAATGGTTTCCAACGCAGCAGTTAACACAATAATCCTTGGGCGCTATAGAAGGACAAAAGCCACTACACAAGTATTCATGTACTGTCATTGTACACACATGGTGGTGATAGTCAATCCACAAATTGAGAATATCCTTTGACATTTCTCATCACCTTCTCCCCAAAATCAGATTAAGATAAACTGAGATTTCTGGTGCATTGTCTCTAGCTGTAGCTCTTCTTTCTGTTTTGCTTTTCCCTCCCTCCAGACAATGGTTGCGAGAACAACACAAATCTTTTTTCTTCAAAAAAACTAAGATGGCAACAAGAGGGTGTCTGACTCTTCTGCTTCAAGTAGTGTCTTTCCTCTTTTGCCCACAGTTTCAGGTTGTCTTCAGCTAAGGTCAAGTTCTCAATACACGTCTTGCCTTTACAATTCCTACAGTTGGAATCTAACATATTTTCCATTGTTATCGAAAGTCTGGACCAATTTCTAACTGGAGGAAGATTTTTATCCAAGAGATTCTTAATAGTTCATTGAAATATCTCTTGGAAACTAGGTTTATTTCCTACCAGAATTGGAGATCCTTATGCAAGGTCTGGGGCTACTAACGAAGGCATGGTGTAACAGGTCTGAGCATTAAACATAGTTTCTTCTTTACACATCCTTATTTGCACATTTCTGCTAAGGGATGTACACAATCTAAATCAATGAAACAATCTCTTGCTTTTGTCACAAAAGATGCCTACTCAATGCAAATCCAAGCCATTTTCAGGCCTGTAAGCAAACAGACTCCGATTGACACAGACAAGCATATTGAGGTATGTGTAGGGAAGTCTTTACAAGATACCAAAGGATATTCAATACCTAAGAACACTTCAGAGAACTCTCTCTCCCGCATATTCATTTACTTGCGCAAACAAAATGAAAATCTCCTCAGACTACCTGATATTACAAATTCAGCATTTCAAAAACTGGTGTTCGGGTCTACTGTTTCATTTCTTTTCTGGCAGTGCATCTAAATCTTCTGTAATTCAAATATGGTATATACACGTTACTCTGCTAACGCTCAACAGGTTGTGTGGGTCTGACAATATATTCAAAGTAACAGTTCCTGAGGAATCCTACTAGACAAAAATTAAGAATCTTCATCTACTAGATGACAGCAGCTCAGAAAATATATATAATAAAACGTATTTCAGTATCATGAACAAATAACAAAACACATATATAATAAAAAACAGATAAGAATCATAAAGGAGTTAAGTGATGGGTAATTCAAACCAGTAATTTTAAATTTTAACAAATCTCAAAAAGCTCAGGAAAATCCAAAGTATTAATAGTTCTAAAATATACAAAGATTAAGGGGAGAAATAAAGCATTCTATAGCATGGACCCTGATATTTATCTCAGGTAAAAAAAAAAATGAAACAATTACTCCATGACAGATCAACCAATAATTAGATATTTAAGAATACAATGAATGCTAATTGATCAGCAAACTATAGAACCTGTTTTATTGTCAGGTTTGGAGGATTTTTGGTGTTTGGGGTTTTTTTTTGCTGGTAACATTCAGAAAGAGAAATTATTCATATGAATTCTTTAAGAAATTCAACATAGTACTGTACAATGTTTGGGGTTTTTTAAATAGAGATTTCATATGGATTTAGGAGAATAAACAGTGAATGGATTAGGAAATGGTTAACTCCCCTTGCTCTATTCTTATGCTAATTCTGATAAGAAGCAATGTGGAGTAAGTTTAACAGCTTGTAATAACTAAAAGACTAGATTATCTAGTGATAACTTTTATTATTATATTTCGTGAAAATTTAGGTAAAACACGGGCTTTGCTCACCAGAGCAATCCAAATCTCTGACATCCTGGGTAGCAGGTGAAGATTGTGGTTTACAGGGAGGGATTCAGTTGGGCTACTAGACTTTTGGGCTACTAGACTACTAGACATGCTTAAAAATACTCTCAGTTGCAAACTGAAGCTACATTCCGAAGTATGGTGCATTCATCAGGAAAAAAATAAGTCTAACTAGTACTCGCCAATTTATTTTCTACATACACTGTGTTAGAATTCACCTCTCTTCTACAAAAAAAAAAAAAAAGAAGCAGTAACTTGAATGGTGAATGTTTGTCTATTTAAGCAATATATAACCATATAAAAATAAGCAACTGCCCTGAGATTAATACACACTATTTTAAACTCCTTGACCTTCCCAGATTTCATTTTTAATCTTGAGTAGGTTATTCAATATCCAAATACTTGGTTGCTTAGAATTAAAAAGGATATTAATGGTTTCTTAGATCATAAAGCTGCTGTGTAGGTAAAATTTATTAATGTTTCCAAGGCTCTTAAACTACTAAGGCAGAAAGGTACATAAGATATAAGTGCATGTTTTGGGGCACAAATTTCTCATTTTAAATGTAAATACAGAAAGCTTACATCAATCTTACTGTTAAAAAAACCCTTAGCTTTAACAACAGAAGCAGTCTAGAAATTTGTATGTATAAAGGTTAAAAATATCTAAGTCCTATTATGATTTGCCTTACAAATTCTCCATAAAATTGTATCTTGGCACAATGTGGGCATTATCCATCCTTAGCAGAAACTGATTGACTTATACAACCTGAAGGCTGGCCAGTAGTCACAAGTCACACAAAGACTGGGAAGTCACAGATGAGCCAAGGTCATTTCTAAGCAGTGCGCTCACTACAACAGAAGGCAAGACCAGACTGAAGACAAGAGGATCCTGAATCACGAAAATACACTAAGCTCAGCTGCTTCTGAGTACAGATCACCCAACAGGCAGTTCACTGAGTATGATTTCCAACAGGTGAACTGTAATGCATTCAGAAATTCATTTATAGGTTTTGGGGAGTTATTGGTTTAAATTGTGCAAAATTTAGGAGCTATTTGAGGATCTTGGTAAAATGACTTTGTTATACAGGGAATCTGATACTAACATGAGATCCTGCACAAGGACAGTAAGTGTCAGGGCATGAACTAAGTGGCAAGCCTAGATAAGCTACTGAAACTTACAACTTTGGACATACAGAGGCTGCGTGTAAATGCTGCCTAAAACCAATCAAGGCCATCTAGACACCAAGCATGAAAAGCATGAAAATACTGGTAAAATTAATGTAAAACAACTCACAAAAATATACTTCCAGCTTTGTTTCTGTTTTGCTTTGAAAGAAAATACATATTCTCTTTTTATTCTCATTAAAGTTATATCTCTAGCACCTCAGAGAAACCAACCAAAAGACAACTCTATCTTTACAACAGCCCTGAGAACTACCAGCACTGACCTGAAAGTAGTGGTTGTTCTGTTTTGCAGATCAGAACTTCCACCCCACACCTAAAGCACATTCCTAATAACAGCTTATTCAAATCCAGTACATTTCATTAAATAGTTCGTTTTTAACAAAACAACCAACTCATCCCATCACATTTGCTATTATGAGTAACAATAGGTGAAAAAACAAAACAAAACAAAACACTGTTAAAGGCTGCAAATATTCTTTAGCCTTTCCTTCCCCCCTTCCAAATTTCTCCTCAGCATTTACCCAACTGCTATAGTTCCTTTTGAAAAAAGGCTAAATTATAGGGCAGGCTTTCAGAATCAACTCTTCTTGTGAGCTTCCTCAGCTACAAAGTTTGTATTCAGACATGAATTTACAGTCTTTTTGTTCCATGGGGTTCGTGTGCTTCCTGCTCTGGATGCTCCAAGAGCATCTCCTTTAAATGAATTCATTTAAAGCTACATATGAGTAAAGACATTTTCTACAAAGGATGAAAGCTGATATTGTAATAAAGGATCTTTCAAAACTCCAACATATCAAAAAAGTACGTACTCCAATCAAGTGCTAAAATACTATTCTTTTGAAAAGGTTGCTTATAAGGATTACTGAAAAAGAAAGTGTTCACATAAAAATTGACAACACCTGAAGAATCTTTTGGAGTTGGACTGATATATGTTGAAATACAGTCTGAACAAGTTGTTCTTTGCCAATAGGAATGAACAAATTTCCTGAGAATTTACTCATAGCAGGAAATGAAAACAGACCTTTTGTATTCCCCTGCAGACTTGGCAGCACATATCATAGGCAATTCACGCTTGACTGACTTCAGAACTGATCCAAAGCCCATATTCCTTCCAGCATTTGCCAATGTGCTTTAAAGAACGATCAAGTATCCCACAATTAAGTATGTACAGAATTATAATGCCTGATATCTAAAAGTGACAGGATGGGCAGAGTTTTAATAAAATATATAATACGGTTGAACTGGATGATCTTTAAGGTCCCTTCCAATTCAAACCATTCTAAGATTCTATGATCACTATCAGCTAAACTTTGGAAAATGTCTGCAAACCACCTGGTTTGCATGAAAAGAATATAGAGAACATACGGAATTCTGAATTCAGGATGCCTCTACATCTCAGTATAAATAAATAAATAATAATAAAAAAGGCAGTGCTGATAAGCTGTAGAACTTTTCTGTTTTGTTGCATCATCTGGAAGTAGACAAAAACTACAGGACTCCATCTGTTCAAGTAAGCCCTCAGAGAGGTTTCTGTGGATGACCACCTTTTGAACAGGCCTATGAATGTTTATACCTTGCAAGTGTTTTAATATTTGCCACTTTTATGCTTGTTAACTCTGAACCTGATGCATCAGTGCACTTGTAAGACGATTCAAAACTTGGTGCTTGATTGCTCAGAAGTATAAATTAATACAGATATTATCTGTTTATATATATATTAATGTGCTTGTACACACACATATTTTCTTACTCTCTGAAAGCTTTCTTAGGGAGTAACATAGAATTTATAGTGAATGTTCTGCCTACAAGTGAGAAAAATATGTCCCAAATTACATTCTAGTATTATTAAGTCATTTGTTTATTTTTCCACTATTCCCTAAAGATTCTTTAGTTCCTCTTTGTTATTTGAATATCCTTGATTTTGGCATTTTACTCCATTACACCATTATAACAAATTTGCAGTTTAACACATAAACACTGTAGGGTAATATCTGGAAGCCTCTGTAAGTGGCAGGAATGAACTGCAAGCAACACTAATGTTTCTGTATAACAGCAGTGTATGTAAAGGGCTCTGTTTAACATTTTAGAGCTCTGTTCTTTCTGTTAATTGGTGTGGCAAGAGAAGACTATCTTCCTCTTTCTCTTTAAGAGGGTGTAGGGAATGATAAACAAAACCAAAATTCAAACTGAAAATCTGTTTCTTTAGCATACACTCGCTCGTCAATTTGAGATCAGAGAGAGAGAGAAGAAAAAAGGTACCAACTGCTGAGGGATATAACAGTACGTCACTCCCATTACCAGAGGAAAGAGGAGAAAAAAAGAACAGAGTATCTCAAGTTTGACGTGAGAAAATTAAAATTATCAGTATTATCCCATGAACAATAAAAAATGAGCAATTATTATTTTACTAGATCAGAAAGTAGTCATCTGCAGTATAATGTTAATATATTTATATACATTGATCCTCTAAGTGTGAGCTCTTGCTCATCTCCAAAACTACAACCTATTTGTATTTATTGCTGACATAGAAATCCTCTGGCAGAAGTTTTGGCAGCAAATCCTTGTAAGAAATTAATGTGTCTCACATAATACAATTTTCCTTTGGATAAAGAAAGAAGAACAAATAAATTACATTAATATACTTGTGCCTTTAATATTCTGACAAAATGTGATTTCATTTCACTTGTGAAAATAGGTTCAGGAAAACAGCGTGATAAAGATGTTCCTGTAGCATATGGACCTCCTCACATCTGACTTCGAAACAAATCTGGTCTGCGTCAACACTGATTATTTGTTACTCATCTGGTAATGATGAAATTTTAGCTATATGATACTCAATGAAGCCAGTTCCTGAGGATAAATGACTATATTTTTTAAGTCACATACAAGGAAAAGCTAAGTAGAGTCTGAGTATGAAGGCTTCTGGATTATCCGTTTTGCAGAAAACAATGGAACACAGTCTATAATAATCTTTGCATAGTATTTTCTTGAAACCTCCAGCACTGTATCTCAGTGCTCTGGCACTTGGGATCATTTCAGTTCACAAATAACATTGGATCAAGCTCAATGATTTCAAAAGGCACAACATACATTTCAATGACTTCAAACACTGTCTCGATTACTCCAGTCTGTCCAATCGATGCTGAGGAAGTAAAAGGCAATGCCAAAACTGAATAAACTTCTAGTTTTGCTGCCGTAGTATTGCTGGAGGTCCTCTCATTAACATCATCACACTGGGAGTACCAAACTCTACTGCCACTGGCAGAGCCTTTAGAAGAGAAGACTTAGGGGACACCTTATTATCATGTACCAGTACATAAAGGATGTCTACTGAGAGGATGTAGACTTTCTTTTTACGAGGAGTCACATGGAAAAGACAAGCGGTAATTGGTATAAATTGCTTCTGGGGAGATTCCAATTGGTTTCCAGAAGAAAATTTTTCACCACGAGAACAGTCAAACATTGGAATAATCTCCCCAGGGAAGTGGCAGATTCCTCTACGCTGAACACTTTTAACACTCAGCTTGACAGAGTTCTGGGCTCTCTCATTTAAACTATGTATCACCTAAAAGGTTGGACCAGATGATCCCTGAGGTCCTTTCCAACCTGGTATTCTACGATTCTATGAGTCTTTTGGGAAACAAGATGAAGTGTTTGAAAGAAGACAGAAGTTTATGCTACTGGGTTACACAGCTTCCAAACTCCTAAGCTGTCTCTTTATGGAGTGCAATCACCAGAGTTTTGCAGGCATCCTGAAACTGTTCCACTTTTCTGCAGTGTGTTATGGAAATTCAAAGGAGCGATGTGAAGCTAAGGAAACAGGCAAAGATGGGAAAGATTGAATGTGTTTCCAAGGTCAGAGACAGTCAGCGTGGCACACAATAATAGTTATATTTAATAATGGAGTGGTTTGAGGGTTTTTACGTTTCTTTTTGGGGTTTGTTTTGTTTTCTTTCCTTAACTTTTCCACCACGCCTCCCAAAAGACCCTAAAAATACTTATTTCAAAGTACCAATTTCTGACCCATAAACACTTTACAAAACAAATGACGTTCAGTTTGAATGGCAATATAAATGACTTTTGGTCTTAAATGCCCAGTTCTTTAGTTTGCAGAAAATAATGTCCTTCCACTTGAACAGCAAGGGGGAACTTTTCAAAAGACTAGTCAGGAAAATATCACTAATGACTCATTGTATTAAACCTTTTCTAAAGCCAAGGATATTTTCCTGATGCGTAATCATCTTTTTGATGCATTTCATGCAGTCCTGTTTAGTGTCTAAGATACTATGATTCCAATACTCTGCTTTGTATAAGCAATTTTCATGAAATTATCATTATTGTGAACCTGACTTTCCCATGTCCTTAGGCGGCTAAGTCACAGGCCCCCATAGAGGTCTGTACTGCACTCAGCACCACTTAATAACTTTTTACTTAGGTAATAAAAATAAATATGGTAAGAAGCAACATTTTATTTTCAACATTTTTGCCGGCATTAGAAACACTTAAGTCTTTCCTTGTTCTGCACTTCTAAGAGACTTATCTCAGCTAACTTTAAGCATGTAAAATTAGTTGCCTAATCCAGGCAACTCACTAGACGGCCAGGTCATCAGAAATAGATATACAAGTCCAGAGTAATTAATCCTATTCAAGACAAGGCTAATGAATCACCCTTTGAAAGTGTCTTTCTTTTGATTACAGAAGAAACCTAGATGATAAGCTTAGAGAAGGTCACAGTACTACAGATTTTCCTTGTTTGTCCAGTCCTTCTTTATTATAGCTCTGAGATGCTCTAACCAAGACTGGGAAGACAGCAAGGCACAACCAGTCCAAAAACTAACTGGTGGAGCAGTGCAGGAAATTCAGCTCCTCAGCCACATCCATGAGAACTGGGAGGAAAATGGCAGATTGCCTACGGCAGGAAAGTGCCAGCAATGTCGAAGCCTGCTTTGCCTATGTCAAATCCACCCGGTCCCTGTGGACATGGAGGGGCAACAGAGAGACTGGAGGGAATACATGGCTCTCAGAAACAGCAACTGACAATCTCCCTTCCAGCTTTTCTGATGGCAGTAGAAGCAATAACCATAGTACTCCCAAACTGTTTCCATTCTGGCTCTTTTCCCTTCTGCCACTTTTGATGGTGGGACAACTGGCTCTGCATCCCTGCCCCGAGGTTACAGACTAAGACCAAGGGAGCAATGTTAACAGCAAGGAAGAAGAAGCCAAACACCAGGAACTTTCTAGAGCAACTAGTAGCCAAGGGGCCTAGTGGTCTCTTAAAATTAGCAACAAAATGTGAAGACCATTTAGAACAGATATTTGCGTACTTTGGTAACACACACTAGAAAAATCTGTCAGTAATCTTCTAATACTGAGAGTTGGTTCACTTCTGCAATAAGATACAATAAAAAAGAAAAACCAAAACAAAACACAAAAAAGCTGTCCACTTTGCAATTTCACAAAGCAAACAGCTTTTCATTACACAATGTCTTCATGGGTGTGAATCACACCATCAAGAAACAACTGCGGTATGAGTCATATCACGGACATCTCAGTACAACTCATTTCTTGTGCCTGCCTGTGCTATAAAGCGTACAGCAGCGATGCATTCCTGCCTGCCTGAACCACAACAGCACTGCCAGACATGCCCTTCATCCAGTAACACTCTTTATTAATCATGGTTAAGTCTGAGTTAGATATCTCTAAGTCCTATTTCTGAAAATGTCCCTCTGTTCAGTTTCAGCTAAATAAACGCTCTGATATTTTCCTGAACTAGAATCCACAATTTTATTGTAATTCCTGATTTTACGTATTTATGTGTTAGTACAGCAGAAAAATGCAAAAATACATATAATCTGAAAGCATGAATTATAAACATTTTAAAACATAAACCACTTATAAAGTACCGACTTGAATTTAAAAGTGGTATATTGTATAATTTACAGGCTCTGCACTTGCTAACTTAAAACACATCCACTTAAGAATATAAAATTAAACAGCTATACAAAACGCAACAGTCTAGAGGAAAAGAAATAAATAATATTGTTGTGAATAAAGCAAAGTACATATTAATCAAAATTAGGTAACAAAGATTTTAGTATTGTAAAATGGTTCCAACCAAATTCCACTAAAACAGGCAACACAAGAAGTAGTATGAAGGGAACTGGGAAACTTTATGTCTTTTCTGTCACTCAAGACTAACACGTCCATCCATTCCACATCATAACTTTTCTGCAGTTTCCGTCCTTTCCTTGACCAAGGAAAAAAAGGCAAAAGGCAAAAAAATTTCAAAATAGATGCTTCCACAGCTATTTTTTGATAAGAGTGTTCTGTTTTTTACCCAATTACACAACAAATAAAAGTGAATACCCCAGGTAACGGTGTTATTAAGATTTAAAGTCTACCTGGTAATACAACACAGTGTATACCTCAAAAGAAAACACCGTCGTGCAAAACTGGACTAAAGATGCTATATGACAGCACAGTTTCTCTTGTACCATTAACAGCTTGCTTACAGTATCTCCTTGTGTGAGCCAGAAAGTAGATATTTGAGGATTTCATAACCTATACCCTACAACTTTCAGAAAATGAGCAACTTTGACCATGACTCGTGACATCTCCTTAATACAATTCATTTCCTCATGCAATATATCCATAAATAAAACAATACACATTAATACACCCGTTTGAATATATTGATGCCTCCACTCCAGGACAGTGTTATGTAGGAAATTTTAATGAGTTATAGATCTCTCACAGGAAATCTCAGGAGGTTGGGGTTTCTTACCAAAATTCTTTTCTATTTCAAGAGAAATTGTAAAAGAAAATCTGATTTATTTCTAGTATAATTTAATAGCAGAATTCTTTCTTAATACAAGTTAAAGAACACCTTTCTTTTCAGAAAAGATTTTGCTGCTGAGGAAGACAGAGGGGGGTTCTGTTATGTATAATTAGGAACATAAAATGTTTTCCTTTTGTGCCACATTAAAATGCTTTGTCCTTCCATAAAAACGGGTTTTTGTGATTGATGTAAAATCTGTTCTTTATTATATGAATGTATATATCTTATATGCCTACTCACAAGCCAAGTTATATGCTGCTATAATTTCCTGTGTTTAAATACTTTTGATTAGAGCTTAATTAACAATGGGGATTTGGGGGTTTGGCAGACAAGTTTAAAAAATGCATAAAACAAAGTTTCAACTTAATTGAAACACTCTTTTCTCAAGTACAGTTTTGACAGAAACTTTTAAAAATAAAAAGAAATTCAATTTTAGGTCAACTGACAGAGTCATTCGAACCAAACCTTTTAATTTGTGTCTGAAAATGCAGCATCTTTTCTCCTTTAACAAAATGTTCTTTTGAAATGAGAGAGAAGTCAAAACACTGCATTTAGAAAAGTCAAAACATTTTCCTTTTTCTGAAATGCTGTTTTATTTTGAAATGACCATTAACACTAGTGTTGGATGCAGAGAGACGGACTGGAAAATGGGTGGAGGTAGGGCTTCTGTACAATTCTGTGCTTGATTTAGCTACAACTAATGCATAAATTAAAACCACTATAAAATTCCACCAAGCAGCTTAAAATAGGGCTTTGGAAAGTGAGATAACCCCTTTCTATTCCTTTCCTTCCTCTGCTTATGCTGAGATTAGCCACAGTATAATACCAGAGTGATAACTGACACAGTACTTACTGCATTAGGAAAGAGGGGAGACATCATAATAAATCTGTTTTATTTTACTTCATTGTAGTGCACCACAGCAGCTCCTGGTAATTCCCGAGAGGCTTTGGTGAGTTCCTGTCAGTAAACTTAATGGATTTTTGTCACAACCTTTTCACCTCAGAATAATTACAAGTTATACATTTTTGCCCCAGCTAAGAACCTCTAATAGAAGTGTTGTTTCTCAGGGCACTGAGCAGAACACTGCTAAGAAGTAACTTTCTGGAGTGTATTAGGCAGCACGCAGTCCTGTCTCTGAAAGTGCTTTTAAACTGATGACAGTGTAATGGGGCTCAGCACCTTTATTCAATACATGCAATACATTGTGAATTCCTTTAGCATTGGGTTTGGATGTACTTTGTATCGCTCCACCGAAGCACAGAGTCTTATTGGGGGATATAAGAAGCACTGCTAAGTCAGATGTGATGCCACAGCAGCGTGGCTATTTCAAGACTTAATATACCATTTCATTAGCTACTATGAAAAGAGCATTTGAAAAAATGCCTTGTATTGGCTTTCACATACAGTATTCAGCACTTGAAACTTCGAGGTGGGTGATAGTTGATTGAAATCTTCTATAGCGAACGTTTTGGACTTAACCTAAACTGCATAACTGTATCAATTCTCACCCAGGAAGCTGAGAACTAAAATTGTGGTAACTGAGGACATAAGAACTAGGTGGCAAGACCTGGCCAGGCCACAATAGGATACAGAGGGACAGTAAATCGTCCATAAAAAACTTGAACTGGCTCAGGATTTCACCCCTGTATCCTTGCTCTATTTGCACTGGTCATTCACTTAGGCACAAATTACTGTTAGTTTACTTTCTTTATGAAAAAGATTTTGCTAAAGGCTTCAAAAGAGGTAAGCCAAAATCTAACTATTTTAAATGTCTTCTTTTTCATCTTCTCCTTGTTGTTTATGTGTTTGTTTATTTAGCATCTCTTGCCAGATTTGAATTTCCAGTGCTGATACCTCATTAGGCTGTAAGAACTTCAAGGAGGGAAAAAAAATGCAAGAGAAAATAAATACAGTTTTTAACCCATATTTATGATCCTCAATTCTGGAGAGACAAGAAAAGGTTTCACTACCATTGACTCCACAGTAAAAGTCAATGCTTCTGTTGGACAAAAGCTTACCAGAACTTTCTCCATATGACTCTTATAGAACTTCACTCCTATGCAATTCTTTAATGAAAGTATAATATAATACACAATTTTTAAGCACCACATAAGATGTTCTCATCTGCTGGGCTTCATTTAAGAACCCTAGAATAACAATTAATAAGTATTAGCAAGTAAATCTTTGCTCTTTGACAGTTTTGCCTTATATTCCACTATTCCTCATGATTTAATAATTACCGGGGATCAAATTTCACTACGCAATACCATCTTGTTTACAAACACAGGATTGAATGAATATTCCCACTACAAAAATGAGCAAATCTCTTCATTTGTTTCTTCCATTGAGGCTTTAAACTCCTGTGAAACATTTCCTATATACTATACAAACTGCCTCAAGCACGTAAGAAAAGAAACCAAACCTGTTGAGATGTAGACCTTCTAATAAGAAAATATCCCATTTTGTCTAGCGATAAAAAAAGCCATTTGGCAGTGAAAGAGAGAAGGATTTTGTAGTATCTATTAACATATACAGATTTAAAATTAATATTTAGCACTTCCATTGCACCTGAAATGTGAGACTTCAAAAAATTTACAGAACTCCGTGACTAAAGCTGAAGCTACGACTTTTTTAAGTACCTTACAGAAATTATTTATTTTGATATTGCCTTTTCCTTCAAGTGATGGATTCCTAGCATCATTCCTGTATTAGAAGAAACTCAAACACTTTTTGCAAGGTTTCCTTTCCTGCCCAGGATTTACTAATCTCACAACAGAGAGTGTTACATTTCATGTCTATGTGGACTAAAAGCATCTGCTACACATAAAAACAATGACCACTAATATTTAGGAGGTTCTGACTGTATTTCATATTTCTTTGCTCAAAGATATGATAGCCAAGACAATAGCCAAAAGAGAAAGCAAGCAAAGGAGACAGAATAAGGATGTAATTAAAGAGAAAGGCAAAGATTCTTGCCACTCAGGTCTTAGGATGCCCTCTTATGCTTACAACACCAGGAATACTGAAAAAGGAAATCTTGTCCTATATAGGTCATATAGGGCACTAGCAGAAAGAGATGTGTTCTTTAGGCTGGAAGTTCAGAATTACTGCTGTTAATGCTGTTGGTTGTCAAAATTCTTACCAAATTCTTGCATGCAAAGACTCCTATCAGTACCTAACTGCCAGCAAAAATTTACTGTCCCTATTTTCCAATAAAAGTTCAAAAAGTTATACTTATCTAAAATAATCCTTCACATAGTTGAGTGAAACATCTCAATGCTTTACTACTTTACTGCAGCAAATGTAAAATTAATGAAGGGATTTGGCATTATTCATTGAGTAAATTTTAGAGAGCGTGTTAGAAGGGTTTTTTATTGTGTATCATGTGCATCAAACTGCATAGATTTGAATTTGTAGTTTTCTTTTAGTTCTGCTTAACCAGCAGATCAGAAAACAATAATTTCTTTTCTCATATAAAACAATTGTGTAGTTACACACATCTGACAGATAAGGAATCTGCTTATAAAACATATGTTCTGGGGATTACTTTTAAATCACGAGGAACTAGCTATTTCCCATATGTATACAGCCAAAGAAATTAACAATAATTTGCTTATGAGAGGGCTACCAGAATATCAAAAATAAAGAGAAAGTAGCAGATGTTGGAAGCTAAGCTTCTTTTGGAGACAACATTGTATTCCTACACCACATCACCTTGATTACCTCCCTTGATATTATGTATATCCTAGAGCCTTGATTAAGTTACTTTCCTAACATATGAAAATTTTATTTCAACATGTTTTCCCATTTCTCAAGCTTTGTAAATGTATTATTTTTCTACAAAGTTAACAACTAATTTTAAATAAGAGGCTTCATTTAGCAAATGTTAAAACTTGTTTCATTATTTTTCCAGCATGACATTCTTCATAAAAAGACCCTGAAAAGAGTTTCAGCTTTAATTTAATGACACAGCTTGATGAAAGTTGACATTAGAACATTGTCCTCCATCTCTAGCGTTGCACAGTGCTGCTAATTCCCAGTAGGTTGCTCTTGAAAGTTTTTTAATGCTTGAAACCTTTGAGAGTCAAAGCTTCAGTTGTTTTGTTGAAAACCTCTGTGTAATTGCCAAGTATGTTACTTAGCACACAGTATGGGACGAACTACTTGTCTTAGCTGACATGAGTAAAAACAGACACATGAGTGCAGATCAGCAACCCGCTCCCCCCCAAGACATAGATAGACACATAACAAGGAATACCAAGTGATTTTGGTCCCAAGCAGAAGGTTCATAAAGAACTGTACAACCCTATTTGTAGTAAGAGCAAATAGACTCTCAAGTTGTCTAGTTTCTTCCAAACCCTACGAAAGAAACTACTTCATGTGAGTTCCGAATAGCCAGAACCTGTTCCTCGTGAGCAGATACAGAGCAAGAGCCTTTTGCAAGGAGAAGTCTTGGGTACTAGCATTGCTTCATATCACTTTTACAGGAGGTGACTTTTAACTCCAGCCAAAGACTCATACAGGTCACAGCACAAATTGAATAGCTCACCAAGGAGAACGGCAGTCAGTCTTAGAAGGGCAAGAGTCGTTTTGTGCTGCTGCTACTGTTCTCATCCAAATGGATATAATTCACCTTAACTACACAGTGAGGGTGTGCTCTGTGCTGATCACAAATGTAGTAACTACTGAGTCTCACAAGAACATAACAAATAAGAAAAGGAAAGAATATGTTTTTTTTCAGTCTGGGGAGATTACAGCACTGCATTATCCATAGTGATAAAGCTGCTCATAAAGACGCGTGTCCTCTCCTGTCAGAAGAGGTTTCATTTCTTGCTCATCACTGTGAGAAACACGTCACCAAACAAAATTGACTCCCATCCTTAACAACAGATCCAAGGTCACAGGAAGGAAATCCTGATTTCTCTGTCAGGAACAAAAAGAAACTTTTTTTTTTCTTGAAAGTAGATTATTCTGTCTACATATCACCTCTGTGAACATGGAGTCTGGAATGTTTCGAGTTACCTGCACCTTCCTGGATTGCAAAGAGAGTGAGGCAAGAAAAAAGGCATATCTGGGAAAGATGATACTTTTAAACTTGAATGTAAAGAACAGCATTTGAAATGGAGATGCTGAGACAGCCACACTGGCAGGAACAGCATCATGCAAAACACTGGTGTGAACTGTCTCTCTGAAGAATAAAAATCAACACCACGACCTAGTAAATATTTCCCCACCTCACACTCCCTTTACTAATTTGAGATTCTTTTATGATTAAACAACTAAAGAGTAATTTCAGGAAAGTGAAACATGAGTCCAGATTGAACATCATCACGTTACAAACATAAACAGCAAGTGTAAGCCCAGCAAATTATAAACACAGAGAAAAAAAAAAGCACTGCAGAGATCTAGCAGTTTTAAATTGAAGCAGCAGCTAGCTCCATCTAGAAAGGGAATCATTCTTCAACACTATTTGCTCATATTGCAGCTACAAATGAGAAGAGAGATTATTAAAAACCTGTCCCTGCTAGCACAGCATCTGAAACACAGACAAACGCATCAGCTGCATCACACGCAACACCCCACCCCAGCCACCACTGAAACCCAGCATCATTTCACCAAAACACATTCAGGAAAGAGAACGGCTGCAAACAAGCTGCAAATGTATCCTTGATAAATGGAAATATAGTGGACGTATATTGTGCAGAGGGCATAGACCGTTTTGATTTTTTTTCTTTTTATGGAGTTCAATAAAATGAAACATGCCATCCATTCACTCAAATTCTGCAAAGTGTCTGGTGAAGAGCCCATCCTTATAAACATTTCTAAGTGCTTTTACAAAGTAAATGTTATATAACATTTACTGTACTTTGGAGACTTACAACTTAAACCTCCACCTCCAACAATCTTTGGTTTCTGCTATAACTAGGAAATTTCATTGTAGTGCCTAGAGACCCTATTCCCTTGGCATAAGTCACCACGGGAATACACAGGTGATCTTTATAGTGTAAGCTCACTGAAAATACTCTAAAAATAGAAACAGCAGTTTTTCTCTCTACCACTTCTCAGATGGAATGTAAGCAGCGTGATGAGAGTCTCTGAATATATTAATGATTTTAATAAATGTACTCAGAAGATGCTGAGCACTTCAATGCACTTCTATAGCATAGAGCAGTTTTGGGAAAATTCTGTTTAGAGTGACCACAAGCCACTTTATGCTGGGAAGAAATGCTGGTCTGGGATTGAAAAGGCAATCCAAATCCATAAACTACAGATGTGCTCTGTGTGACGCATTTGGCTTGAATCTTTTTCCAGTCTGTCCCCTGCTACCTCTTTGGAGGGGTAGGCATCTCTGTCAGGCAGTCAAGTTAAGAACATAAAAAGTTCCACAGAACTTAAGACTCTGTGGCAAGCGGGCTGCACAGGCTTATTTTAATGGACAGATACTTTAAGTAGAGAACACTGACTTCTTTGGCAGTAGTAAACCATGTGCTGTTACTTTCTAAGCCTCTTCCCCTGTGCAGAATCTCCTCTCTTAGAGGTATCAATAATATTTTCCCTATGCTGTTTAAGTAACTGTGATTTTTGCAAAATATCACCCCAGGATGACTTCTTAGTTGCTTCGAGCAATGCGAAGTTAGTTCTCAGCAAGGCAGCTGATAGCCTTCAATAAGCAATGCGGAGGATTCCATCAGATTAGAGTAATGAGATAACCATAGCAACAAATGATCTTAACTGGAACACTGTAATTAATTGTAATAGTCAATCTTAATTATAAGATAGCCAATGCATCGAAGAGTAAAATTCATGACCTCAGCATTTGTTGATGTCTGCTGCATTATAGCTTTCTGGAAAAACTTCCAAACACTTTTGGACTCTTAAAAGTTAAGACTGATGAACGTAAGAATGAGGAAAGGAAAACTAGAACACTATATTAAACATAATAAATAGAAATAACACTGGGAAGCAACAAACTGGCCCAGCAAAATATTCCCATAGTTGATTTCTAACAAGTTGCAAATTTTTATTTAATTGAACAAAAGCAACTCATCCCCTATCACTATTCTAGTCAATTTTAAAACTCTGAACTATACTCACAGACTAAGCAGGTGCTAACGTTACATAAATGTCATTTTTCTCTCAAGTCCTGGCAACTATGAATTTTCTAAGTATATAAAGGCATTCTGAGACTCTATACAAATTGTTCTTTTCCAACGACATCATAGCCATTATGCAGAAATGTGGTTTCAAGCCAAAACTGTCAGTGTTAGGGTAGCATAAGAATATCCTCACAGTGGCAGCCCAGTATAGGAGCATAAATGTGATAGACAGAATCGACAGTTCTTTATGAACAACACTAAAAGACAGAGATTCAAATCACTAAAGTAGATAAAAAGTTCACACATCTTCCCATGTTAATGAGCTAGCAAATTTCCTTTTTTTCCATTTTTTATCCTACAGAGTCACAATGGAATGATGACTTGCAAACCCTGAAACTAAGGTGAGGCAGAAGAATGCACTCTTGAAGCTCATATCAATTTTAATAAAATAATTTTCTGTGGAAATTACATACTGAATAAATAAAGATAACAATTAACGAGTTGTTTATAAAATTGCAATAACTATTCTCTGAACATTTTATTTCCTCATAAAGCATGTTAATAAAAGAGAACAAAACCTCCTTGTTGTGAAGAATCCTCAAGGAAACTGAAAACTTTTTAAATGTAAGGGTAAAATATTTCAGTTGTGTCGACAATTTAGAACTCTGTTGGTCATATATTTAGGTTCATTTGAAACGGAATGCTTTTTTCATAAGATTTCATCTCCTTCTGCTACTTATCCCCTTGACAATGCTCATGTATGCTCTCACCATAATGGGATTTAGTAGCATAAGTGGGTAAAGTCTTATACAATAAAATCCCATTTCATGGGAATTTTCCTGGCAATTACAGCAAGAATAAAGGAAAATACAGAAAATACATTATATGTGACATACAAAGACAACTGTGTCTGCCTGGAACATTTTACAATCTGAACAGCTCTAATGTAATTCAAAGACTGAAGAATTGAGGGGATCAAGAGAATAAACAAGCCATAAATTCTCATAGCCTAATGCAAAAATAATAATGAAAAAGTAAATTTGATTCTTTTATTTCAACTGAATTTAAAGGAATAGTGACATTTAAAAGTCACACTGTGAAGAAATAAATGCCATTCTATGAACAACTGTTAGTTTACCTCGTATCTTGCTCTTGTATCTAACACAGAAAATGAATCACATTAGGCATGTTTATGTTTTGTTTGTTTTTCTCTAATGCTTTGCTAAATTGCAAAGAATTCAGAGATATTTATTTGTTTCAAAACAAACTGCTTCCATTTAAAATTAAACAAAAAGCACAGAAGATTTCTATTCACTTCGTTTTTCCAAAAAAATTGTGCTACCCAAAGCATATACCACCTTCCCCATGTTGGCACCTTATTAGTTATTATGATTGTCTCCATTTTTATTAACAAAAAGTATATCCTACATTTACAGACACACAATTATCTGGGAAATGAATGACCCAAAGCCTACTTATACTTTAAAACTGTGATGATAGCAAGCTGTATCTTCCCTCTGTGTCACTAAAAAGAACACTTTCAGGCACCTGCTATTGTGCTTAGCTGCATGTTCTGTGTAAATGTGGCATAATCCAAGTCTGTAAACTTCATCTATTTTATGTTATGGAGACTCAAATAGTAAACAATCAGCTATCACTGCAGTATCAGAAGTTTGTCAGCTTTGATACCACTCGGTACAAACTGATAAAAGATAAGATGTAATCCATAAAAGGCAAAATGAAACAACTTTGCAAAAGGAAAATACCTTTTTTGGCTAAACAGCTGAGTTTAGGTAGAAGCTAAAAGTGAAACAATGACAGAATGATGGACTTGAAGGTTCTATTTTAGTCAAATACTAATATTTCTCCAACAATAACAAACCAAAGAGATTTAGATGAACAACCAAACTTTAAGATGTTTATTGAGATCAACTTTTACACCACCTGAAGTCCACTTTCATGAATTTACTGCTTATTTATTGTATGCTGAGGGGACAATAATCTTTCTGGTATCCATGTTCAGGGCAAAACAGCTGTAATATCAGTCTCACCACTCTGGACATATCTCAGAGGGATTCACTATCCCCATATGTATTATAAAACACTAAAACCTTTCATGCTTTGTTATTTGCATCTGTTGTTCTGTGGGTGCCTTCTGTACCATAAACTAACTTTAATTCTTTTAAAAAAATACTTAATTTTTAAGATAATGAATTCAAGTAACTCCCTTGTCCAAATTTTCACATAATCTGGCAGCAAAGCCGATTTATCAAAATAGGAGAAGTAGAAAAAGTAGGTTATATAAGCTCATAAGTAGCATTTAGTACAAGCATTTCAAATACAGCTGGTCCTTCTGATGCCAGGGTTCTGGCATCTTTATAAGCCATTACCAACCATGTGTATTTAATAACAGTAGAATTTCAGCTTCCAAAAGACCATGAGTAACAGCCATTCTGCATAGAAGTCCTATTTTACAAGACACTTAGAAGCTATGTGAGACTAGATCATAAAAATTATTAATCAGAAACCATGTTCAGTTCGGTGTTTTTCCAACGAACAGTTTAAATTATATTAGAATTGGTCATATTCTACATTGTAATAGACCTGCATTTTTTTTAACTGAAAAACAGCAGCAAAGGACAGTTAAGTCCTCACAGAATGAATCCCCCCTCTTTCATCAGCAAAACAGCACGTTTTTTTCACTTTAATACCAGAAGCCAATGCAGGAAACTGGAGGAATGGGGTTACTAGTTTTAAAAAGTTGGAGAAAAATTCTCCCCAATGGAGACAGCAAAAGCAGAGCAGAAATTAATCTCTCTGAAAGGTCTTTGCTGAGAAGACTCATCCAATAAATCTCGAGTGCCCCTATAAGCTCAGACATAAGCTCTCGAGATTTAAATCAATGGTGATGAGGAGTCTAAGTATTAAAATAAGAAATGTATATTAAAGCTTTTTAGAACATTTAGAATTACATCTAAAGTAGCCCTTTGGGAAATCATGTATATAAATGTGCTTAAAAGGAAACACAGACTATAAGAATTTTATTATTCAAGCAAGTAAAAAAACAAAACTTATCTTTTAAAAATCAAAATCAGAAAACACAGCAAAAAAACCCCAATATAAAAGGCAGTCAATGTACTAGCGTGCCAGTGCCATAAAAAAGTTCATCCAGCTTCCAAGTTCAGAGTTTACTTCAGAGCCAGTCCTGCTCCGAGCCTGGGATTGGACCAGATTACTTTGATATATCCCTCACATTCTGAAACACTATATGATGTTAAGATAATTTTAGTGGTCCTGTTCTAGTCGATTATAGAAGACATTAACTTTGCTTCAGCCACAGACAATTCATCATGAAATTAGGGTGTTCAATTTTGCTTTGACCTAACCTGGAGCAACAACTTCTGTTAAATGTTATCTGTCCTGGAAGGAACAGATTTGGTGGAACAAACATTCTCACAGTAAATTACTATATGCAAGACTTCCATTTGAATTACTACATGTAGGTCTGTCTTTGAGTTTGGAGGTTTTTTTGGGGGACAAGGCAGGCAGAAAGCAGCATTTCAGGATTTTATACCATTTTTGCAACCTTTTGGGTAGTACAATAGAGTATTTTAAGTAATTTCAAATGAAACATGACTCTTTCTTTGTTCCTTAATGACCTAAAATGTTCCAGCACAATGGCTTTTTAGTGAAGAAACTTGAAACAAGCTGGCCATGTCAGTCAAATGACTCCTCCACATGAAAAGAGACTAAATAGACTGTAGCTTTTCAGCTGGAAAAAAAAATATGGCTGAGGGAATGTAGAATAGCAGCTCTAAAATTTTTAATAGCCTGGAAAAGGTGAATAGGAAATGATTATTCACAATTCAAGAACTAGACAGAGCCAAACGATATTATCAGATTGTAGTTTAAAAAAAGCACTCCTCCACACAAAGCATGTTAAAGTATGCAACTCACCTCCAAAGAATGAGTAGAAATCAAAAGATCTGCCTTCAAGAAAGGAGGAGGTAGGTTCCCAAAGGTTACCTCCACCTCTGATGCAGCTTCTGGATCCAGGAGTATTGAAACTGCGAAACACCAGATGCTGAGGGAGCACCTCTTCCCATGCTCACTCATTTTGCTGCTCACCATCTTGTGCTTGCCTCTTTAACAGCAGCCTAGATGGATCATCACTCTAACTCAGAATAGCAGATGTTAAATTTTTAGTAAAGGTCTCTAACTCCCTTTGTAAGGATACCTGTGTGCTGGGCTGGGCAGGAGACAGAGAAGCAGCCTGGGAGACTCCAGCAGGGCCCTGGCTGGCCAGTCAGAGGGAGCTGAAATAGTCTCAAGAGTGAAGAATGGACAGTAATTCCACGTGTGTATTTTTCTTCAGACTGTGGTAAAGTGGGTGTCTGCAAGCAAACTTGTCTCCTGTTGCCTGAAATAAACTCATTATGCAAGCGAAGAGAGGAAGTCTCATTCCAAGCCTCTCAATCCGATTCCCTTCGTGGCTACTCACATATGCAGTGCAAACAAAGCAAGCACACCTAGCAGCAGCCTACCATTCAGCGAGGAGTCTGGGGAGTTTGCAACACAGATCAACAGATGGCATCCCTGATTTGCATATTGTCAAGATTCATGGGCACAATTTTCAATGATTAAACTATCAGGAAGATGCAACAAGCTCCTTAATTGGGAAAGAGGAAGGGGAGAAGAAATGATCATGCTTGCCCTGTGTTCTTGACAGCCCAAATGACATGCTCACATGATAGTAATTTAACAGGTTCGTTACTTCCAGAATATGGCTGCTGTTGGCTGAAAGCTTGAGGCTGGATCCAAGAACACCCACTGAATACAGAGCATAGCAGAGACAGACGACAAGCACTGCCGTTTGCAGGCACAGTCCTGTAGCTGCCTGACTCCAACCGTTCGGCGGCCGGGGATGCTCCGCAGTCACACTCTGCAGCCTTCATGCTTCCCATGCTTCGAAATTCTAAGTCTCTTCAGGACAGTTTTGACATGCTATTCCTGCCTCAGCTAGAAACAGGTCCAGAAAGCAGTTGTCTGTCAGGTGCTCACCATCAGATCCTGCTTAACATAGCCCAAGAGGGGCTCTCCAGCCAGCACTGCAGCCGTGCTTGGCTTTGTGTCAATGCATGGACAGACTATTCTTCTGTCCTTTCTCTAGCACCTTGGTTTTGCAAGAGGCATGCGTGTGCTCAGACACTATTACCACCCTCCTCCTACTCCTCCAGACTACTCATATCAAGGTTGATAAATCCTACTGCATCAGCCTTTCCTTTAAGGGTGCTGTACTCCAGAGGAGCCACTCTCTCTGCTCCCCTCAAGGCTGTGCCCGGGCTGAAGTGTCACTGGGGCTGAGCAGCACAAAAGAGGTGCTCACCACATTTTGCAAGAGGTACGGCTGTTTGTAATCCCCTGCCTAACACCTGCCGCTTTCGCAACTGCATGTTTCAGCTTGTGACACACTATGAGCATCACATCCCTTCCAAATGGTCTGGTTGGTCTCAATAGGTTTTTTTCTCCTTTTAAGACACAGGCACCAGCTGTTTGAGATGTACCAGCCCTCCACAGCCCAGCCCTCAGCTCTCCAGTGCCTTGTTATTCACCGAGGTCAACAAAATAAACAGTCAGGGATTTTACCCAGTCTGAAGTTAAGTGCCTGGGAGAAGTTTAAAGAGTGAGGTTTTGCAAATTTTCTCTGCTCTTCTTTTAGGCTGAAAGTTATGTTTTGTCAACTGTTTTAGTCATGTTAGACATCTGCTCATACTTGTGCGTTTTATCAAGGACAAAAGAACTGAAAATCTTACTTGGCTAAGGCAGTTTTAGTTTGATTAACAAGTAGCTGAAACGTGCCTTCAAATGGAAGAGGTTTAGAATAAAGGACTCACCACACTTAGGGATGAAAGTCTGTCTCTAAAGTGTATTTTTAATTCTATTCTTTAATCAAATTGCAGGCTTTATTTTGAGGGGTTTTTTCCTTCTTTTTTTAAACATAGGCTTAAAGAAAAAGCAGAAATAATAAAGCTCTGAAAGAAATGGAAATACTCCTAAATATATCAGAGTCATGGGGATATGTGAAGATCTGAAATATTAGATTTGAAGACTGAGGAGAATTTTTCATTACATGTATTTAGAAGCTCGTTGTTAAGGATCTCTGGCATTGGCAAAGAACATAAAATAATGTATCACTAAATGGTACATATCAATAGGGAATTACGCACATACGATATATATACGATGGATATGCATATATTATTATGTATTATGTATTTTATATTTATTACGTATTTGACATAAAAGTTAATTCTAAAAAATATCATAAACCTATTACTGTTACATTATTGTAACTATCACAGAACGTACCTTTTTCAATGTGTGACACATTTAATGCTGCAAGACTTTGCCAAACATTGTATGTTTTATACCAAATAAGCAATCCTAGAATATTGCATGTCACCTAACTTTGTTGAGCATACCAAGCAAGGACAACAAGCATACTTAAAAATGCTTTAAATCTTAAACTTTAAATCTTAACCTAGCTTTGTTCAGATGTCATTATGCCTGTTCATGACACCACTTCATCAGCTTAATGGAGTTCCCTTGGAAATCAAGCTTAGCTACTCCAAAGTCTCCTGTCAAAAGAAGAAGGGAAGAACCATCTTGAAAGGTATGGCAAATAGCTGATCCTCAAGAGATTTAACTTTAGCACTCCTCATTTTAGAAAAAAATCCTTCTCACTGTAAAACGCACGGGACACATTAACTGTGCATAAAACAAATAATTGCAAAGTTCTTTAACTTGTTATCTTCACCTACCTGATAAGGTAATAATGTTTAGATATCTTGCATGATGTTGTATTCTAAGTCTACACTTTCGCCTTTTCCTACCTAATCACATTCTGTATTGCACTATAAGCAGATTTAGCTCAGTAAGTCTCATGCCATTCATTATCTTGAGGGGTAAGAGAGATAATTGTCTTTTACTGTAGCACAAAAAAAGCATGCAAAAAATAATATGTGCAAAGAGACCATACTCTTGCAAAGTTTAAACCTACACAATTCTTACAGGTGAGAGGAAAACTGTACTGACATTTTTCAAGGCAGTCTCATGTAGTTCAACATCCTAAATGAGAAACACTTAGTTTTATCATAAAAGCATCTGTATCCCTGACACCGCATCAACTGCTTCTGGAGAGTCAGCTTTGTGTGCGTGATCACCAACACCACTCCACAGTTTCAGCTCCTGAAAGAAGCAGAGGCCACTAGACCAGCTTTTCCTTCCCAATATTCAGACGCTGCCTTTGTCAGGAGAACTCAATGTTTATTGCAAAAGAGGATATAAACTGCCTGCCCTCCCTGACATTTATTGAACCAATACTCAACATTAAATTTCCTCTCTGGCATGCGAGAGTGAGATAAACAGGGATTTAAATGGCAGCAGAGCAGCAGAGGAACAGCGGATTTTTATTTATGTATTCATTCTTCTAGAACTAAAAATAAAGACGTACAGAAAACAACATGCAGAATGAAAAATTAACATTGCCACCAAACTAAAGAAGTTCTAAAAGAAAAGGAGTAAATCAGTATCTCAAAAGCTAAACATCACTTGATAATTTCTAATAAAAACTACCCAGTACACAGCTGTTACATAATAGAATTTTACTCAATAATTGAACCTGAGCAACAAAGAGATGGTGTTGGTAGCAGCGTCTTCAGAGAAATATGAAGAAAAAATTCAAAAGAAAAAGACATTTTATATTTATCTCAATAGAAATAACACAAACTTCGGTCATCAGGGTCTTTTTTTCCCCCTGAATCGTCAAGCCCATTTTACTCAGCACGTATCTCTGCATTAGTGTGAGAGCTTTCATCCACACAAACCTCTCGGTTGGGAAAAACATGTCTGACCCGTACTGATGAACATCTCCTCTTGAAATCCACCTACAGAAACCAAGTACTTCCTATAGAGAAATACACCCTAGATCCATATACTTTCCATGTCCCTTGATCACACTTCCCCTTTTTCTTACCATGTAAGAATTAGGTTTTTTCACTGGAGTTGTGTTGAACTTAGTTATTAAACAAAATAAAAAAAAGATGTTATAAATTACTCATTAAAAATGAATTTAAATGAAAAACTAAGGAAAATGAACGTAGATTTTGAGACAATAGTCAATTAACAATAAAACACAGGGCACAATGTAAAAACATTTATGTATTTAAAGTGCTTGTTGAAATATATCACAGAATCCGAGTCTATCATTTACAGCAAGAAGTATACAAGTAACTGCAAAGACATTTCTTTCTGAATGAGTACCTGAGTTCAAGATATGAATATTTTTAATCTATCTGCCATATATACAAAATGAATGATTAACTCTCCAATTTTGTATCCCTAGAAAACAACAATTTTATTCTTGGTTTTCATTTATAGCTGTGACGAAAGATACTTCTTGGTCATATTCTGACACAGATATGTGATGATAGGTATGTCTCTCCAATCAGCTGGTTGATTATAAGAAAATATGCAGCCCTGGGAAACATAATGTCTTTAAGAGACACTGCTATCCTAAGACTCTCCAGGGTATCGTAATAATTTGTCATTTCATAGAATGTTTCTCAGCCTTAGGCGTTTAGAGAAAAAAGTAATAGGGGAATGATCTTCTCAGCCTTCTGTCACCTTCAAACGACCCCATTTTACGCTGTTGCCACCATGGCCAATCCAGTTCTACTGCCAACTACACTGCAGACCCCACCACTTCCTCACTGTGTCCCTCTTGCAAAGGTAGGGCACTACCAGCATTCTTGGCATGATCATTAAGTGCCGACACATTAACAGGTTGAAGCCAGTGATTGGCTTGCTCACTCTGCCTTAAAACTCCCTACCATCATCCAAATCTGTCAAATGTGTAAGGCATGACTGTGGGTGCATGGGGAATGAACAGGATGTATGTACCCTGTACTGTCCACACCTAAGGACTGATCCAGGACGGTCCAAGTAATTCTGAATTACAACTCTGGGATATGCTCAAAGATCAAACTGGGAATAATTTGGAACCGGAAACGAGACATCACTCTATTAGTGCCATAGTGCTGTATGCCATCCAGGTTTTAACTGTGCAGGAGGCAGGAGAACAGAAAGCTCAAAATACTGAAGTTTTTAGCCACGGATGTCAAAGTTGCCCAACTGAGACACTGAGTCTGATCAAAAGGGACGTTGAAGTGCTGTGATCAGCTTAAGAAATCTCAGCCTTCACCTCTGCTATGCCTGGAGAAAGCAGGTCCACACAGAGTACCACAGAAAACTAATCCCCACAGGTATTTCCCTGGAGAGAATCCAGATAAAAGAGTGTCACAGATACGAGAGGGAATGGTGACATACCTCAGTAAGATTGCTTTCATTTTTGTTTTCTTGTTTAAGTTGCTACTCCGTAAATACACAGTCACAACTTTATTGACTTGGGAGCAAATGAGGCTGGAAAGAGAAGATTCTGTTCCCTCCCACGCATTTTAAAATCCAGTCGGTGAAAGCCGACTCATCCCGACTTATTTTCTCTGAAGTCCCATTATTGATAGCATTCCTCCTTCCCTTTGACTTCACCATGTTTTTGAACTTGCAGTTTTTTCATTTGCAGCCTAAGATAGATCTGAAACCAAAACAGTGCTTTAATTTAAATGGGACCTTATCAATTCCACTTGATGATTACTTCAATCTTCACTGCTTTAAAGCATCGTTGTCTAACTAAATTTGAATTAAAATGAAATAAAAGTACTCTGATTCAAGTAACATCACCTGCCAGAATACGATTGGCTTCAAGTCAGATTTTCTAAAATGAGTTAATATTTATGAGTTGCTGATACAGGTTAAACTGAAAGAGGTCCCTGCCTACTTCAGCTAGTACACTTAAGATTATTTTGTCTTCAAATGATTTTTAAGAACTGCTGACATACGCAATAATTCCCACGGTCTGCATTCTTTTATAGATTATGCTTATTTTAAAAGTATTTCATAACAACAAAAGTATTATGCTGATCTTCATAATAACACGAGTATTATGCTGATCATTGTTTACGGAACCTGCCTTCCCCAGTGAATATCGACAGTCAATAATCAATTCAGAACACTGCTACCATAAATTCTTTTTGACTGTAAAAGATTCATTCCATACAAAGAAGTTACCAAGTACTCTTCTTAGTGAGCAAAGCTTTTAAGGCTCTACTAGTGAAAAATGAAAAACAATGGAGGACAAATGAAGCACGGCAGAGATATTATTATGATGATTATGGTATTAGCCACTTAAAGATAAAAATATAATCTTAAAATTCTAATTCTAAGAGTAGAAAGTGGCCTGTATATTAATAGCCATAAAGGGCTACAGTGCCTAACACTGGCTGGCATGCAGCCATTCCTCTTTTTTAACCACAGCCCTGTGTTCTTGGACAAGGGGATGGCCATTGACTTGGAATCAGCATTTCTGCCGTGGCGATGCTTCATTCCAGGTAGAGCAGCCTTTTTATATTTTCAAAACACAGTTGGGTCACAACCTTCTTCAGTATCTTGGTATAATGAGATATTTTTCAGTATTTTCAGTATATTCTGCACCTAAACTAATTCTTGTTAGAGCTAACAGAAAAGTCCATTCCATCAACATTAATGAGTTTGTATCACATGCTTTAAAAATGTTTGCAGATATAGACTATCATAGCCATGTTTCTCAAAGTGAAATTGAATCTTGATGAAAATTAAAGAGATAGCATTATAGATAAATGAGACCTGCTTGGATTTTGACACATTATATATTTTCAGTATTCTGTACTAATCAATACCAACTAATTAGTATAGTGAAAACAGCGAAGTTTACCTAAGGTGTAACAGTTCTTCTTTTGCTACCATTTCGAAAAAATCAGTCTGAAAAAAAAACAACCCTGCTTCGAGCTTTGCAAATATTGAGACTGAATTGAAAAGGCACAGATATTATTGTCGTTCCACATATGATGACGAATGAAGCTATTAAAGATGGTTTTGTCTAAATACAAGGAGCTATCCAATGGGCATTTGAGCTTACTACTCATAACATAAGCAAACATTTTCTATTTTCTACAACCAATAATAAACTGAATCTACATAATTTTTATCTGTAACAATAGTGGTTATTTGTCCAAATGCCTGCTGCATAAATGATTTGAGAAAACACTTCTGTGAAAAACAAAACCCCAAACACTACAAAGCAAAACAGTCCCTGGGCTAAAGACAAGGTCTGAGGTCTGAGTCAGTCAAGAAAAGTGGAAATATTTTCTCCATAAAGGAAAGGTAAAGATAAGCTTAAGAGTTTATTTCTGTGTTTGTCAATATTTTTTCCACCAGAAAGTGTTCTGAATCAGAAACATGAAAAAAATAAAATGAACAAAAAACCCCTCAAATAACCAAAACTGAAAAAAAAAAAATCAAAAAACTTACACATATAGGATCAAATAAAAAATTAAAAGTTGAAAGCAAAAAGCTTTAGCTGCCACTCTTAGCAAGGAACAGGACTGGGTAGTTCTATTTTGAGACCAATTACATATATGTATAAGCTTCATGTTGTAGTAATAAAAGGAGGCATAGGGTGAAAAAGAGACAACCTGCTGAAAACTGCAGTGCAGGCGACAGGAATATGATAGCTTGGGCTCCAAGAGAAATATGAGAGCAGATAGTGGAATCAGGCTCATTTTATGGCAGTGCGTTAAAAATAGCCAGGCGGAACATGCCAGGTTTTTATAGCTCATCATCCAATACCTGTTCCCTCAGCAGCCATTCCAAACCACCCTCCAACTGATAGTTACAACAGTGTTGATTTTCTTCAAGACTTCTCTGTTATTAATATTTGCCACCCTCTAAAAAAAATCCTAAACCCCTCAAAAAGGTGCAAAAATAGGAAAGAAGAAGTCCCAGCACTGTTTTGCTGCTCCTAGTGAAAGCTCCACGAGATTTACTGGGTTTCAAAACTACTTTTCCCAGCTTCTCCTTGTCATTTAAAAGCCTTGTATTATGACTCTGGAGTTCCTTTCAAAATTCCCTTTAAAATTTCCCTGATTTCTTTATAGCATAACTTTTCTCCTTTGTTTATGTCTTGATGTATAAAACCAATATTCCTTCCATACACACACTGTATGCATTACTGCCCAGGCTGCAGGCATTAATGTGCTGTGCTTTAAACTTCAATCAAGGGAGTCTATTTAGACACATGAGTGTGTTTTATAGAATTGGCATTAATCTAGAGAAAATGATACCTCCCATACCCATACTGTACAATCGTGCATCAGCCAATCATCCGTAAACCTTACCTTTAAAAAAGAGTTCATGAATTTGGTTTTAAGCCCTAGTGTTTTTGCTGTATAAATCTTCACGCCTAAGTCAAAATTTCCTGCATGGGACTTGTAGATTTATAATAGTAACTACGCAAAACTTATCTCCTTAAAGACTTTCCTAATAAATTCTATTTTAACCCACTTGTCATGCCCTTCCTTCAGCCTAAGTTTATTTCTTCCCTAACCTACTATGAATTCCTGTAACAACTGAAATTATGAAAAAATATCCACATTGGCCAGAAATTCACATATATTTTGCCACAGACAGGCCATGTATGCATCACATTCCAAAATGTCCCCACATAAGCATGATTTTTGAAGGCACAGTCTTATACGTGGCAGTGGAATTTCAAAGGGCTCCTGCCTCTGTTCAGCTGCAATGATCATTTCCCACTACTCTGTAAGTCCACTGACCATTTAACAGTTTGCTAATTTGAAAAATCTCCATCACAGAAAGTTCGTTCATTAAAATGAGGGAAATTAAAATAATTTATTGGAGAAAACTACTGTATATCCCAGTGGGAAGCTGCTGAAATTTTACAGTTGTTTATTCTGCAAAAATTAAATACTTAGTGCTAAAATCATGGAAAAGACTTGGAAGTCTAAATGTACCTTTTGCTGCTGAAGTCTGACATCCAGTAATGCTGACGTTCACAAACCTCTGTCACCAGAAAACTCAGAATTCCCTGATTACAGAAGCTGTAAATTTAAGCCTCTAGAGAAACTTTCAGCTAAGGACCACGTTTTTTCGTTATTAGACTTATTTGCTATCATGGATTGTTTTAGCCTGCAGCCCATCTGTACAGACAGCGTAGCAATTTAACACCAGCAGAAGCAGAACATATTCAGAGTTGCTACTCAGCGGTCAGATGAGAGGTCAAATAGGTAGAGAAGGCACATCTGCCTTGCCTAATGCAATCTGGAGAATAAGCATCCCAGCAAGAAATGCAGGAGAAGGTGACAAAAAATAGGAGAAAGGGTACGAATTAATTCAGCAGGGTCTCAGATCATTCAAAATAAAAAAAAAGATTATGTGCTATTGTATGTATGGTGTAGGAGAGAGACGACACAAGATGTGGGGCTGATGATGCAAGTTCATACCTGCAGGTCATTCTCAGTCAACAGGAGTAGTGTGTTACACGAAGAAATGTCACACAGCTTGGCTCACAGGATCTTTAAAATGTCTTGATCCATGTTAACAGCTAATAGCAAAGATTTGTTATCCTCTTTTTAAGCAGCTGGTGATTACAGATGGCACATTTTAAAATGCTGCTCTAAAAAGTTGTGAACAGATGCAAAATGCTACCAGTGCTGTATTAGAGCTGCTGTCCAAATCTACAAATATTCAAATTGTTATCAACAGGGTGCTCATTCTCAACAGGTACTTAATATCTGGCAGAGTTTACATAACTGATTAAATGTAGCTCAAAGTTTTCAGCTTGTTCCACTTTTATATCAACTACACTACTCATCAATGTGCTTTAAGACAAATAACGAAGACAATGAACTATATAGGAATCAAAAACGTATCTCTCCATTCGCTAATTGGTAGACCCAAGTAATTATCTTAACTTCAGTGGAACTGTGCAAGCATTTTAACAGGCGAGAAAGCTTGGCATTTCAAAATCTCCTGCAGAAGAATGATTTCTGGACAAATGCTCTGAGTGTGATTGAAACAAGGGCAGCATTTCAAATGTTTATATCTAACAGTTTAACTTTCAAACCCATCAATTCTGCATTATAACTGTAAGATTTAGAGTCTCTGATGGTGAAAAGACCAATATAAAATCACAAATTGTCACTACTTGTAGGGACACACACACACCCCTACACATAAACCACTTTTCTGACAACAGGAGTGTGGTCCTTTTACAAATCATTTCCCTATGATGCTCATAAGGTGCAATTAGTTTAGCACAGCATTCAGGAAATGAAATAATGTCTTTATACATACACTTTTCTACCTGAATGCATTTTACAATCAGTCATTAGTTGATGAAGTAATTCACAATATTATGCAGTGCCATCTAAAAAACAGTACTTCCAATATATTGCTTTGAGAGAGTATATTCCTATGACAAGGACTCATAATGCAAGCCATACAGACAGGATGTATGCTACAATTCAGGAATTTGTCGTTAGATCAGAATCACATTGGACAAAACTTTTGAAGCAGATGAAGAATGAAAATTACTGCAGAACATTACAGAGAAGTTTGAACACACAACATTTGATACTGAGGTAGCAACAGTTCATGCTGATTTGTATGAAGCACAGAGGTAATACAGTCAGGAAAGAGTAATTACCAATCAGTCACCAAAACACTGGTTTTCTTTTCCAGTATCGAAAATTATTAGCATTAAGATTCTTTGGAAACTTTTGACTTCTGTGTCTTAGGAACTTTTATTCAGTAAATTATTTATCTTTCATAGCGAACTTCAAGTCTTCATTTAAATTCTGTTAGTTGATAAAAAAGTGATAAAAAACCACCTTGATTTAACAGATTTTTCTTGGTTACATCCTCATTGGGAAGTTTTAACATAGACATGTTAATATGCAACAGAGAGTTTCTTCAAAATATCTCCTAATTTGGAAAAGTGCTTCCAATTATTAAACCCAGTCCTGCTCCACTGCCAAATCACAGTAGGAAAACATTCAAACATTGCTGTCTAAAACGACATTGGATATTAAACAGAAAATGTCTTCCACCATGGCGGGAGATTTGTCACCAGATAGGAATGTAAATCCAGACATTAGCCCTGATTTAGCTTCTAATCCAACACACAAAGTATGGTTGATTCTGAAAATAATCTGCTTTTACAGTATAAAGGTATGTGTTTCAGAGTAACATATGGTGAATTTAACTACAATCCATCCAGTTCCGATTTAACCAGCACCCCGACCAGTTGAAATCCCATTGACTTTAAACTGAGAAGAACTTTCAGGTCCCAGGTTTACTAAGTTATCCAAGTTTCACCAGAATTCCCCTAGATTGGGCTTTACCACTCTTGCTGGATGTACAGTATCAGAACTTGATGCCATACCTCAATTACATAAAGCCAAATGCAGCAAATGGAAGTTCTGCACAATAAAATCTTCACGGATCAAAAGAAAACAGAAGTAGAACAAATAGTCAAGTGAGTCCTTTTTTGTAATTTTTAACTTAAGGCAAAATTCCACAGCTTTTGTACTAGAATAACAACTAGATTTACATTAAAGCGATCTTAAAGACTGAAGGACAACTAAACAGAGTTTCTTTCAGGACACTCATTTTAAAGGCTCTTAAAGACATGACATTTATATTGCATGTCATGTTTGCTTTAAGTGCCTTAACATCATATCTCTCTTAAGCCTTAGCTTAAGGAAGCTTCACAACTTCTAGAACTGATTCCTAAAACTTTTGTGTAAATTTAGCAACAAACCTATGAAATTCATACAGATAACAATGCCTTTTGATCCCTATTGAAGTGGCTCTTAAGAGAGACGAAGTTGTGATTTTCTGAACAATCCTAATTCCTTCCTTTTTTGAAAGCAAACAAACCAATCAACTAACCCAAAAACCACAGAAAAAAATCTGAATCATTTTTTTAAAGTCACCGCATGAATGTTTCTTTTTTTATCAACAACCAGGATCTTACTGTTTTCCACAGATGAAATAACCACAGGAAATTCCGCTGACAAAAGATTATTAGCTATGTCAACAATCTAATGGTGGAATATGAATTTATATGTGAAATACGACTACAAAGCTCTGTAGTTCATTAAGGTTGAGGCATTACAGCTAATAAAAATGAACAGATTTGCATACTTAGACATCAAACCAGAATTCAAGAAAGAGAACTGCAATAGTACGGTAAAAAGTAAAAATACAAACAAAAAGAAGAGGACAATAAAACCCTAAAGTCTATCAATACCAGGATTGTTCCAAGGATACTTTTCGCAGATCTTTCTTTAATGCAGCATTGTGTGTTGTAAATGGAGTAGGCTCCCATTATCCAAACTATTTCTTTCAAGCTAGCTTTCAAGTGAGAAGAAGAAAAGCAAGTTACATACTTAATGTCGAAATGGGTCAATTTCTAGGTATGTGTTGATAACACATGGAAGTCTAAAGTAGATGTCACAGATATGATTTGTCTCACTACCCAAAAAATCATTGAATTTCAAGATTGAAAAGCTCCTTTATCCTATTTCATCTAGTGCCCTGCACTGCACATCTTCCACTCCACAGAGCATTTTCTAGTGTCTTGTCAATTCTAGTCATAAAAGTCTCAAGTGAATGGGTTTCTAATATTTCCTTAAAATGACTGTTTTACAGCCTAATATATCTCTACCATAAAGGTTTGGGGTTTTTTTGCCATACAGTTTAATTTCTCTCTTGCTTGTTTTCATGCTATGGGAATAGCTCTCTGACCTCAACACAGCTCTGTCTATGCTTACATTTAAATACTACATTAAGATGCTGGCACAATATACCTTTGCATATGCAACAAAATGAGGTAAACGAACAAAGCTAGTTGGGGGCAAGGGGAGGGACTGTACTATTAATGATCAGTTCACCAGCACAGACATAGTTTAGGTTCATAAAGAGAGAAAAACGATTCTGTATTTAGCCCTGAGGAGTGAAATCCATTTTTTACATCTCAATACAGTAGTGAATTTACTTAATTCCATGAGTAGAACACAACCCATATAAAACACTAGGCAAATGATTTAATTTCTGCTTCAGTAAAAGAGAGATAATGTTTTCTTAACTAGAGTTTACTATTGGCTTAGATTCACTAGCTATTCATGATGATAAAAATTTTACAAAGAAATAATATAATCTCTGAAACCCTTTGAGGTGATGCACAGAATATTTTTATCCACATTCATTTATAAATGCATATAAAATATTAGACTGCAATTTTTTAAGTTCTGTTTCACACTCATGCATTGATAAATAGTGTTAACACAAAACCATACTATTATCTATTTGATTATTCATGTATTCATTTTTATAACTAAATGGGTTTAGCTTTTTATGTTAATTATTTTTTATACCTTTAGCAGGACTTACTGAATAATGTCATTACAGCACACAGTGCTGCTATTTAATCAGTACTGAAAGTTGAGCAGCAGATGAGAAGGAGGAAAAGATGACATTAGAGAAAGCCATAAGGGTAAAAATACATTGCAATGGCTTTTCAGGTTTTCGTATTCACTTTGCAGGGAGCGAAACCGTACAACACTCAAATTGCATTTACTTCTGTGCTTAGATGAAAAATCCAACAGGTTGCTTACTTAACTTTTTAAATACAGTTTTAGATAGGAATAATCATGAACATAATACTGTAAAAAAGGTCTTTACACAAGCTGCTTGGAACTTCATTTTCTGTTTCTGGAAATATAACACAAATATTTGCCTGAAAACAAATTAGCCACAAATGTTATTAAGTTTGGACTGAATATTAGAGCTATGAGTAATTGTCTGGCTGTATGATCAACCACTCTTTGGATAATCTACACATTGACTTAGATTCGGAATCCAACTCTTTCAACTTCAACTGACTGCAACTATTTACTCTCCATACTGACTTATCTTTATGAAATACACAGGAACATTTTTGACTGGAGCAGAAACATGCAAAATTGATTTATCAAATAAAGAATTTCCTAGATGCAGATAAACACACTGAAATGCAGACAGCTTTACAAAATGGATAACTGCCACCACTGTTCCTAGGCACTTTAAAGTTAACAACTCTATATCAACATGCAGATACGTTAATATACAAATATACAAGAATAAGTTAAGCAGAAGGTTCTTGTTCAGTGAGCTGAACACAGATCATAAAAACGCAAGCTTGGTATCACTTATGCTGCATTACGGTGATCAATGACAGTGGTTCTTTGCTACAGTATCACAGCAGCACTAAGAAATGGTGCAATTGCTTCTTTTGAAGAATGAAATTAAAGAGACTTGGTACTAAAGGCACTGCATACAGTCTGGTGGTTAATTAAGACTCTTAGTGAACAGTTTCATTACATTTCTAAACATCATTCTTAGAAACATCAGTTTTCCAACATCTCTATTTTTAGAAAGTAAATTGCAGTTAATAAAAACTAACACACATTAATTAAACATCACTGTAATTTGAAGTTTTTCAGCCACCTCAAACCCACCCTCCCAACCTTGAAACACTCAAAACATAAAAAATTATGAAAAATATATAGAAAAGATGGTGTGGGTTTTTTAATTCTCCCTTTGCCAGTGACTACAGGCTCTTCCAGTCTTGCTGCCATGACTTTCATAATTTATTTTACAGCCTAATAGACTTCACTATTTTATAGTCTGCTAGCTTGCACTTTTCAAAAGCTTCTCCTATTACCTTTTCTTCTGTCTAATAAACACAAATTCTGTTGTAAGTCTGAGAGTAAAAAACTCTAAATTACATTTCAAATTCAACAGTCTGGGATATACATAAGTGAATACAAATAATTTACAAGCCTGATGTAAACATTCAATATGGAAAGGAAAAGACATCTACATTAGCACAGAATTATTGCACACACAAAATATTTACTTTTTTAATAATCATTGTGCTCTATACGACAGTCCCATTAACCATCAATTCGTTATACACTGACCTAGCCTTTGGCACCATATTTTCACTTAAGTAGTGTGTTAAAGATTATGTAATAGCACCACTTCAAGTTGCAAAAAGGAGGGTTGGCTCAATCATCATTTGTGAAAGTCAGCTATTCCACTACTGACTCAGCATCTTTAAAGACCGTGCAGAAATGGATGAAAGCACAGCAGAGAAGCATGCCTTTGAAAGTACTTGAGCTCAGGATGGGAGAAGGCAGAGGAAAACACTTGAAGCTGAAAATATCACAGAATCTTCCCACCTCTGCATTTTTTTTCTGAACTATCTTTAGCAAGATGCCAACCCTTTTACATTTTCTGAATAGCGTTAAATGCACATGATGAACACCTGAACTTGTATTATTAACAAGAGAAATATGCTTTTGTTTTTGTTAAAAAATCACCATACCGACACATTTTCAAAAGCAGAAAGAAGCAAAAGATTATTTTGAAGATCAAAGTGTTAGGCAACCATGTTAAAGAAAATGCCAAAACCACAGCCAAACCCTTCTAATGTTACTGAACTTCTCAAAGTTATTTATAATGTTAGAGCAAATAATTGTTGGAAAATAATTTTCATCTGAAAAGCCGATGTCTGAGAGCTTATTATAGTATTGCAGTGCCCCGATAGATTTTATACTGCATATCTATTTCTTTGGTTACTTAGGCTGCTTACAGGTAAAAATTGTTTTAAAAGTTCGCAGAAAATCCATTCAGTTATTTACAGTCATCAAAGCATGGAAGAAACTTTTTTCTACTTCAGATGAAAAGAGAAGAGGGAATGGAAGAACAGATTCACTTTCTTTCATCCTTTCTGATCAGAATTATTTAACAGTAATAGAAGAGTGAAAAATAGAATGCAGCAAATACGCACATCCAGGAATTCCCAAAAGGTTATAGAATGAACAAACCAGGCTCAAAGCTATCCGTAATGAGACAGGCCATATCCTCAACTGCACACTCCTGTTGAAATCACTTCCATTATACTTTACAAATATGATAAAATGGATCATCTTTTGGGGTATTTAGGGGTAGACTGCAGGGTTGCATCTTCTCTCTGACAAAATGTTGATGTTCCTCGGCAGCTATTTGACAAATCTAGACCTCTCCAGCTATCACAAAGAAATAGTCATCATTTCCACAAGGGGAAGCCAATCCATTCCTAGCAAATTCCAAAATTATATAAATGATGATTAAGTTGATCTGTTCTTTTGATTTACTCTTGTTCAGTCAAGCCTGTCAAACATACTTGAAACCTTTCAGAAATGCTACCTAAATAGAAGGTATTATTCAAACTATGTATGTTGCACCGGAGTTCTGACTAGCAAAATTCAATCTAAACAATACAAGTTAATTTCATTTCTTTAGAGTAGATTCCTCTAGTGCTGGCACAGTAATATAGTTTTTTCTTCAGGAATCATTTCAACTGAGAACATTTTGAGACTGACAGAACATTGTGAAAAGATATGTTTTTTAAAAGCATGAAATTGTGCAATTCCTCAAATAAAACTTAAGACTTAAAGTATGAACTAATATAGGAAAACACACACATTTATGTGCACTGGATTTTACATGTATTGAATCCATTTAACTTGCTAAAGTTATTTTCTGTTAGAAAATACTGCTGTAGTAAAATGTTTCAACTACAATGATCATTAAAAACCAGCAGGTTCCTTTGCCTCACATTTTTTCATATCATTCAGACTATTAATCTAAAATATCAAGAAGATATGTTTTTCATCTTGTACTTCATTATAATAGTTCAACTTCACAAAATATTTATATTTATGCAATGGCACTCTGACATTCTGAGAATTCTTTAAAAAGCTCAGGTTTGTCTTCATATACTGAATTAACAAAACTGATGAGGTCCGAAAACCTTCCCTCTGCCAGGTCTCTGGAACTGCCCCACACAGCAGCCTCCTTCGGCAGGTGGGGAAGCATGGCTTGGATGCATAGGCAGTTTGACAGGCTGGAAATATGCTGAACCACCACATTCAGAAGGCAGCAATTCACAGTTCACCATTGGATGTTGCCTGTGGCATGTAGTGGGCAAAGTATCCCAGAGACTGGTGCCAGGACTCTTATTTCATTAACTACATAGGCAACCTAGATGATGACACAGCAACATCCTCAGCATATATGGAGGTGGCACCCAAGTAAAAGGAGCACCTGACATAATCCTCGGCAGAGCAAGGTAAAGACAAAGTGAAAAAGCTCTTCATACATTGGTATAGGGCAGGAACGACTGGGCGGTACCTCTCCTGTGGAGGACCTTGTCATTGTGGCGGGTGACAGCCTGGAGAGCTAAGTCAATACAACCATTGCATGCAGGTTAAAAAGGTCGTGGAACTCTTAATAAAGGGCTAGGAATGACAAGGAAAAGGTATACATGGTATTTGGGTTATGCAGTTAGGAGGGATGTCATTTCAGATATGAAGCAACACATCTGAAAAAGAGATTCTAAGATGTGGACAAAGGTGTTCCCTTCTGCTGTGGTTCCTCTCTCTCCACCAGGTGCTCTCTGAAGCATCAAATGTGTTGTGTCACCCAGTGCAGGGGCAGCCACACAGCTGTGCAGACCTAGTGAGGATGGACTATATTTCTTCCTGCAAAGTCCATGCAGTTTATTAAATTTAACGTCAAGTTTCACTTCACTCTAAAAACACAATTTTGAAAAGCTATCATACTTTGAAATAAAAAGCTACAGGACTGCAAGGTAGAAAGCAATTATGATGTGACTATCTGTGACTGTAGTTAATATCAATACTTCAGTATTACTGACTTAATCCCTGCCCACTGGTTTGATAATACAAAATCATTTGTATTGATACTCTTCTCTCAAGACTGGAGATACGTGAAGCTGTCAGCATTGCATTCAAATTGGGTAAATCTCTGTTCTTAGTTTCAGGCTTAATGCACAGCTGAAGCTATTGTCAAGTCTCCAAAAGTCTTAGGGGCACTTCTTACGGGATTTAGGTAATGTCATAGGGTAAAATTGGATAAATATCATAGGGTAAAATGTCCAGAGAAGGGCAAGGAAGCTGGGGAAGGGCCTAAAGAACAAGTCTTATGAGGAGTGGCTGAGGGAACTGGGATTGTTTAGCCTGGAGTAGAGCAGTCTGAGGGGAGACTTTCCTGCTATCTACAACTACCCAAAAGCAGGTTGTAGCGAGGAGGGTGTTGGTCTCTTCCCCAAAGTATGAAGTGATAGCAAGAGAGGAAATAGCCTCAAGTTGTACCATGGGAGGTTTAGACTGGATATTAGAAAAAATTTCTTTCCTGAAAGAGAGGTGAAGCTGGCACAGGCTGTCAAGGGCACAGGCTGCCAAAGGATGTGGTGGAGTCTCCTTCCCTGGAGGTGTTCAAAAAATGTGCAGATGTGGCACTTCAGGACATGGTTTAGTAGGCACAGTGCTGTTAGACTGACGGTTGGACTGGATGATCTTAGAGGTCTTTTCCAATCTTAATGATTCTATGATTCTAAAATTGACATATTGCAAGGAACACAGGCCTAGCATCTACCTTGGAGTGATAGGTTATAAGCGTATACAGGAGTCTTAGACAGGTGTAAGAGTAAAGAGCAAATATAAGGGTAAAGAAACATCTCCTACTGCTCATAATCAGCCTCCCAAAGGAAAGCACTCCGCAGAGACTGAAATGGTAGTCTGGGACTCCACACTAGATGGCAGGTTCAACTGTAAAGTATGTACCCTGTGTCTTGAACCAAAGCCTAAGGTTTTCGCTAATAGGAAGGAAAAGTTGACTCCTGGGCAATGATACACGAAAGAAGAAAACTTTACAGAAGGCAAAAGGGGTGCTGCAAGTCCCAAAGAAGGGGCTGAGACTACAGGCATAGTTTAAAGCAGGACTGAAAATATTTACTGTATTTACTGCAGCTGTATAACAGAAATACAGGGCAGCTTCAGAGCATTAAAGATCACAGTATCACAAGGTTGGAAAGGTCCTCTGAGATCATCAAGTCCAACCTATAACCCAACACAACACCAACCCATCATCTAAACCATTGCACTCAGTGCCTCATCCAGTCTCCCCTTAAACACCCCCAGGGTCGGCAATTCCACCACCTCCCTGGGCAGCCCATTCCAATGGCCAATCACCCTTTCAGTGAAGAACTTTTTCCTAACATCAAGCCTAAACCTCCCCTGACGAAGCTTGAGTCCATGCCTTCTAGTTCTGTCACTGGTCACCTGAGAGAACAGACCAACCCCTGCCTGACTACAACCTCCTTTTAGGTAGTTGTACAGAGCAATGAGGTCTCCCCTGAGCCTCCTCTTCTTCAGACTAAACAGCCCCAACTCCCTCAGTCGCTCCTCGTAGGGCTTGTGCTCCAGCCCCTTCACCATCTTCGTTGCCCTCCTCTGGACACACTCCAGCATCCTGACATCTTTCCCAAACTGGGGGGCCCAGAACTGCACACAGTATTCAAGGTGAGGCCTGACTAGTGCTGTGTACAGGGAGACGATAACTTCTCTGGTCCTGCTCGCCACACTATTCCTGATGTAGGCCAGAATGCCATTGGCCTTCTTGGCCACCTGGGCACACTGCTGCCTCATGTTGAGCTTCCTGTCAACCAGCACTCCCAGGTCCCTTTCTGCCTGACTACTCTCCAGCCACTCTGTCCCCAGTCTATAGCTATGCATGGGATTGTTGTGTCCAAAATGAAGTACCCGACATTTGGACTTATTAAACATCATCCCATTAGAATCAGCCCATCTCTCCAGTCTGTCCAGGTCCCTCTGTAGGGCCATCCTACCCTCTAGCAGATCAACCCTTCCTCCCAGCTTGGTATCGTCTGCAAACTTGCTGATGATGGACTCAATCCCCTCATCCAGATCATCAATAAAGATATTAAACAGGACGGGACCCAACACCGATCCCTGGGGGACACCACTGGTGACCAGCCGCCAACTGGATGAGACACCATTCACCACCATTCTCTGGGCTCGGCCATCCAGCCAATTCCTAACCCAGCACAGAGTGCTCCCATCTAAGCCACGGGATGCCAGCTTCCCTAGGAGTCTACTGTGGGAGACAGTGTCAAAGGCCTTGCTAAAGTCCAGGTATACCACATCCACAGCCTTCCTCTCATCCACCAGGCGAGTCACATGGTCATAAAAGGAGATCAGGTTGGTCAGGCAGGACCTACCCCTCCTAAACCCATGCTGGCTGGGCCTGATCTCTTGGCCGTTCTGCAGGTGCCGCATGATTTCACCCAGGATTATGTGCTCCATAATTTTACCTGCAACTGAGGTCAGGCTGACAGGTCTGTAATTACCTGGATCATCTTTACGGCCCTTCTTATGGATGGGAGTCACATTGGCCAAATTCCAGTCTTTCGGGACCTCTCCAGTGAGCCAGGACTGTTGAAAGATGATGGAGAGCGGCTTAGCAAGCTCATCTGCCAGCTCTCTCAACACCCTAGGATGGATCCCATCCGGCCCCATAGACTTATGAGGGTCTAAGTGGCTCAGCAGGTCTCTAACTTCCTCCTCATGGATTGCAGGAGGGCCATATTGCACCCTGCCCCCATCAACCACTTCGGAAGATCAACTGTCAAGCAAACAGACATCCTTACTGTTGAAAACTGAGACAAAGAAGGCATTAAGTACCTCAGCCTTCTCTGCATCTCTGGTTACTATATTTTACTCCACATCCAATAAGGAGTGGAGGTCGCTGCCGCCCTTCTTTCTACCATTGATATATTTATAAAAACGCTTCTTATTATCCTTAACAGAAGTGGCCAATTTGAGCTCCAGCTGGGCTTTTGCTTCCCTGATTTTTTTCCTACACCACTTAACAACATCTTCGAACATGACCTGGCTTACGTCCCCTTCTTTGCAACGGCGATACATCCTCTTTTTCTTACTTAGTTCCTTCAGAAGTTCCTTATTCATCCAGGCCGGCCGTCTGCCCCTACGACTCTTCTTACAACACATGGGGACAGCCCGCTCCTGCGCCTTCAAGATTTCATTCTTGAAGTGCATCCAGCCTTCCTGGACCCCCTTGTCACTAAGAACTATTTCCCAGGGTACTTTCCTGACTAGTTCCTTAAATAATCCAAAATCTGCCCACCGAAAGTCCAGCATCGATGTCCTGTTCCTGCCTTTTCTTGTTACACTGTTTACAGAAATCTCAATTATATCATGATCACTACACCCCAGTGCTAGGTGAGTCAACTGGAAGTTGGGTGTCTGCCATCCATAAAAGCCTAACAAATATCTGAAAAAAATCCACTTGTGGAGAGAAGGATGTGCGGATGAGGCAATATCTAAAGATGATATTCAGTGGTAGCATGAATGAAACAGTGCTATTCCTCTATGTGTGCTTAGGATGTGGAGAAAGTAATTACCCAAACAAAAAGGACACGAAGAACAGGTAATTTGCATTGATACAAGGCACAAAAATAGAGAATTTAAGTTAGAAATACTAGTTTCTTTGGATTTGGCAAACTATGGGGTGGGGCAGGAAGGGTCACTTCCTAATCACGGTACTGTGAACAGTGACCCACTGTACAGAATAACAGATCCTATATGACAAAACCAGCATTGGATTTATCCTGGTTTCTGGGCAATACTGACTGACCCACTTTCCTAAGAAAGCCGAACGTAGATTGCAGAGCAGCCAGCAGTGGCTGGACCGGAGCAGGAGGCACTCTGTAGTACTAAAACGTCCAGCAGCTGTGGTCAGTGACTGGTAAGGGCAAGCACTATAAGGAACAATTAGAAGAAGGAACATTTATATGAGGGCAAATTGATTGAATTGATTTCTTTTTAAGAGACGAAAATCATTGCAAACTTTTTGCGATGTGTTTCCATACTGAATGAGAATCCCACCTTGCAAAAAAGGTATCAAGGACAAACCCATGCTGCACAGTGGGCAGCAGAGAAAGGGAACTCCAAGCTAACGCAGTTAGAGATCCCAGCTCAGGAACATGACAATAAGCCTACCTGGAGGATGCAATTGCAATGCTTCCAGCCCAGAACTGTCCCAACAAGCCACCTGAGGTAACCCATAGCACCTTCCTCTCTACAGCAGGCACACACCATGACTTACTTCCAGGTCAAGGTGGAGAGGCTGACTTAGATGACATGACCAAAATTACTTAAAGGTAATACAGAAATTAAATTTCCCAGAAATGTAGATATGTCAGCATGAGAGAGCAGGCCCGGTCTGGGCTGGGACTTAATCTGAAAACAAAATGTTAGAAAAGTTCAGTTCCAAGAGACCCAAATGCAAATCCACTATTCCCATTCACCCCAAACGCAAGCAGGTAAAAACTCAGAGCTTGTGATACCCAAAGGCCATACTCATTTCCTGGGATATTGCTCTTTCTATCAGAAACACACTCATCCAGCAATGTCCAAGAAGGTAATGTAAGAAAATTCTGTCTCATGGCCTTAACTCATGTGGTGTTTTTCTGTATGTACCAAAACTCTTCTACCAATAGAAACTATTATAAATTACATGGTATTACCTGTTAGGAACATAACTGTTTTCAGTTACACAAGGCTATATCTGCTGTAGTCTTTTAAGAATCATATTTCAAACAGTGGTTAACATATCATTTACTACAAACGAATACAAGGCATTTTGTTTCTTCATAGCTTGACTTCGCTGGAAAAAATACAGTCCTTCAGCCTCCATACAGTAATTGCCATTACCCAGGGATAATTCTATAGACATGGATTACCTCTGCAGCCAGGATACTGCTTTTGTATCCAGCCCTGAATGTAGTAAGATAATTAAAAACTAAATCTCACATTTTTTTAACATTACGTGTCTTTGATTTATCTGACTAGCGTCCCTCTGTCAAAGCTCTGAGGAGCTAATGAGCCATGGAGAACACCTTTGCTCAGGCTGTTTTCAAATTTCATGAAGTGAGATAATGCAAATGAAGAGTGCGTATGTGCTGAGCCTTCCAAAGTCCTGATAAGGTGTTAATAAAACCTTAGCCAACTCCTATTATGGCTGTCTCATTACGTATGTTGTTTCACTTCCTACAGATAGCAGTGTTGGTAAATTAAATGCCAAAAATGCAGCATTTGAGTCTGCTCACCGGAGTGAGCGATGATAAGTAACAAAGGGCAACAGACAGAATCTCCCTATTTTTTCTAGAGTTCACTGGGCCAAAACAAATTTGCAGTTGTTTAAGATCTCTATTTCTAAGATGTGTATGTCATTTTTTAGGAGGCAAAAGTGCACAAAACACTAGTATTTTACTACCTAAATTCTTCGAGCACTTTCCCTGAAAGCTCAGGTGACACCTCTAATCATAAAACAGCATACACCAAGCAAATTTTTTGCCAAAACCTATTACATTCTTTATTATTACATCGTATTAGGAAACTGCTGACTCAACAACAGCTATTTTGCAGTAAAAGGGATAAATTTCTAAATAGGCAGAGGTAGAAAACGTTAGCAAAATAATTTTTAATGATGATGCACGTGCAAAGACAAAAGTAAATCCATTCTTATCGGATAGTTTTGTTCTTCCTTGGAAACACGAGCTATGGAAAGCATCAGGGTACCTGCCTGTAAGCAGACTTTTTCCCCAAGCAGGATATGCTATATGATTGCTTCTAGCATTTTATTCTGCCTTTAACTTGTCTGCGTGGCCCGGGGAGGCCACTCTGGGTTCTCTGCACCTCTTTAATGACACTGGGAAATGGAGATGGGAACTGTAAAACAACTCTACAGCTACCCAAAGTCCTACACACAAAAAAAGAGCTATTTTTAGCTCTTTCTACACATGAGCTGTGACATGGGTGACAGCAGTGTGGCAGAGCCAGGAGAAGTGGATCTTCACCAGAGTGAGAAGTGGCAACGCGGTAATTGACAGGGGTATGCAGGGCATGCCAAAGCCACTAGAGAAGTGAACATGTTACACAAAACAAATACAATGGCCTGTTACAAAAGCAAGGACAAACCCAATGATATACAAACTTAACCAGACTCAGCAAGGTTCTCATTAAAAAGAAACTATGGCAGCAGCAAAATGGGTGGGAGAGGAAATACAAGAAGAAAAAGTATTTGTCCAACATTGTGCATCAGATAAGTAATGGAAACTGAGCTTAGACCTCATGAATGCAGAAGAGGAACCTATTAGACTGGCTTCTTCCTTGGTCCCAGAGCTCATTATCTTTCACGGAATCAGTAAAAGAACACAAAAGCAATAGACACGTATACATACATAAAACAGATTTGCCTACTAAGAAGTAAAAAGTGTTTTATGAACCATCAAGAACACATGCATAGGGAAAAAAAAGCACATTGTAATGTAGTTGGCCTCTCAAAAGCCTCAAAAATCTCTCTGGCCTCTTTCTTCCACAGTGATTTGGACATTTCCTAGGGAGAGGAAAAAGGTGCTCAGGTACATCTGGTTTCGGTTTCTCTTTTTCTAGCACCTCCCACACTTACAGATAATACTTAGGTTTAATTAAATCATGAGGCTTAATGAATGTTTAGGGGAATGCCATACTTACTATAGTGTCATTCAAGGACAACTTTGTTTTCCAAGGTGGCAATCAGTCTTTCTCCAATCAAAACAAAATCAATAAAGTGGAACTCAGGAAACCAGACACAGCATTAATAATCGCAATACTAGTGATCCTGTGTTAATAATGACAAGAGAGTGAGCAACTCTCAGCTGCATTTATGTGAACAAATCTGGATAAAGCTACCCCTATATAGCAAATCATTACTTGTAACACTTTTTGAACGTAAGGAGCACATACACTTATCCTTCGTTCCAAAGAGCAGAACATAAATACAAATGATGTGACAGACCACATCCCCTCACTTCCCTCTCTTCTTGCTTTCCAGTGTTTTCCTGAGGGAAAAAAGTATAGAAACCTGTCAGATACAAGCATTTTCTGGGGAGATATTTGGGTGGCTGTGAATAATTTTTTTTTTTTTTTAAATCATTTCAGAAGACTGCTGCCATCTCCCCAGTCAGTGTTTAGGCTGCTCCATTCTGGCACTATTTGCAGTTGCTCCTGCCTCTGCAGATAATGCGATGGCTGCAGAACGCGACAGAGGAATGGGAACTGAATCCTAAGCAGGACATGGCTGTGGCTGTGGCTAAAGCTGATGAACAATATGGATTATGGGCACTGAGAGGAATGTAATTAGCACCAACACACCTCTGCCTGCCAGCTGTCCAGCAGATCACAAGCCTTCTTTATTTTTAAATGAGGCACTGAATTTTAATTGTTTAATTACTGTAGAAATACTAGGGGAATTACTCCAAGTGTCATAGTATTGATTTTCTACTCATCACATTTTTCACCAAAACGTTATTCGTGGTGCTCTAGTTAGATATCTGACAGCATTTCTTGTAGAGACTTTTTTTATTAAGGACTTATAACAATCGTAAAGATGTGCTTTGGGCAGAAACTCAGCACATAAAGGCTCAGCAAGGGAACACTCACAACCATTTATAGTGAATTTAGTATTTGTAAAGATAGCGTCAATGGAACAACCCTCAACACCACTGGTAATTTTATAGTACCAATGATAACACTAATACAAAATGTCTCCTCTCACTTTTCCCTCCTCTCCTTCCCTTTTTACTTCTCTTTCAGTATTAGTCCACAATGATAAAGCACAGCCTCTTCTCAGAATTGGAAGATAATTCAATACGGATGACAATTCATCACTTGGGCTTTCTGCTGAACCTGCCATTAAAGAAGGATGCTTCTCCATACTAAAGGGACTTGGTCACAAGGAACAAAGTAAGGTGTATTGGCTGATTTGGTATCAGTTGTGTGAAAACTTTTAGAGGCCAATTCTTCAAGTCACAGGAGAGGCAGGATGGAATATTCTACTCCAAGGACCCTATCTACTCTATTTTATTAAAAATCAATTCCATCTCTAACTTCACTTAACTTTATCCAAAAATCTCCAATAAAACCAATTTGTGGTACATCCTCAAATTTCCTTCCTCTACAGAAAGATAAAAAGGAGTTTGTTTCCAACTTGAAGTCACATGGTCAGCAATATGCGAAAAAATATACACATTAGAAGTGGCAAAGGGAGCAAATAACTTGGCTACATCTATGTCCTCTGACGCCCTGCTACCTCATGAACCACCCTTCTTATGCTGCTTAGCTCCTCTCAACATCCTATCACGACCCTTCCTTCTTCTCAAAAAAAAAAACCAAAACCAAAAACCCAAAACCACACAAACCCACCCTGACAGCAATGTAGTGCAAGCAGTCAGACATGCCTTGTTCCACGTGTTACACGCGGGGAATTTTAACCTTCTTTCAATTTTCTGCCAAAGATTGGTCAATCAGATTGTACAGTTCAAAGAAAAGGAGGAAATCAAAGGGTAGAATGATGGCATTTACAACCAAATTGTGACTAACCACGGAAAACGTATGCTTGGATTAGTTACTAATTTGATTCTTCTTTTGAAAGACAGAATAATTTGCCAAGCAAATGATCCTCAGCACTTATATCAGATTTGCATCAGTCAAGACAGTTTGTGCTGATGTTTTGGTGTAAGCTAGCTCAAACCTAACCATTCTACACAATATTTCATGTACTGTACCAGGAAACCTTTTGTGAACTGAGATGTCAGCCTCTCCATTTTCTTGGCTGTTTTACTCATATGAAGATTTGAACAGATGAAAATTATTCTGGCAGACCCCAATTACTTGTTCAGGCAGATCATAAAAGCTTTCTATAATTTAGACAGGAGAATAACACATAGAAAAATAAAATTCATAAAAGACAAAAAATATTTTAAGTGAATATTGACATGTCTATGCAGGTTTTTACATAGAATAACTTAATAGGCCTCTATGCCACCATGCCCACTGGAATCTGCATTACTATCCCTTGACTAGTAGATGGAGCCCATCGTGGGCTTAAAATCAATCTGAAGACCATAGTTGGACTTGAAGGAAATGTTCTGTTGAATATATATATTATTTGCTGACAAACAGTATGTTTTTAAATTTCAGCTTTTATAAATTCAAAAAGTTACCAGAAAACTGAAATTATTTTTCATTTATTCTGCCCCAGTTCACAGGACTTCATAATAATTATACAGACCAAATATAATTACCCACACATCTCCCAGAAGTAGTGTGAGGAATAACTGATTTTGAGAGGCTTAGCATGTGAATATTATTAATTAATCACTAAAGGAGTGTTATCAGTGGTTCCTTTCCAAACAGTCCAGTCCAGATTCACGAAGAGCTCAATTCAAATAGAAAATATTAAATAAACTAAAAATATTGCAATTGTTAGGATTAAATGAGAAGTGAAGAATTACAACCATTTTGACTCAAGTAATTTATTACATTAGTTTAGTCTATTATATTTACTGCAATGCATGAAAATAGTGACTTCGAAGAATTAAGCGTTTGTGTTGTTTTGCATCACAACTTTATTATCCTCTCTTAGCCCTAAAAGGAGATAACCAGGATCAGACATCAGATTATATACAAACAAAAGTAAACAATAAATGGGTATAAATCAGATTATTAGGATGTAAATAAAGGGAATGATTCATAGCATAAACCTTGGAAATAAAAAACTATTTTATGCCTATTTTTATGGTTATTTTTAAAATAACCAGATGGACATCAAGTCACATTCAATATTGCTCACAGTTTTCTCTAAGTATAAGGCTCAAACGCTTCATTTCTCTTGCTAGACTGTGTCAGACCCAGGGAGGGAAAACAGCAAAAACATCAGGTGTGATTGTTATGGACTCTCCATGCTCACAAAGCTCTTTGTACAAACTAAACCTTGTGTTTATGTGTTCAGGGATGAGCACCTCACTCCCTATCCAATTATTCCTCCCGTTTGCTGCCAGTAACTGGAGAGCAGCTCATCCTCATAAGCCTCCTGCGTGCTCCAGCACAGCCATTTTCATGCCCTCATGTGAACCAGGACCTCTGCATCACTGTTCCTCTGCTCTTCAGGTGTTGCCACAAGAACATGTGACAGTCAAACAGCTGCCTCCAGATTTTTTGATGGGAATCAGCACATTCTACAAGATGGCAATAGAACTTGAGACAGAAAGTGCTTGAATTCTGCCCTAAAAAACTGCCAAAGGAGGTACAAGAGTGAAGAATATGAAAAATTCAAAGCCAGAGAGGATTATGAAGACCTCATCAGTGCTTCATCTAGATGCAATTTGCTTTCCTTCAAAGTACTTTTTCATTAGCCTGCACACCTCAGTGCAGGCAGCAGCTATTTTAGTGGTCCAATTCTAGCAGCCAACCAACCCAACCTGTGGCCCAGTGAAGCTGGCAGCTCTCCCTCACCAGTCATGCCAGCCCTTTGAAGTCACCAGCAGACTGGAAACACACTGAAAAAGTCAGTATCAAGTTGGCTTCTGCTTTCATTGCCAGAAATCAGAAGGGCAAATAGATACTATTACCACTCTTCTCTGCTTGCAGAAAAGTCAAACCGATTTGCACTCAGGCCTTAATGACAGCAGGAGATACTCTGACTCTTTGCCCTATCTTGAGAGTGTTGAAATTCAAATTATCATTCTGAGCTACAAAAAAAGCATGCTGATAAACCTCAAGAGTTTACAACAAACACCAACAAATCCTTTCCTTGCATTCTGCAGCAGATACCCTACAGCCTATGACAACAGCAGCGCTTGCATGTGGACTGGAGCATGCAATTTTACTGCAAAAGGGTCTGAAATGTATCAGAGAAAGCTCTGTGGTCAACCGCAGAAAGAAAAGACCACATCAAAATCAGGAAAGGAAAAGGATCGCTGCTCGGCATCATCTTTAGAGGATGTCTTTACACAGAGAAAGATGTCATGTAGAGATGGCTTAAGGCAGCTAAGGGAAATCAGGGCTCTAAGCACACGCAGCTCCCAGAGCTTGAACTAGAAACACATCAGCACCATGTGTCTTCCAAGCCAGAACAGACTGCTGTGTTTGCCCTCCAAAAGGGAAAACACTGTGTAGGTTGGAATAGCAGATGCCTATGGGAGAAAGAAAGGATGCTGTGATAAAAGGCTGGAGAGCATCATCTGATGTGGAATTGCAAGCAACTTCCTCTCATTTTTCCCCTGCAGAGTCCAACCCACAGCAGATACCATTAGTAAAATAATGCTATGCATTTCATTTTTGAGTACATTTACTTTAACGTATTTGAAGTTCTTTTCATTTCTTAAAAAAGAAACCCAGACAACACTTTGTGATCAACTACTCGAGAGAAAACAATGAAGTGCCCAAACTTGAACCGCTGAGCACTTTGGTGAGACAATTTTTTTGTTGTCAGAGTTCAAGAAAGAAGAGTATAATCAATTAATCACAGACGAATAATGAGACTGAAGAAGCAAATACAAATGGTGGGGAAAACCACTGTTAGAAGGAAAACAATAGTCATAAGATAATGAATCAGGGGAGCATTTTGGACTCCTAGCTCTTTACTACACAGTTGTTAACATTTTTCCAAGGATACAATTTTGCAGTTACATACTATCTGTTAAGTAACTGAAGCAGTCTTCTGCTTTCAGAGGATTCCTCCTTCCCCCTCACCCCAAGGATGCCTATTTTGTGAGATCTTCAGAAATATAGGAATATTTTGTGATGTTCCACAATCCACCAGAAAACTCCCAAGTCTTTATTTTAATCTGCCTTGCTTCTGTGCATCTAAAAACCTATGTTTCAATTGAAAGGCTGACAATATTGGGTATTTTTATAATACATATCCCTGTAGTCGCTACAGCATAAAATTGTACTTTATTTTCTAATAGGGCAAATACAAAAGAAGCAGATCAGAAGTATTTTTACAATGGTTACACAGGGGAGGAAGAAATTGTTGATGTCCAAAGTGTCTGCTTCCACTAGAAGTTGAAGGACGGCAGCAATAGGCGACTGAGAACAGCTTAAGTGTGCTTTTAAGTACCCTCGAAATGTTCCTCATTGAGACAAGCTCTAACTTTCTGACTGCTGGGTTGAGTAAAATAGATGGATTTTTAAGCACTGTATTATTTGCCCTTGCCATTAGGTGGAAAAGACTTTCAAATACCCAGAGCTTTTGAATGGCCCGTGAAGTTCATCAGCATCAGACACAGAGGCCGATGAGGGGAATTATGAATGAACAATCCCAAGGTCTGATATGCAGGAGAAAAACACTTATATGTAGCATCCACAATGAGGAGATTTCACATATTTAGGCAACACTGCCTAAAAGCAGTGCTGTTTTGAAACCAAGCCTTTTATCTGGTGCTTCTACTAAGCATATGGATCTTGCATCACACAGTACTTAACACTGAAAGCTGGCACATATACCTACAAGATAAATGCTGCTTTGCTGTACCACTTCTCTGTATAATACATCTTATATTTTATAATATATCTTATAATACATTCTTATATCTTCACATAGATAGTAAACTTTGAAGTTCATCTCTGCCTTAAATCAAGAGACTATTAAAAATGTTTGGTTGTCCTCTCAGTTCATATGCAATACCATCACTGCACAGTAGAAGAAAGTGGAATTACAGATGACCCTTGTTTTTGAAGAGAACACAAGAAAACCATTGAGAATTGGAATATCTCATCATCTTTGAATTTCAAATTATTTTATAATTTTTGCTCTCTCAGGCACAGCATAGCACATTTATAAATACATCAGGAAAAGGATAAAAAGGAGGGTCGTTATGATTCAGTGACTGAATTACAAGATAACCGAAAAGGCCAGTTGTATGGTTCACCACATGAGCTGCTCAGTAATTAGACAGCCAAATGACTCAGGTGAAATAGAAAGAAAAAGCAAATACCACTACCTCATCCACCTGCAGCTTTATCAGAGAGATTGTTTAACGAAGAGCTCCCGAGCCAGCCTCTGCTGTGCTGCCCCGTGATGGGTGCACATGATTTACAGCCATACGAGTGCAACGGTTCTTCTAGACACAGTAGAGGTCAGCAGCCCACCAGCAGCCAAGAGTGCAAGGTGAACCTTGCAGGACAGAGCAAGTACTGGGAAATACGGAGGGAGGAGTGAAGGGAGACAAAGGCAGGGAAAACGCAATAAAGAACAAATGAGGCCAAGATCTGCCATTCATCACACATCCCACCCCACTGTCCTCTGTAGCACCTACTTGCCCCTTTTCTGGCAGGGGCACCCTCCAACATCCCACAGAGAGTGTGTGCAGACAGTGTGTGATCTCTGTTCCTCTTTTCCTTGCTCTCTGTAATCTCTTCACTTCCCACTGCTATTGGCCAACCTCCCTTCGAAACCAAGGTTTCTTTAACAACCCTCAGCAGCGCCTGCTGTGTCCTTTTCTTCTCAGTTCTATAGGATCCTTTGTGAGCATAGGGTCCTCCCTTCTCCATCATCTAATGATGCCTAACTATCCCTGAAGGGGTTTCTACATGTATACACATCATCTTTGTGCCACCCCTTCCCTCCCAAGTCTTGCCTATCCTCGAGTTCATTCCTCCACTCAGGTCACACAAAACCAGAGCTCCCCCACTCATTCTTTACAGTATCTTCCCACCTATTACTCACACGGAAGTAATTCCCATTTATATCACATACAATTGATGCAAGCTCACCTCAATTTAAAAAAGATCTTTTTCAGAAGGGTTCGCATTTCTTATTTTCTTTATTTTTCTATAGTTTTGTGGTTGATACAGTATTTCCAGGCAGCCAATTAGCAAAGAAAGTGTTTGCCAAAGAGAGTTCTAAAACTTCCCCAGAGTTAAAATTAAAATCTACATAATTACTCAGCTAAAGGTTTCAGATATGATTGTTTATATCTTAAATTATTCTTACAAAAAGGATATTCTACTAGGGAGCAACTTAATTAAAATATAAACAATAAACTACCCTGGTTAAAGAGTTTCAATTGGCTGTGCATTGAGAACACAACTGTCACCTGAACTGCTTTATATTTTATGTATTTTGTTCCACTTTTGGTTTTTAATCATGCAAATGAATTTACTAATTAACAAGGCTTGAAAGAAGAGTGTTCACATTTTTAGAGAGTGTCAGTAGGGTGGGGTTTTTTGAGACTAACACTCCACCAAAAAAAAAAATCTTTTCAAGTCTTTTATTAAAGCAATCTTTTTTTCCATTTATAAATACAGCAGTCACCACTTCAGGGTTAACATTTTCTAACACTTATGCAAAATGATCAGAGATTAAAAGGGGATCATCTATACATAAGTAGAATCTGTATGCTATAACCGAGAGGCAATGGCTGACAAAAGTTGGCTTTCAAAAGAAAAATGTATTTTGTTATTATTTTTTAAATGAAAGAAGAAGACATTCAATGGAGTCACAGAATTTCCTATTAGTGAGTTTGCTCCTGCATGAAAATATACAGAAAAGGAACTTACAAAAGTATCTATAAGAGAAAAAGATGAGCATTCAGCTGGATGAGTGCATGGAAAATTACTACAGGAGGGCTAACAGGCACCACATGTCGATGTAGAGACAAAAGAAACGTAGCAGGACTGAGTGAAGGAGGAAATGCCTCTCCCTAAATATGAGCCACCCTCTTCATCAGCAGAGTGGTGATGGCAAGAGCAAAGTCCTCACAGGTGGCAGCACCTGTGTGTCGCCAGGATCCCTGTATCACCCTGAACACAGGCGACCCAGCCTGCAAGGAGCCCTGGCCTCATAGGACCCTGTGCCTGCAAAAAAATGTTGCAGCACCACCTGTGGAGCCTTAGATGGAGGTTTGGAGCAGGCAGTCCAACACCCTACGGCACGTGGTTCAAGATAGAGCAAATGGGCTATCGCGTTACTGAGCAGAGCATCACAGGGCAGGGCCTTTCCTGTTCTCTGGCACTTTTGGTAAGCTTTTTTGACCCTCTGCTCTTTGTATAAACAAATGCCTAACACAAAACACAGCCAGGCTTGGAATGAAATCCTCTCTGTGCTATTATCCCTCTATTCATTCACTGCTTTAGATGCAAGACCTTGTTAGGGGTGAAAATTTCTTATAAGCACTGATGACAGTTTAAAACATGCTTATTGCCACCTCAGCCAAGCACGGTGCTGAAATAGGTGATGCAGACTAAACCAATCTCAGTTCCCACAACAGCTCTTACAATCCCCACACAGTCTGCCTCCAAACCGCCCCTCTGAACAGCCCTGTGCATTGTCTGCTTCTCACCTGAAGCTGCCATTCTCCAGTATGTCACATTTAAACTTTTTAGGAACAAGAATAACTCACAAATAAAAGTAAAATATAGATAAATATTAATTATAATAAGGGAAGAAGTTCTTGATGAAGAAAGAGCTGTAATACTATACAGAATTTCTTAAAATAAATAAGGAGTCAGGAGAAACCAAATATGTTCAGTTAGCAGTTATCCTATACAGACTGCTCTAAAACTTTCCATATGGAATAAACAGATGTTAGCATGTACTAGTCAACAACAGATACCCCTTGCAAGACATCTTGCACACTATTCCACTGGATTGTATTTTTACAGTGCTTGCTAATATAATATGAAGGAGGAGGGGTTGGATGCTTTTAGAACTGTTTAGAGCATCCTATCTGGTCTTGGGTATTTCATATTTACTGTGCTTACGTGCCTTTTCAGTCTAAGAGAGTCATTTTTCCCTCCCATCTTTCTTGGTAAGCACAGAAGAGGCTCTGGTTGCTTCTACATGCCAACTCACAAGCCTCTGTAACACTCAAAGCTCCCACTCAAAAGTGCTCCGATTCTAATTTAATTCTGTATTTGAATCATTTCTTGCCGTATGCAATAAAACTGTAAAAGAATATCCTGTGCTAAGTGTCAGATGCCTTTGCAATAAAGCGATGATAAAATCAGATAGGAAGTCTGAACTGACAGCTGCTCTTGCCATCTCTAACGAACAGAAGACTAAAGTAGAAGCTAAATCAAAATATAATCAATATCCTCCATCAACACCAACTCCTGGGCTGCCCTAAACTCAGCAGAGGAAAGAAAATATCAGGTTTCTCTATTTTTGGAAAAAAAAAAAAAAAAGAGATTTCACTGTTGACCAGTAGTTTCATGTTCTCCTGGGAAAACATGAACATGAGCTTTAATTATTTTACTATACTATCATCCATTTCTTTGTTGCATTTTTGCACTCTTACTCACTGTCACAATACTAAATTAAGGAAGATCTGATACAAGGATTAGTATCAGGTATTATGCTTGCCCTGGTGGGTCCCTTTCTTTCGTTGGTCCACACAGCACCAACCTAATACATCATGGGGAGCTCCCCAGGAATGTCAGGCCCGCAACTTCCCAAAATACATATAATGTCAAAGCATCACTTCAAAGAGAGGTAATTCATCAATAGCAGCTGAAATGGTTACAGTCAGATCCATGTTGTGCCTAAAATACTCAAGCCCTCACATAAGGGGAGAGCAGACAGTACATAAAGACATGATATTTCTTTTTCCCGTGGGACTGCAGCTGTATTAGCTTTACTGGTAGCATCCTACAGCCACTGCAGGACAGCGTCTCCAAAAGTCCCTGACTTACCGGAGAGCAGGTTTTCATGTCAGTAAATGACCGAGGGTTTCAAATGGTAAAATACATTAAAGCAGAAGCTGCAGCATACATTATTTGTTACCCCATAGCGAGTTGCAATAAAACCTGTTTCATTGTACTGATACAATAAAAAGGACTTTGTGGCAGTAATTGGAAAGAGAATTTAAAAGTCTGTTTGACTGTCATGCATTGTGGGAGAAACAATTAGCAATGTGGTTTTATAATGCGCTGGAAACTGTTTTGAGTGAACCTCAAAAGAAAAGAAATCCTTTTAAGTTTCAAAATATTTGGATCCCAGGTGAGTTCATACCAAATTCTTCTCTTTTGCAACAGCCTAATCTCTTTTTTTTAATAGAGTGGATTCTGTCTTCCTTCCCATCCTTATTCTAACAGACCTCCAATTCCTACTAATTAACAATATAATTCTGAAAACTTTTGTTCTCTTTTTGTGATTGTGATTCTTCCCTGGCTCACAATTTTTAAGGAACAATCTTATTTTGTTTATTTCTATTAATACTATGAGGTTTGGTCACTAGTGGCTTTCATTCTTGTCGGAAATGACTGTCTACAGGCTATAAGAAGTTCTACGTATGACTCATTACATTAGTAATTCACAATATCTTTCCATCAATATTATACTTATTTAACAGGTAATGCACACCCTATAAATAAAACTGCACGCATTATTTTGCTTTAGTTGTTTAATACTGCCATTTGATCTTAACAAATACATTTATAGAAGTTAAAAAGAAAATCTGAAACATTTCCAATAATGAATACCACAATACAAAAACTCTTTCATTATATTCTTAGTTCCCCTAATTACATTTTTTTAATTTTGCTAAAATTTTCTGTTCTTCACAATCTCTAAATGAACCCGTGCCATACCCCTCCCTCCAGGCACCAATGCTGCTCCACTACATTCATGCCTGCCACTCTTCCTGAAGATTTTCTCTGATCACTTCTGAGGTTTGGGGGAAGTGAGAAACTGGCGATGTATCTTTTTAATTACAAAATATTCAGACCCCTAGACCTAAATACTCATCCCAGCCTCTTATTTCAAATCCACATATTCATCCTTGCAAATTATGTAAACACACATTCATTCTACTAGGAGGGAAATCAGGGAAAAACTTGATCGCAGTTGAGAAGCACAGGAGCAGCAGTGTCCACAATCAGGAACTCAACATGGGCACCCTTTGCCTGGCTTGAAAGAAATTGATTGAGCTACAGTAGCATGAAATAATGTACTAAGAAGCCACAGCACAACAGGGTGAAAAGAACTAGTCATATCTTACAAGCAGGAACACCCTTCCTCAGCACTTGCTGAAGCCAGTGTTCAAGGAAGCTGGACTGAAGGACACGGTTTGCACTTGTGTGCTCAACACATGCATGGACATGAACGACAGCACACTTCAGGGGTGCACGAAAATAACCTTTTGCTATTTACACAACAACCTACATAAGAGGTTAACAGTAATAGGTAGCTACTTAACACTCAAATACATCTGTTTCTGAGCAGCTAAACTGACATGGCCGTGTTATTCCCAGAATCTGAATTCCTGGAAGCCAGGAGGTTGTCACAAATCAATGATTTACATTTTTAAGCCAACATAATTAGGTTCATCCAAGATGAAGATTTTGATTAATCTTATTCAGTGCTCTATTTAGAGTAAGTGCATTATGTTTCTATAGCCTCATCACAGGATTGATTTGTTCATTTTTTCTAGGAGGCAAATAAGATTTTCATAAATTACAGATTTGTTCTTGCTTAAAGATTGGAAACAAAGGGCCAGACCTAGGAACAGTGCTATGTCCCCGCTCCCTCCTCCCACCATCCCAAGAAGATACACTGGAAAGTAACAATTCCGAGGTTTCTAATTCCACATCAAATCATGCTAAAACAAGTCAATGTACTCAATTTTTTAGACTGACAAGTCACACACACTACCGTCATGCCATCTCACTTTCTTTTGATCATTTAGCATTTTAAAAGCATGTGGGTTTTTTTTTTTGTTTAAAATGTTAAGTACAAGGGTGTAATTACCTCTGATGAAAACATTTTATTTTGGGCAAACCAGAATTATTCATTTGGACTGATCTTTTTCTTTCCAAAAAACAGAAAAAATGTTTTGTTCCATATGAACTGGTTCTTTATCTGACTGTTTCAGGCTCTAGACCAAGAATTCCTCCCTCATTTTCTAAACCACGCATGTTGAACCTGAAATAAAACTGTAAACAACTGTTTTTAGATGAGGTTTGGCATTTTAAAAAATCTACTAATGAGTACTATTTCAGGAAGAATACAGAAGCAATATGCTATGGCCCTGTTCTCCTCTTTAACAGTTATAAGCACTGCCTTTGTAATGCTATAAAGGCTCTGAGTTTCCTTTTCCATCAGTATTTATTTCACTGAGCTTCAGAGATTTTCATACCTGCCACTTGGGATGTTCAGAGTTTTACTGTCTGCTTTAAGATGGGAGTTTTGGGTTGAGTAAGGACTAGTATAATCCAGAAAGAGAAGTAAAAGAAAACAGAGCAATGAAGCAGTGTCCTCCCCAACAGGTAACAGCTTTCTGACAAATAAGGTGTCATCCCATGCTCATACAGTTCATGTTGAGATTCATTTACCTGATAAATTACTCCCCCATACTTCTAGCTTCATTATTCCTTAGATAATTATGCCTGCATTTTTTTCTTCTGGAGTGATTTGTGATGGTAGCGAACATCTGGCATCATGTTATACACAAGTTTCTTACCAATTAATAAGAAGAAACAAATGTCATTTTAGGAGTGTATTGTTTTGCAAAAAGGTTTTGTCCTAGGTAAGCTACGAATAGGAATGCAAACACACACATGTACACTTTTTCATGCACTCAGATACAGTCTGGTGTATGCAAGATCAGTTGCATAAAAGAATATGTGCAACATTTTCACCCCACTATGATTACAATAAACATAGTACAATCTGTCTAGGAAAAACAATAGGAAAACATTTATCAGTGAGATTCACTTTCAATAGAAGTCAACAGATACGAAGTTCCTTACTTACCTTTACCTGAGGACATCCCACACCTACATGACCTATATGTGTGGCTCTGAAAGTACATATCGCATTTTCAATGCATGTGCTTTTTTTTGTAATTTTCAATCAGCCCTCCAGCAGAGCTCTTATGCCACTCCTTGTTCCTCAGCTGAGGATAGAAAAACTTAAAATCATGTTATCATAGAATAGTTTGGGTTGGAAGCAACATTAAAGATCAGCCAGTTCCAAAGCGCCTGCCATGGGCACAGACACCTCTCACTGGATAAGGTTGCTCAGCGCCTCATTCAACCCAGCCTTGAACACCTCCAGGGATGGGGCATCCACAACTTCTCTGGGCAAAAATATATATGAAGGTGTTTATTGTATGTAGAGATAATTACGTTACAGAACTAACTGTACGTGCACTGGAGAGTATCTGAGTCAAGAATATTGTCACTGTGGATACTCCTTGCGCCTGAGTGAAGATGTCCAAACTGACCAACCCAACGGAGGAAAGGTAACAGAGGTGTCTTTATATCCTTCAGATTTTCAAATCAGAGATCATAGAATAGTTTGGCTTGGAAGTCACCTTAAAGATCATCTAGTTCCAACCATGGGCAGGGACACCTCCCACCAGACCAGGCTGCTCATCCTCTGTTGAGATTTGTATCTCATGTTCACCTAACATTTGTGCCCTGCACCGGGCTCAGACTAGGTGGATTGAGCAAGTAGATAGGTCCAATTTCTCTAGACAGTCCACAATTGCAATGACCACCATCCTTGCCTCTTGGGATAGCATTTTATCAATGGCCTCACTTGCCCCTGATATTTTACTAAACTGATTATGACTCCCCCTTTTCATTTGCCTTTTTGTTTTGCAAGAGGGTGTTTGTTTGTTTTATTTAATTGTTCAGACTGTTAAAAAATCGATTCATGCCACTAGTTACGTACTTCTACTGTCATTTCCCAAGATAAAAATGGAGACTACACACCATCTTCTACTCTGTCAAAAACTGGTACACTCCTGTATCTCACAAGAGAAGATGAAAATAATTCCACACAATCAAGGAAACAGGTGTTTCCTTGGGGGTCTTAACTATTCCTTATTGGTTATGCTGTTGTTCTGCAACCCCTTCCCAGATCTCACAAATATCCACCCCCGTGCCCTGAGTTTGCCTGGCAGTGGGACTGCATGGACTCCTGAGTTGATACTTTTCAAGAGGCAGGTTAAAAATTTAGATGACACAAGAGCAGAGAGCTTTGCATGGAATGTGAAAATCTCCCTTATGTGAAAAATCAGTCCTTATTGCCCTTTCAGGTGTCTGTCTCAGCTATAACATGCCATGCCATGCATGATGCAGACTATCCCCCTTGTTCTGATATATCCACACTGTACTGCAGTCTTCCCTGGTAAACTTATGGACCAGCCCAGCCTGTACTGACTGCTGCAGCACTACAGGACACTGTAAGAATTCTCTTCTCCGGGGCAGGAGTATTTATGAAGATAAGTTCAACAACTTGTTTTTGTGGCAGAGGAATTAACATTGTCTGGAACTTTGTATTCCAGGATAACTTCGTGCAACTGAACAGTTGCAGAAGAGAGAAATGTAATAAAAACAGACTCAAATTGACACTAGAAGGAATAATGCTAAGGCTGAACATTTCCTTAGCCAACGTATCTATGTCTGAAGTCTAAATGTTTGTAGGAAATGCCTTGTGGAAAATCTCATATCATATACCAGGCATACCAGTGCAGGAGGTCGCCTTTCAGTCCCATTGACATCTGTTGAATATGCCCATCTAACAGTATCTGATGAGTTCTTGCTGTGTTCTGCACAGTCTCTAGGGCATACTGCAGACTAATTCCTAACACAACCTGAGCAATGGAGCCAGTTTCCGCATCACAGCTTGTGACTGATACAGCAGTGACATCAAAACAATTGTACCATAACGTCAATTCGACCTTGGAGGAAGAAAAGAATCTATACAGATGGAATGTGCATTTTAAAAAACATATCATTTCAAGCCTAAGAATAATAAATGGACCATTTGAAAAAATCTTTAGCCTACCTCTCCTTTAATTCAACCTTTGCAGTGATGGGCACTACACATAAAAGCTTGCAAATAACAGTAACTGACTGAACTAGACTGATGAAACTGCAGAGAGATTTTAAGTGAACTTGATAGCTGTTCATCCAACATCTTGCTCCCGACAGACTCAGTCAGATACTGTCAGAGCTCCTAAACATGTCCAGACCTGAAGTTATGAAGTTTATTTACCATTTTCAGCATCCCAAAATATAGCTTGTGAATGTCTCAAGCTATGGCTGTCAACTTTTAAATATAAAAGGGAATTAATACCCTGTTGTCCACTGGCTGGTTTCTGCTTTTCTGCTACAAATCCATATATAAATGAAATGCCATGAAATTGCTCATTATCATTTTTTTTCATTCAACTTCTCTAGATTTGTTATTTGCAGCTAATTTTATTTCCCCCACTATTGTCTGAAAGGATGGGAAGCAATTACATATACATTCACTAAAACAATGTCTCCTCTAGCATTAAAAGGAAAGGCATCCATACAGAGCTTTGGCAGTTTGCATTTTGGTCTTTACCATGAGAAAATAATTTTTACAATGACATATTGAAATGCAATGAGTCCTGGGAGGGAGGGCTTTCGCTGCCTGTGGTTACCTCATTACAAGGCTGAAATTGCAACTATTTGTAATGCTGTGTTTGTACAACATAAGGCACCAGCGTCAGCACTGTTCAACACACTTCAACACAGATTTATTACCCAGAAAGCTTTAATACCGGTAAATGTTTAATTTATAGCTTCATTTAAAATTATTAATCTAATAGCAAGCCAGATGGATGGAAATTAGTTTTCATTTCATCACGAGACTTTTATGCCATGTGCAAAATGTTGCTCTCTTCAGCTAGGAATATGCATCTACTTTGGTCAATGCAAAATACACATTCTCTTCAGTGGTACAAAATCTATTCTTAAAATGTGTGGTGTCCCCACACCTTTCAAGGTGGTTTATTAATATCAATTGATGAAATCTCATGAAGCTGCTGCTGGGCAGTTAAGTGTAAAGAGAAGACTAAACCAAGGTGAAAGAGTCAAGAGTTCACAAAAGGAAGAAAGAAATGCAAATATGTTCATCTTTCCTGTGTTTCTGTTCTTATAAGACAAATGATCATACAGAGAAGGACAACATAAAACCGACCAGAAACACAGAGCTTAAATGATTTCGTTCATGTTCTCATAAGCAACATTTTCTGTGACCATGAAGAAGCATCAAGGGTCACACTCGACACAGCTACCACTGAACATCAAAGGCAGTCTCTCAAAAGCCTAGTGTGCATCAGACAAATAATTGATGTTAAAAGCAAGGACTCACTCATTTTACTGGAGTAAAGGGCATTCAGCCGAGTACCTGTGGCAACTTCATATTGCAAAATGGAACGATGTTTATTATTTTCCCCCATCTTTTCCTTTCATCCTTTCAGCAAACTCCATAAAAAATTAAACTTTGCAATTAAACCAAAAACTAACATAAAAAAGTAAGTTTCCATAATGAAAACACCCACACATATATTGCATCATAAGACAATGTCCTGTCACAGTGAAATACTATAGAAGTTCCCATGCTTGTTGAGCATCTGCAGGAAAAGCAGAGTATTTAACCACCAGAGTTTTCCCCAGTCCACAAACTTCAACCTTACACGACCTAAAATGACTGACATATTTGAAGTTTTCCAGATTTCCATACCTTTCACTCCCATCTGTATGTTTTGCTTACTTTTCAGTAGGAAACCATAGAACTCCATTGACAAGAGTCTCTTGGGAACAGGATAGTTCTTCAGAGGGCAGTTATAAAAGAGACAATTATTCAGTTATCAGCATCAAAAACAGGGATTACAAAAACACACATTGATACTTGCAGAACAGTATCTTATGAACAGCTTTGAAGACCTGTCAGGGAAAGAAACAAACCCACCGAAAGCCATGGAAACCACTTGTAAGAAAGAGTTAACAAATCCTTGTTGTCAAATCTGTGAAGTCTGCCAAAAGCTCTAATAGAATTAGCAAAGGTTTCTTTGGCATGGCAAGGCAATCTAACAGTTACTGTGCTGGACTGAGATGAAACAGCTGAGAGCTGATTTTTTGACTCTGCCACTGGCCAAGTGAATGGCCTTGGGTAAATTGCTACACTCCCCTCTATTTCTCCTGGAAGAGAGGGAACGAAGCTAATAATGACAGTTTGAAAAACAGGCCTGCGCCTGCCCATGAATTCCTGTAACTTCTGAACAGCATTTAACTTCACATCCTTCTGGAGGAGAGATGTATCACACCAAGGAGAAAAGCTTTGTTTGGAAACCTGGAACATGGTCATTGTGAGGCTGCTGACATCAAACAGTTCTTCCAAAAGAAGAGTTAATCAACGGGAAGTATTGATCATTGTATCGCCATACATAGATAGTTTGGCGCACACACACGATGATCACACTTGTGATCTCTTTTTTTAATCCACACACTTCCCACCTAAAACCTGGCTGAGCATTTTGCATGCCAAGCTGAAACCAGTGCTAAAACCAAAGCTGACACAACTAGACAACTGCCTTCACCCCAGACAGCCCATTTATAGCTAGCTGAGCTGAACCCACATCACACTTGCATAAGCGTCAAAATCCAGATTTGAAATGCCATCAGAAGACTACACAATGTAACAACTGCATTTTGGGTACTGCTTTCTCCCCTATACCTGAGCAAAGAGGTTCACAATTTTTCACAAGACTTTGGATGCAAAAAAAACCCAAAAATGAAGTGGCCTTTTTTACACTGTACAGTGCTGAGCCTGCTGCTGAAATGCAGAAACAGCAATAAGGAGGTTCATGGCCTGAAAAATAATGTGCCTTTTAGTTTCACTGCTGGTGTATATATGATCCCAAGCAACGTCCCTTATTAATGGAGAAGCCCATTATTATGTCCTTACGAGAAGCTAATCCATTCCAGGACTTTAGTGAATGATCAGTCCCTTTACAACTGTACTTGCTCTACAAAACGCTAGAGAGGCACATAGGTTTGTTCATTTGGAAAGGGACAAAGACTCTAGACAGTCCCTGGACTGGATACCATCAACTCAATACATCTTAAAAAGAATTCTACATAAACAGAATAGATGAAAGCACTTAATTTCATTTAATTACTATAGCATATAATCTTACCTCTGTACCTCATCTTTACTAGAGTGCAGCACTTAGAAACAGCCCAATTGTGTAAATCTTTTCTCCATTACTTAGAGAGAGGAAAATGGAAGTTATTCTTTTCCATACAGCCAGTCCTACTTAAGGTATCTAAAAGAACTTTATAGACCAATGAGCAAATACAGGCAGACAAGCAGTTACAAACATTTCAAACACAGCTGGGAGCAGTAAGATCTCAATCCTGAAATATGTTTATCTGCAAAATATGAGAAGGTTATCAATCACTTTTGGCTTCATTGTTCTTTTCAAGAGTTTGCTGAAGGGAGAATGAGGAAACAGATTTAGAAAAAATCCTCATTTCTTAATTCTAGGCACCTGGCATAAGAAAGAATGGCAATTATAACAAAATACCTACATGCCTTATTAGTGTACGGAGATGCACTTGAATATAATAAAATTATTGCATTTATTTCAGAAGATAAATTTCTTTATCACTTCCTATTAATTTGGCCAAATATCATTCCCATTTTAAAGCTGAATTCAAAATATTTCTATTTATCTTACAAAATCTTTAAATGAACATTTGTTTTCCTCAAAGCCTGTTAATAGCAATGCTAAGAGTCTCCAGCTACACTCCCTTTGTTCTCCTTTTTTCTTCATAAGGGTATTGCTAGCCTAATTAGCTGACACACATCATCCCATTTTACAACAATTACATACCTCAAATTGTCAACAACAGAAAAGCCGATAACAACAGAGAATTAAACAACACAGACCACCGTGAAAAGGCGATTAATGACAAATCAAGGATTAAAGTAAGAATGCCCTATAGTTTACTCCAGGCAGAAGGCTGAGCTGTACAATAAGGAATATTTATTTGTGTAACACGACACGAGGTGCATGCTGGGAACCTCTTCTTCCTCAGAACAGTATTTTAAACCAATATAACACAAAGTTAAGGGAAATCTATGACTAATTTTGGACAATCTGCTTTCTTCTTATAAATCAATAAAATATTGGTCATGTAATCAATGATCAAATGGAGGCACTATATTCTCAAAGCGTTTTGCTAATTATCTTAAATGGAGTTAATAATTTGCATCTCCATTCATCAAAAAAGCTGGCATTTCAAAATCTTCCTACAGAAGGCAAAATCCCCAAAGCCAAACCTTTCCTTTATCCACCAGTCTCTTGAGTAACCCATATGTTTTCCAAGTTGTAGCTGAGCACAGACAGCAGCATGTGACTTGATCTTCACAAATCCCATCAGCGAGGTTTATTCCAAAATACAGGCAAACTCATGGAATCCTCACCGCTGAACATGCCCTTATTCAATATTTGGCAGAAAACTTCTGCTGAAACCCATTTTACTTCTGCATCACTAACTCATGCCAGGACTATTCTTCATTTTGCAAATCCACTTATACCCAAAATCTAAACAACTTTGTTCCTGCAGGACGAAACCTCCTTTAATATTTCCATTTCATTAGTGTCCAAAAAAACTGACTGAGGTTCTTTTACTAGGTGTTATGCCACCAGATGCCATTGGTCTTCTGGGCACACTGCTGGCTCATATTCGGCCGGCTGCCAACCAACACCCCTGTCATTCTCCTCCAGGCAGCTTTCCAGCCATTCTTCCCCCAGCCTGTAATGCTGCATGGGGATGTTGTGCCCCAAGTGCAGGACTCAGTATCTGGTCTTGTTAAACCTCATCCCATTGGTCTCAGCCCATCGATCCAGCCTGTCCAGATCCCTCTGCAGAGCCTCCCTTCCTTCAAGCAGATCAACGCTTCCACCCAGCTTGGTGTCATCTGCAAACTTGCTAAGGGTGCACTCGATCCCTTTGTCCAGGTCATTAACAAAGCTATTGAACAGGACTGGACCCAGCACTGAACCCTGGGGAACACCACTCGTGACTGGCCTCCAACTGGATTTAACTCCATTTACCACCACCCTCTGGGCCCAGCCATCCAGCCAGTTTTTCACCCAGGAACCAGATAACAATGACAGAAAATTATGGCATCATCATATATTCTACTTTACAATTTAGTAAGATCGGGTGAATTCCTAAGAAGAGGCAACAGTGAATTTCTGAATTCAAGCCTGAAGATCTACTCAAAGCAAAGAGACTACTTCTATATCCTCAGCTACAAGATATGTCTGTCTGATAAATACAGTCACTCACAGAATGCACCTGTGTCCTTGTGTGATGACTTAAGATCTCAATCTATTAAATTAAAGTCAATTTAAATAAAGGAACAAAAACTACAGAATAATTACCAAGAACATATGCCCATGGTAGCAAGACATAGGTGTGTTTATTTCCATCACAAGAATCTAAAGTCTGCATGGTTAGGGCTTTTTAAAATATATTTTTAATATAGTTCAATAAGTAAATATAAAGACAAATACACAATACTTAAATACATTATATCCTGTAGAATGTGTAACATGTGCAGTATGTATACGTAATATGAAAATACTGCATTTAAGAATATAATACATTAAACAGTATTTTTCATATTCCTTCATCAATCACACGTAAAAATTGTGTCCAAATATCTGTAAGAGAATATGAAAGATGATATCCAAATGCATTAAGCACATTTCTACTTACGATAAACAATTCTGAAAACATTCAGATTTATTATTCAATGTTGCCAGAAAGTGTTTTTACAAAAATAATCTGGAAAGTCACATTTCTCAGTATAAAACTACTGAACTGAAAGCATTAAGGATGGATTAGAACTGTAACTGATGGAGAATTTTTTATCTTATCATTACAAAGTGGTCAAAAAATTGGGAAAAAAAGGTATATGATAGGCGTTCATTTACACAATAAGAAATCTTTACTTCTTTACAACTTTACAACTTAATGAAGCCTTCTCAAGTACTGGTATACTTAGGCCATTTAGAGCACAAAGTTTAAAAGAGCACAAATAAATTGCGTCTGTTGTAGAACTTTGTAGGTTCAAAAACACTTAAAAAAGAAGGTGATGATCCCTATTTGACAGATGGGAATACAAGAAAGAGAAACAAGACAAAGTAATTTCCTGACGTTACACCTTCTGTCACAGCGTGGAACAGAAAGCACCGATTTCTGTATCAGTGACCAACCGGAAAACTCTTCTCATACAAGGATGAATAGGTGCCATCTCCTTTTAAATAGAGGTGAAAAGACCAACCATTGCTTATGCCTGTTCAGAAAAAAATTTGTGATCTTCAATACATTTTAAAAGGGAGGTTAGTATCATTAAGCTTATTCCTACAACATGGAAACAAAGGCACACAGCACAGTAAAGGCTTGCCAAGGCCCAAGGTCAGTCAGCAAGCAAGCGACAGAGTTGGGAACTGAAACCAAGACCACTCAGTCTGGTCCTATGACCGCCGTCTAAGCCAGGAAACATTTCAGTAATGCATGCCCTTGGTAAGTAAAACTCTAGATCAGTTATGTGTACTGCCTTCAAGATTTGTTTTTTTTTCTGAAGTATTGATTTTATTTTTCAAGTCTTTGTATTTAAGGAAGAGTAGTATTTCTTCCACCCCAAAAAATATAAGAAAACAGGATTTCCATGTAACATGATAGAGAACTCACAACAAAGCTTCAAACTGCAAATGAAGTATAAGTTTAATTATTTGAAACCCATGTACTACTGTTGTATTTTTTATTACAGTGTAATATGTTATTAGTCCTAATTGCACATATCTAATTTCCAATGTAATGTCAACCTTCTCATAAATGGGAAATATTATTCCTTTGATTACCAGTTTTAAAATACATATTTTTTAGCTTAACTGATGTCTACTCATCAATAACTCATTCAAATGAACTGAATAACCTTGCTCTGCTATACTTCCACTTAGGTATAACTGGCAGATAATACAGAAAAGAAGATCAACGATGGGCAGAAGTGAACTCTTCCATATTAAAAGTTGCCAATGTCTTTAATCACCAACACCATGAAAGGCAATGTGACTAAGAAAATCTTTAATCATTATTAGTAAACTTGATGAGTAGAGAAAAAATTGTAACAGCCAGAACTTGAATGATGGTAACTATCAGTCACCAACATTTCAAACTGAAAGGCATTTTCCATGTATCATATAATACATAAAATTAACTACGTGTCAGCCTGTTAAATAAAAGACATTGATTCATTGATAGAAGCCCCAAAGACAAATAGTACATATGAATAAATCCATCAGTATTTACAGACTTATTTAAAAAGGAGCCACTGTATTTAATAAAAGTTTGAAGTTGTCTTTGGTTGGTAAATGCATTCTGTTCCAAGCTCAAATCAGGTGACAGCTTAAGAAAGTTGATCTGATGTCATTTCTGTGCTACACTATTTTCCATCTGATAATTTGCATGCAGTGATATCCTTTTGTATTTCTGCCCACTTCGCTTCATCACCTTACGATTAGATAAGCTGCACACATACTTTATGCTTTCTTCATTCAATTTCTTGGTATATTTAAAAAAGAAATTACTTTCCTAGAGCTCAGCAATTATGTCAGTTTGCAGGTCAACACAGAAAGCCATGATACTTCCATGTTAGGTAAGAGAACTTGAAGTACACAAAGTGGTAAGAACTTTTAAACGCCAGGGAAAGTTAGTACTAAGATAAATTTAAAGGATGGAATTATAGTTAGCAAGATGATGAGTAAAAGGAGACGTAATGAAAATACACTGAGCAATAACTGACCTAGAGGAAACAGCCATTGAGCTTATTTTGTTTGACTTGCAGCACAGTAAAACAAAGAATATCTTTCTCGTGACATTTAGCAAACTAAAATTTTATTACAGAAATCAGAATCAAGAAGTGAGCAAGCTTTAAAAACAACTGACACTAAAATGGACATAAACTATATCTAGAATTAAGAACGCTAATTATAATAAATATTTTGGAAATTATTGCAAATCTTATGTTATGCGATCTCTCTCAAAAAGCAATCACAATTTGAGCACGTGGGTTTACCTACTCCAGAGCTGTCATGGTTTCCTTCAGCCCTTGTGGTGCTAGGTATGAACAGAGCTTGACTTCATCTTATTCATCTCCAAAATCTGGTGGCCAGGTCATTGCTACAGTGCAATGACGTCAGAGTCCAAAGTGTTGATTCACCCACCCCAGGTCATGAGGCCATTGGAAAGGGATCATAATGACCCATTGCTTTGGTCTTAGCAATTCTTGGGTGCTCTCTAGGGAATGCAAGGATGATTTTGGATGTATGACCAGCCTGTGACATAGAACATCTACTAGGAAGTAATTAAGTTCGGTCAATAACAACTTATTTGTGGCAGCCTAGCAAGTGTTTGCCTAAAACCAGCATACTGCTGAAAAGCAATTACCTTGCTTGCTCTTTGTTACGGAAAAGACATTGTCACTACCATGTCACTGCTGGGAATTTGTTTTCCGAGGGAACCAAGACCACCAGAAAGGAAGCCTGGGAGCAGTCATGAAAAGGAAAGAGTTAAGGGGAGGACTTTTATGGCCTCTAATTTGATCTCCTCTTTTAGGAATGAAAACTTGTCTGATACATCAAAAGGTATGGAGTCTGTCTCAGATCTGAGCTGATGTAGATGTGAAGATACAGACCTGTGACTGGAGGGGCAGAATTTCTGATATCCTGATAGAGGCAGAAATCCCTAAATCTTGAAACGTCTCAGGTCTGGAGGCCAACGGAAATCCAACCTTGTCCTATTCTTGAGGTAAATTTTTAGGTCTATCAGTTGTGGAAAAAAACAGCCTTTCAAGTACATGACCCAAGAGTAAGGGATTATACAGCACTCCCCTGAACTGCTGGTCAGCCAGAAAAGGTAACGTGGCACTGGGAATCCCTCTGGGCCCTTCCTGGGCATGCAATTTTAGAACTTACAGTCCAAGATGCATTGGTATCAGCACAGGAAAAACTTCATTCATCACAGAAATTAGTGGCATTACTTAAGCACATCTGCCACTTCAGAGTAAGTGCTAGGAGTCCATGCATAACCACCGAGAAACCCTCATAACCGTTAATTCTTTTCCACACAGGACAGAAGTCATTGTGATGGTACTGTGTTATATTCAAGGTCTTTGTGTCATCCTGTGTCTGAATTTTGCCCCCTCTAAGATTTCCTTGAATTTTATTTCAATGGCATTTATCACTGACAAACTGAGTTAATTTCAAATGCCCAGACTTTAAATGACCTAGGCTTGTACTAGAATGCACTTAAAACCAATTCAACACAAGGTAGTCAGACTAAGGTAATTAAATTACAGTATTCTGCTTTATTAATACAGGCCCTCATCTCAATTTCCCTTATACGGTAACCATGTGGCTTTACATTACAAAATAAACCCATTGCTAGTTGACAGTTCTAGTAGCGGTGCCGGTTGTACATCAGTCAGTCCCCTTGACTTAAGTCAACAGCCTGGTTCCTTGATTTCTTAGAAGCAACAGTAAAAACACTGCAAAGCCTGAGATATTCACTGATGAACAGATAAAGCATCTGAATTGTACTTTATTGTTGAAAAATTATGTAATAATGATAGCAGTGCTGTAAATCAAACAAGTGACAGAAAGGCTGAAAAGACACTGATGTTCAAAACTGCATGTATGTGAGACAGCTGTATCTGTAAACGACCACACATGTAAGTATTTTCTATTCTAAGTATTTTCTATTGATCTGCTTCTCCCAAGACCTAGCCATGCTACTGCGGGCAGGCAGGACAACTGATGAATCACAGAAGAAGCTGAAATAACAAGCCATAAGGCTAAATTGGAAAACAGTTTAGTTTAGTATAATCTAGCCATCAACTTTCTCATTAGGAAAAAATGTTCTGTAAAAAAACCACCAAACAGTAAAATAAAATGCCTCCAGGCACTCTCTGCCCACATTCTGAAGGTAGCTTGATACAAATATGACAACTTTGTGTTGACTGTTCAGTTTTTTTGACATCTAAGGGCAAAAAGTATGATCTGAGCATGACTTAAGTCAATCATAAATTACTAACAACTTAAATCCTTATTATCAATTTTTTGTAAGAGAGGTGTGCCATTAAGTAGAGCTCCTAACAGTTTTCAATTGTCTACTTATCTCAAAAGTAGCATTTACATGGTTAAACCATTTCTGATCCTATAAATAAGGATCATCCAACCAATTCTGACATCCAATCAGACAAAATATGGAAATCCCTGTTACACTATGTTACTGCAGTGTTCCAAAGCAAGAAGTATTGAGAACTGCACAGTCAGGGAAATGAGGATGAACATTGTGCTCACTTCAGAGAGGTAATGTAAGAAAGAAAAGTAAAAGAAGTCCAAGTAGACTGAATGAGGTAAAGCAGAATCCAAATTACCGAGGAAAACAAAATAGTACCCTTCCCAAAACTCACATATTTTATTGGAGGGAACACTTTACTGGCTGCATTTCTTGATTTCTCTATCAAAAAGTAAAAGATCTTAAAACTATGCAGTTACATAGAAAAATCAAAATACACTAAGAAAATGCAAGGAGAGGGATAGAAAAGCTTGGGAAGTCTCCAGGCTGGATAACACAAAGAAAATTAAATCAAGAAAACAAATATTGAGGTCCCTAAACAAAGACTAAGGAAATCTGGACCCACTGTAGACATGCAACAACAGACAGACATACAGATAAACCAGGCAGCAAAGCCATTACCTTTCTCAGACACTACCCTTCTCTCCCACCTCACCCCTTGCAACCCCAGACTTTGGTAAATATGAAGGTGGGCTTTTGCATTTTCAGTTTGAGGCATCAGATGCCATGCACTGAAGATGTCTGGAGATGTGGTGTATTTGCTGGCAGCAGGTATTTGATCCAAACCACAAACACAGAGACTTTGCATTAAAAATTGTATCCACATGTCTTTCTACAGCTTCCTAATAACATGGATAAACTGCCTAAATGCACAGTAAAGTAGGAGGATGCAAGGATACGACACCTAATTTATGAGTCCATTGTAATTATATGTTCAAAATATAGAACTGTTACCACAGAATCATAGAATCATTTGGTTCGAAAAGACCTCTGAGATCATCGAGTCCAACCGCACCTGTCCACCACTAAACCATATCCCTAAGCGCTTCATCTACCATTTTTTAAACACCTCCAGGGATGGGGACTCAACCACCTCCCTGGGCAGCCTCTGCCAGTGCCTGACCACCCTTTCAGTGAAGAAATCTTTCCTGATGTCTAATCTGAACCTCCCCTGGTGCAACCTGAGGTCATTTCCTCTCATCCTATCACCTGTCACTTGAGAGAAGAAACCAACACCCATCTTACTACAGTCTCCTTTCATGTAACTGTAGACAGTGATGAGGTCTCCCCTCAGCCTCCTCTTCTCCAGGCTAAACGATCCCAGTTCCCTCAGCCACTCTTCATAAGACTGTTTCTCCAGCCCCTTCAACAGCTTCGTTGTCCTTCTCTGGGTGCTCTCCGGCACCTCAATGTCCTTCTGGACCTGAGGGATCCAAAACCAAACACAGTATTCGAGGCGTGGCCTTACCAATTATAGTCTATGCATACAAATTTATACTATATACTACAATGAAGTCAATGTACCTTATATTCATTATAGCAAATATACAAGAATAGATGCTCAGTACTATAAACACTTGTTTATAGAACAAGTGTTTATACAAGTGTTCAGGAACTAGAGGAAACTAAAGCTATACAGCCGTTGCAATATAGCTAATGATCTATATTTCTATCGGTAGTATTTTTAATAGCCTATATCATACTTCATTTGGCAATCTAAAATGGAATTTACTATTTACTGGCAGAACTAGCAGCTAACGCAAACTCTTCTTGGCAAATTCCATTTAAAATTCATTATTTTTTCATAAATATTTAAATTAAACACAAATAGGATTCTTGCAAGGCAAGCCAAAAGACTCCCAAAAAAACCAAATGCAAGTCCATGTATGCTCCCTCCATATTTAGTATCTCCTTTTCACCAAAAGAACACCTTCTCAATGATTTAGGTTAAATATATATATGAATATATAAAATAGCAGAACAATAGCGCAAGCAACAGTCAAATACACAAGATGAGCAGAGGCTAGGAAAATTCAAGACGTTTGTTGAACCCACTCCCTCCATGACACACGTGCTTAGGCATTAATGCTTGCTACCAAATATTCCTTTATCTGTACTAATGTAACTGTCTTCTAGACAAAACAGGTATCCCTCAATTTTCAGTCTCAACATTATAGAAGTTTTGTTGAGCTATAAGGTCCCGAGGGTGACATTCATCCTTGTGCAGGCCATTAGCCTCCCGTTTAATGCTGCTGGCCTCCACAACACAGATGAGCTATAATGTGAATAGTAGCTTTACACACCTGCAGACAGTGTTTTTGATCCCAAAATGCATTTCCCCTAATTCTAACAAAATGTGACCCTGCAGCGATGCTCAATGCTCCCCAGCCTACTTTCAACTTATTCTTCAAGTACCCACCAGACCCTCTCAGCAGCACAGTCTGATTCTCATCTTCATTCCACAGTTTCTCTTTGGCAAACATCCCATGAGGTCTGATTTGTCTTTGATGTACAGTCAATTTTTTAAAAGTATTTGCTCCCAAATGATTTGGTAATGTGTCAGGAGAATAACAGGGAATATAGCTCCTTTCTTGCTCTCAGAAAAAAAGAGCTGCTCTTGTTTTGAAGAAAAATGCAATAAATACACAGCCAGAAGGCTCTTTACATAGATGTCTAAACGTTCCCTTTGACTAGACTTTCTTTTAGCTTGAGAAGGAAAACCTGAAGACAGTCTTCACCTGCACCCCAGTCTATGGAGATCTTGTTTTGCCACTGAATAACAGCAAAGCACTCAGCAAAGAGAACGACGAAGAGCACTTCAAAAGCCTAATAAAGACCAGGTGGAAAAGTGGCAATTTTCACTTTTCATATATACCCTAAGAAATTCACTGCTAGTTTACATCTTGTTTAGTCTGTCTGGGGCACGTTACAGCAGGAACCTGGTGATGTGCTGTGGAGGAACTTGCTTTTCTGAATGTGCATGTACAGCCTGAGACACTGAACCGGGACATAATGCTACAGGAAAGTACCAATTTTATCACAAGGTTTGGAAACCTCTAATGTTGTTAGTTAAAAGAGGGAAAACAGGTGGCTTTTTCTCTTTGGTTTTAAACAGGTGCCCATATTCATTTTCATCCACCAAACCATGCCTTTAAAAATCTTTTTGTAAAACTCATTTTTGTTGGGTTTAAGGATAAGAATTGCCTACACTGCATTATGAACCTAGGAATATTGAACTTGGTCTTGGCGACAGGGACCCTGTAGGCTCCTGCACTCAGACAAAGGTATTGAACAGGAGGACTGGTACACTGAGCACTAACATAGGAACCTATGGGATGAACAGAAGGCACAGGCACCTCCAAAGACTTAAAATACCCATGACAAAAACACCTGGCAATTTAGCAAATAGGCAGAGAAGCAATTGCCTGTTGTCCAGCCACCACCAGGTCAGTATTTTCATTCAAGAGAATATAATAATGATTTCAAACAATTTTTTTTAATATATAAATACAGAACACACAACTACAATACAAAAGGTTCAAATACAAGAACACTGCTCTAACAGAACATTGCTATGAACAACACAACCTATCAACCACAATTTTCTTTTCAAAAGCCATTTCCTCCAGCATCAATGTGTCAAAGCCCTGTGATTGGATCGGTCAATAACAAGTTCTACCCCAAGTACCAGTTGTGTAAGCGAATTATTTTAAGCAATCAAGTGAAAGTAAGAGCTCATACTTTTATAAGAGGTGCTTAAATGAAGGCAAAGAATATTACAGCACATAATGGAAAAGTGGGCTTGGTGCTAATACCGCTAATACCTGTATCTGGATGGATCCGAGGTCTGTCATTATTCAACATGCAATAATAATAATCCAAGGAAGGATTTTCCTGTTTTCCTGTGATGTATGACAGGATGTCATCATATATTGCATAGTCACAATATTGAGAGTGGAATATAACATTGCTCATTGTCTCAAATCAATTGATTAAGTAATATTGCCTTACAATATCCTAATTTAACCTTCTTAATTCCAACAGATGTATTCATTTGGGTTTATGCCATTCTGATATGACTTAAAAATCAAAGAAAGAACAACTAAAGCTCTTCCAGAGAAAAATCTGCAACTGGTTTTGCCATTAGACAATTACTGTGAAATTGTGACAGTTTGTTGGCTTTTGAGACTGGTTAGTGAAAACGAAGTGGAAACATTTAATCCTTCTCAGGAGTTAGTCATTGTTTGTAGTCAAGAAAAAAACAAGAGATTATTCTTTAAACAACCTACAAGCTCAAGGTATTTGATAATAAAAACTTAATTCTGGATTGCAACATCACCCATTCCAGAACCTTACCACCAGGGAGGAAAAGAGATCATGTCTTTCTCCTCTGGCATTATGTAATGTCAAAAAGTAAGCGTGGAACTGCAGAGGTGGCTGCGTTCTCCCATAAATTCAGCTGAACTCAGGATTCTCACCAAAAATATTTCTAGTACTGGAACAGTGGACTTTTACAGAGGCACTGTATGGAGGGAGTAGCAAGAGGAAAGCAAGGTCAAACTCAAATGAGGGGACTGGCACCAAATCTTTGGCTACCTTTGCTGCCAGAATTCTAGATGAATAGACTCTACTTTAACCTTTCCAGAAGCCATCCTGCCAATAAACTGCAGCAGGAAATGCACAAAACCAGCCATTTTATACAGTTCTTTTGCACGTAGGAGGACTTCATGTACTCTTGTCAAAAGCAACAAAGAGCTAGAGGGAGTTTGCATGGGGTTTTCTTCAATAACATTTTGACATCCTTTAGAAGATTCAACAGATGAGCGGAAACCTCACTACTTGAATGAGGGCAAAACAAATGCAGCACTCCACTATTCCATTCTCTCTCTCTCTTCTTATATACAGATGATGTTAGTTTGCCCAGCTTTTAAATGACAAACCCTATTCCCTTTTCTTCATTCTTGCTCAGGACCACAGGAAAATAGCATAAGATTGAGGGAGAAAATGGACAACAATAAATAGGTAAGTTCAGGAGAAGGGCAGTGCTTCAAAATCATTAATTGTCCTCCTAAGATTAATATATTGTACGGAAATTGGTCAATCTTGGTAACCAAAAAATCTGTTGATCAAGGAAAAAGGTTTTTAAAGTATTCTGAGACACTCATTGTATGGCTCATTCGAAGCCAAGACACCAACATAAGTCTTCTAAAAGACATCTGACTTGCCTCATCTAAAGCATCTATCTGCTTAGCTTGTATTGTTGTCTTTACTTTGATGTCTGTTGTCTTATGAGTCGTACAGGATTTTATCCCCACATTTCTCCTGTGTTAGGAAAGAGTTATCCCTGAAATATCCATATAAACGTATCTACTGCAAATACAGTCTCCATCTCTGTAGTTTTGATCTTAGAAGATAGGCATCTGTTTTAGGATTGCTTATAATAACAGGTAAATAATGAGCATTAGCAAAAGCAGTGGCATACATGCTGTGATGTCCCACACTCCATTGTTTTTATCATTATTAAAACACAGTTGGAACATTGCTGTATTCTTATCCTTTAAGCTTTATCTAGTGTTTTGGAAACTTCCGTATCAAACTACTTTTCTAACTCGCACTTTCAGTGAGGTGGTGGGTTTTTTTTTTTTTTTTTGTTATTATCAGCCTCCGTTGCTAGTTTTCCTCATCCTTCCACAAGCAAAGTGACAGTGATAAACAATAAAATACAGAGCCCTTGGAAAGCTGCAGCATCTTGGCTGGAACACTTTGCTGAACTAATGATGCGATTCAAATAAACAAACAGGCAGATTCATTTGCAAATCAATATCAATGAGCTGAGTGGGAGATTGGGGGGTGCCATTATGCTCTAGAGCAGCCCACTAGCCTCTTGATTTATCTGTTCACCCATTGTCACTGACAGTGTTCGTAGCTCCAGTGATGTGGTAAAACAGATAGGACTGAAGCATTCACTTTTAATTACAGCAGTCAACATCAAAGCTTCAGTGGTTTGTGGAGATTTTTTTTTTGATAAATTTTTGATCAAGGTGAAAAGATTTGACTTCAGCTTTATACATAAGAAAAGCACCATGATACGACAATTGTTTAACTGGGTCATTACCTCCCTGTAAAGATTTATATGTATTCTTAATTCTAATTTTAGATTAGCAGTTGCAACAGTGCAAACAAATCTCATTAAGCACCTATGCGCTCATTTAAACATCAACACCACTACTATTTAATGTAGAATCTTTTAAATTCCTAATCTATTTATCTCAAGTAGTGAGTTAAATTTATCACAAAGGGAAACATTTGAAAGAGGAGTGAAATAAAGAGAACAAGACATAAATTCTCTAGCTCTAAAAGCTGAATTTCATTTTTCAAAATAGAAAAAAACAGAACAGAGATAAAAAGACTATGTGCACCATGTTGCGGGAACATTAATGTCACTGTTACACTCCTGACATATAAGGTAGCTACTACCAGCAATACAAGCTGTCCAGTATAGTTGATACAAGAACACTCATAACTTTTCTACCTAAAAGATGACAGAGCTTGTAACTCCCTCTCACATCTTTATTAACCACTAATTGCAAGTAGCCAATCAGGTTTTACTTCTGCAGACACCAGATAAGCCTCAACATGGCAAACACAACTCTTCAGCCTCAGGCTATTCACAAATTTGTGGATGCTTTGACACCTCCACTCAGATATTTCATTCAGGTTTGTTTTCCTTTTCTACTGAAATTCCAACATTCCACAAATTTCATTTAGAAATCAGAAAAAAAAGGGCTTCTGCACAAGTTACCAATAAACTATGAAGTATTTTGGGACCAATGTCTGGGTGACTTTATCACTCACACTAAAGCACTCCTCATGTTCCCCAAGAGACCGTTGCATATAGTGAGGATCCCAGTGCTGGGGCGGCTTTTCCCTGCTCACTCTCGTATTCAGGCTTTGACCCTTTTTTATTTTACATTTCGTATCTTCACTGTTCACAGAAAATTCAGTGCCAATGAGCCTGAGCGAGGTGGGGTTTGTACATTGACTCTGTTCCATTTGATCAGTGTTGCAGTCCCCTGCATGAAACAATAACCAGTTCCAACAGACTTTTAAAAACAGATTTCTCCAACTAGTATACACTGAAACATGTTTATGCTATTTGAAAATATCAGTAGAGCATATTAGAAATGTGAATGTTCTCAGTGGGCTAAAACAGAATAACTCTGATGAACTTTGGTTCATTTCTGCTCTAGAATCTTTATTTTCCTTTTCCAGCTGCAAAGAACACAAACATTTACTCTTTGTTCTTCCATATTTCTGCAAACACAAATTCCTCCTTAAGAGATTGACCTGGGTATGGCAGAATAAGCATGTTGCAGGTGTATATAATGCACACAATGTATAGATATCTTATATATAATAAATATGACTCAGACACATTTGCTGTTAAATATAATTGTTATTAACTCACTCTAATAGCAATTAACCATCAATTATTTTTATATAGATATATGTAATAAAAACTAATTCTGTGGAAACTATTTGGACAGACATTTCTTTCAAAAACTATATGGATAATATTATTTTAAAAGTTTATAATTTCTATCCACAGAGAACAGTATCCCTACTGAAATCCAGACATATCTTTAAAGAAAATGATAAAGTATATTCAAAAATAATGAGAAAGGGAGAACAAGTTGAAGATGTAAATATAAAATTGATGAGTATCCAAAAATTTATGAGTATACAAATCAGGAACTTAAACATGAGATTTGCTTGGCTCTCCAGCAGTTTGGGCTGTCTGAACACTTGTGAAGAATTCTATGCAAGTTCTTTTATTAAGCTTTTAGAGAAATACAGATTTTCCTAATGGAAGACAGAGGACATTCTGGCTGCTGACAAAAGAGGCCCTTATGCACATGATCCAGCCCAGATGACAACTAGCTGGAGCTCAATTGTGTTCTTCACAGCAATGGTTCACACTTTAGGCTCTTAATGAAGGAACTCAGGCAGTGAGACTCCCAGTCATACATTCCCAAAAATTTAAGACAGCTTTGCATCAAGCCTCAAGCTCCTCTTTTTTCACAATTTTGTCTTTCTGGTATTTTCCACTCCTGCATGCCACACGTTTTCCAGATTGAACAACTTCCACTGCTTATTTGACCTGGATGATGCAACCATCTTTCTTACACAGTGCCATTTCCAGTGTTAGGGCACCCCATGGTCATGCAAGCTATCAGGGTGAGTCTGACTTGAACTGCATACTTTTATTATAGTAAGTATTCATAACTGTACCCAGGCTGAAGTGCTATATTTGCTAGATTGTTCTAACATTAAATCAAGATGTATTCAGAACAGACATTGATTTTTAGAATATCTTGAATACAAATATACTTTAGAAAATTAACACTACAGTATGTTATGGCATTTGAGTATTTTATTTTTTAATGTGCTCAGTCATATATCAAAATATTCTCTATACTCTAATAATTTTATGGGAACACACATTGAGGAACTTGTAATAGTTTCAATACACAATACTTCCATTAAACACGCAAAGTCATTGTCCTGCTACAAGGCTTGTTTTTTTTCCCTTTTCAATCTTATCTAAATATAATTTTAACAAGACTTTTTTTCCTTTGGAAAGTTGGAAGCTAAATATGAATTATATACCAGACCAATCACTCAAGGTGCTTTCCTAAAGAGTGTCCTTGGAATCGAACTGCTATTTGCACACACATTAATAAAGTGCAAAGCTTTTAAAACTAATTGCTTCAAGTTGAATGGATGGGTCAGTGCCAAACAAATTGATCTTAATCACAGAGCATGGTCTGTAGCAAACTATAACTCCATTACAACAAAAGGGCTCAATTCCATAAATAAAATACAAATTTTTAAAGTTACCTGAGCAGTTCTTAAAATGCTCTGTAAGGTTTTATGGGCAAGCTGCACTACTTATCTGAAACTAAAGCCAACATACACTATTCAAAGAGAGTTTTAATATTTGACATGATGTGTATGGGTTAAAGGCTGCATGTCTGACAAAAGGATCACTGGAGTTACAGGACAATCAGTTCTGTCAAATGAAAAAACTGGGGGTCAATGCTGGCAAAGACATATCTGGCAGTATCAAATGAAAGTATGACCTTTGGGCAAGGTCTTGGTTTGACATTTAGAACTTCAGTCCCCATTTCAAGTGAACTCAGTAAATTGCCTACTGTCTCTGCACCTCCATGCCCCAGCTGGAAAAAAGGGACTAATAATCCCTTACCTCCACATTTTATGTGCTGTAGGGATAATCATTAGGTACCTGCCTCAACAAAAAGAGATCAACCTTGAAAAGCGATCCTTCAAAGCAACTTAGGAAAACGTGTTCAGAAGCCATGAACAAAAGCAATGGCAAAATCAGCAAGTCCATGTACAGAAACCTGATTGTATTTCCTTCTATGAAAATTTCAGCAAGAAGACTTCTGCAGTGAAAAGACATTACTAAAAACTAAAACTATCAGAAATTGTCCGTAACACAGTTTATGTCCTGCCCCACCAGGAACACTGCCAGAGCTACTTTTATTCCCTTAGCACTCACACTGCAAAGGAAATGAACCAATAAAATGGAAAACTGTCTCTTCTCAGTAAGATTAAAACGAAGGAATTCTGCACATTGCAGAAAAAAAGCCAAACCACAACAAAAACAGGGAGTTTTGCTAGCCTACTGACACAGCTTTCCAAAGGTTCGAGGACAACACACCAAGCCAACTGCATATCTCATAAAAACTGCAAAGACAAAGAGGGTCAATTCCTAATTTGTCATTCAGAGAAGTGGTCATGGCACCAATACTGTCATTGTTCAAGGAGCATCTACATGATATTCTTAGTCATATGATTTAGTGTAAGGTAGTCCTGTAAGGAGCAGGTACTTGGACTCGATGATCCTTATGGGTCCCTTCCAACTTGAGATAGTTCTATGATTCTTGATTCTCTGTTTCTCTTCCCCAAGGCCATGAAGTATTTTAGACCTCTTCTTCTCAAAACCTTTATGGCTCTATACCCATCATCCCATTCCCCCTTTCACCTGCAGCCCCTTCAACGTGTGGTTCACAAGCACTGCCTTGAACCTTCTCTTCTGGTCTCAGTCTAGGTCCTCTTCCTTTTGGATTCTACCTTCCATACTTGACTGAATATGTTCCTACTGACATAATTCATTCACTTTTCCAAGCCAAAGTCTAAAATTATTACTCTCTTCTCTTTGACTTGCCAGATGTTTTTAATACAGCTGACCACATTTGTGCTTGAGAAATCTAATCTTCTCTGCACTTCTCTCCTGGGTTTCCTCCTACGCCAATTCTATAGCACAGCCTCTCCAGGGGATACGTTCATGATATTCTTTTACATCACGAGGTGGGTCCCACATCCATTCACTGTGCAATCTCCTTCCCTTACGCTAACTTCAACCAGCAAAAAATCCACTGCCATTCACATGCTGATGACTCTTGATCTGTTTCTCTGTGACACATTTTAATATCTTCATATTCTGTTCAGAACAAATTGTTAGCCTGGCTTCTGGAAACCTTCAAAGCTTCATGTTCATACTGAGATTTCTCAACCTTCTGCCTTCAGGGAAAGAAAATGTTTTTTCTCAGTCAAAATGGACAGCCACAACATCAGACCTGCCAATCTGGAGTACAATTCAAGCATCATCTTTGACTCTTCTCTCAAAGCCTCTCACCCAGGATAAGCCACAAACCTCACAGATTCGTTAGACATAACCTTTCTAATAAACAGGTTTTACCCATCTGTAATGTTAAAACTCATTTCCCAGCTCTGATGACACTACATATTGATTACTACAAAGTTCATCTTTCTGACTTTAAGAACCGCAAGTTTCTCTTATAACTCGCTGAACCTTCTGCTACAAAGAGGATCTCTAACCCCTTGCTTTGATCATTTCACCCATATCTTCACATTGCTTCAAGAGCTCCCTTGTTCTCTGTCACACCAAAGACATGCTAACTATCTTCATTTCCAACACCGTATATTTTTTATTCCAGTCTCCTAGGTTACTTCTCATTCATCATCAAGACTTTGGCCTTAGTGTCAACCTTCTTCACCTACCCCTGTTTACAAAAAAATTTTCACAAATATCTAAAAACCTCATATCTTTTTGTCACAATGCTAATTTCTAAGATTCTGGTAGGAAGATGCTATTTCTGTCATTGAACAACATTCATCACCAGTTCCTTTTACTCCCTAGATATCTCTGTCACCTCTTGCACACTATAAATTCTTTGAGGATGCATATTCACACAGCACATCATAGAACGACATCATAATTCCTAATAAGACACGTATAACAAGCATACCAGTCACAACAGCACCTGCAGCACTACCAGTAGGAAAAATAAATATTAGCAAAGCACTATACTCTCTTTTCAAAACAACTCTTAAACCCTTCCTAATTTTTAAGGTATTTGCCACCCTCCAAGGCACAAAGGTAAATGAAGGAACTGACACACTGTGCTTTATGCTGATGATACAGTGCTCCATTCATCTGACACAGAACACTCTTTGCCTGAGGAAAAGACAATCTTATTGCACAGTTACCACACTGTCTCAAGTAGTAAGCTTATTTTAATCAGATCTAACTGCTTGTCCTTGATGAATAAACTTCCCAAATATTTCTTCCCTTACATTTCCAGAGAGCTCCCGTGAGACTCTACTGCAGATTTTTTTTAGGAGCTCTGCATCTTCAGCTGTGAAGAAATGGGCATAACATTCAGTGTTGTCTCCTACACACTGGGCAGTGCTGCACCAACCATGCTAACCCTTGCACCCACACTGTGTGCTGCCTGCCCAACACAGAGATAAGTCCAAGAGAAACAGAGCATCAGCCCTAGGACACCTTGCTCGGGATTAATCTTCTCAAACCAAGGTAAATCTTGCCCAAGATTTTATCTCACACACAGGCAGTTCTACACTGTATGCTGCAAGCAATTAGTGAAGGCTTAAATTATTTTCCAAATTAGTTTGAAACTAAAAATAAGTCTTAGGTAAATATCGTTTTATTTCACCTACTAAAAGTGATTAAAAACCTCCTGTGAAAAGATGCAAAGCAGGTGCAAATTATTATCAGCAATTATTACTCATCCCTTTTAAGGATAAATGGCCTTCTTCAATAACCTCTGAAACAACTAATGAAATGAGGCAGTGATTTTCTTAATCCAGAACAGTAGGTCTAGAAGTACATTTTAGGGGCAAGATGATTGATGGAATGTGCAAAATCCAGTATTCCTAGTCACTCCTTAGAGACACTTGCAGATGTGTCCATGGAAAAAGTCAGCCTCTAGCTGTGGTGTGTACACAGTGGTGTTGAAAGTTCAAAAATTGAATATTTAATAATTGCAGTATGTATTTTATAATCTTCAAAGTCAAGGTGCTCTAACACAGTAAAATGAACAATTCCCTGAATTGATATGAAACAAGTAACACTGGAAGATGACAAATAGCTTTTGTATGGTCTGTACTTTCTTCTGATTTTTATAAGGCAAACTCATTTTTTCCTGTACTACTTCTGCTAATGTCTTACAATAGGCAAACACTGGTATAAGTGATGAAATGTAAATGCAGGAGCATATTTTAAAATTAATCATCCATAATTAATTAGTAAGCTCTGCTTTCTGGTAAATTATACCTAAATTGCAGAAAATTATCCTTGTTGGAAATGATAAAGTCTGTAGATTTGCAGTGTTTTAGAGAAACATTTTTCATATATTTATGTATTATAATGATGACAGATAAGTCAGAGTATTTAATTTAACTTTCCACTACATTCAAAATACATATATATATATAAAATCTTTATCATTAAATTGCACAGTATTCTAGCAGTTAGTCAAAAATATGAAGTAAAACTACTTAGGAAAAAAACCCCATGAAGTAGTAGATGGAGGTGAGGTTAGTTTTTTTGTATTTGATGCCAGTACTAAAGATGGTGAAGACTAAGGAAAAATAAAAATAAAATACATGAAAAAAATAGAAAAGAAAATGAAACAAAATTAATGAGTGAATATTTTAAAAAGAGAAAATTAATGAATCTCATGAGACAATCAAGTGTTAATTTAAACTATTTCAAAAGTTTTATCAGTCAGATATTTAGCACGGTTTCCTTTAGACCTGACCTCCTTGTTTGTGGGCAGCAACAAGATTTTTAGGAATTGAGCTGTGGGTCAGCAACTGCACTCCTGCAATGGAACAAGGATCCGAATGTACACTAAGGATTAAGCATGTGGATCAAGATGAACACACAGTTCCTGTACATATAGGTCTAACGACATTTAAAAATAAATGATCCCCTACGCATAAGTGCCCAGTCATCAGATTCAAAATATGAGCTGAAAAATCTAGTTACTTCAGACCAGACACATTATTACAGACATTGAGAGACTTAGTAAGCCTGCTAGTAAAGCAGTTTCTACACTCATAAAGACTGTGCAAATCTTGCCAATGTACTCAATTTCAATTTTCTTTTTCAATTGACCCACAAAGCCTCACAAAACTTAGTTATTGTTGGAGTTGTACAAAATTGGAGACAAGCCTCATGTTTCTCATGATTTCAAATTCAGATGCAAAATTACTAGTGGAGTCAAACAAGAAACATTTATAAAATTATTGTCACTTAAACATACCTGCAGTGGTAAAAGGAATGTCTGTAAATTTGTAAAGCTATTTATTCACTGAATCATGATTTTTTTTTTCTTCTCAACAGTGCCTATAAATCTATAATAATGTATGTAAACCATTGTTCCAAACATTTTCTCACAGTGATTCTATAGCTTGGATTAATCATAGTGAAATGAAGTGCAGGAGGCTTTGTGTTTTGGGGCTTTTTTGGCCCAATGGAAAGAAACCTACTTCTAAGCCAATTTATCCCAAAATGGGAGGTTCTGTTTTCAGCTAGGTTTTAGCAGTTTAATGAGGTTTTCTTGGGTTTTAAATATCATAGAATCATAGGATTATCTGGGTTGGAAGAGACCTCCAAGATCATCAAGTCCAACCCTTAATCCAACACTATCACGATTACTAGATCATGGCACTAAGTGCCACATTCAGTCTTATTTTAAAAACCTCCGGGGATGGTGAATCCACCACCTCTCTGGGCAGACCATTCCAATGCCTGATTACTCGCTCTGTGAAGAACTTTTTTCTGATGGCAGAACTTCTCTGGCAGAGTCTAAGCTCGTGCCCTCTTGTTCTGTTGGTGGTTGTCTGGGAGAAGAGACCGACCCCCACCTGTCTACAACCTCCTTTCAGATAGTTGTAGAGAGCGATGAGGTCACCCCTGAGCCTCCTCTTCTCCAGGCTAAACAACCCCAGCTCCCTCAGCCTCTCTTCATAGGACTTGTGCTCAAGTCCCTTCACCAGTTTTGTTGCTCTTCTCTGGACCCTCTCCAGCACCTCAATATCTTTCTTGAACTGAGGGGCCCAGAACTGAACACAACAGTCAAGATGTGGCCTCACCAGTGCCGAGTACAGGGGAAGGATCACTTCCCTCGTCCTGCTGGCCACACTATTCCTGATACAGGCCAGGATGTCATTGGCCTTCTTGGCCACCTGGGCACACTGCTGGCTCATGTTTAGCCTCCTGTCAATCAGTACCCCCAGGTCCCTTTCCACCTGACTGCTCTCCAGCTACTCTGTCCCCAGCCTGTAGCGCTGCATGGGGTCGTCGTGGCCAAAGTGCAGGACCTGGCACTTGGCTTTGTTGAACTTCATCCCGTTGGACTCAGCCCATCTCTCCAGCCTATCAAGGTCCCTCTGCAGAGCCCTCCTGCCTTCCGGCAGGTCGACACTCCCTCCCAACTTGGTGTCATCCGCAAATTTACTTACGATGGACTCAATCCCCTCATCTAAATCATCGACGAATATGTTAAACAGAACTGGACCCAACACCGATCCCTGAGGGACACCACTGGTGACCGGCCGCCAGCTGGACATAGCCCCCATTCACCAGCACTCTCTGGGCCCGGCCAGCCAGTCAGTTCTTAACCCAGCTGAGAGTGCACCTGTCCAAGCCATGGGCTACCAGTTTATCCAGAGGTATATATCTCTTCAAGCACAATGAGTCTTCTCTACTACAAATGTCAACAATTGCAGAAAAACTTTAGCTCAGAGGAAGAAACAGAAAACCAGAGGAGAATTTAGGAAAAAAAAAAAAGGCAGGTACTGGAACTCTTGAAAGAAGTATGTATTGTTTCTACGGTTCTATTACCAGCACTCACAAATCACTACCAACTCTTTGAATAAAGAAATTGCCTTCTACAAACAGAACAGGCATAATATTTTTTTCCCAAAATCATTCACCAATATTTCAAGATGTTCATATACTATATACAAAACACAGATGCAGACTAATACACTGAACATTTGCAACATAAATAAGAGAGATTTGCCAATATGAAACACCAAGTGCCAGAAAATTAATATTAAACTTTTTTTCCTGTTAAATTCTGAAAAGTAAAGGTCTTTGCTTCCTATGAAAATCCATATCATACAATTCCTTTTGGGTTCAGACTGTTCAAGATGCCATAAGTAATTCCTGCAGCTCCAGTCAAGGAACAGCATGTCAGCAACTGCAGAAGGGAAAAACAGAAGTCTGGATGGAGCATTGTTAACAAACAAGTGCTCTGGGAGTAAGGTACTCAGCATCCTCAATGACCAGGAATGAAGGAAGGCCACAAATTAGCGTGAAATGATCCCAAAAGCCTAAATCAAAAGCAGAATACCTATATTTTTTAAAAGAATGAGTCAGAATATTTGACATCAACTAGGGCCAAAGAGAAACAGAGAGCAGTCTTTGCTGTCCACTGAAGACACAGAGGTAACTACATAAAAAGGGAAAATTTAAGTTACAACTTTTTAACAAACTCAGCATTCTTCTGAAAGTTTATAGCCTCAGCTCGAATTGGAATTGCAGCAATTCAGATAACCCTGCTGCAATGATAAAGAGTTTGCACATTAATTTTTAATGCAATTAATCTGCTCTCTTTTATTATTAAATGTCAGGGAGGGTTAACTTGTTTACTATCCTAGCCATGCAGACAGTTCTGCTTTCAGCTGTTGTGCTGCAGTGATATTCATATATACTAGCAATCTTCTCACAGTAAGCTTACTAACTTACAGGCCTGATAGACTCACAAGTAAGGGTATCATATTCAAAGATGCACCTAAACAGAAATATTTTGCACTCTAGTGCAGCTGCCAAAATCCAAGTCATGCTGAGTTAAAGGTTTTGTAAAGGCAAGAATTCCTTCTCTTTTCAAATCAATAACCACACACAACTCTGTTATGGGCTCCATTTCACTGATTTTCAAAGTAAAGATAACAATACTGGAAAGCAGGATGATTGAAGTCTATAAAGTAAATGATGTCACCTATGGTTTTGAAGAGAAATCTCACTAAAATATATATCCCGAACAATCTATAAAGAAGAAAAAAACCCAAACACTCCAAAGCTCTCAATTACTGCACATTTGCAATAGAAAACTTGAGAAACACTAAACTACATGATCTCTTCCTCCTCTTCATATCCATTGTATAAAAAAAGTACAAAGTCTGAATTTATTCACACAAGAAATTGTTTTCTGATATGTCTTTAAGGACCCCTGGGTCCCTTAGAACATCCTTCAAAGCAGTTCAGAAAAGACTTCTAGACTAGGTTACCCAAGTGTTTTACCTAGTGAACTCCTGAACACCCTGAAGAACGATGCCTCACTGCCCTCTCTTGCCAAGTGCTCTCATTGTCTGATGGACCTCCCTGCTAGAAAGCGTTCCCTGGTTAGATCCAGGTCATTACTTTCTGGTCATTACATAGCATTAAACCACCCCAGCATCACCTTAAATAATTTGTCATCCTCTCACGTTTCTCCTCAAGTATTTGTCAGTGATATTCCCTTAGGCAGGCTGTACACAGCCCATTCCCAAGACCTGTCTTCATAGGTCATGCTCTACAATACTTTCATCCTTTTTGTCACCTCTCTCTGAACTGTTCTCCATGTATTCCTGTCACTACGTAATGTAGAGTACTTAACAAGTAATCCATACAAATATGTCTCTACTTGCAACAAAAAAACGTGTCCCTTGGAAAGTGGATGAGGAGGCAGGTGAAATCTGGCTGTCTCTAAAGGTGAGTCACAAAGTGGATGCCTTTGGGTCTCAGATCCTGTATCTGAGATAAAAATATGTGTTTTTTATAAAGATACGTTACTTTAACAAGATTTATTCAAGTTTTTCAGCCATTTTTTTTTCCCTGCTACAAAATATCAACTCAGCAAAACTGAAAATCCCAATAAGGAACCTCTTTTTCACATGGAATTTCCCATTTCCAGTAATTTACAGAAACAAAGCTTTTAATCCAATTTCTTCTCTTTGTTCTTAAGTTCTTATTTTTAACTTGAGCTAAAATAGAAAAGATTAAAAAAACCACCCAAACTTTAAAAAGAAAGTATTTGAATTTTCTTCTCAGGTTACTACTTAAATTTTTTTAGAGACTATTTTTTAGATTTTTGTTTTCCCAAAAGTGAAAAGGAAAATGGTTTCAAAACCTCAAACCACTTTGAGGATACAGAGCTGATTTGCTAACAGTACTAGTCATTATAGATCTATATAGCACCAATACCATGAAACATCTACTAACTGAAAATATGTAAACCCATCAAAGGTACTTATTGCTGCACACTGTGAATGATGTATCTCTGTAAAGTATATAAGAACACATATTTCATTTAAGCTAAGTTATTGTTCCAGACTGCCTGCATTTGTGCTGTAGATAACCATTTGCATCTACTGACTGAGATACTGGGGATTCACAGTTACCCTAACTCTTGACAAAATGTAAGCCCAGCCTCCACAGTGAAGGATTCTTCCCTACACCATGCATCTCACATCTCAAGCCCTTTGAGAGTTCCTTTCTAAGTTTTAAATGTTCTTTTATAAAGCTTTTCTGAATCAATCAAGATTCAATATAGAAAGATTGCCACATAAATTACTTTTCATTTCTGCCCACAGTTAAACTCCTGCAGGGATCTGGAAATATATCAAGATCATTAGCCTTAATGCCAATAATACACATTGTTTTAAGGTGAAGTGAGTAGTAAAAGAGTTTAATACACTGGCCTCTGCGCTCAAGAGACCTGTAGGGTCCTGACACAGCACGCACCTTAACTCTTACCAACACTTCTGGAGCCTCGTGCACCAAAGAGAGACAGACTTCGTACCAGCATGGGTCTAAACAGAACACACATGTTGATTTCTTTTGAATACCTGGTTTGGTTCCTTCGTTAGGACTCGCTTGAAAGCCAGGCAATGTGTATTTTTGCTAGAGGCCTAATATGAAGCAAATAAACCCATTGACTGAGCTGTGGATAGCTTACTACAGTTCGAGGGCAACTACTCCTCTCATTCCTCTACTGACAATCCCTGTGTACACATAAACATGAGTAGAATTTGTCCCTGTGATTACACTTCCCAAGCTATCCATTTGCCTCATTTATGATAAAATTTACCTTATTAATTTAAAAATCTCCAGTGAACATAAATGTGGAAATTTACTTGTGCTGATACGATAAAAATCTTAATGAGCTAATTTAAGTTGATTTTTTTTTTAATTTAGCAGGCTTTGATGCAGCAAAACTGATAACTGGAAACAGTTCTCATCCACATTTAAATTTCTTTGTCCAGTCTTATGTCTGGTTAGTTAAAAAAAAAGAATTAAAAACAACTACTTCACTGCCAAATTCTTAGCTAATGAATACATGTAAACTTAAACCAAGTATCCAATTCTCATTCTCAGCTCTGACATGTAAAGCGCTGTAAAGTAATCCATTATTATTAATAAAGCTGGATAAAAATAATTAATGCAAAAAATTATCCAACAGCACAACATTAATTACGTTTGCCCAACAGCTACCTCGCTGTCTTAATTGGCCTCGTTGATTTCAAGAAACCATTAACAAAAAAAGACAAATACACAATTCCTACTTCATACTTGATAAAAAACTCTGGTTCAGCTTTAATGTGCCCTTTTAACATGAATTTGGAGATTTCCAGTAAAGATGACTCTTGGGCATGTTACGTTTCATTTCTAACAGACTAGAGGACGCTTTCCGGTCATTTGTCAATAGCGGTTGAAATCCAGGTCAAAAGTATTGGTACGGGAAACAATTAGAAAAAATGATTGCTCCATAGACCTGTATATTATATTCAAAATGCCCACCCAGCCCATGCTGTCCCATTTGCATAAACCACAAATCTGCATTACATGGAGCACCTGATATTTCAGTTCTCTGACACTTGGAGTCTGACAATCTTATTAGACATTTAAAAACAAACAACACTGTCAAAAATCTATCACTTCAGAAAACATGTCACGATATCACATAACTTATCGGTTATGATTCTGAAATGTTGAAGATACAAACAGTGGTGCACTGACCTCATTAATAAACGTCTGGGCTCCCCGCGGGCTTAGGAGTAAGATAGCCCTTCGCAACGTGTCCCGATAGCGGTTCAACTCTTCTGTTTTCATGGTAGTGAAAAGGTTGGCAAAGACTCTGCTGATGTTCCTGTCCACTTTTTGTAATGATACATCAAGTCCCAATCTTGAGGCCTGATCGAGAAATCCCTGCAGTCCACGGATATCTGTAACAGAGGAGAGGGAAAAAAAAAGAGGGGAAAAAAAAGAAAATAAAAGGAAAAACAACACTGCATCAACCTTTGCCAATAAGGCAAGTAGGCAAGCATCACTAATTAGGTAGAAAAAGCCTTTTTTTCTTGCAGTGCTGTCAGAAGATAAGCATTCCACATAGCCATCTTCCGCAGTTTCCTTTCATAGCCAATGCCAACAGGGAAATTCCACCTATCACCTCTCTCCAGAGCTCACTGACTTGACACTGCACGAACAAAAAGACAGTCCCACCCCAATAATATCACAGTTCAAATGCCGAAATCCAGGAACAGATGAATAAGCAGGGGGATAAATCACTTGCCTCTAATCTTCTCTCCTCTGCCTCCTGTCTTAGAGATAAGATCATGCCTACTTTTTTTCCAAGAAAAAATAACGATATCTGGAATACACACAGCTCTCCTTTCAATCTCTTTCTTTTTCCGCCTTTCCTACCTATCCATAGGTTTACCATTAACCTGTTAACCTATGAAATAGCACAAAAAGCCCCAAACTATTAAGATAAAGTATACTATGATAAAATTGGTTTTCAGTAGGGAAAATCATGCAAACAAACCCCTTAGGAAACATCTTCATTTGAGCTCTTCCCCTCAATTTCAGCCTCATTGAAAAAACATATTTTCCTAACTATATCTGTGAGGACATTAACACACATTTTATATTTTCATGATGAATCTGCTGGTTGAAATCATACTCTCTCTTCCTGACTCTCAGCATTTTTCTACAATAACTTCCTGAGTTTTTATTTTGTAGAGAAATTTAGAGCAAGAAAAAGGTCAGAGCTTTTATGGAACCAGGCTGCTCTCAAAATTAACAGTGACCTCATCACAGCTGTACCATATCATTATGAGCCCTTAATTCTATCTGAAACACATATGACTTGTCTTGAATAAGAAAGCATTTAACCCTCTTTTCTCACATTCATATCTCACACTTCTATCATCACATTCCAGCTTGTGGGTAAAGTCTAATGATGTAAGTTATAACGTTCCCACAATAAAACCTGCTCTTCAGAAAGCTTTACTGTAATTCTAATGATCTCTATAAACTAGATCGTAACAGCCGGCATTTTTTTTTAAATTCTGGAAGCAACTAATTTCTGAGGAAATTCTAAGTATCAATAACAAAGACATTGCTAAAGTCAATGGAGTGAAAATCAGTCTGATTCGAGTCAGCTGGGTTTCTTGCTGCCCAATCTGGCTGGGCTATTAGGCCACCACCAGTCTTGGTGTTGTGTGGCCATAAAACATACGTGTGAACTTCTTTTCTCCCCAAAAAAAGCACTGTATGAAACCTGATACAAGCAATATCTTGTGAAGATACAGCAGGTAAAGATTTTATCTCCTTTACAAGTCAATAAGGTGGTGACCAGCAAATTTGATCTGAAAGCAAAGCACTGGAGTAGCTTCACACTTCTATCTAAACATGTAAAAGCTTGTTAATGCAATTAATTCAGCTTCAGTAAATAGCTGAATTACAGAGAAACATCAGAAAGGAAATGAAAATAAGACAGGGATGTCCCGACCACAGGAGAGCCGTTACTGCCTTTTTCATGGGGGTTTAGCTGGTACAACCATCACTCCAGCCAGTCCCACCAACAGGAACGGAGCACTCAGGAGGGTTCTGCTGGTGACTTAGGCACATCTACAGCAGTTTTATCATAATCAAATACCTGCTAGACTCGCTTACTATCCAAAATCCTAAGCCACTGAGGAAAGGAAAGGGTTTCTTGTTATGCAGGCATTTCTGGAAAATGCCATAAGACTACAGCACTTGTATAACTGCTAAATATTGCAGGTGTGCTGAAATAATGACAGTGACAAACAATTATTGTTTACAGGTTGAAGTATTTTATTAAAGTTGCCAAGTTAAGTTGGATTTTGTAAATTTAAATTCAGTCAACTAGCATTCATAAACATACCTACACTCACTTTATGGATCTGTGATACATGAAACACAAACATTTTTCCTTTAGTGATGTTTAGTCCTTCAAAATCACTGCAGTGCTTGACAACCAGTAAGAAAATTCCCTTTTTTTATAGTTTAGCAGTGACTTGCCTTATTGTGCAAGCATCTAAAGTTACCACTGCACAAAGGACAGCTGTTTACAGAGTATTAACTGTGCTAATCTTGCTCCAGGTTTTTTGCTTTACGTTTTCAGCTGACCTGCTGAGCTACTGGTTAGAAATATTGTTGTACACCAGTGCAAAATACTTGATGCTCACGCTAAGACATATTTGGACTTGGAAAAGCATTTTGTATCCCCCTAAAAATTTTACCCCCGAGGAAAACAAGCTATATCACAGTTTGAAAATGGAAAGGATTCAGGCTTTTTTCAGCTTGAGAGTAAAGCAAAATTTGAGATGGAAGAGGCTGTTGAAGCTCAAATATACAAACAAAATCTGTCAGTGTTTCACAGATATAAGTGAATGTGAATTTATTGAGTGTTGGAAATCAGAAAGAACTGCATGACAGTGTGTTCCTGAATGCTGACATGCCTGTTCCTACATGGCACTGGGGAGGAAGAGAAGGCTTGGGGGTAACTCAGAGTTGGAAATGGTTACTGAAGAGCGGTGTTTTCAGAGCTGATTTACAATTGTAGATGCCCACATAATGGGGTCTTTTTTCACAAATAATTATTTACAGTCATTGCCAAGACGGTAATTATTTCTTAAAATGTATCATTACATAAACACACAAACATATGCACATATGCAGGAGCATCTGTTTATAACTCATAAGGAATTAGGCCCAATTTTATTTTATCTGACATATCACGTAAGAAAGTGAGTTTGATGCCCTCATTTTTTTCCCTCCATTTAGTAGATCACAAATTCACACAACATAAAAGAAAAAATGAGCTTTGTTCTATAGCAGATCAAACAGAAATATTCATAGCAACACTTATGAATTCCTTGCCACTTCTCATAGTTTAGGACAGTTAATCCTTCATTTTCTTCAAGACTAAAAAGAGCCTTATAATTCTCACACACAATTTAAAAAAAATAAAGGATTATATGAATGCTTTTGTCTGTTAATATACATGTGCCTTCTGTCTCTTGTAGTCTTAACATTTATTAAAAAGTTTCGATTCTAACATCAAGAGTTATGCTGAGCTACTGCTAATAAAATAATTCCTCGTCTCTATTTATTTCATACTTCATAGGATAAGTATAGCAATCCAGTCTCCATCACAGCCAAACACTTCTGTTGAGAATATTTGGCAAATGAAAGACCAGTTTGTTGCAAGGATGCAACCTACAACTTGCTCTGCCTTCAGTTTTCACAGAATCACAGAATGGTTTGGCTTGAAAGGAATGTTAAAGATCAGCCAGTTCCACCCATCCTGCCATGGGCAGGCATATTGGAACAGGTTGCGCAAAGCCTCACCCAACCTGGCCTTGAACACCTCCAGGAATGGAGCAGCCACAGCTTCTCTGGGCAATCTGTGCTGGTGCCTCACAGGCTAAGATTTCTTCCTAATGCCTTATCTAAAACTCCCCTCTTTCACCTTAAATTGTTCCCCCTTGTCCTATCCCTGCACTCCTTGATAAAGAGCCCCTTCCCATCTTTCCTGTAGGCTTCCTGTCAGTACTGAAGGCTGCTATAAGGGCCCCCTGGAGCCTTTTCTTCTATAGACTGAACAACCCCTACTCTTTCAGCTTGTCCTCGTATGGGAAGTGTTCCAGCCCTCTGATCATCTTTGTCACCCTCCTCTGGACTCGTTTCAACAGATCTATGTCTTCCAGTGTTGTCAACTCCAGAACTGCATGCAGGGCTCCAGATGAGGTCTCTGAGACCAGAGCAGAAGGGCAGAATCACCTCCCTCGACCTGCTGGTTACATTTCTGATGCAGCCAAATTACCAACTTTTGTTCAAGTTGTAACCTACATTCAACCCTAAAAATCACACAGTATTATCTTAATTCTCTAATTGTAAATCTGCTTTGTGCATTTTTAATATTCCAAACCGAACTTCAGAGATAATATTTGAAAATTTCTCTGAAGAGAATGCCATTTTCTTGAAGATTTTGCAACACCTGCACTCCAGAAGGAAAATGGCACGATACAAAATGCACTCAGGTGAGTGTTTCTCCTAAGAGTGGTCGATGGAACCACACAATAATTGGATATGTTTAAACTACTGTAATGTCAACCACAATCACCTGAAATTAGCAGATTGGAATTGGAAATGACTCACTAGAGCTTCATAAGAAAAGTGAACTTCTCACGAACTTTGTTTCTCTTCTGTTACTTCTGGCTGGAGAGAGAATCTCTGTGGCTAAAAGCCTTCTTCCTACCTCTGACAGATGTACCATATGTTCAGCTCTGACAACAGAAGAACAAGACAACTTCAGGGATAGCTATTACAAGGAGGGAAGGAAAGTTTTGATGCACTGCTAAGTTACAAATTCTGTCACTGTGACTGCAAAACTAATGTGTGTCATAAATAACGCTTCATTGTAGTATAAGAAATAATGGAATATATTGCTTCCTGCTGGAGGTTAGGCTGGTCCCTGTGCTGGTTGATTGGAACACAAAGGGAAAAGAATAGTGCTAAATGCAACATTGGCTACCTGTATGCAAAGATTATTGTAATCTACAAAGTAACTGATTTTTACTACATCATCTACAATCTCTTTCTTATAAAAAAGTTCAGAAAGTCTACAATAGCATTCATCTTTCATAAATTTACAAGAATTAATTCCTGGCCTTGGCACAGGCAGCTTTAAGCTACTATTTTTGTGTGAAACAGCTGTGTGGTTGGGCACAGCTGGCCTTTAAGGATGGCTCATTGCAGAAAGGAATTTCCAGGAGGTATAGAGCAGTATATTGCCTTTGCAACACTAGTTCCTAACCCCACTTGACAGAAATAGAGGCAGCACATGTCCAGGAAACATTTTCTTTTGGGTAGAAAACAGCTGGAAGCAAACTGAAGTGCTAAGCTGGAGTCGAAGGCAAAGCTAAAGAAGCGCCAAGAAATAATTTTATACCATTTCATTCTTATCCATCACAAAGTAAATTCTGGAAGGACTGAGCTCCTTGTCACCAAGCTCTGTTTCCAAAGGACCTACACCATAAGGAAAAAGTAAATACATGTGCAAAACAATGAGATTAGGCAGGAAATGCTGAGCTTCTGAGTTTTCTCATTTGCTGACTGTGAGCTTTACACCGCATTTTTTTTCCCAGTGTTACGTTTTATTTGATAGTTATCTTGGCAATATATTTTAAGTAGTGAGAAGAGTGTCAATGAGACATGGACACTGTAATTATTTTAGTATTTATACACTTTTTAAAGATATATTCACTATTTCCAACATTTTAGGAAAAATTTCAAGGCATTTTTCCTTATATTTAAGCTCCAATAGAAAACAAAATTACTATTTCTTACCTTTGATATAAAGATCATAGAATGGTTTGGTTTGGAAGAGACATTAAATATCACCCAGTTCCAGCCCCTGCCATGGGCAGGGACACCTCCCACCAGACCAGGCTGCTCAAAACCTGACCTTGAACACTTCCAGGGAGGGAGAATTCATAATTTCCCTGGGCAACCTGTGCCATTGCCTCACCACCCTCATTGTGAAGAATTTCTTCCTAATGTCTAATATAAATCTTCCCCCTTTTACTCGCCCTTATACTGTGCTTTATCGTAGGATTCTCTTTCTCTCATGCAAACCGGACAGAATACTTCCCACCTATTATGTCATTTCTTAAGACAGAATGAAATACACATTCTGCAATCACTGTTCTGAAAGATAACCTGTAAGCAATCTGAAATAGGTGTCACAAACTGCTTCAGTTCCATGGGTTTCAATCCTTTTATTTTACAATGGCAATTATCCCTCATTTTTGCAACTGCAAATTATTTGCATAAGAATTAAGGGATAATAAAACTGGTGTATGAAAGAGAGAGGCATATCCTGATGACTAGATTCCTGCTGCATTGCAAGCTTTCTGAGTGAATCATTCTGAATACCATCTTCGGATTCTTGCTACAGATAAACACCTCCTAGAAGGATTTGAATATACCCTAGTATTTTATAAAACTGAAAGTGGACATGCTTCAGAAACAGCTCTTATTCTCGAGTTAATAAATAGAAAAATTCTCTTCCTTCAAACAAGAGAGGGAAGATAACTACTTACACTTCCAGAAAGGAATTATTTTCTCCAAATCATCTAGAAGAATTAGACTTTGAGCAAGCATTGAAATTTTCAACCTAAAATGCTCATAATATGATATGAACTGTTCAGCATGATTAGAGCAGTGATTGTAACAACCAAGTCTGTTACAATAGATATGACTATATTAGTATTGCAATATAAGTGCCCACTGGATCCCAGTGCAAATGAGAAATGATATCAGTATATTTTCTACTTTTATAAACAATTTTTATTACGTTCTTACAATCTCTCTCCACCTACCAAATCTCACGTGTCTCTGCCTGCCATATTCCTTGAATCAGTGCTGACAATTGCTATCAGCCAGATAATTTTTCTCCAAACATTAGACCTCAGTTTCAAAACAATGCTTGTGATTTAGTCATCTTTTTCCTAATGATGTTTCTCTTCAAAAATTTGATGCTAAAAAAACTTGCCTTCTTGCATGCTTTTCGACACACCAGAGCTCAAAGTAACACCTCTGCAAACATAACCCAGTTTCTCTTCCTCTGTTGTTTTTTCTTTTTTAAAGAAATTAAGGAAGTCAGTAACTAGGCAATAGTTGTTATAGCAAGTACATATAGTAACAAGTACAATACATCCATGAATTTGTTTTTTTATTATTCAGCTTATATAAGAACAGCTGCACCAGGTGAGACCAGATGAGAAGTCCTACCGTGCTCCATAACTTGTCTCTGACAAATAGAGTGTAAACCAGGAGCAATCGCGGAGTGATACTTGAAAGCTTTTACACTCTCCCAACAATTCACAGTTTGCAGGGTGGGGCATTCCTAGGGTAGGTGTGCTTTCTGTGTATTTCTATGCACCACAAAGCTGCATTGCTGAATTGAATCTCTCAATGGTTTTCTCCACCTTAGAACAGCACAGTTGGCCTTTAAGTCCAAGTAAACTATGAGAACACGGGTCAGTCCACCTTCAGCATTTTAACCTGGGAAATTTCATGATCCATTGGACCCTCCATTCCCCTTTTTACACCTGTCTTTCCTGGACCATTCTACTGACATTAACCAAACACAAAACAGCACAGCAGCACCTGCAGTGCCTGCCCATCCAGGCACTGCATAATGCCATCCAGACCCAAGAAGTTTCATCGTGTCTTCTCAAAGAGATGAGAGAAAAGCAAGAAATCAGAGGCTTCTGGAAGGGATAAAGCAGGGTATCAGTATCGTAACCTTTGAAAAATGCAGGAAACATTGATTTGCCATTTAAATCTAGATCACAGGCTGACATTTGACCACTTCTCCGTAGGAACTGAAAATCGTACATGTGTTTTGATACAAGCATCAGGATTAATCAAATGCAACAGTGTACTCAGAACCACATTTGATATCAAAGACTGAAGCCTATATCATGAATACAGAAAAAAAATTATTGGGCAGTTATACTGCCTACAATGATTTTGTTATCAGACTTTTAAATATGAAAAGGTCTTCGAATATAGACAAATCACAGAGATTCATGATTTTCACTCCTGAACAGATGGGAAAGGGACAGAGCACACCATAAAGCCAGATGTGGTGACTGCACAAACAGATGTTTTCAGATTCAACTTATCATAAATGGCAGACATCACTATTAAAAATATTAAAAAGTTACTCTGCACAACTGATGCTTCATACCTGAAACAGCTGATCCAACCTGGAGGTAACTGCAGCTTCCTGGGAGGTGCAGAAGCACAAAAGCCTTTTAGAAGCTACAACAGCCCTTTCACATTTAGCAAAAAAGGTCAACTACAGGTCTCTCCTGTTGGATTTTAACGCTTAGCATTCAAAAGCACAAGTGAAACCACCTCAGGAAATTCATTACTGTTGGAAAAAATGTGGACATATGCTACAATTGATGTAAAAGGGGAATTCACTAAAGAACGAGCATTTCCACTCAAATCATCCATTTAATTCTTCCAAGTGCAATAATTGCCAACTGTTTGCCCAATGGTGAACTCAAATGAGCTGTCATATCTTCTCATCTCACTACTGCTGTTAATACATTAAAATACTTCTAAGACACTATGCAGTGTTATTGCTGTATCTTCTTATAAGAAAAAAACAGATATATTGACAGAAACTATGCTTTTGCTGACTTATATTCCAAGTTTAAACAAAATATTGCTTTCATCCAAATTAATTTTAATCACTGGATTACTGAGTCTAATATTTGTTATGGCTGAGTACAAGCAATTCTAAGCATCCACCCAACAGTACATTAGGAAGATACATCTTTTCTCTTTCGGAAAGCTGAGATGTGCCTTCCTAAAGCCATATTATTTCACATGAACATCTGAATTAATCGTGTCTGTTTAAGATCTTGGAATTGTAAGCCTGTATACTTTAACACCAGTGCTACTGTTACTGTTAAGAAGCTGCTACTGTATTGTAAGTTTGGTCATTATACTTTGACACATTAAGTATGACCTTCGTAAATAAGACCAGTAACTCTAAACTAGGGATAAGCAAATGTAAAGAAGCATATGCTGAACAAAATCTAATGTGCAAAGCGAACGCCTTAGAGAGGGGAAAGGTGTCTCTTCTTATTCAGAGAAACCAGAATGCACATGAGAATCTGAGAGATTCATTCTACATAGGTATACAGCTAAGCATCAAGTAAAGAGAAGGCAGAAGCACATCCCTTCAGTTTTAATGGATTGCAGAGTGAGTCTCCCTCTTGTTTAAATCAACTTTAAATACTGCACATTCAGGTCTGAAGAAAGACTGCAATAAAATTACTGCAGACAAAGAAATTAAGTTCCCTTTAGAGGAACGGCTACTGGCAGGAAGACCTTACTCTTTTACATGTGTAACAATAATTATTGCTTGCATTTATACAACATCTTTCAGCTAAGGATCTCAACATACTTTATAAACACCTATACAGCATAATAAAGTATACGTTAAAAATACACATTACAGGAGCTAAATGCTGTTACATGTACTTAACTACATGTTAGCAAGCAATAATTCAACTCTCTATTGAAGAAATTTTCTCTCACTGGAACATTTCTGTAGGGTCAAGTGAAAGTCAGGTGCCCCAGGCACACAAGTAACAGAAAGAGTGTCAGAGCTGCCAGCTCTCATGTTGTTGGCACCATCTAGGAATGAGTGTCTTCTTCACTGAGGAAATAGGAATTGTCTTTAAGGTTACTGTTTCTCAACCATTCTCAGGTTTTGGAGAATCAAGTCCTTACTGTTATTAATTCTGTACTATCTCCAAACTTCTAGAAATCTAGATGTCACTTTGGCTGAAGCCACAGTTTCATGCCATTGCTCTCTTTCAAGTCATTCAGTACAAGGAGAGGGAGAGGGGCAATGAATTCAGACTTAATCTTGAGCCCTATCACCTTTAGTACAGTACTTTCTGTCCAAATCAGCACTAGGTCACAGTTATTTGTAAGGCTCTGTGTCACTGTGTGCACCACAAGCCTGAGGCATGGCACAGACCTGCACAGAGCTCATCTGCCCCAGCAAGCCCATCCCAAACTGCTTGGTCAACATTGGGTCACCTGCTGGCAAGCTAAGGGCAATGGAATGCATGCTTTTAAGCCACAATCCAGGAAGAAGGACCCTCTGGCCACTCTTTTATTTTACATAAATTAGGCCCATCAGGCTGTAATGAGAATTGTGGTATCTGCAGTTTAACCTCACTAGCTAGCTGTTTGACTCACAAAGTACATTTTCATATAGAAACTGAATTCAGGACAAAAATTACATACACTTCTTTAATTTCCTACTTTTTAAAGCCCATTTTTGCAATATAGCTTCCCTAAAACTCCACACAAAAAAAGCAAAAGAATACAAAAATCAATTACAGACTCATCTGTTCTCCAGTATTTTCTGTTAAAAGCAAGACTGGAAGGATCCCTACTGAGATAACAAATCTTTTGGTGGAGCAGGAAGGAGCTGGAAACAAAACCTAAGTTTATGTCACATATAATGACCATCAGTTAGTCACTCTTGTAGGAATATGCCAATGATAAACAGAAAAAAAAATCAATTGCCAATTATTCCTTTGCATTGTGACAACTACTTCTAGTACGACAGCAAATACAAGTACTCCTTTCTCTAACAACATGACTCTGATCCCAGGGGAAAAAAGCAAAACTACAAAACTAACATGCTAGAGAATAAAAACATGAATATGCTTATACTTTGTCATCAGCTAAAACCTCCTCAGGCGTCCTTCTGTTAGCTCCACACTTTTGGAAAATAATGAGTAATGATTACTGAAAAGATAACTGGCAACACTGAGGTGGGGCACTGCACCAAGATTAGTGAAAAATGATTCTCCACTCATCATGTTGTAAACAAAAGCAACACATTTGAACACACTTAGAAATGAGATGGTTTAGCCCTTAGTCCTGTAAACATTCAAGAGTGTATTTAGTTTTTTGTGAGGAAACTCAACGCCAAGTCTCCTGTCGTGTTTCAAAGTCTCTCAACATATGAATAAGCATTCACATATCTGCTACGGTGGTTTATTCCTATGATGATAATCAAAATAAAAACTTCAAACAGATCAAATGCACTTTATGAAGTACTTCTTTATTAATGCAGCAAAAAAAAACAAGCGAAAGGCTTCACACCTTTTTAAACAATCCTCCTGTGCAATCCTCCTCTTCAAACTACAACCCTGATATTTTAACAGTTCGTGACTGTGACTGAATACACAGCTTTCGTGAAGGCACAGTGAACTTGCTCAAGAAAAGAAAAGCATGCTTATGATTTGTTTCGTATGTGTCCAGACATAACAGCATACTGTATTTCCATAGAGCAATAGCAAAGAGAAATATTTACAGGCTTAGGAGAAAATAGCATTTCCTCATTAAAAACTCAACTATAGATAAGGATAATGGGAAAATGGGAGCATAATACTACGTAGACTTTTCTAACTCTAATACAAATATCTTTATTTGAATAAAAGTAGTCTGAACAATAAGAGAGTCCTTTATTTATAATCAACACCACCCCGATTCCGGCAGTAGCATAACCCTCAAAAAAACTCCAGTCACAACTAACCAGAAAATTATTTTGACATCTATACACAGAGATACCTGAGCGCTTGTACAAGGACTTCACAATCAAAAGTAAAAAGTATTCAGGGTTCTCAGTTTGCTTTGGTGCACTAGGGGTTTTTATTTGCATATTTCTAGAATTGGGTGTTACTATAGCATCTTTATTTATGAGCAAATGAAACAAAAAAGCTGTATGTCTCAGCAAATTTAAATTGAAATTTGTTTGCGGGACTCATCAAGACAAAGCTTCAGTGCAACTCCCACAAAGTCTGACAAGTTTTTATCTACTGATTACAGGCATGAAAGTGAAGGCCAGTTAGGAACTCCAATATACTGTAAGGTTAACATTTGAATGACAAGGTCTGGGTTTTCTCCCCCATAATTAATTTATTCCTTTATCTAATACCTTCTAATTTAATAGAAAGGAATTAGGCAATTCTGAATGTTACCAGGGAAAAATATAATCATTAGGAAAGGCTGTGAAGACAGTCTCTGGTTGAGCAGCACTACGCAGGTACTGGTATCTTTGCTGGGTGCTGGCAATCTGCACACCTTAACATCATTCACAGAGGCAGACACTGTGCTAATTTCAGCCTTTTTAAATAAATCAATGGCTTGGAAGAGGACAAGATGTTGTGCCAGAAAGGACAGGATAATATGCTACTGTCGGGCATCCAAAAATCCGTCAACCAGATAAGGACAAGACTTTAACGCAATTACTGACATCTCTTTCTTATATTCTTGTGGAACAGCTGCAGAGGGGAAAACAGAACCCGCTCCTTAAGAAAATATAATGTTACCACAACACAGTGAAGGAAAACATGGAAGATTAAAAAGATAACCAGTAAATTCACATTACATTTACATACTCCAGTTCCTGAGGAAAAAAACCTAATCTGCTGAGTTCATGAAAACAATTTAACCATGTGATGTTGTAGTAGAAATGCATGGAAAGTTGCTCTAGATGAACCAGCTGCAGGTTTTCAGATTAACATGCAGAGGGGTTTATTTTTATCTTCTTCTATTCTGCTCCTCACTCCAGGTAGAATCAACCCCAGAATTTTATTCCTGGGACACAAGACATCAAGCTGTCTCTCTATAGCTTTAAGATAACTTCCACGTACTGCAATTAATCGTAAAATGACCAGATAAAGACTGACATTTCTCATTCTACTAGGTCCTTCCTGCACCAAGCATAGCACATGTCTCTGTTACTTGTCTTAAGGTTTGAGTTTAATCATCGTGATAACCACAGTGCTTTGGTGCTACATAATAGAGTCAAGCACTTACTTGTCCAAAATATATTTGGTTAACACAATTAATAATTCCTGAGGGGCGGGGGGCGGGGGGGGGCAAGGCTTCTTATCAGGAGGCTGTGCTGCAGATCTCTGAAAGACCACACAAGAACACCAGCTGGAAATCTTTGGATGGCAAAATAACACTGAATGATTTTCTCCAGCTTAGACACCTTGTTATTTTATTGTGTTATTATTTGCTAAAATGAGGTTCATGCCGGTTCAGGTATTTCTTCAAACCTCTCATTCAACTCATATAATCATTCCTCTCATTATCATGAAGTTGTTTTGGGTCACTGAGTACATTAACAGATTTCATCTGCACCTTCTTCCTTCTCATCCTCAATATTTATTTAGATGCCTCTCCTGACATACAACTACAATGACTGCCACAGAAGCACAGACAATACAGCTGTAAACTTCAGGGAATGAGACAGCCATGTAAACTGCTGGAAACACCCTTATTTCCAAACCTTCTGGCAAGAGGTTGCAGATACAGTTTCACACTTCATTTCTTTTGACATGTCCCCAGAACCACTACTGTGCGTATCTACTGACAGTATTTGAATCCTCACATCCTACCCACCTCTGAGGCTCTATTACACTACCTACTGTTTGCATGAAAAAGAATAATTTTTTTTCCCCCGGAAACAAGTATTCAGTGTCGGTACGAACACAACTCTTCTGCTCAAAAGAGCAGAATGAATGACCAGCAAAATGAACTGGAAGTTAGGCTCCTGACAGTTAGGAAATCACTGATTAAATTCTTTATACAGCAGGATCTGTTCTTTCACATTTTTTTAAGTAGAAAGAGACTAATACTAAAAAATATGTTTCTTCAGTTCCTGGCTGTATTATAACAGTACCCTGAGTCATGCTTTCTTTCACCTTGTATTACTCTTTTTTTTTTTTTTAATTTAAACTTGGAAAACAAACACTTTTGTGTTCTTTCTGCTCATGTCTCTCTGATTTGTGTTCTCACATTCTCCTCCTTGCTCCCACATCTTCTTTTATTTCATACAAGTACAATGGGATTATACATATATATGAACTTATACCATCCTAATTTTCTATTTTATACTTCTGTCATTGAAACTTACAATTTAAATTGATTTTTAAAGAGTGGAATAAGTCCTGACTCCTAACAGAGCAGACATTCATTTCCATCTGAAGTGATCAAGGATCAATTTATTGATTTTACAATGTTGAGAAATTTACCTCTGTGTTTATAAGCATTATTTGCCAGCCCCCATTAGGAAAGGTCCTACGAAAAAACATGAGTATCTGTTTAAATCTCTGTAGCATAAGAGGCAGGGAGGGATAACAGGACTCCAATGCTGTAACAATAAATAACAAGCAATAAAAATATTTTCCTTGGGAAAACAAGGTACAATTTAAGTGCAGAAGTCAAAGGAGGACTATTAGAATGAATACAGCTTAGTTAATTGAGGATAAGCATACCGGGGAAAAAAAACCAACTTCTTGAACTTTGCAGTATGCCAATGACAATTTGAAGAGACAGTGAGTAAAAAACCTACTTAGAAGAGCATGAATCATCTGAAATTTGCAGAGGATTTAGTGAAGCACACAGTCTCATGGGCTAAGGAAACGCGAAGAGAGATAACAAGGTTGACCGTGAAAATGAAAAAACTGGACATTGAAGAGTGTCATGGGAATATTGAAGCAAATTCTTTTAGCAACTACTAAAGAACATAAAGAAAAAAAAAACCCACAAACTGAAATGTATCCCCAAGCCTGTTTCTTCATTCACATTTTTGACCTGGTTCTGAAGAAAGAAAAAAAATCAAAACAAACAAAATTTCCCACAAATCAAAACCGATTAAGACTAATCCAAATGAACAGCCAAACACCACAACATCTTTTTCAAGTTTGGATTCTGGAGAAGTGGAAAGTATCTTTCCATTCAGCAAAGGGGAATAAAAAAAAAGAGCAGCAGTCATTACATGAGGGAGTAAACCTCTCCATGACAATGTCCGTGCTGCATTCAGTTAGATTCTTTCTCTCAGAGAAAAACAGAGATTCAAATTGCTTTAAATTCTTACCCAGAAATCACGTATCAACTTCACTGTGCAAGATTTCCAACAATGTAGGGTTATCCAGGACAAGCACCCTTCAATGTGGATGATCTTATTCATAAAACCTGTTAAATTCCACCTTCAGAAAACTCTGCCCCCTGTGCTGCCACCTCCCTGTTTCCCTATTTCCTCCTCCTCTCTCCCATCCCACATAAGGCCAGAGGTCCCAGCCTCACTGTGCCTACTCCTGCTGTATCTGTGAATCGTGTATCTAGTCCCAAAGAGGAGACACTGAACAGGTTGCAACTCTTCACCTCTACGAATGCCACTGCTTTCTTATGCTCCAATATCTTGTTTTCCTAGTCTTCCAAAAGAAGCTGGGAAGAGAAAAGATGTTGCTATGGAGTGTGCTTCCAGTAAATCATCATTTTAAAACAAAGTAATTAAAGGTAAATAATTATTTCTAAATCATGTTTGAAAATTTCACATTGAAAAGATTTCAGTGGTTAATCTTTTGGGCAATCATTACATTAATTCCAATGAAAAGAGAGACTCGTGCACTCTTGAGGGGCTCATTCCTTCAGTGGAAGTGTCAGCAGAAAACATCAAGCAGGCTCAGAGATGTGGCATCATTTCACTCAGTGGCACAAGGAAAGCAGCTACTGCAATACTGCTGTGCAGTTCCAGGGTCCACTCTTCAAAGGAACTGTTAAAAACCCAGGGCAGATCAACAGAAATTACAGCAGCTGGGAAGCATGGTTTATAGTGAGATACTGAAAAGCTGCAGTCTACTTTGGCTACAGAATAGAAGGTTAAATCTAATGAAAACTTAAACAAGGGCAAAACTGCTGATAGACAATTATTCCACTGAGCAGAAAAACAGCAGAGGAAGGTCCGCTAGCCAGAATCAAAGCCAAAACAATCAGAAGGAAAGAAACAAAACACATTTCTTAAACTAGTGGAAAAAACCCTGAACTTATTAGAACAATTTCCCTTGGGATGTGGTGATTCAAATTAAATGTTCAGAAGTTCCCATCAGAGCATTTTCTAAAAGATATGCAATAGCTGAAAGAACTCATAACCACATAAAAATGTGATATTCTATGGCATGTGTTACACAATGAGTCAAAGTATTCTGCTCTTAAATCTTTGACTCTTTGAATTTAATGAACATTTGTGTAGTTTTGAAAATATTATTTGCAAAATTAAAAAAGCAACAACATAAACCTGAAAATAAACCTGAGCAGAAAATCAAATACCTTCTCAGCAGTGCTGCGTCATTGTGAGGAGGTGACTGCATGAGTATGGGGAAGTATGCACAAGGTATCATGGAAATTTCCATCTCATCTGCACAAGGGGTTGATACAGTTTGACCAGAGAAGTCAAAAGAAGAAAGGATATGTGCTGGATAACCCAAATTGAGAGGAAAGCAAATAGATCTATCAGTTGTCTCTGTAGCACAGTCTGTATGATTAGACAATACGATGACTCCAGAAAGGATCTATCCTGAAGAAAGAAAACTGAGCTGTACATAATTACTCTCTTAATTTCCCTCTTGCTCTGTGTGCCAGATGTGCGTGACCAAACCAGCAGCAGTTTGGCTCAGGCTCCAGGAGACAAAGCTCTGCCCGCAGCAAGGCCAAGCATGATGAAACTTTGAAGTCCTAGCTAAAAAATACAGAGAACTGGGTGCGCACATCTAATCCTTCCGTTATAAACTCATATCATCCTTACCCTCTGAATCTCTTGGCTATAAACCATTGACCAAGTCTGCGACTGGACCCAGCCGCACCCAGGCTCCTCTCTGACAAGTTTAGAAGGCAAGAGGGTCTGTTTTGAACCCCTTAAGTGCCTCCCCCTCACCCTTCTGCATCCCCAGTCCCTGTGCAAAACACTTCACATCAATTATAACTCAAATCTCCCTCAATATATTTCCTCCATGCAGTAAGCTGTAACATGACCTTTGCATCGAACTCTGTGAAGTTGCACTTCTCTTTATACACGTTTCCTCTAAAAGCACTCATTGACAACGCTGAAATCTGCCTTTTCTAGTACTAAAATAATACATTTTTTAAGTGAACCAGTAGAAAAACTCAGATACTCTGAAAATTTGGGGTTAAAATCATTTAAAAGAAATATTCATATTGGTATTCGGACAATATACCACAAAAACTGTATTACATGGTACATAAAACCAATTTACATAATCATAACAACTTGCATTTTACACATATTACAATGAAATAAGTTTACAGAAGTACTGCTCAAAAAGTTTTCCTTGTTCCTAATTTTATAATTCATTACTGCAAATGAATTTTGATGTTTAACTGACATTGTCTTTGATGTTTCCTATCTTAGTTTTTTCCTTTTTTTATCATCCAACCTATCCCTTATTCCCATTTCAATAGTCACTTTGATTTACAATTCCCTTCAGCCAACTAAACAGGATTGTACACAGAAAAAAAATAAATTAAAAATATAATAGAGTTTCATTATTTGTAAAACAAGGATTTGAACTTTCCTTTTTTCTATTTATAATTGTGCTTACAATTTTATTGTGACATTGTCAGATGAAAGCTGAAAATAAGCTGCAAATATAGCCTTTAAAGATATAAGCAGGTGCTTGTTGCAGGTTTTTACATAAATAATAGGACTGAAGAGTTAAAAAGACAAGTTATATTATGGAGAATTAAAAAGTAGAACACCATTCTCTCTTTAGGAAGATGCTACTTATTTCTTCTTCTTAAAAACTTTCCACAGGTCTATTACACACTCAGATGTCTGACGTCTCAGACTCGTCAGACACCCAATTGCCTACTTCTGTTGCAGCTTTCACTTGAACTAATTGGAAAGTCTATTATTAGTTCCCTAATGAATAGATTTCATACAATCTGATTACTGTTACAAACAAAATGTTCGAGCTCCCCTTAAAATTGCCCAATTTCCTTTTAGCCTCTACTAACAGCAGCTGAAAGTCACGTTAGACTGAAAATTAAAATTACCGCATCCTGCAGGTTCATTAAATTTATCTGATACAATTTTTAAGGATCACACTACACGGACAGCGATAACTGTATTTTTGTTTCAATATGTGCATATAACTAATGGAAACTTAACAAAATCAGGATTTATCATTCTTCACAGCAGTGGTTATCAGATCTTTAATGTCACTAATTTCTTTTGAGCAATTCTCAGCTCTGTCCCCATCTACTCACCTCTCCACCAGAGCACCTTCACCTCTACCCTATCCTCCCCTCTCAGTCACTCCTCCCATGTAATCATTAATGGTCCACTTCTTTCTCCACTTCCTCCCTAAAAGACTGCATCCCACTGTTAAATGTCTCTAAAAGAGAGTGTTGACCCCTTAAGGATTTAGTAAAACAGCAGGTAGAGCTCTCCCAAGCACTGTCCTGTAAGGAACTTGGCCAGGCATGGAGACAGAGAGAGTCCCAAACCCACTAATTCACATGTTCTCACTCTTTCAGACCAGCTTACCCCAAAAGTTTCTTTGCTACACATTGCTGTAACATATATTTCATTACCAGCGACACCAGGATCCTTTCCTGCATCTCCATCTCCCTTTACAGTCCCCATCAGCTACACATCAGCATTCCTTTTCCCAGAGCTGCTTCAGCAGGGAATGGCAGGATGAAGGAGAAGGCAAGAGATCTACAAGAGAGGGGGAAGGAGAAGTACCACAGCTGGCTACGGTTTTGTTCTGCAAAGGCCCTCCCAGGACTGGAGAATCACTGCCTTGTCAGGGAGGACCTGGCTGTAATTCTGGAAGGGAACAGTCAGCTCCGGAAGGTTCATTGTGCCGCTTCAGGAAAATGAAAAAGGTTAAGAACTCTATCATCCTGTCAAGATTATTCCCTACAAGAAGGAATTCATTGTAAAGAGGAGTGAGAAGGACCTGTTTAACAATATATTTTGTTTTAATATACTGCTGCAGTTAGGAAGGTGGTGTTCCATAACAGGATATCCCCCCATACCTCTCACGTGGATTCTGAGGCTTGGTGTGTTTAAGTTCTTACCACAATATTCCCCTCCTTTTCCCCTCCATTTGCCTGACAGAGACTAAGATCAGAAAAGAGAGCTTGGTCTAATGTTTCCAGATGGATAAAGAAATGGGCAAACCCAGTCCATTTGGATAGAGGAGGGATGTTTAGTTTATATAGAGAGAAATGCGAGCTCTCCATACAGGAGCAGACTATTTTTTTCATAGATTCCTGGTGCCTTGATCCTTAATAATCTGTAGCCAACTGTGTTTATCAGTCTTTGCTTGTCAGGCTGACCTGCCCTTCTCTGCAGGTGGTCATTCCAGCGAACACCATCCAACTATTTTGGAAAGACGGTAACATAAAGAAAGTACTGACAAGGAGTCTTTTGGTACTAGCAGATTTTGATCATGATAGTGCTTATTAAATCTGATACACTGGATGAATATACATATTTTTATTACTCATCTAAGGAACTGGATTATCAATTCTATAAATATTCAAGTTCTGATATTAACCTTTACCAAGTGCTTGGGCTATGGTGAAAAAGATAAAATAATTCTAGGTAAAAACTCTGAAAGTACTTGACTACTCAAATGAATAGATCCATGACTTAAATTATAAGAACACTGAGTCTGTTATAACATACAGGTAGGGTTCAGGTAGAGAGTTCACTGGTTTGGCCACCAGCCACAGCACATCTGGCAATGCAAAAACATAAAATATATTAAAATGTGATTTATGTCACTGGCAGCGATTAATTTTAATCAATTTTAACAACTGTAGCAATAGAAAGTTAAGTTCCCTATCTTTTATTTACAATGTAAGTGGGCAGGTGATTATTCTATTAATTCACCACAGCATTCTCCTGGAGATATTGGTTGCTTATGGCTTGGACAGGCATAGTCTTCATCGGGTAAAAGAACCTGGCTGGTTGGCTGAGCCCAAAGAGCTGTGGTGAACAGGGTTAAATCCAGTTGGTGGCCGGTCACAAGCAGTGTTCCCAGGGCTCCACGTTGGGATCTGTTCTGTTTAATATCTTTATCAACGACCTGAATGAGGGCATCAAGCGTTCCCTCAGTGAGTTTGCAGAATTTTACCCAGGAATGGGTTTCCAACCCTGTGATACTGAGACAATCAAAATAGCACCATTAGCTAAATTTTAAAAGCAGACACTGGCTAGATTTCAGTTTCTAAGTTAAAATCAAACAATATCAAAATCTTGAATATCCATGGGTGGGATAAATTAAAACCATTTGCACTCTGTAACAAGATCTATTCCCATAATATTGTTTACTGCCAGCATGAAGGAATTTAGTAGATATAGTGACTTTTTAAAAACATTACCAGTGATTCTTTCTAAAAACCAATTTTTGCTGATAATTTATTAAAAAAACCACTAATTAAAAAACTATACTGACAAAATAAAGCTAGTCTAGTAGGAACTTGGAAGAATCAATCAGTATAATCATCTGCTGCCATAAACTCCATGGGAAGATTACAAATGTGATGCTTCAAAGGAGGGAAAAATTCTTTTAAAATATAATTTGAACTTTACTTCTGAAATATCATGACCGTCATGATCCATCACCCACAATTGCTACCCAGACTTACAATAAATCAAAGCTATGACTCAATGGTTACAATCAATCATGTGAGAGCAAATGGTGGGAACAGTACTACCATGTCCAGTACATGCATTTGACATTATAAATGATATAGCGTGTTAGTAATTGGCAAACAAAAAGATGAGAGTTAATGCACAGGACTAATAAAACCTTATACAACAACAAACTAAAGCAAACAAACCCGAAAAGCCAGAAAACTACCACAGAGATTCAGCTGAAGCAAAGATACATTGCCTAAGATGCATGGGAGCGTGATTATTTACACATTAGAAATTAAAAGCTTACTCAAAAGAGATGTTATATGCTACTCCATCAGAGGCAGTAAATGATCTTAGAAGAAGTTGAAGCTGTGAAAGAGTTATTCACATAGAAAAATTACCAATTACCAGAACCTAATGGGGGGGCTGTTTGGCAGGGGCCTCGGAAAGCAAGGGTTCTGGGGATGGAACTCATGTGCAAACCAAGATATATGCCCATTCTTCAACTTGTAAGAAAGATCCTCCTCAGGCTACTCAGACTTACAATCAAGAATTCAGTAAAAAATCTGTCCATAGCAGGCCTCTAATACAGTTTAGTCTAAGAAAAGCCTATCTCAAAAGGAAAATCTCACTATGGATGACCAAAATATCTGGAAGTATGTGTGTAACATCACACTAGATAATTTGCTAAGCTATTCCAGGCAATTTCTTTTTTAACCATTGTTTATGTTTCTACAAACACAGCTTTTTACCAGAAAGGATGCTGACAATCTCTGTTACTGTAAAAAATTATCAACCTTTTCCTTCTTCTTGACAGATACCAAAGACAAGTTGCTTTAGTCAAATATCTTACGCAAAGACTTTACCAGGATGAATGATTTTATACTTGCACTAGCTAAAAATAAATCTAAATTGAATAATTAGAATATATCTTTTTCACTGTCTGCTCACATAGTTCATGCGAACCACCATAAGTCTTATACTTCCATGCAGTAAACTGTGAGAATCAAACCACAAAGCACCATTTCAGAGCAGAGCAGTATGTAACCCAGCCTTCACCACACAGGCTGAAACGGTAATGCAGAAATTGCTCTCATTTCCTGTAAGGAATTAGAATGTCTTTTCTCCAGTAAACTGTAGAAAGTCATGGTGAGAAACAGAAGACAAACATTTAAATTTGCTGTCAAGAGTTTTCATTTTGATTATAGCAATTTCCAGTTTAAAGGAAATGAATATCCAGGAAAGCATTTAAAATTAATCCTTCCCCTCTGAAGCAGCACTAAAATTCAGTTAGGAGTGAAATATGATTATTTCATTTCAAAACTTGTCATGTAGAATAAAAAAGATTCAATTGTGTATTTATTTGGCAGTAGCTCACTAGGCAGGGTAAAGTGGCAGAGTTCTGAAATTCCAATTTTAGCTTTGCTGCTTTCCTACATGAACTATAGATCTGTGATAATTGTGGCACCAGCCTAGTTGTTCTACATTTTCTTTCTTCAAATTCCAAGTATACATATCAGCAAGGAGCACTACTGTATTTTAAGGTAGAAAAAAACTGTAAACCCTCTGTCTCCTTAAAGGTCATTTTACCTCTTCCTTTCCTAATGCAAAATGAGACATTTGAGCATAGATAAAATACACAGTTAAAGGTAATGAGAAGACTGAATGCCATTTGAAGTCTGTCTCCAATTACCGCACACAATAAGCATTAATATTAACAGGAGTTTGGGGAATCCAACAAAACAATGACTTGAGCCTGGGCCTCATATCATCTTGGGAAAGGCTATCCTGGAAAAACTGTGCTTGTCATTTTGACTAGAACACAGCTGTAACAAGACTTGTTATCCGAAGTGATACATGCTCATAACATTACTTGAGGCAAATTGGCATCTTCTAATAATACATTTTATTTCAGACTTAGTATTTGTGACCTGCTCTAATGGTGAGTTGTCCTCCAGTATCTTTCCCGTGTGGTCTTTCCTTCACACCCTCTTCTCTGGTTGAACCGCAGAAGCAATTCCATTCTCTTTCTCAGATACTTTAATAGATACACTCTGAGTCAGTCAAAAAATTGTTTCTCCTTTCTTCATTTCCATATCGTCAGCACTGTGCTACAGGTCTCTTATTTTGAACATTGACTGTGTACTCTTCTGAGCTTTCCTAACAGTCACTGCACCTTTGCCAGGTCACACAAAATGCATTATCTCCCTGCTCAATTGTTCACACTGTATCACCCTTGTGAAAAAGTTTCCAGCATCACAGCTGATAGTCCATTAGTTCAAGCTCAGAGGAATGTCTTTCCTCACCGTACTCTCTCCCCCTTTTCTGCTCTGGTCTTACAGATTATATGTTACCCTGAGCGTGTTTCACCATCAGTTTTATCCTCCAATTTGCAAGTTCCTGACATCTACCCACTTTAGCTGCGCTCTCAAGAACTTCAACTAGAATTTCATCCTGTCAGGCCCTTACACTTTTCTGCCAAGAGCCTTGCTTACAAAAATCCAGGATCCACCATGAAGCCTATGAAAAATGATATCATTAACTACAGAGGCAGATGTACGTGAGATGAGAAAACAAATAGAGCCTCAGGTACTTCATTTGTTTATATGAATAAACACACACGTTCTTTCTCCCCACATTTCAGAGTTTCACAATTTCACAGTATCACAAGGTTGGAAAGGACCTCTGAGATAAACAAGTCCAACCTATAACCCAACACTACCATCAACACAACATCTAAACCATGGCACTCAGTGCCTCATCCAGTCTCCCCTTAAACACCCCCAGGGTCGGCAATTCCACCACCTCCCTGGGCAGCCCATTCCAATGGCCAATCACCCTTTCAGTGAAGAACTTTTTCCTAACATCAAGTCCAAACTTTCCCTGACAAAGCTTGAGTCCATGCCTTCTAGTTGTGTCACTGGTCACCTGAGAGAAGAGACCAACCCCTGCCTGACTACAACCTCCTTTTAGGTAATTGTAGAGAGCAATAAGGTCTCCCCTGAGCCTCCTCTTCTACGGTACTTTAGAAGGTTAAAAAAAAAAAAAGTCTAAGAACAGTTGCTAAATGTCTGGGAACTCAGCAAAAATTTGAGAGGAACAAAATCTACTGTGACACCTAATGCATAATGAATCAGATTTCAGAGGTTATCAATGGGTATGATTTCCCTTCCTATGCATAGCAATGAGCAGAAAGATACCTGAGACCCAGGAAACAGCCCAGCACACTCCCCTCAGCTTTTGCCGTTCTTGGCAGTGCAAAGCTTGCGATGGTTTTGCATCATCGTGTTTAGGGCTGCCCTCAGCAAGATGTAAGCTCAGCAATGATGCACTCAAGACTGCATCCGATTCTAAGACTCAGTGAAGTTTATGTAAAGGTGACACAAAGCTTATTTAACTAATCAAAGCTGCCTTAAGGGCACCTAGTGAAGTGATTCTGTGAGATCCTATCTCTTCAAAGCATAGATGTACCCACTTTGAGGATAACACAGGAATATCAACAATTTTGAAAATTATCCCACGCAGTATAAAAAAGATATCTCTCTGCTAAAGAAAAAAACTGAGACCTTTAACCTCCCCTCAGACAGAGGCCATGATTCTTTCATGGTCTTTCCTGTTTTAAACGGACATGAAAAATAAGGGATAAACTGGACTATTTGAAAGACCTAACTCTTATCTTATTTATTTCATCACAGCATGCAATTTCAAGTGGATTGTTCCTGAAAACAGTTCTATGTCAACAAACTACTGGAAATCTTTCCTGTGACAACAGTGTAATCAGTGTAGATATAACTAACATAGATGTGCTCTGTTTTTTGAATTGCTCTGTAGGATGCCACAGTCCACAATGACCTCAGCCTCACCAAGTAACAAACTCCTTTCTTGCAGTCAAATACGAACCTACTGGCAATCCTAGTCCAGGGAGGTTGCTACTGACACACTCAGGTCCATATTTCATTTATACACATAATTATTTAAGGACAAATATGTGGGTTAATATTCAGAGTTCACCACTGATGCGACTGTTTAAGGGAAATAGCAATCATAATAATTAAAGTTTAAATACTTTTTAATAAGGCCCCTCAACAGTTGTTTTTTAAACTGTTTCTCCTTAAAAGCTTTATTAATATGGAAAAGCCTTGCACTGTTTAGGAACCCTGCTAATGATTTGAATGGAAGCATTTATGCCATCCTTGTCACCATGGTATCCAGCACAAGAGCTTGTTGATGATTCTTTCCTACTCTGCTTTTTTCGAGCACGTTGGTCTAGCATTTGTGGAAAACCCCTTTCGCTGGCTAAAACATATAATCCACGAGATTTCATCACTAGCTTGCAAGCACAGCCTCCACCAAATTTAATGAGATCTAGGTATTCAAAAATGTAGGCAGAGGTTTGAAAATTCAGAGCTAACATCATATGTCTGATCACATCAGCTCCTACTAATGGGAGCAAAACAGCCCTTGAGCAACAACCTCTCAATAATTTCAGAAACACTAAAAGTATATGTTCATAGTGAGCAATACAACCATCCTAAAGGATTCTGCAAACAACAGTAACACAGATAAAATTATATTAACCCATCAGTTCAACACGTTGCATAGGCTTCCTAAAGAAATTGCTTTACAGCGTACATACTTTCCTCCCCATCATTTCACCAGCTCAAGCTCCACATCCTTCAACCTCTGCCATCTCACAGGTACAGACTAATGCTCCTTCAGCATATGCCAGGCACACGGATACTAAATCAATCTTCTCTCTCTCCCTGTTTCTTTCCCTAAAATCAGGTCAGACCTAATAGAAAAATACTAGTTTTGCACTACCTACAGTATCAAATTACTTTGCACTGCCTTTGGAATGGGCAATATCATTCCAGGAACAGGGAGACAGTGTTATGCAGTCCCAGCACACCTACGCACCTGACCGCATGCACACACTCCTGACATGATGCACTCCGTTGCCCAGTGTGGGACTGCCATGCTTCCGACATGGGGCATGTAGAGCAGGAGCTCAGAAGTATCCCTTTATCCTTTATTATTTTTATGCACTGTCATGGTAATCAGGGAAGGCAGAAACCCACGTGAAAGAGAAAAAGGCAATACATGCAACTTCTGCCAGATTAATTTCTTTTTAAGCTTGTGCAGAGTTTAAAAAAAATTAAACAAGCATGATTCATTTCCTATTATTCACTGTGAGATCCATTCAATTACTGCTCTAACAACACATTGGAATGAGGATAGCTCTCAGACTCAGGGAAAGGTCAGTCTGACCTCTTCTCCTAAACTGTGCATAATACTTGCTTCCAGATCTTTCTTTTTCAAATGCCACAATAGTAAAAACCATGCAAGTCCATAATGCAGCACCGCACTTTAGGACCCACTCTGGGTAAGAGAGAAGCTATGAATCCTAAAAAAAAAAAGAAATTATAGAGGGTATCTGCATACTATTTACTGCTGGAAATTAAACTTGATTTGAGGATCTTGGCTTCAGATACAAAACAACCTTTCCATTTTCTTAGCTCGCTTAAATACAACCATTTGTTCTGGTCTATTGTAAACAAACCAATTATGCCTATGGGTAAGGACTACATACCAATACCATGCCATGAGACTTGCATCATGAAGAACTAACAGGGGAAAGAAACTAGCAAAACATACTATGAAGGTGGGGGGGGGGGGGGGAGGGGAAGAAATTTCATCTTCCAGCTCCCTCAGCCCTAGAAGGAACATGTCTTGTGGTAGACCTTCAGACTGGGAAGGGGCAAGCAGGGAGGAGTCACTTGCAAAAAGCCTTTCACATCGAACAGTTTAGGTCAGAGGCATAGGGGTCAACATCTGAACAGAGACAAACAGAAACATGGAGAGAACCATGAAGATTATCTCTCAAAGGAAAGCCAAGGACACCGGAGAACCAAAAAATATATTTGCAGTTGTCTCAGATGTACTTGTAGCTTCCTGTACTGGGGCAGCAGAATGTACTGCAAAAAAGAAAGGTAATGTTGTTCTTCATCAGGGATGAAACAGCATAGAAATCTGTACATAAAGACTGAACTATAGAGAGAAATACCATTTTACCTTGTGGACTTCAGTTTATGAATCCGTCTGCAACTCCACCAGCACAGCCTCTGGTCTCTTTAGAGAGCCTCATCCTTGTCTAGAACCTGCCTCTTCACCTTGTATTCCCACTCTTACTCTCATCGCAATCTGCCTGTCTTCCACAGCCTGCTCAGACTCTGAAGCTGAAATAGAGAGCTAAAATAGGCACCATCATCTCAGTATAAGTGGACTTGCTTCTCAAGGAAAGGAACTGGTTCTGTTAGCACAATCAGCATCATAAACTGTATCAAAACCAGACCTGAAGCCCCTATATCTAGCGCTGAACATCCACAGGGCTAGTAGGCAGTCCCTTGGTATTTAATTTCATATATATATTAGATTAAATTTTTAATTGACAGCATTTCAATTTTGGACAGTGTAAAATGTTAAGAACAATGCTAGCTCCAAACAGGAGGAGGAAATGAGCACATATCATTTGCCAGCTACAAATGATACACATGGCTTTGTAAGCTCTGCCCTGATCTCTTTTTATACGAGTGTGCCGATTTTCCTTTGATGTTAACAGACGGCCCCCCACTGAACACACTTCCAGCCATCAGAGGAACATCTCCAGTGTTTTGACAAGATCGTCTATATATGTTACCCTGTATAAAAATTCTTAAACAACTGTATTCAAAGTATCTCGTCTATAACGTTACACAAGTCATTCACTTTTCTGAGCACAAAATGCAGCTTTTTTCAGTGCACACTTGGACTGAAATAAAAATTGCAAAGTTCTTTTTGCACTGTACAGGAGTCTCTGTTACCACACACAGGCTCACAGCTCGGAGGCTGGGCAGGTTGTGACTGACCAGGTGTTTAATGGGAAATGGCATTTGACTGCCTTGTCTGAAGGGCTGCAGCATGAAGCAGCCAAAGCTCACCCCTCTCAGAAGACAAAACCCCTCAACTCCATTACACAGCATTCTCCTCCAGTTCAAAGGACCAAAGCCTCACTGAGTTTACCCTCTTCCACTTGCCAGGCTGGGATACAAACTAGCAAACACATATTAAGACATTACTGACAGTTCAAGGGAAACCTAAATAACAAACATTTTAACCTAAAATGATATTTAGGGGCTCTAGCATTCCCCAAGCCTTTAACCACAGCTTGACTCTTAAATTATTCATATTATAAGGGACATTTGCACGACAATTTAATCCAATTTAACAGGCAAGCTGCAATCTTCTCCTGCTATTGATTCCCTCCCCTGTAGTCACACTCCTGTATTTTGACACCATTATTATTTTATCTCTAACCTATGATGCCACTGAGTGACATCTATGACTCCAGGTGAGGAATATGTAATAGCAGCCACACATTACATAAGTACAAAACTTTGAAAGGGGGTTAAAGAGACTATTTTCTTTCAAATTTCAACCCATTTTAATGCTTCAGCCCACCTGATCTTGATCCCCAGTTTCACATTAGCCCACTGTGTGAATGTGCAACTGTTGCATTGTGCTACACTGCAGTCCAAGATTAGAGGAGAACTCTGAGTTTCAAGTCACTGTTTTAAAAGTCATGACTTCAATCAGTTCTCCTCAAATCTCAGCTAGAAAAAAAACACGATGACAGCATTTAAAGATTACATATTTCCACTTACTCTCTGAATAAATACAGCATAAAATTTTCTAAAACTGCTACTGTGACCCACAAGGATCATTTTGTAGGTAAGCATAGAGTTCATTTATTAAGCTCAGTTAAGGATCAAACATATACTTAGTTTCAGATTAATTTCCAGTGTGAATGTTTTTACTAAAAGCAAAACTCATACATGTATAATTAAACCTGGGTCATGTACTTCAAGTATCAGTGTTAATCACTGCCACGTAACGATAAGAAGCTTGCCAATACGTAATGGTATGCTTAGTACTGCAAGTGAAATTTTAAAAAGCATTCATATATCTGAGTTTGTATCTTAGAATCATAGAATGACTTGGGTTGGAAGGGACCTTAAATATCATTCAAGTTTCAATGCCCCTGCCATGGGCAGGGACATCTTATTTCTAAAAGCAACATAAGCATTCAGATCAGATACCTAGACATCTGAAGACTACAGAATTCTCTAATTCACACCAGTTGTTTAAAGGAGTCAAAGTTAGTGGAGTCAGTTGCACAAATTTTATAAACAGCTGTATAAGCTGTTCTAAACCTGCCTAATTGACAGAATATTCCTGTATGTTATCTGTATGATCCAAGATACAGTAAATGCATAATCCAAGGTTTTCATAGTACAAAGTCGGTATCTATTAATATATTCAATGTAAACAAAATAAACCAAAGAAAATTAGAAAATAGAAAAACAAAAACAACAACAACAAAAAAACCACAAAGTACCACAAAAATCAGGAGCAGCCAAAATTCAAACACAGATGTAAGTATTTACAGACACTCAGGCATTTTTAATATTAAAACCAAAGAGTGCTGAAAATTAACTGAAAAGGGTTTTAGCTTCTTAGAACCAAGCCAAATATAATAAGAGTTGGCTCCATTACTCGTACAGCATTGCATCATGGACTGAATATCTACATGTTACTGGTTTGTTTAGTTTAATTGCTTCAAAGTCAAATCACGAATGACAATTTTGTTCCAGTTTTGAAACCTGAAGCCACAGCTAAATGAACCAACAAAAGAAAACACCTTCCATGTCTGGCACAATCTCACTATGTGAAACATCATCTTTCTTGATAGAAATATATGTTGCACATAAAATTAGTTCTTTAAATAGACTTTATGATTCCATGCTGTAGTATTTAGGAAAGCAGCATACAAATATTTAATATGTCTGAAAAACACACAAGAAAATTTTGTGAACTTGGTGGTGTTTGGAGAGCTTAAACAATCTTCCTTTATTCAAACTAATGTGTTCCTCTCCACATCCTACCAAGTATATACATCAATTAGATTATCTGTGTTTGCACACACACACACCTCTGTACATGTGTATGCAAACACTGAAATGGCAGCTTGTGCTATATTCTGTGGGTTTGTGATTTCATAACAACTGTTTCTAATGACAGTTATTACCATTCTTTATTACTCAGATATTACCCTAGGTGTGCACGATGCCTTACAGGTAAACCAGACAGATGTCAGACCCATAGAGTTGACTGGATCAGACTTCACATGTTGAGAAAACAGAAAGCTCTGAGACAGTGACAGGACTGACAGCATGGAGATCTCTGTAGTGTTCATAAAAATACATACATAAAACAAAACACAATGTTAACAAATAAGCTGTGTTCCACAGGACACTTTCTTCTCTGTTCAGATACGGCTGCAAATACCTGCTGGGTTCCAAAGGCAACAAAAGGCTTGTTGAGGTCAATTTCCACCTTCCATGCACCTACCCTACGATACAGAATTCCAGTTTTTCAGTCACAAAAAGTTCCTAGCCATATAACTGTGATGGAGCCATGCAAATTGTGGTCTGACTCAAATACTTGAGGAATATCCACTGCTCCATTCTTTAGAGGTCCCAAAACTGGACATCTTGTTTAACACGTTCAGTAAGATTGTTTTGAATTTATTTTGCTATTGAACAAGGCACAGCAGAAAGCAGTGCACTATTTCTTTATGTGGTATCTGACCATGGAAGCATCTGTAGGTGGCCTACAAAAGTAACCTATAGCATCATCTTCTCTAATACATCCAGCCACAAAGGCAGAGAAGAGGCACAAATCTCAGTTCACCCAATGCTCTCTTTTCTCCAGAAGCTGCCACCCCAGAAGAAGACACCCCAGAGCTCTGGAAAACAGTGGGTGGGTTTGGGCTTCCAGCTCTTCACCAAGTCTACCAGTCCCTACGATCTGCTCAGAAAACTGAAGTTCAAAACATGATGGGAAAAGAGCTTTGAGACTGAGTTGCACTGTAGAAAGTGTAGATGGAACTCATGCAACAAATTGCTTTACTGGGGCCAAGGCAGCACTAAGACTTTCTCTAACACATGCAGTAAAGATCAACTTCAATGGCCTTTGCTTTTAATGTCTCTTCACCTAAAGGAATATAAACCTTGCAAAGAGCAAAATATTCCCTGTTTTGCCATTCAGGCAAGCTTACACCACTTTTCAGTGCAATTATTTATACTCACATCCATTTCATACATGTGACATTACCACAAACGTAATGGCAACAGAAAGCTCTAACATAATCTACCTTCACTATGAAAGGATGCATGAAATAATACTAACCATAGTCACATTTCTAAATAAAACCAAAACCAAGTAAATCTCACTCTCATTTTTACTTAACGGGCTGTCAGAAAAAATGTTTGTTTGTGGGTTTTTATGTGCCTCTAGCAGCCTATTTTTTTACCTCCACATTTTCTCCATTTTTGTGGCTATTAGAAAAGCAGTTCTTGAATGTGTTCTCTTCTTTCTTTGTGTCATACCTTACAATCTTGTTTACAATAAGAATTCCAAATAAAAATAAAAGTTTATTGGGCTGTATTGTAAAACCTTGCAATAAAATGCCCTCAGCTGGGTCTAAACATTTGCCTGGCTTTTATTCCTCTTCCAAGTTTTTACAAGGTATCTGTTCAGCCTCATTCAAAATTGTGCCAGTGAATACACAACAGTTGATGGTCAAGATTAATTGTTTTGTTTCTAGTAGGTAGTAACACTTTGATTTAAATGAATTATGGTATGTAAGTGACCCATAAAACGACTGACTCCATAGCACTGACATTAAGTTGGAAAAATTTCAAAGGCCAGTGTCTGATTTTGTATCCCTTTCTAGTTCGCAAACATCTCTTTCCCTTTTGGCATGATGACCAAGAAAGACTTGGAAGCCTGTTTTCTTCGTATTTTTTTTCCATGCACAAGGGATTCTGAACAGAAGACAGATCAGTGCAAGGGTACAGCATTTTCCTTACAAAAATAAAAAAGCTAGTGTGGTGTCATGTTTTTGCCATTTACTAGCTTGAATGGCTTTAATAAAACACATGTTATTTAATGTTCTGTAGCTGGAAACTTTTGGTGTTTGTCTCTTGTTTTAAAGAATCCTTTTATATTCTGCTGCTCCTCTTCTCAATCAAGACAACTCAATTTCCACAGTGGAAGTTACTTTGAAAATAGGCATAATTTTCTTTCACTTATGGCCTCAAGCTGCTCTACGTGCCCCAATGCGCTGGCCAGATCTACAAAAACTCCTCTCTTTCCCCTACTTACCAAAGGTGAATTGACCAAGTAGCTACAAAACGTTCCTGGAGAGAGGTTAGTAGCAGATCATTCTACCCGTGATGAATACAACATACTCTGTGTTCTTTCCTTTCAAATCATGTAATAATTTATACTGATTTTGCATGGGATCCATATCAGTAACAAAGCAAAACTAAGATCCTGTCATATCAAAAACTGATCCAGACTCTTAAACTAGTTTAAAACAAGTATGATGCAACCTATTTACATGGAACTGCTATTTTTGATAAATGCATCAGTTATTTTTAAGGTTAGGTATCTTGACCACTATGGTAATAAGATCCTCCACAAAAATTTTTGATGCAGGACTTAGAGCTCACAGGTGCCACTGTCGTGCAGTGGCTGAGGATGAAAACAATATCAGTAGTTGTACACTTAAAATAACTCACATATGACTATGACCATAAGCCTGTGTCATTAAATCAGTTCTGTTGCACAGTATGTCAAGATTAGCCCTTCTCCCTCTACACGTTTTTTTGCACACAAGGGATGGTGACTCCACCATCTTCTAAAGTCAGGAGAAATCACCTCAATGTGATTACACGAACGTGGAAACTAAGAATTGTCAAAAACCTAAATCATTTATCAGAGGCTAAACTTTTCATTTGTGACATGATATTATATGATTTCCAAAACATGCATTCAAACCTGGAAGATGCTTTTGTCACACCAGAGCATCTTTCATTTTTACTTGGTATAAATATTTTAAAATTGTTAAATAATCAAATTAAGCTACTGTAAATCTTCAATATATTTGGAAATTCATACTATCAAAAATCCCAAAGTACTGACAATCTTCACAATCACCAGGAGGAAATTTGTGATTCAGTTGGGTTAGAAGTACACACACTGTAAAGGTACATGAGCTGTGAGTCCTGTAGAGAGGGGTAGCACATAGGAATATTTTGTTTAACAGTACAGAAATAAACTTTCACATGGGATGAGTGGAGAGGGAATTGTTACGATTTCTTTGCCATGCTATGATGTGAGTAGCAATGGGATAACTATGTGAAGTGCGACTCCTTAGTCAGTATTTCACCAAGTTTCAGCAACAGGTAGAAGACAATACTTCCAAATGCAGATCTGAAACTATTCAATATTTGGATCTAGAATACTAGATTCAAGTTCTGAGACAAGAAAAAAACCTCAAAAATTTCTTCCATGACAACAGGCAAAAGGAAAATTGGGCCAGTAATTATTTCTGTAACTGTGAACTTGTTTTCATATTGTGAACACTTATTGTGCTTTCATGCCAAAGTCACCCTTTAAGAACTCCAAAGCAGTCAGAGATATTCTCAGTGACTTTATGAGAAATTAACTACAACAACACACCCTGAAACAAAACCATATCCAAATTGCCATGTATAGATAACTCCAGTTATTTGTGTCAAACACATTTTTTGTGTCAAATGTCACAACAAATTCAGAATTCAGAGTTCAACAGAATCTTGGTTCACACAGCCACAAGTGGCAAAACTCTACTCTACACATCACAGCTTGATTACACAGTGACATTAATCATGTGCTTCAAGTACTCTAATTAAAGGGTACATGGAAATCAGAATTAAGATGGTGATGGAGAAAACGTAGTGTCAATTAATAATGCAGGGTAAAGTATAGTCAGTGCTCTCCAGTTACTTTGAGTATACTCTCCAGTATACTCAGAAAATAAATTATTGGGGAAATACGATTTACTACTTTTGACTCAAAATGAATCAACTGTATGTACAATTTGCAAGTCACAAAAAGCCCATGCCCACTTGACCTCTCACTGCAAAAGACCGAGTTACACAAATATTCATACTTTTAGGGTTTCATTAGATTCCAAAGCCTAAAGTATTTCTCCCCTGATACAGGGAAGTATCAGGCCATTCTAAGAGCCAATGCTCTTGATCAGCAGAAAAAGTACTGGAAGGTAAAGAAAAAGAGAAAAAGAGTTGGGAAAAAAGTCCAAGCAGGTTAAGTACCATATATTATGCAGTTTCTACCTATGCAGACCCATCTTTCCTCTCAGTTTCTCACTACACAGCATAGTTCTAAAGGCCTGTTTCTTCCTAGAGGATGAATATGTTCTTATTCAGTGAAGGAGAGAAAAGGAGTGTATTCTAGACAGGGCAAAAAATAAACCAAAGAAAAAGAAATGCTATATTTTCTTGAATCTACACTCACCTTCTGAATCACCAGAGCCTGATCATTCAGAACCTCATCCATCACTAGCCAGTCTTTTGCTAATCTTTTTATTTTATTGAATACAGCCTCTTGGAACAAAAAATGAAGGTGGTGGTGGTAGGTTCTGCGTCCCTCCTCTCCCCTCTCCCCCAGTAATTTCTCATTTACACACTTCAATGACTACTTTCTTAATGATTCAAATCTGACTTGAAAATAGGAACTGCTGCTCTGTTTAATTCCTTTTGGCACTCATTTCTGACAGAAAGGTAATTGTAACATCTTCATCCACATATCTGCACAAAATGAGGACAGTAAAAATACGACAATAACACAATGCCTAGCCCTGAGCACAGTGATTTAATCCTGCTACTCAGAGAGCAGAGAGATCATAGACACAAAAAAGAAGTACTTCCCCAAGCTTTTTGATAGTCTAAGCAGATACTGCTAGAGTAATTCAAACATGCTGAGAATTTGGCATTATTCATGTTTTACTATTTTCAGATGTGTCATTTTTCTAATCTAATCAGCTAAACTTCGTCTTTTGAAATCATTTTCAAAAGAAGAAATACATAATTCTCAGTATGCATTCCACATGACAAGTCATAAGCCAGCTCAGGAAATCTGTGGATAATATGGGATGAATTGCTGCCAGGCTAAACTCAGAGTTGTCCTGTGTGGGAGTGGCAGAACTGTCTAAAAGGCAGCATATTGAAAAGAGTTTCTTCTCCTCATGGTTGGACTCCGTGATCTTAAAGGTCTTTTCCCAACGCAAATGATCTTATGATTCCAATATTGCAAATATACTCTCATTCTGATGTTAAAAATTCCAGCACCCCAGGGCTTCTGCTTCTCTTGAAGTGACTTTCACATAAATTTGTGATTAATTTTAAGCAAAATTGAGATAGATGAAAGATGCTAGATTGACAGAGATGTTTTACAAAAGACCTGCACAGGGCATTGGCAGGGCTATTGCAGCTGAAACAGCATGAAGACTGCCTCAGTTTTGCAGATAAGCTTATTCCTGAGACAAAGATTAGTTCCCTCTAATGCCACAGACTGGTTTCTCTAAACCAGGATTTGGAAGGCATTAGCTCCTATGTAAATAGCCCAGCAGATTTTAGTCAACATGTTAATGGACGCAGAAGGCACACTGCCCTACCTGCACTCAAAAAGCAATGTACTAATAATTCACATTAACTAGCATTTTCCAAACTCAAGACAACCCAGCTCTTTCTGACTTCTTGTGATCATGTCTGAACAGACAGTTGTTCACCAGAAAACGTAACTTTCCATCCAGCTGTTTTACATTTATACACCTGCAATGCCGTTTACTACCAATGCATCCTAGCACAAAAGAGTGAGTACATAAAGAAAAATCCAACTCATCAGCCAATATTCCCCAATCTGCAATTCAAAATGTATATGTTCTGAATATATAGAAACAGATTGTCACAAATCATGCAGACTAAAATATTATCAATAATGGCAGCACATCTTCTTGTGATGCTTAAAATTCGCAACACCGCTCCATCCATTTGTCTTCAAAGTCAACATAACCGGATTTTCTCTCCATACACTTCACTAGAGAAATTCTTTTCCTTCTATTGAAAAGAATGCTGCCCTTAAAAACTGGTAGAGACTTCTCAGTAAATGCACTAATAGCAATACTTGCTTCTTAAAGCATGATTTTCAGCTCGGGGGGGAGGATTACTACTGATTTTTGTCCTTTAAAATGCATTGATTTCTTTTTTTGCTAACCTTTACAGCATAAATATCATTGCCAGATAAAATAATTGAACCCAGCAAACCATGCACAGACTGGAGAAAATATTTCACTGATTTCAACATGATATATCACAGTCTAATACAGACCGAACTGTATTTTTTTAAGAGTAGTTTAGTCTAATTCAGATGGCATACAAAACACGAAGTTTATACTGGGAAAATATCCTGAAGGTGATATGCGTTGCTAGTTGTCATGGTAATAACAAATTATTGATGTGGAAAATGGTGCCCTCTCTTTGATAAGCAGGTAACTGCATGCTGCACACCTTGTTCCCATCCCAGATACAGGTTCAAGCCACGATTCCCCCCACATCACAGTGCTCAGGCAGGGATTGAGCATGTTTATGTGATTTTTAATGGAGAGAACAGCTGGAAGAAACTAAAGTCTGCATCTGCATCTCCACCAGTAAGACAATCTAAAAGCTGTAATTTTTTTTGTATGTGTCAAAATTTAATACCTGTCCAATCCCATTCCTCTAATCCACCTCATTAGTGCATGAAGCTGATAAAGCTACGTGGTCTCTCTCCTCTCTTGGCTGCCAAACAGCCTAGACCTTGTGGTCATTGCTGGGTGTGAAGAACTATCCATTTTATTTCCCTGGAAATTTCTTATTGCCCTCAACAGGTTTCAGATTAGGCCTTTAAGTGATTAGATTCTTGAGCACAAGCCCTATTTTCTGTCTGCTTTCTGCAAAGGGCAGTGACCAACGCTTTACAGTAACAACAAATTTGTCTACCTCACTGTACAGTCACTGAGACACCCACATATCCCAGCAGGTGGGCAAGGAACTAAGTCTTCTCAGTCTGCTTGCACCTCTGACAAGCTTCATTTTTATCGCTTTAGGTCAACCCCTCCCCATCACTTCTGCCAAAGCTGTTCCACTGCAGTGAAAGGTGGACAAGCTACAATTGATCCAAAGAGACAAAGCACAAACAGTAATTTTAACTGCTCAGGATGCAAAGCTCTGTTTTGAGCAAAGGTTATGAGTACAAACCACCCCAGTTTCCTCCTTCCCAGGGCAGGACACAAGACACAAGCCCACAGCCACAGGTGTCCTCCATTCCTTCAGGAGACAGAGAACACTGCAGTGTCTGAAGTCACAGCACTGGCAGGCACTGCAGGCAAGGCAATGGCAAGGCTGTGCCTTTCAGAAAGCTTTGGTTTGGGATCCCAAAATGAGCATAAATTGGTATGAACCCAAGATGCCCAGTTCTCTGAAGACAGAAGCACTTCTGGGCACAAGCAGGAAGGGAACATTGTGTGCCTGGAAAACTGGTAAAAACAGGGAGTTTTCAGCTATGTATTTCTGATACAGCAACTATTATGTTGACTCCATCCTCTCAACAGATTTCTACTCATGCTTTAAAAATATTCAGAAACCATTGGAAGTTAAGGCTGGAACTTTATTTATCCGCTTCATTGGCTCTGTTATGAGCTTAACTGGAGCTCTGTGAATGATGTCAGTCCTTCCTGGAGAAGACAGAGAGGTTGTACAGGGTGTTCAGATGGAGCAGCTGCTTTTTCAATCAAGAGATACTTAATTAAGCAGAGGGGAAGAATACATGATGTACAGAAACAGGTCAGCTATGGGTTTCAGCCAGGCAATGAAAAACAGTGAGTTAGCAAGAAAAATACCCTCACCTCCCTCCTTGGAATTAGACTGGATTTCCAAAGGAAACCTGAAAATGCTGGGAAATGTGCTGGAAGACAACATCCTAGAAGTTACAAAGTAAAACGTCTGGTGAAAGCAGTTTATAGTCCACTACGACCAGGGATGGCTGCTCCATGAAATTTCAGGACAACAATTAGCGTTCACTTCCAAAAATATATAGTTCTTTAAAGCAAATGAAGCATGAAGGAAACCCAATTACAGTAAGTACAGAAATGATTCCAACATACAACAAAAATGTCAGTGGTCTGGCTGTGCAACAGTGTTATGCTCTGTGCCTCCTACCAGATTATGGGACTGTTTAAATCTATTACCACTTTTTAAACACTTCTAAATTTGATTTCATCGATATGTAAAGAGAAGTCTTTCACATTCTTAATGAATTCAGCAGTTTTGCTATTACTTCATGAAATGACCGCAGACTCCCGGAGTCCAGGCAACCAAGAAATCAAATGATAGCAGTAGGTGTAGCAGGCTCTCACATCTGCCTCTGGGCACTCACAAGCCTGTTATCACTTGAAATGCCTGCTTGAGATTGCACCAGCGTATAGTTAAATACTGCATTTTCCTTACAAGCCTGTCTAATCTGGTCTCACACGTGGCACACATTTCCCTCTCTGTCATGGTGGCTTAGGTGTGCTTTTTGGGATACAAGCAGGGGCTGTGAGATGCGAACCTAAAACACAAGAGGAGATTACGGCTCAATCCCGCAAACTGCTGATGCTTGTTTAGACTGATGGGGTGCTCAGCTCCACTCAGATTTTACTACCTGAGCTCTCCCCAAGCTAACAATCAAACTTAGTTACATCGCAACCCACGTTACAACTATTTCACAGAGAAAAATAAAGCAGCAATTTCTGCAGCATTAGTGTCCTCATAAGGGAAAACAGAGTCATGATCAAGAAAAGATAATTTTAAAAATGATGGTGCCATAAGTAAATCGATGTAAAAAAATATTAAAATATTAAAATCTACACTACCCCAGACTTGCCATGACTTTTCCATATCTCAAGAGCATCTTAAAGAGTAGACTATGCTGCTCTTTACAGAATGAATATAAAAATGCTCTCTGTGGCTTTTCATAAAATTTTTGTGCTTCATAGACTTAAGTCATATTATAACAACTTTTTTCTATACAAATTAGCATCTGAGTCGTCTCTGCCTGTGTAATCTTCATTCATTAACACACAGTTATCAGAATTTCTTTTGCTACTAAAAAAATGGGAGGGAAAAAAAATCCCAAAGACAACAGATACATCACTTCTTCCAAATTTTTTAACATCTCCTTAAAGATCACTGGTGAGGTAGCCACAGTCCAGATTGTTTTGACAATTTATCCCAAGTTTACTACTTTGAAATTTTCCACACAATCATCTCATATTCACCACTCGGAGCCAACTGCTATCTGAATACTTTCAGGTATTGCTAAGACGATTTCACATCTCATATTCAGATGACTCAGTTTCACTGCCAATCAACGGCATCAATGGTGCACATTATGAACAGATTTGTAAAATTAGCATTAACAGCAGAGCAACCGTGGAACTGATAAAATCACTTTGATGTAATGGTGAATAATCATTGTTGAACCTCTCCATAGGAACCCAGCAGGTAGGGATGGGTTAATCATATGCATTTCCACTGAATATTATGAATGAAATACATACCAGTCTTAACAAGTAGCAGTTTCCAACACAGGTGACTTTCCTAGAATCATAGAATCCTCTGGTTGGAAAAGACCTCTGAAATCATTGAGTCCAACTGCACCCATCATCTGCTAAACCATGTCCTTCAAAAACTCACCTACCCATTTTTTAAACACCGCCAGGGACGGTAACTTAACCACCTCCCTGAGCAGCCTCTACCAGTGCCTGACCACCCTTTCAGTAAAGAAATTCTTCCAGATATCCAGTCTGAACCTCCCCTGGCGCAACTTATGGCCATTTCCCCTTGTCCTGTCACCTGTCACTTGAGAGAAGAGATCAACACTCGCTCTGCCACAGCTCCCTTTCAGCCAGCCGTAGACAGTAATGAGGTCTCCCCTCAGTCTCCTCTTCTCCAAGCTAAAAAACCCCAATTCCCTCAGTCGCTCCTCATAAGTCTTGTTCTCCAGTCCCCTCACCAGCCTCGTCGCCCTTCTCTGGATGCGCTCCAACACCTCAATGTCCTTCTTATACTGAGGGACCCAGAAATGAACACAGTACTCAAGGTGTGGCCTCATCAGTGCTGAGTAAAGGGGCACAATTACCTTCCTGGTCATGCTGGCCATGCTGTTTTTGATACAGGCCAATTGGCCTTCTTAGCCACCTGGGCACACTGCTAGCTCATATTCAGCCGGTTGTCAACCAACACCAGCTATCTTTCTCTGCCAGGCAGCTCTAGTCTCCCCCAAGCCTGTAATGCTGCATGGGGTTGTTGTGTCCCAGGTGCAGGACTCAGTATTTGGTCTTGTTAAACCTTATCCCATTAGTCTCAGCCCACCGATCCAGCCTGTTCAGATCTCTTCGCAGTGCCTCCCTTCCTTCAAAGTCTTCATGGGGTTGAGCTGGCCCTGACCCAACAGCCAGTACCTGAGCTCTAAATCATTTTGCTGCCTGCTGAAAGGAACCTGGCCTCTAAAGCATGCCTGGTTAGCCAAGTACGCATACCCAGCTTAGCAATAAGATGCACTAGCATTACCTACAGGCTGGGCTAGCATGACTCCTAAATAAATGATTAGCACCAGTAACCCTGAGGAACACCAAGTTTTTATATGTCATAAAGAAAGCAGAAGCTAATAGCACTAGAACAAATTACGGTCTAAATAAAGCCTATGTGAGTCCTGCCATCTGCTCCTCCTCTTTCCCACACATCTATGGATGCAATTTTCATGTGGTCAGTAACTCCACTCATGTTTCAGAGCATCTCAAAAGGCAGAGACAAAAGAGCTGTCCAGTGGGTTTTGCAGGACTGAAGGAGTCAACTGGGTATAGACAAGAAATGTTGCAGTCAATATTCACACTGGGGAACATTCTTCCAAACAATATACTTAATAAAAATGCAGGAATCTAAAGAAACATAGCATAGCTACCTGAGAGTCACTGGTTCTCTGACACAGCCCTACCTTATGGCCTCTTAACTATGGAGGCAGCAAAGCACCTGTTACTTACTCTTCTCCCTCTTCATTCAACAGGCAGCACTGAAACATGGTTACGTGACTTCGTGCCTACAATGTCATATCAACCTGCAGTTACTCACAGGCATGGGAGATCCCTGGAGTGTTTGTTCTTTTTGTGTTTCACAATATCCATACTCTCCTTTTAAGCATAATGACTTTGTAAAGTCAGTATTGCCAATGTCAACCACCCAAAAATAAAGACTTCAAAACCAGTCATGCCTAGTTTAAAAATGCAGATAGCTAGGCAAGACATGCAAAATCTTTACTTTTAGGTTATATCACAGTTAAGACTTTCCAGCACTAGTCCCTCCCCCCCCTCCCCCCGCCCCCATTTCAGGCATTGGAGATACTCAGGTTAAATAAACAAATAAGCAAATAAGAGTTACAAAAACTGCATTGTCATAACTCCTGGAGCTGGGATGGGAAGAGAAGAAACCAAATAGTACAATGCTCTTGATGAATTCCCAGAACTTGACAATACCTTGCTGACAAGACAGGGGACTCTGAAAAGACCAAAACAATCCCTCTGATGATAACAACCTAAATTTTAGAGAATCCTCAACACTCCATCCTAAATAACCGCTTTTTAAAATGTATGAAAATGTACTGCAATAATGTCTTGCTGTCCATTCCTCTACTTACAAAGCAGAGAACAGTCATTTAAATCTCCCATGATAACATTGTCAAGACAGAAGCTTATCAGCAGCACAGAGAAGGAAAAATCCCGTGGGTTGGGATTACACTTTTGATTATGAACTTCCTGAGAGAAAGATGTCATCACTCAACATTCTTTATGAACTCTACAGCACAGAAGTGCTCTTTCACACTAACAATAGCTGTCAGGTTTTCTGCAAGCAGTACCTGCAACAATCCTCCTATGTGCAAAAGAAAAACTTGTTAGATACAAGCCCTCAAAAGTCAGTCAGTATCATTTTTTTTTTGTAATGAAGCCTGGTTTATTTTTATCTTTCCATTGTCATCAGCATACCAGCTGTTACACATCCTTTTAAAGAAGATTACAGATTAATAGCTCTGTTTTCAAAATATATTTGAGTACTTACTTCCTGACTCTATAAGACATACATCCCAACACAGGGAACCAGAGAAAACCTACTTCTAGACATCTCAAAAACCAGGAGATGAAGAAAAGCTCATCAGGATCCTCCCATGCACTTTTGTTAGAAATATCAGTCCCACATTTACCATCCTTGTCTCCTTTCAGCTCTGCTGGCAAAGACCACAGGAAATAATCAGTGACTCAGAGCAGGAGGCAGCTCAGAAGTCCCTGGAAGGGGGTGAGTTGCCTGTTTCAGGGGCTGTGCAGGGTTTTGAGGCAGAGGGAGTAGTCACTGCGAAGTGAGCTCAAGAGACTGACAGCCCGTTGGCGTGACACTTTGCCACGCTGTGAACAGCCACAGCAGCAGAACGTGCAGACACCATGAACAGTGTAAAGACGTCCCCATTAAATAGACAGTCCACGCATTGAAAGTCTGTTCGCGTACCCACTAATCAGTGTATTTCCCCATCCATAAAAGCACAACATGCCACCTCTCAAAAAACACGAGTACTGAAAATACGATTGGTTCCAAAATGAATCCTGAGCTCACACTATCTCTCTGACCTCTCCATACCACTTCCAGCACAACAGGTTACCCCCTCCTCTTTAGTCTCTGCTGGCATTCTTGTATCAACCTCCATTGAAACCAACAATTTTCCACTTGGCAATGCACAGAAAACTGTGCCAAAACCCAGACACACAAGAATCACTGCATTTTTTTGTACTGAAGCAATTAGTGGGCTTACCAAGGAAAGATACACGTTAGTTTAGCACACTTTACCTTTAGAAACTTCATCTGGTGTTATCATATTTTCTTTTTTATGTATGTATCTCTACCCATTTCAAAAAAAAAACCAAAACCTTTCTCCCTCTCCTCTAAATTCTCACTCTCTGTTCAAGGTAGACTAAAGTCTGTTATTCTCTAGATTACTATTACTCTCTCTCCTCTTCCCCTCCACCTCATGAACTTCTAAAGTAGAATTCTTAAATACACTATTACGGTTTCTATTCATCAATCACACAGTAACACTGCTAAGTGGGTACAATCACCTGAAATTTATTTCTGTATTGTAGTAAGGCAGTTCTTTACAAACTCCAGCTGAGAGGTTAGCAAGTCTTTCCTGTACAACCACACCACACTCTTCAGGCTGTGTTTCAGCTTTATTTGTTGCCTTTGATTAGCCATTCTTATTTTGCTGGAGTGGTCAATATTCATTAATCTTGCTGAAATCCAAACACAAACATCCTTACTGAGCTTTGCAAGCCTAACTAGATCATCTTTTCTTTCTTTTTTCAATTTCTCATTGTTTTCTTTTTGTTTATTTGGCCATAGGACTTTTGTTTACAAGAATTAACTCAGCTTGAATTTACCAGTTCTCACTGAGCTCCAAAATGCTTGGCCTCTAACACATAATATACTTCACTCATAAACTCTTCCTTCTTTGGTTGTTCCCGGTGTTCTTTGAGGTGATCATTCATCCATGTTAAGGAGGGCAGCTGTTTTAAAGATTCATCATATTTCCTCCAGGTTCAAGTTCTGGAGCTGTTCACTTCAGCAACATTTGAGAGATACCTGTTTTACTTTCTCAAAATTTCACCTTTGGAAATAAAAGATACAGACAAATTTTTGTCTTTCCACTTAATTTGCAATCAGTTAATTTACCCTCCAAGCTTCTCTCTTTACATAATTCCTTTGTAATATATTTATTATTAACAGAAGAAATTCAGAAGTACTTTGTTGGTCCAGTGAACCTGTAAGTAACATCCTCTTTCTCAGGATAAAACATCCCATATGTTTTGAGCTACTGTCTTCTCTCTCAGTTTGGAAAGACCTCAGAGATTCAAATGCTCTATCCTCTTGATCTTGATACTGAAAAGAAAAAGTGCAAAATATGAACAGACAGGAGGATGAGACTGTGCCTTGCTTTAAAGTACAAAAACGTGAAGATCAGAGAAAGCTTCAGGAGGACATGGGTGATGGTAACACATTGTGCAAGTTCTGGGCTCAGGGCCAATCACCAGTTAAATTTCTGCCCTGGGCTTCAGCTGGCCATGCCAGAAATAGTGCTGCTATTCTAGGTAAGGTGCAGCTGGCTTCTTTTCTATGACTCTGGCCACTAGCAGTTCACAGAAAGGGACCAACACAATTAAAACCATGGGCTGGTCAGTGATGGTCAGCACCAGACACATCTCTATTTTGCACTTTAACAGGTGACCTTAGGCTTCAGTGCCCTTCCAGCAATCTTTGGGCAGTGATGCCTTCAGCCTTGTCTCAAACAGAAGTTCTGTGCTGAACGAAAAAAAAGTCAAAGTTACTTTCGCATTTCTTCCTTCAATACATTAATTATATGTAATTGCATATTAAAAGAGTCTGAAATACTTCACTCATAGTGTTTACTCTTGATAAAGATCCAGGGAGTCACCTCCTGCTTGCTTTGACTCTGCAGAAAAATGCTTTCAAAACAAAACTTCCATCTTTTCTATTCATTCTATTTAGTAACCCAGGTTTTAAAGAAACATTTTATGGCAGACAACCTAGTGTTTCTCTGACTCTCACTCTTAAAAAAAAACAGGACCAGAAAATTTTCACAGTGTTCACTGAAAATGTCAGCTGAGAAATCAGATGATTCTCAAACAGGAGGAAGAAAAGAAAAATATCCTCTCCCCCTCAAAAAAATTCAGTATTATATTTTCTTCTAAACAAATATTTTCTTAGCTTTCCTACTGCCATGAGGTATTAAATTACTCTGAACTAACTAATTACAAAAGCATCAAGACAGTCCTGGGACCTACATAGGTGCATGGCCTGTGTTTGAAGCTCCAGGTGAAAGGCCATTATCTAGTCCCCATCCACTCCCTGGGATAACTGAAGCAAACAAACACTTTATAAAAAGCAGTATAGAGGCATGGCAGTAGAATGCTTAATACCCAGACAAACTAAGCTTGACTCATACTTTACCTTGTGCAAATATAAGTGATAAGATATTTAGGAAAAAGTAATAGCCATTTATCCTTTCAAAAGCAGTTTCTTCATTCTTTGCAGTTCAGCGCATGGCAACAAAACTTCTGAGTGCAACACTTAACTCGATCTCAGCTAAATCAGTACATCAGCAGCCAAAGAGATCAACACTGACAGTTACCAGGCGTCTACATGACAATCATATTTCATAGAGGTGCTCACAATTTAGCCCATGCTTTTTCAACTCCACTCATATTTTCCAGCATGCAGAGTGAACAGTAGCATTTCTTTACTACTACTCCTCCTTTTAGTATGCCAGGAAGACCTGCAAAGTTGAAACTAAGTAATTTGAAGGAGGCATTGAGACATAAAATACCATTTGACAAATACTGTGAGCATTACTGCTGCAAAGTGGAATGCTCTCACAGGAAAACTCTACTACAGCAGATCTGACGCAGCAGTCAGCTCGAATGAGAGCCTATAACTGCAGCATCACAATGTGCATTTTACAGGTCTGTCTAGAGCAAGACACTTTGGAAAAGGAAATTATTTAGTGAAAAAAGGAACTTCATTATCCCTGCTGAACTCGGAAACTGGAATCCTGGATTGTACTTTGGTTCTTGAGCAGCAAATCTGCAGCGTTTTCTCAAAACGTCTTTCTCACACACACACAGAGATCTCTTTCCACGTGTAGCAATTTGGAAGATCAGAAGGGAGGAATATCAGCGGAGGTAGCAATATTGTGAGAAAGAAGCACTTCATATAAGAAGCCAGCTGCAGACTAGCTAAAGCAACTCGTACAGTACAGCACTTGTGCACACAACTGTTGCTTCTGCTGCAATTCCTTAGCAGCTGCTATGTTTGACCTGATGCGGGAAAAGAGAAAAGTGAAACCAGGACAGAAAAAAAAAACCCTAAACCAGTCACAGAAAAGAGCAGGCAGAAGGAAAAATAAAAATGTTAAATGACATAGGAGAGAGGACAGGAGATATGTCTTACCGCATTTTTCCAATGCATTACAAGCCGCTTAATTTTGGGGTGCTTAGGTCCTACTCTAGATCAGTATCTACACATACATTTTATAAATTTTATATTTGAGTTACTCACAGCGTGCCTTTGTTGGAAAACTGCTAAACAGTTAAAAACATTAATTCAGCCATCCAGCACCTTTTCCTGACACATTTCTTTTGTTCTTACTTTTCCCCAAAAGTCATCTTCATCAATACAATCAACATATGACATCAGCTACAGTGCCTGCTATGAAACCTTTGTGCACAAGATCATCTGTCAGCATAGTTTGTGCAACACAGGGAAGGACTTTTTATTAGTTTCATAAAAGAATTTATGTCATCGTAAAAGCACCATGAAAGGAACAGTGTATAACAGAAGACAAGAGCATCTGAACAGAATGATTCATAATAGCAGACACAATCCAAAGACCAAAATGAAGACAGCTCTCTGAATTTTCAGCAATAATGCCGGAAATAAGCCTAAGAACTGAAAATGTTCCTTTGTGACCTTTGCATAATTCATTCGCTTTTACATGCAGTAGAAGAACCACCATTAGTGGTTCTTGTAGAACACTTTCAAACTCATTTTTTGAGTTGATGTGATGAGTTTTACAATAATGTTCCTGCCAATGCCACTTTCATTTCACTTTAGCTACGAGTCCCTGACATACAGTAGCCTGTTTCTCCTTGTGCAGCGCTCCTCGATTCAGATCAAAACAGTTGAAGACAGAAATGATTCAATGAAAACACCATTTTCAACCATGCCTTCCTGGAAACTTTAAAAGACACGCAAGTGCCCTGCCTTGGCCAACTCACAGGGACCCGAACATCAAAGAACAAGAACAAATCAGAAAGGAAAGGTCCAAGGAGGAGGAATATCTATCAATTCCTCCACCTCACTGGAACAAGGAAGCTAAAGAATATATTCATCACCAAGTGAGGATTAAAGATGTGTAGAGGGGTTAACAGAAAAAGACAGAAGGAAAGGGACAGGCGAGAAAGAAGACTTTTTTGTTTCTTTTTTTTTTCCCTCCTTTTTTTCAAGAGAGGAACAAGTGCAAAGCCTAAAAAGGCAAGACTGAAAAAGAAAGTGAAAACCAGACTAGGGCACGAGAACCATCTACGTGAGGTAAAAGGCAGGTTCTCCTTCATTTGAGAGCCTTCGTTCAAGGTGAACAAGCAATATGCTATAACTCAATCAGTCTGTTGCATAAGAGATATTCAAGATAGATCAAATAAGATAATCCTCTCTGGTCTTAAAATACTTGAATTTGTAAAAGGGTCAGATAAGGAAGGAAGTGAGCAGAGCTTGCTGGATAGGAAGGGTAAATTTTAAGGAATGAAGTAACGCATCTCAGAAAGGTTAACAAAGAAATTATCACTGTTTTCAAGCTTCAAAACAAATGTGTAACCATACTAGGAATTTTTAAGTTCATAATTTCTCATTTTCATATAGTTACGTACTCTCAAAATTTATTTTCTTTCCAAGACCCTGAATAAATACAATTATCTTTACTGTTTTAACTAAAAAAAACCCCTAAAAATATTAGGACGTAACTTTCAATGACACCTTGCAGCTCTGAAAAAAAGATAGTCCATAGTTTATTAGTACATGGTAGTTTTCAAAAATGGGGTGCAGTACAAACCTTCCAAGTATTTCTTTAGTTATTCATTTTTAAAGTTCAAGAATAATCCTTCTTCTGTAGAGCACACAAACAACTCCAATCAAACGCAAGATCACAGAGAAAAGATTTTTGTATTCTCAAAATTAGTAGGTATTCTTATGGCAGTGGATTTTTCCAGTCCAATTTTGCAATTACACAGCTATTTTGCCTGAAAATCCATTGCACACAAGATAACAGTTTTCATGACAGAAAAAATATATTTAAGACACAAAGACAGAACTCAGTGGCAGACACTTCAAGCACACGAAATAGCAATAAAATAGCTGCTACTAGCATTGAAAGTTGCCCCAGAATATTTCATGTTTCACAGTTTATGTAAGTTTAGATTTATGCCTGGATTTATGTCTCTTGTGAAGTTACAGTACAGCTATTGTAGGAACCATAATGTTAATTTTTCTACTTTTTTGACATTGAGATTCCTTGCATGATGCTTTCTTTATTAAAGTAAGGAGAAAAAACAAAACTAGAACAAAGATCTAATAGCAGGAATAAAGGCAATCTGATGCAAACACTGAATATGTAACTGAGATTCAAAGAACTGTATGTTTAGTTACCTTGTACAATACTCAGTTCTGAAACATCAGATAAAGAACAAAGCCTTAGAATAAAGTAGTCAGTAAGCACAAATATTCTTACATTTTAAATAGACGACTGCATCAATTTGTGTTCCTTTCAACCCTCAGAACTCCCAGGAGAGCCATGGGTGTTGTTATTCCACTTTACCATTGCCACTTGCATTTGGAGCTCCTCAGCCCAACACTGGCATGTTAAAAATTAGACACTAAACAATGAAACAACATTTTAACATTTGAGTCTCTTTATACTCAAATTGGACTTTACTTCACCAATATCAGAGCCACAGTGTGACATAAATTTTTTAACTATCTTACTTAAATTGTTGAAAGACTTAGCAAAAAAATTAATAGAAATAATCTGGAACCTAGTAAAGCAAATCCAGATATAAACACATTTGCTCTCAGAGACATTATGCTAGTACAGCACATATGGTGGGGCAAGTAGCACCAAACAGAAATACAATAATTTTCTAAATGATTAACATAATTATAAGAGTAGCATACAAGAAAAACGAGTGTATATATATATATTTGGAAATTTTTGCAACATGAAACTATATATAGCACCTGCCTTATCAGTAAACTCCTCGCAGAAACCACATCTGTGTACTCACAGCTCTGTTCTGTACAAGAGCCCTTTAGACTCAGCCCACGACGCAGGTGAGAGAGAATTGCCATGGAAGCAGCTTTAAGTTTTTCAAGACTATGTCATCAGCTAGAATTGGAATTTAGGAACCGAGCACTCAGAAGCTGGGTGATTGTCTCAAGGCAGGCTGTAGTTATCTGAGTTCTGCTACCACCCAGGTATCAATAGCTGCCCAAAACCTGACCACTGAGGCTCCAACCAGCAGCTGGCAAGTTGGAAGCTAGGCTTTGCCATAAGGGTTAGTGGGAGCAAACTGAAATAGAAAGTGGAGATTTTAGAAAGAACATCTCACATTTTCTAACTTGTGTTTCCACACAAACTAACAGATAAATAATGTTTCTCCCTATATGAATGCCTCATTATTGAAGAGACTGATTATGCAAGTGAGGGCTCTGAATGCGGTCAGGTCACTGCAGCAGCCACAGTTGAGTTAAACCAGGAGCTGAAATCTATTTGGCGAAAAGCTTGCAGGATCAAGTTGGCATCTGAGCATGTCAAAATGCACCACACCACATTTCAGCGCAAATACTCACTTTGGCTTTGAGGCAAAAGATTCAAGCCTACAGCACTTTGCACCCTCTTTGGGGTAGGTCTGCTCGCTCCTGCACTGACTGAGCTGAAGGAAGTTGGTGAATTTAATTTGTATCATTGGAGTAAATTTACAAACAAATCTGATCCTGACCCAATACCAACATATTGCCTTTAAAGTCCCTCTCTATAGAGTCTGAAGTTACAGCTGAGCATCCTATTCTTTCGGGTCCTCTTTTTAACTGCTAAGACACTCCTTCAAATCTATCAGCACCTATCGTTCTTCTCACATTGCTGGTGAAAATCCTTCACTTGAAGACAGAGAAAAAAAGGTGTTAAGTAAACATATACAAAAGAATTGAAGACAGTGGAGCAAATCAGACTCACAGAAAAATGAATACTGACAAAATGATTAAAGGTCCAACAAGTACTACTAGTAGGTAGTAACTTCACCCTAAGATTTTAGTTTCAGTCCTCAAAGGAGATGTGCTGCGTTCACACATGCACACAAAAAGAAGAATATGGCTTTTCTAAGACTATCCTTAAAACACAATTCATTGGCCAAGAGATAAGCAGTATTATATATAAAAGCCCATCCCATATGCATAATAAATACTGAGGACACCACATATAGTCACCAAAGTGCACTTAATGAACAGCAAGATCAAGCTTAAAATATTAAAAGCTGACACAATCCACTTTACACCTGCAATATCTTTAAGAGTACAATGGAAGACACAAAAAAATTTGTATGCTGAACATCTCTAACTTCCAGCTTGATGTTTTCTCTGCTCAGCTGACCAAGACTTGTTATTGTTGTTCCAATTTATTATAAGATGGAACCCACAAGACACATCTTTTGGTCTTGATATACCTACAAATGTAAGCCCATATTTATATTTTGGTACACACAGTTTTTAAATCTATTTTTAACTGAATAACTGGGGGTGGAAACATTATTGGAGCATTTCAGAAACGGTTTCATGCTTATGTAGGGAAAAAAACACTCACCCCCTTTGTTCAAATTGATACCATTTCTATGGATAACATTCGCTCTAAAAACTGACCTAAGGAAGTTATGCACATCTGAAAAAGTTATAGTGCCTTATAAAGTGAACTTCTGTTTATCTGTATCATCTGAGGATGATGACAGTTTACCATGAAAAAAGTCCTAAATACATCTGCTCAACATCTTCCCTGACAGCCACAAAAAATAGCAATTTTAGACTCATACTTGGGGAAGGGAATTGGAAAAGGACAGGTTTACTTTACAACTGATTCATCTGGAGAGCTATACCTATAAATAAAATGTGCATTCTGGACAAGAATTCAGTCTTGGTGTAGTAAAAGACTTTGTTGCAGTCAATCATAATGTAGTTGTCAGATGATCTGAATTTCAAGCTGCTACAGTCACTAAAGCCCAGGTATATATATTAGGTTCACTCAAACAAACAAAAAAGCTATGATTTCCACGCTTAAGCAAAACGCCAATACGGAATAACTGAAATCTTTCAGGTGAGGAATGAAGTCAAGGAAGCAGGAGTTGGGTACTGAAGTATTGGATCTTCTTTCCATTTTTAAGTTCATTTTCATTTTAAATAAACAACATGAAAACAGAGATCTCAAACATGAAATGCAGAGTCACTGATTAGAAAATATTTTTGTTTCACAAACATTGACATCAAGCCCTTCCTCTCAGACTCCAGAATGCTCAACAGAAAAATAAAGTCCCAATCTTCAGGCAGAAAAGCTGAAGAACAACACAACAGAGCAAGGTCAGCTGCAGACCAACAGAGCACTCAAGGATAAAAACCCAAATCATTCCTTTTATCAAGTTAATTTATACTTCCTGCCGAGACAAATTGTCTTAACCTGATGTCTTCATCAACACCACCTTACCAAATATCAATTCTGGTTTCTTGCCTAATCAAAGAGAGAAATATGTGTGACATGCGAGATTTTTCTTAAATTGTGTTTAATCACAGTCATGGAGGAAAGGCAAAAAGCTCTACAAATATTTTCAGCCCCATTCTGCAAATCTATCCATGAAAGGCTGTTAGATCCTCCTGTACATACCACCCTTCAAGTTTTGTGTTTAAGTATCTTTTCTAAGTAGAAGTCATGCAGGAGGGGGAAGGTGTTTAAAAGGGTGAGGGAGGGAGTCTTCATGACAGCCAAGCCCAGAGAGACAAAGGAATTGCTCACAGCAGCCTCTTCTAATTCCAGGAGGCAGTTATGAGCAGAGAACGCGGGTTTGCCAAGACATGGATTTGCTTCTTTCCCACAGCACTGTCTGCATTACTCAACTATATTCAGATAATCAAAACATGGGATTACAATGTGGATTTTCATTTTTTTCAACATTCATGACTAAAAGACCCTGCTGCTACAGCAAGTTCATAGACTCACGGCCTGATTCAGTCTCTGCTTGAAAGCTGTGCTCCACATGAAGCTCCTTCTGTAACTCAAGCTTGCAGCCACCACCAAAGAAATTGATGCAAATTCTAATTTATATTACAATTGGAAAGGAATGAGGTGAGTTTATCTGCCCCGTGCTTCTATATAAAAAAAAAGTACTCTACCTGTTGATTTTCAAAGAATGCTAAGGCTAAAAATATAAGACAGGTTGGTGCTAACACACGTGAAAAAAAGACTAAGTTCCAGCACTAGTTCCTACCTTCAATAAACATTGGATTCACTGTTAATACATTTTGTGAAAAAGTGCAGCATCCACCAAGCTATATTATATTGTAATCTAATGTTAGTAATCACAAGCACAATCACAAGCACAAAAAAATAGATAACTAAAACTCCTTGGCACTTCTCAGTGATTTCATGTGTCTGCAATTTATCACTGTAATTGCATCACCATTATGCCAATGACACTCAAGTCTACTTTTCTATTTGTGGCAATATATCTTGCAAGACAGAAGGCAAACTACCATCTTTTTGGCTCTGAAGCTATGGTTGTCAAATCATTTTTGAAATCAGACACTGACAACCCTGGATATCGCTTCCAGCGCTAGTTACTTGACCTGGTGCTTTCTGTTAATTTTGTACCCTGACTACTATCCCATCATTTTGGAGCAATAATTAGAGTAACACTTGGCTTCAAAAAACATGGGAAAAAAAGATTTCCATAGATTGTCTTTACATGCAGCCAGAGAGACTCTTCTCCATCAACCCCACTGCATGAGTTTATAAGAATGGAAAATATAGCTAATTAATTAAATCATTGTGGAAGGCACAAAGAGCAAACCCGCACAACAACAGTTTTATACATGAAGTCACATGGGGAGATCTTATGAAAGATAATTATTTCCTCTTTTCCATCACCTTCAACTCAGGGCGAACAGGCATTTGCCATCCATGCCCCTAAAAGTAAACAGGCTGTTATAACAGCTGAAACAGCATACTAAACTCAAAGTTCATTTCCAAGCTAAACACTACAAACACTGAAGAAATTAATAGGTTACATTCTAGCAACAATGAGTTACTACTTCATTTTAGGATAAAAATAAAACCTTTTCAAAAAATTTTTAAGAACTTCAACACAAAGAACTTTTAAAGGTTAATCCCATTCCCAGCTGATCTTAGTATATATTTGCAAACTTCTCTATTATGTTCCTTTTGGACTTCCTTAGCTGTGCACCAAAAAGGAAGCCAAGACTTACTCACTCACAGTCCTTTATTGACAAGACCTTTCTTTCTTTGCACAATACCTCTGCTGCTCTGCTTAATTTGTCTTCCAATATAACTCCTTCAATATGATTTTTATATTTAAGCAATAGCAAAGGAAAACATTGGGTTTTTTTTATTATTTCCAAATTTTGTAGGGCTACAGATTTTCTTTTTGGAACGTTTCATGTGATTCTGAGACAGCAGTTGTGTTCTCACTTGAAGACTTTGGAGTTATTAAACTAATAATTTTTAAATCTAGATTAAGGATATCTTAATGTGACAAACTTTAAAAATATGTACCATTGCTTTATTTCTTTGCCAGGCAAAGAAAGATACTGTCTTTGTAAAGTGTCTAACTTTAGAACTAGCAGAGAACTAACTACCCAAGCTAAACTTGAAAATTAAATAAAAAATTAAAACTAAGGATCTTGATAATATAGGCAGTAGGAAACCTTATCTAACCCTTTGTCACAGAAGCTACTGAAAGGTAAAGATGCTGAGTTCAGCATGTGAGGAGGTTGGTTTGCCATCAGCAAACAGGTTATATACCACCTGCCTCTCTTTTGTTTCTAAAGAAAAGAGAATAAAAAGTGAGATGAAGATATTTTCTTCAGAAGAAAAACAATGAAAGGGTGTCATGGGCCTTAGGAGACAGAGGATGAAAGGAGCACTGTAAGATATCACAACATAAGGGGATTTTTTTGTGGTTTGCTGGTTGGGTCTTTTGGTGGGGTTTTTTGTAGTTTTGTTTTTTGTTTTTTTAAAATTTAAGTCAGTAGGAGTTCAGCTTCCTAGCAGTGGGAAAGCAGTATCAGTTTGTTAGCTAGCTGTATATTCTCTCACCAGGAGAGAGCAGACTCAATTCTTTGCTGGAGCTGTGCTTGGAAGAGAAGAATAATAATTTGCAGGAGAAAACCAATCACAGTGCAGGTTCCTGTCATGACCGTCCAGGAAAACCTCTCCTTACTTTTTGTATGTGATTCTTTATACACCAAATCAGTGGAGATTTTCTTTGCCCAGAACTCCAGCACCACTCTTTCACATAAAGTACCCCCTGAAGTGAGAGATCAGATATACAGATCCCCATCGCAGTATCAACACAGCATTGGTAACTAGAATTAAAAGGAAAAGGATATTGTTAAGGCTCTGAATATCTGCTCCAATATTCCTGAAAAGCAAACGCTTGCAAGAGGTTATTTTGCTCAGAAAGTCACAGCACACGAGCCCTTCCATCAATTTGTAGGAAAGTATAACTGAAGCCACCGAAAAAATTGCCCATCATCTTTGGACAGGAGTGGATCTGGCTGCTCTGTATGTTCTGCCCCGGTTCGCCGACCCAGCCCTTTCTCTCAGAGCACTTGGATCCAAACACTGTGCTTGCCTCCTTGTGGGCAGAAGCATGGTACTAATGTGAAGAAGTCAGGTATTATTCAGAAAGAAGCCACTATCAGAAATTTACTCTTCTCCATCATAGAAACAAACAAAAAACCCCAAACTGAAACAAGAAAAAAAACCACACCACATAACCAAGCAGCAATTTAAACAAAGTCTTCAATAAACGACGTCATCTTTAGCAGGTGACTTTTCAGAATGATCTCTCTTAATTTCCACCTCATTACTCAGGAGAGGTAGCAGAGAAGTTAGACACATATTAATGGTCTGCAGCGCACTTGAACTCTCTTGCATTCAATTACAAAGTATTCTGCCTCAAGCTATTATATTAGTTCTTTGTCACATACACCTGAAAGCCCACCCACCCTATATGAATTCCGACATGATACTGTAAGATAATTATCCATTCAGTGGAAAGTCAACGTTAATCTTCTCAAGGACACTTCAAGGATTATCTGTAATACCAAACAGTTACTTTTTAAACACATAAATAAAACAAAAAACTCACAATCTTTTCAGCTTCTTCTCAAACTGGTTCAGTCCCAGAGAGTTCTGAAGAAGGCTTTGAAATATCCAGTCTTTTGGTGAGGTATGTGTATCTGGCCTAGACACAATACGGCATCTCCACAGCTTTTTGAGTATGTACTAAAATTACCCTTTGTTATTTCTTCATGCAACACGTTGAAAGTTGTCCAATCTCTTCATGGTGACTTTTTTTACTGTCTTGATTGGATCACTTCAGCTTCAAGGGTTATCAATAATTATACTGGGAATTACTCTAGTAGCACGTACTATACTTTTAAAGAATAGAAGAATAAGAACTGGATTATATAGAGAATGATAGTGATTGTCAGAAAGGATTGCTCTTAAAGACTTCATGTTTCAGAATAAAAATACTCTGAAGATACAGAGAGAAATAATTTTGGAATTGAGTAAACATTACAGAACTTCAACACTTACAAGTCTTCACCAGCCACATACCTATTATATGTGCTCTCACACATATGGAGAATGGGCTCTCATTCCTGCTTTGTACAAACAAAAAAGAAATACATGCTGATCCAGACTTTCTACATTCTTCAAGCCAGTGTGAAAAAGAATGATCCAGGCTCATCTTTTTTCTTCTGATAAGACTGCTCCAAAGACCAATGTGAGTTTCTGCACGTTCAATACACCCAGCATGAAGGAGCACCCAGACTACATGGGATGGAAACTGAATAGACAAGCAAGCTGAAACCAAACCACAGAGACATCTCAAACTCAGGCTGACGAGCACGGCATACTGCTGACTTTCTCCAACTCTTACAGTTTCTCAGAGACCAAAAGGAAAGACAGTACCTTTCTCTTCCTCCAGATCAACAAAGACAGAACAGAAAAACAATAAAAAAAAAGGTACCAATTGTTCATTCCTGAGCATTAATCTCCATACTTGTGGTGCACCCTTTAATCACAAACACCTTTCTCCTAACATTTGACTCACTTACTTATTTGTCTTTGAAAGTATTAAGTGACTACTAACGCACACACTCTCCCCATTCAAGAACACGGGATCCAATTTGATAATGCCTAAAGCTGCCTACAACATAAGCCATTCTCCTCAACCTGCCAAGTTTAAGAACTGAAGTTTAAAAAAGGAGCAATGAGAGCCTTAAGAAAGAGAAAATAGTTCCTTCTTCCCTGGAACTTCTGCTGCTGCTTGGAATTAATTTAATTGAACACCTATGAAAGCAGAATTAAATTAGCTGTATTGTTTATCATAGGTGATGGCCAGTCAAATCTATCACACTCAACCTCAAGCCTTTTTTTTTAATAATTATGTGCACATAACCATGCATATATTGAGTCTTTCTTCTATCATTTCTTGAGGTGACTTAGGGAAACAGTTGCTTCCTTCACATACTGTGGGATTAAACCCAAGGCTTGAAGAACTAACAAACTCCTCCACCTTTGGCTAAAATCTCATTAATGTCGAAGAAGGCAGCAATGGGCTCTCATTATCTACAGATCAGGCCTGAGGGAGAACATACCTGCCCCTTGAGCCCACACAAACTCATAAAGAGGAGAGAGTTGCAAAATCTCACACTGAAACACTAATTTAAATTCTAATTCTGAACTGGGTTTTCTGAGAATTGAAATAAATGTCTTATTTTAGTCAATTAATGATGCCAACTGGAACCAAACTTGTCTATCAAGCATTAAGAAAAACATCTCACACATTAACTTCAGGAATAATGTTTCCCACCAAAACCTTTAAGGTTTTATTCACTAATTTATACATCATGGTGAACTGAAATTCCTTCTTTGAGGAGAAGATCATGGTACTGCCTGTCTCATCCCAAACTTCTCAATTAGAGACCACCTTACATCTATTTAGCAGCTTTGAGATTTAAAGTTTTATTCTGGGAAATACCTCCCAGCATAAAAAATATCTGTGCCTTGAACATTGTTTTCATAAATAAATAAATACCCAAACCATACACAGTACCAACTTATATCTCTCCTACATTTCAAGCATTTTCTGAGTGTTGGTTGGAAATCCTAAAGTGAAGAGAGTTCGGGGAGGTTTTTTCTCTTAATTAAAGCTGCTGAGATGATCTAAACTGATGCAAAGCAATTCTGGCAGCTTGAAATTAGCTAGAACAAACTTAGCAAATCTACCTTCCCCTTAGAGGAATGCTGTGTGAGAGGGAATGAACACAAGCAGCTGGATCTGTAGTGGTTATATCTTAGTTTGTCTGCACTGCAGCTAAAGGAGGGGCCGCAACCTTAATAGACACATAAAAACCGATTTTCAAGTGACAAACTCAAATAATGATAATGCTGTCACTAAGACAGATCAGCATGAGAAAACTGCACTTAAAAACCTCATAAGCTTTTGTTCTTGGTATCTGAATTAATTAGATAAAAAAATTACACATGCCTTCAAAAGCTGTGGTGCAACCAACTCCTACTCCAAATTGTATTTCTAGAAACACAGAGCCTTCCCCAGCCATTCAAAAACATATATTACAACTAAATTACCAACTCAAATTAGTTCTTTCAGTGAGTCTTAAAAATATGGATATATATATATAAATGAAAATTAAATTCACCTGGGCATCAACCAATTTTGATGCTTAATTTCATTTTTGCAGGGGTCTTTAGCTGACCTACAGCTTTATTAATATGGAGATAGAGACCAGTTTGTCAGGAGTAGCTCCTCACAGCATGCTTTCCTGCTGCATTTCAGGCCAACAGTTCCTTGGCTTCTGGCTCCTCGCTCCACAATTGTACCTGCTATTGTGTAAAATTTTCTCTATTTCTGGTGATTGCATGTGTGGATGACAACTTTTTCCTTCTCATTCATACATTTCCCCTTGAGCCTTCATACTGCTCCTTTACAGCTGTAGTGGGCTGGCGTGGCCAGGTTTTGGTAGTGGAGGGGCTGCAGAGGCAGTTTCAGTGAGAAAGTGCTAGAAACTTCCCCATGTCTGACAGCCAAGGCCACCGGCCCCAAGATGAACTCATCACTGGCCAACGCTGAGCCCATCAGTGATGGTGGTAGCACCTCTGGGATAACCTAATTAAGAAGAGAGAGGAGGGTGGGGGCAGAACTTGTGACCCTGTGGGGGAACCACACAGGTGCAGTCTGCTCCTGAAGGAATGCACCCTGAGGAAGGGACTCACGCTGCAGCAGTTTGTGAAGAACTACACCTTGTGGAAAGGACTCACTTTGGAGAAGATTGCAGAGGACTGTCTCCCGTAGGAGGGACCCTATGCTGGAGCAGGGGAAGAGTGTGATTAAGTCAAGTCTGTTTTGCCTGTGACAGTAATTGGTGATCTCCCTGTCCTTATCTCGACCCGTGAGCTATTTGTTATATTTTCTCTCCCCTGTCCAGCTGAGGAGGGGAGCAATAGAGAGGTTTTGTTGGGTACCTGGTGTCCAGCCAGGGACAATCCAAAAAACAGTGTAATCAGTCTCAGCAAGTAAGCAGTAACCATGTTAAAACACACATTTTTCATTGAAATTATTTTTGACTACAAGCTATCCAAAATCCAACTTTGTTCAAAACCCCGAGTTTACTGAATTTTCTCCTGCAACCTAACAAACAAATGAGCAAAAGGGGCAAGCTTAATTTTTATATTTTCTTTCATTATATCTTTACACTAATCAGAGGACCTTTCTGCCTCTCAGTTTGCATTCTTCTCTGAAAGGCCAAGATGTTTCAGTGAACCCACTCTTGCTCAGACTGTATGTAAGAAACCACAGCTTTTGTGGAGGAAAGTCAGTCAAAATATTATCCAGAAAAAATTACTGCCATTCATTTCATAACTACAAGTCTTCCTGCATGTCTTTTCTCAAACTCTACTGATAGGTAGGTATGAAAACTAAAGGATGTTATTGCTGTCCTATCACCTCAAAACAGTATCACTTCAGCAAGTCAGCTCAGTACTCGGGTCCAGAGTCTCATCTGAAAATGAAGATATAGATAGAAACAGAGTGAAAGCTTGGGATTTCCCGTGGTTTCTCTCAGATAACATGGCTCTTGAAGTACCTCACTACCTCAGTGCAGAAATCACAACGCATACAGAGGCTCCACCAAACTACTAAAAGTATTTGTACCATATAATTGCTAGAAATTTCAACTCTGATTTGATTTTAACAGCACTGGCAGACTAGCTCCAACAGCAAATGTCAAGAAGCAGACAGGTAAGGTAGGTAACTTAAAGAAGATCACACAACAGGTGGCACAACCAAGAAATAGTCCATTACCATGGCTTCTTATAATGTTATATTCTACAGATTAAGTTCTCATATTAGTGTTACCTATTATCTTTTTTTCACCAGGTGTGTCCCTCTGCTAACCAGCAACTTAGCACAGAATTCAGTTCCAAACAGTTTTAAGGAACCATGGACTTTAAAGAACACAGTGTTATTGATATGGCAATAACATTTCTTATCTCATAGTGCAGGCAATACCCACAGGCAGCTCTTTGGCCCGACCTTTTTTAACACCCTACCGTACTTTAATACTTTCTCTGTGCTCACTTCATTTGGGTTGGGTTTTTTAATTTTATTTTTAATATTAGTGTGAACTTATTAGAAGGATTCAGCATTATTGCAGTTTAAAACACTGATACTGAATCTTTGCTTATTATACTTTGAGACTTTTGCAGAAGCAGTGGAGACAGTGTCCAATCATTTTCAAATCCAGCTGGTATCCGACACTAACATAACTGTATTTTCATATCTTAGTAAATTATTCTAGGGGATGTAACCAGAAACAAGAGCATCCATTTTCTAGCCCAGTTTAGAGTTTACTTCATGAGAAAAGCAGGCTGTGAAACCAATGCCTTATTGGCCTGTTGAATAGCCCCGTAAGGACTATGGTAGGCTATCTTTAACTGAATTTGAATTTCTGTTATGTCAGGTCACGTTAAGCCCCATAATGCTACATACTGTCAGCTTGAAGCAGAACACAGTGCAACCTGACATGGTGAAAAACAACCCCACAAATCTGATCTGAAACGATGTGGCAGACGATACGCTGAAACACACGTTGGTTTCAAAAGCAGATGCAGTAACATATTGACCCTCTAGAGAGGGAAAATAATAGGTGATCTTTCATTCACTCTCTCACAATGTGTTATGTCTGTTTAGACCATAATTTAAGAACTGTCAGGGAAGCCATTGCTAAAGGATCTCATCAACAACAGGTTAACAACAAAGACTGATGGGCTGATGACTGCTACCCTCAATAATGAGCTCCGTCACAGACCTAAGCATACAGGTGGAAAGACTAAGTCTGAAACTGTGGATTCTGTGTTGAGGATATGGATAAATCAATCTCTCCTAACACTTCGAAATACTTTTGAAGCTGCTCCTATCACTGTAATTATCGATTTCCACAGAGCAAACAAATGTAACCACTATGGAAAAAGCAGGTCCCATCCAAGCTTTTCCTAATAGTATATAAAGACCTATAGTTTCTGTTAAATATCAAAATAGTTTAACAAACATGTCAAATCGTGTTGCTTACACATAAAGATAATGAAGCATTTCCGAAACACACTATTAAAGGATGTCTATGTGGCTACCCAACTTCAACAGGCTTTACAACTAAATGAGAAACTGAAAAATTAAATGAATTGATTCTATAAAGGTACGGAAAATCTGGGAGCATTTTTGACAAAAGAAATTTTAAAATGCTTTTTAGGAATTAGAAAACACAAAGGACAAAATAAGTCATCTTTTGTAGTCAACGCTTTTTGCTAATTTTTAGTAAATGCTAATTATTGATTCAGATGACTTAAACTGGAAAGTCAAAACTGGAGAAAAAACTTGAAATCATACAATCAAACTAGATTTTCTCTTTTTTTTTAGTTATTTCTAATAGTAAATGTTGCAAACTGGACAGGAAAAAAATTGACAAAACTGTAGAAAGGGAAGAGTGCTTAGGTTTAACATCATCTTTCATAAATACTTCATGTTATACTTATGTATAATGATTTGAAGAGCATTTTGCACATAAAAAATAGAGTAAGTCAGCAATGAGCTGTTGATCTCGGAGTCTATCTGAACTAAGACCCCTAAAAAGCTTATCAGTAGCGTTGTGTTTCTAAGGTTGGAGATTAATTCCATTTTATTAGTACCACAGAACCTGCAAAATTTAATAAGGTTATAGAGTTTGATGTACTGAAAAGGCTCTTCGATAAATACAAGGGTCAAAAGGAAACAAGCAAAGAAAAAGATGTCAAATGTTCGTACAGTTTGCACTAAGTGACTGAAGTTGTTTGGTAATGAAATACATAGTAGCTGCCTGTCAACGAACAGAAAACTAGGTAAAAATAATTCCACAGATAAAAATAAGCATTTTCCGTTTACTTTTTGATTTACTCAATGTATTTAAAAATATAGAAAATCTATGAAAATAGAAGTGAAGTGCCTGTCTTCAAAGCCTCGCTGGTCACTACTGTTGTTCTGGGAACGTCAACATACAAAAAAAAAATCATTTGCATCTTAAATTAATTTGGCCTTTTCCCCCAGATGTTTTTTTGAAAGACGCGTATGCAAGAGGAATAATATTTATCTCTAAAGATGAAAAACATACCTATTGAACATAAAAAATATTTATATTGAATCACTTGATTTTACACACTGACAAAACTAATTCAAAATGTCCCAAAACAAAATAACAATTAAGTAAAATAAAAGCAGTTTCATACTTTGAAGTCATGATCAAGATATTAAATTATTTTTTTTCCATGGAGCAAACAGTCAAACTGAGCCAAATGCTTATTGGTCTGTCTTCTCAGAACAGAAACAGTATTTCTGGAGTTTCAGCTCCATCCTATTGCCTGAAGAGCCAAGTGCCTCTTTACTTCTGGTGCAAAAACTATTTATCTTTATTTCAAAAAAAAGAAAAATACTAAGTTTTTGCAGAATTTTGCAGCATAGAAGTGACTGAGATCTCAAATATTCCGAAGTTTACCGTAGTAGTTTTCTTATCAGCCATCACTTGCAAGAAACCATTGGTGGATGCAGAGAACTGTCCAAAGCAAATGCCAAAACGCAAGACCTTCTTCGCAACTGCCACTCTGAACCTGGAAACAGATCGCACCCATTTGTATTGAAACCATGGGTTTCACAGTGATCTGTGCCAGAGGAGAGCGATGGGAAAGTTGTCTTTTTACCACGATCTAAAGTGATTTGTCCATGACCTGCTCTTTGCCATTTGGGTCTGCCAGCACCTTCTGGAGACTTCTGATACTGCACAAACCTAAATCCCTCCTAATGCCAAACCCCTTAAAGCGGAGCACTGTCAGAGGCAGCACTGCCTTTTCTAGGGACAGACATGTCTCTCACTGCTAGACACTGGACAAAAGATCCTAATAAATAAAATATCCTTCAGAGCATTATGAAACAATTCTTATCTTAATACACTTTTAATAACAAAAGCCCCAAAAATAAAAGCTCCACTCTCCTTCTGTCCTTCTCCCCCCTTTCTCTAATAGACACCTTCCATTAAAAATTCTTCAATCACGAGAAGAAAATAGGAAGATTAATTAAACATTTGCAATCTAAACAAGTCCCACTCTGAAAAGAAAACATAATCACTTTTATGCAGGGAACGTCTCTGTGTAAACATATTAAACTTTCAATCATCAGCATACAAGGACATTAGAGAAAAAGAGCATTATCTGAAGCAGAATTACCTTCCAGTCCTAATGTCTGCCACGTTAGCATCTGAGTACAATGAAACAGAGACCAATACAGTGGGAACTCAATATTAATACAGCATGATAGAACTGAGATTTTGTAATTATTGCCCTTTTAATGCACATTGGGTAGCAGACAGAAAACTCAATTATCAAAATATCTTGGGGAGTAGGAACTAGCTTCACCGTCTTCAGTTGCTCTATTATACCTATTATGTCTCTGCTGGCCTATATACGTTCTGTCAACTGCCTTAATAGTGATGTGAAACACTGCACATAACAGAAACAAAATTGTGAGGAGCTTTATTATTATTTTTTTAAACCTCCTGATAGTAAACAAAACCATTTAAAAGGGAAGACCAGGACAATAAGGCAATGTTTCTTCATAGTCTCCCAAGCACTTACACTTCTAGCACACGGACTTTCAGGTGGAACTTTGAAGTGTGATTAAATATACACTAAAATATTCCACTACTTCACAACTTTAAATCTCTTAACATCAAATTTAATTTTTATCTTTCAGTTTAACATAGGACATAAGTTAATCTTGAATTTGACCTTGAAACAGTTCCTTCAGTTAATTTTACTTCAGTGTTGTGTAGGTTACAACATATTTTACCTTGACTATCATCAGGATTTACAGCCAACCATTTCCAATATTTATCAGCTTGGCTGACTTTAATTATAATAAGCACGAAGCTAACTTCAAATACCACATCGATCAGATTAAGTTCTCTGAAGCTCTCAGCAAAGTCTAAGCATGAATGCTAACTAAGGCAACACGGACTTCCCTGCGCTACCCGTGCTATGTCATGCGTTAACAGCAGAGTGCGGCATGAACCCGGACGAGTCAGGGAGAAGAAACTTCACACGTCCACTGTACGGTGAAGACAGCAATAGCAGGGCTGTCTTACCTTGGGAAGCCCCTGAGATTCAACTGCTTGGCATAGACTGTGTGTCTGATGGAAATCGTGTATTTTCCAGTTGATATATCAGAGAGACAGAGAGGAAGAAGCAAGAATAGAAGAAAATCCCAGGAGGTAGCCAGCTCACAACGCTTAAACACACGAACTTCTCCAGGTTTGCTACTTTCTGCTCACTAATCAACATCACATTACCTACATATAGTCTGACCTTGCCAAAATAATTTGCTCTCCAGGACAGAATTGGCTGGATGGCCGAGCCCAGAGAGTGGTGGTGAACGGTGTCTCATCCAGTTGGCGGCTGGTCACCAGTGGTGTTCCCCAGGGATCGGTGTTGGGTCCGGTCCTGTTTAATATCTTTATAGATGATCTGGATGAGGGGATTGAGTCCATCATCAGCAAGTTTGCTGATGATACCAAACTGGGAAGAAGGGTTGATCTGTTAGAGGGTAGGATGGCCCTGCAGAGGGACCTGGACAGATTGGAGAGATGGGCCGATTCCAATGGGATGATGTTTAATAAGTCCGAATGCCGGGTACTTCATTTTGGACACAACAATCCCATGCAGAGCTACAGACTGGGGACAGAGTGGCTGGAGAGTAGTGAGGCAGAAAGGGACCTGGGAGTGCTGGTTGACAGGAAGCTCAACATGAGCCAGCAGTGTGCCCAGGTGGCCAAGAAGGCCAATGGCATTCTGGCCTGCATCAGGAATAGTGTGGTGAGCAGAACCAGAGAAGTTATCGTCCCCCTGTACTCGGCACTAGTCAGACCTCATCTGGAATACTGTGTACAGTTCTGGGCCCCCCAGTTTGGGAAAGATGTCAGGATACTGGAATGTGTTCAGAGTAGGGCAACGAAGATGGTGAAGGGGCTGGAGCATAAGCCCTATGAGGAGCGACTGAGGGAGTTGGGGCTGTTTAGTCTAAAGAAGAGGAGGCTCAGGGGAGCTCTCTACAGCTACCTGAAAGGAGGTTGTAGTCGGTCAGGGGTTGGTCTCTTCTCTCAGGTGACCAGTGACAGAACTAGAGGGCATGGACTCAAGCTACGTCAGGGAAAGTTTAGGCTTGATGTGAGGAAGAATTTCTTTACTGAAAGGGTGATTGGCCATTGGAATGCGTTGCCCAGGGAGGTGGTGGAGTCGCCGACCCTGGAGGTGTTTAAGGGGAGATTGGATGTGGCACTGAGTGCCATGGTTTAGATGATGGTTGGTGTTAGTGTTGGGTTATAGGTTGGACTTGATGATCTCAGAGGTCCTTTCCAACCTTGTCATACTGTGATACTGTGTGATACTGTGTGAACACAACAAATTTACGCTGGAAAGCAGAATGGTGAAGAAAGCAACCAGGGCTACATGGAAACAAAGTCATAACTTGAAATGCTTTATAGGTCTAACAAAACCAGGCACGGTTCATGTCCAGGGGTTTCTGTGTTGGCTTTTTATCCATGTATACTTGCAAAGATGGTATATACAGCTAGCATTTGCCCTATGTGCACACAGAGGAAGTAGCACAAGAAATGGTGCACAGTTTCAATGAAGATATGTTTCTGTAAATTCTGAACGTCACGCATCAGTCCCTACCCTCCAGCTTCGTAACAATGATTTATTCAGGAACCTGGAAAGCTATGTGCTGATTTGCAAAACCAGAATTTTCCATTTTTTTTTTCTCCAGAAGATTCACCTTTTTTAATGCGAAATGATATCAAACCAAACTCCTGTTCCTACAAGATAGGTTTTCTATGCAACCTCTGTAATAAAGCTAAATTTCTAATTACAGTTACTCATTCTCTAGCCAACATTCATCAACATAAGCACAAACTGCTTCTGCTTTTTTTTTATACATATGCATACGCATTTGTATGTATATTGCTCTGCATACATGTGTGCAAATAAGTAATGTATACACGTTTATGTATATATATTACACACCTATATGCAGCACGAGGATATGAACACAAACACAAAAAATGCTCCCTTTAAATAGTCAAAGCACATAAGTTCGTAGGTGTCATGTGCATATAGGTTTATCCCACTTTTTGTCCCATCCCTTACTGATCCTCAATTAGTCTCAGCAACAGGCAGCTGATGGCAAGGACAGACATGCAAAATCAACAGCACGTTCTCAAAAAGCTGGCTCTGCTTTGTTAGCTGCTGTGTCGCAGTATGAGCAGCCACTATCAGAGAGGCATGTCACTAATCATGAAGACTGCAGGGAAAGGAAGACAACCAGCTCCTGATTAGCCCCCTGATTAACGTTACCCAAACGACTCTGCAGCTTTTCATGTCGGGAGCAAAAGCTCACAAGCAGGAAGAACCGTAACACAGTCCACAAGATTTATATTCGAGTGAAGCCTCTAAAGTGATGTGTGATCACAAAAGGAGAAAGGCAGATAATTTTGAAGGCTCTGACATGCAGCCTCAGCAACCAAAGTGAGATATGAGCCTGGCTGCACAGTGTGACAGTAGTTATGGCTTCTCACCAATTACTTCTAATAGGGGCGGCTCCATTCCCCATCACTGTGTGAAGCAAGTAGAAAGACAAAGATTGTGCCTTAAATAGATACACTAACTGAAAAGTGCGTGGCTGTCAGATGAACCACAAATGAACACAGAAGCCGCTTCAAACTTAATAAATACTGATCTAATTTACTCATCCCTAAAATAAAGAGAACAAAACTGTCTGTGAATGCGAGGCGCCTCCTGAAGCTGGTACTTTGGAAAAAAAAAAAACAAAAAAAACCCTAAACCATTGGTTCGATAATCCCTTGCCTCGTTAAGTTCTTTGGGTCAAAGCTTCAAAGAGAGGAGGAAGAGTCTTCTCCAACAGGAATGCTAACAAATACAACCCCTATTATGAAGTAACAGTCAGAGTTCCTTTTAAAAACTGATGCTAAAAAGTAAGGCCATACCTCCTTTTCCCTGAAAGCAAGAATTCACAAGAGGTTTGTTTGAAATGTATGAAAAACTAGACTTTAGGTTGGCTTCTTTAATAAGAAGTTTTAGGGGATGGACTTCAGCTCAATCCTCACCATAGCTACCAGCTTCCTCTGTGATAAATACCACATTTAAAAAGGCAAAGACATCTAACCCCCCTCCCCACGCTGTATGTGAGACCCAAACTTCTGTGAATGACAGAAGAGCTGTGGAAGAAGCCACAACAAGAGGGATGTGAACATTGCTTGGTCTTAGTATTAGATTTTGGACTGCTCCTATCCATGGGTAACTGGAAGGTTATGGGTCATGCATGTAAACCTGATTGATGAGGGACAGGTACAAGCTACTCTGATAAATGCAAAGTGCATTAAAGTCTGATTGACTGACTGGGACCAGGATTAATAGGACTGATGAGGACATATACACGCGAGCGTGGTTGGTAGGAGTAAACACAAATCCTTCTCAATGAGGTTCTGCAGTTTCTTAAGACATTAACTTGACATACAGAAGATTCCATTAAATTCCAGTAAAATTAAGTTTTGCCACATTTTTTAAAAAGGTCTTAGCAAAAACATATTCAAAAAGTTAAATACTCACTGGACGAAGCACTTACATGACATTAAAAGCCAATGGAACTTGGTCATCTCCCTGCCATGGGACCTCCAAAAACATCTCCTTGGAAATTAAATAAAGTTCAAAGAATAGAGATGAAGCATCTTGCCAGCTTCTGTGGTCTTTAAGTTCAAAGATTATTCTGGTTTTATTTTGTTTTAAACATATGACCTTTCATAACCACAGGTCAAGTTATGTAAGAGACACTGCACAATAAGACAGGCTGTAGGGAGATTCCAGTGTGTGAAAACGTGGGCACATTCTACACAAGATTCTCCAATAAAACACTTGTTTGTGAATGCATTTAAACATTTCAAATAAAAAAACTAAGAATTAACATCATACATTGCCATTTCTATACAATTACCACAGTAATTAATAGCAAGAAACACTAAATGTTTAAAATCTTTCTTACAGATCATTATCATCACTCTTTCCTTCTTCCTTAAAATAACAGCAATAAAAAAGGGATATTTTCCCCTAACAAAACATCTCTTTAGCACATAAAGAATTAGCTAAATAAAAAGTAGCCATCCTCCCACCCAAGACATATGAGAAACAAAGCTATTTGCATATATCCCCATAGGTCTCCTTTTGCTTGCCAAATTCCAGTCTTTAATTCATTATTAAGGAAAAAAAAACCCATAGCTGCTAATTTTTGTTAGCATGTTCTGCTGAAGAGAATACTCAAATCAATATCATATCCACATAGCACCATTTCAACCACGGGATTTTTTTTTCAGTTAGGTGGGTAACGCAGATAAGAACATTGAGGAACATATTGATCTGAACATCTCCAAAATCACTCACGGCTACACACAAAACCATAGGTATTATCACCTCCTAATTTTCTAATAAATCCATGACAAAATTAAAGTCCCTATAGATTCTGCTGGAGCAATACTTGAAAAACAGCAACGATCACCAATAAGAGGAAATTCGATGAGGGTTTTTTGTTTTTTAAATAATCATTCAGAATCCCCAGATGGTTCTCCTGATGTTCTAACACTTAAGCTTTCATCGTTATTAAGAAACAAAGATCTAATTAGCTATTGTTTTGCTAGATAGGGTAATCTTTCTTCCTACTTTAACATTAAAAATCTGCAATGAAAATGCAATCCTCTCCTGCAGAGGGTCACAGCTTCTAAATGCTGCTCCCTGCTCCAGATGATTATTGGTTTTGTAAGGATTTTCCATTCCCTCCGGGGGCACTGCCAGCCCTTCTGCAGCACAAGGGTCTCAAACTGGTCTGGTTTTACTATAAAGTGATTAATGGCCACAGTACACAGAAGAATAAATTTCATAAAGTCCCAAGCAAAGGAAAAGATCACCTTGAGAGGAATTCAAACAAAAAGTGAACAAGAGGAAGGTACGTGTTGCATTAACCGTGACAAAATGCAAATGTTTTTTTGGTAGATCCTAAGACAGCACCATGACTGCTGAAGACCAAAGTTTCTAAAAAACATTTTGAGGACGGTTTACTCCATCCCAATCCACTATTCATTCTAATAACAATCAGTCTTCCTGACATCAGTTGAGGAAGATAAACCACAAAAGGTTAGTTAATGCACAAAAGAAATTAAAACACTGGAACATGAGAAACAAACCCTTTCCAGAGCAATGGCAGGATGAGTTCTGTGACTTTATGTCTGTGGGTTGGATCACCTCACGTTTAACAAGATTTGATTACAACTTTTAGGACTCCTGAACCTCCTATATGACCCTTTTCTCTTGGGATTCCCTGACTGACAAACCCAAGGAAGCACCTGATTCTTTGCTGTCTGAGAGGTTGTAATTGAGTTCACGCTGCAAGCTTTTGCCCAGCAGGAATCTGGAGCTCACCCTTGTGTCGACCATTTACTTTTTCAAAATGTATAGAAAAGGCCTGAGGCCTCTGCATATTAGATTGGTTTGAAATTGGACAATGATATCAAAACCATTCAGGACACAAGCAGACAGACAGTTCTCACATACGCAGAGTGTAATCTCAGAAGACATATTCTTATAGGAACCAAATAAAATTCAACACAAACTGAACAGTTATTGCATACATGTAGACAGCTTATTCTGCAAACAGCTTTTTGTGCTTCAGTCTGAGGTTACATTTAGCTTTTACAGTCCCTCTATTCAGCCTAAAGATAGAACACTCGGCACGTGCGTGCATTTTCCAAGATAGGAACCAATACCTTCCATGAAGCCTCCTGCATGGATTGGATCAGGCTTCACTGCTCATAAGTACTTCATGCAGGTGTTTCTTCACATTAGGCAGATCCTTCTGCCACAGGACTCGAATTCAGGAGTCATTCTGACTATTTCAGGTAGACTATAAATTCTTCAATTCCCTTCCTGTGATTACTCATTTATATCTTTATTTCAAGGAGACTATTCACTCATTTAAAGGTACACTGGTACATCAGTTCTTGCATAATTAGAGAATCATGTACATGTCCTTTCACTGAAAAAGAAGCTAATAAAGATTTCATCTTTATTTTTTATTACTAAACCAACCCAATCCAGGGTCTTTAACTCAAACAAGAAAATAGAATTTAGTCTACAAAGCAAGCTTCCATCTCTCCTCCTCCTAAAATGAAGTTTTGAATGAGTTTTTATGCTGTTTTTTTTTAATGCAATGCACTAAAAAATACATTAAAAGTTGCTGAATCGGTGAAATTAAGCCCTTCTAATACCATCACCACACGAGCTGAGCACATAAAGAGAAGCAGACAAATCTCACTGCTAACTTTGTAGTTTTCACTCTTGCCACTTCAGTCTAACACAAATTTTTTCAACCACATCATGTTATAAAACATCAAATGATTTTCAGATGCAAATGGCCCTAAATGTCTTACTGTTCTGTGTCAAAACCAAAAACGTCCAAGATTTCTATTATTGCTAATTAGCTAATTTTCTGTCTGCTACTCTTGCAAAGCAGGAGTTACTAAACCATATCCAAAGTGAAGTGGCTAGATTATAATAATCCAAAAAGAGAGGGTGTTGCTGGATACTATAGCAAAAGCTACAAATACAGGCTCTGTTTATGTTACGCATACAGAGATGGATAGGAAGCACAGAAGTACCAAAGGAAGGCAGAGCATTGCCCAAAGGGTACTGCTATGAATGAGCTCAGGAGCAGACAGTCTGAGATTCCACCTTAAAACCTTGTCACCTACTGGCATTACTGCGTCCCTGTGGCCAGCTCGTGGCTACTGAGAGGGTTCTGTATTTTCCAGACTAACTCCAATTCCCACGTTTTGTAACTTTGTTCTTTTCCAAAGGTGCAAGTAGTTTTTGAAAGAAAACTTAAATACTTGCCATCCATGCTCAGTCAGCCCCACTAACTTGCAAATGATCCAACATTTAAAGCGTCCCTCTTTCTTTGCCTCCCACCCTTTCCCACTGGAAGGCTGCTCTTGTTATTCCTCTTTTAATACTGGAACGTATTGCTTCACTTTATTACAGTTTGTCCAGATTTATGTGACTGCACCAAGATGGAAGAGAGTAAAAGAATTACAAACCATCACAAAGACTCCCACAGATCTTACTTTATATAGCAGAGATTGAGTATATCACCAAATATTGCTTGCTAAAGGGAAAAAAAATAGATCCTAGGGGACCAGAACTGTCATTTGGACTCAAACAGCTGCAGTTCGTATTTTTTTTATATAAAATATTATAAGCTTATATAAACTTCCATACAAGGCAATCATAACACAGCATCCTTAATGCAAGCCAACAGGGAAGATCACTCAAAACTAGAGCACACTGCAGTTCCCTCAGCCAACTGGATTTCTATTACACCACAAGAGACTGGTGGGGTGTCCAGCTAGGTGTTGGTGCTGGGTTGCTGTGTTATGAATATAACGCCAGAATTTGACCCTTAATTATTCTACCACAGCACATGGGATTCGTATTCCTACTTACAAAAATAAATGGAAGACAGACATTTCTTTCTTGTAAAGATTCTATCATTTGAAGGATAAAGGTGATTAAAGAGCAGTGTAAGTTCTAGTTAATGGACTATTCCTCTTTTAACACAGTTCCTTGATGTTATAATACTGCTTTTGGAAGACAAAAGAGATCTTAATTCCTGTTAATGGCAACGTCAAATGTTAATATCAGTGGGCCAAAGCAAAATTACTTTCAAAATCACTGAGGAGTCACATTAGGACAAATGAGATCTCTGGGTTATGGTCTGTAATGCAAAAAAGGCATTTTATATTTCATGGACTGAATATTCCTGAGTCTTTTGGTATAAACATAACAATCATTTTTCCATGGCACAGTTTCTCTGTTTTCCTCACTCTACATGGGCGCTTTGCTATGATGGTATTTTGCTGATGATACAGTAAATAGTGGCCAGAGGCAGACCAGAGGAAATCACAATCGCTTTGGAGCTAAAATTCAAGCCAGCCATAATATATACCACAACTGAATTACTGTCCTGAGTTCCCTTCCAAGTCTGCTACACAACAGCTGAAGATTTATCCAGCCAAGGGTTCAATTACTACTGACAGATGAGATAGGCTGCTGGGAAATGGGGACCGTCAATAGTTCCTGACCCCTTAAGGCCTTCCAATGATGAACTAAATTACTGCCTCCACGTAGTGTTACAGTAGCTGTGTTTCCATTCAGAGCTCTCCTATCTCAAGGAATCATCAATAAAATTATTGTGAGTGATATCTTCACTCATTTTTCTTCTCTTTCTTGAAACCCTCCACAAGTCTGCCATCTGTTTGTTAGAAACAGCTTTTTGGGGTCTTGATTATTAAAGCAAGATATACAAACCCAAAATATTCAGTATTAAAAGGACCTCTGTAGGACTCAATATTTCCCAGTAATGAGACTAATCCTATTTACTCAATTTGTACACAAAAAGTAATGCATTATTTCCATTTAAACAAATGCTATAATAGCATGATGACTATTAAATCACTCTCCAATGGAACTCAAACATCCAGATTACATTCCTAATGGGCTCTGACTATGAATAATCCAAATTTTGAAGCCTTTTTCCTCTGCTTTTTATTTAATTCTTCACAGTCTAATGATGCATTTGCTTCTGAAATTATTGAAGTCAGTCTTACAATAACTCCCAAAGCAACAGATCTAAACATTAAATACACCAATAAATAAATACAAAAGGCACAAAAGTCCTGCCCAGCCCAATTCAAGGAAGAGCAAAACTCTGCCACCTCTGCACACCTCTGGCTTGGAAAGGAACTTTGCATAACTGTGGACAGCTAGTTAGACATTAAAAAAAAGTTTCAGAACCTCACTGAAATCAAAGGAAGATACTGAGTTTACAGTCACACAAATAACTTAGTGGTCCAATACTCCCCTAGTCTCTGCAATTTTTACACAATAGAACAAGAAGAGCTACCTTAGATCTTGGAGGATGATACACAAAACTGTAAACTGCTCAGACACTGTGATGAAAGAACCTCATTAAACGGAGAGTTCAATGCAAAGTTATTAGGGTGGTGAGTAACACAGATAGCTCTAGTACGGACTGAGTGTACAACTTAAGGTTGTGCTCTAAGCCCAGATAACTCCAAGTGCTTTGAGGTCCATATGGTTGGTTGAGGGAGTCTCCACTTTCACATCAACAGCCTCCCGAAGAGAGGAGACATCTTGATAGAAATTTGTACAGTATAAATCCAAGAGTATTTCAGTGACAGGAACTCACATTTCCTCATTTTCTACAACTTCCTGGTTTAATAGTCTGCTAGGCAGACTACGTAACTAAACATTGTTTGCATTCACCTCCACCTGAAAATCAGTCAAGCTTTGCTTACCCTTCTTGATGACTGCCCCCTTTTTTGTCAGCTAGGGAAAAATATCTTGCTTTCCTGCTTCCTGTTACAAAATAAAATATTATCTTGTATTTCCACAAGGGTGAGGGAATGGCTCATGTGTTTGTTTTAATTCACATTATGAATGATACTTACATCATATTCCACAAGATCAGTGCAACAGAGACTATTTACAGTCTTAACTTTTCCTTTCAAGAAAAAATGCTGAAGAATGTCAGCAAACCCACAAAAAAAATCTTAACTAAAGGAAAAATAAATGAATAAAATGCAGTATCTACACACATGAAGAGTGAGAAGGACAATGAACGGAATTTCTGCCTCAGTAAGTAAGAGACAGAGCTGTGATGGGAAGCCACACCAACTCTTTGATTAGGTAAACAAAAAAAAGAAACCATATCCATCCAGAAAGGAAGCGTCGTATTCCGAAACACTTCTATTTCAGAATGTAAAGCGTCAAAAATAGCCACTAACTTCTGCAAAGTTGAGCCTGGGGACTGTTCACTAAAATGTTACAATGAGTTGAAAAAGAGACAGTAAAGAATGCACAGTGATTACCTTGAGGATTACAGTAATAACCACTTTGAGTGGATGACTGATTTGAAAAAGTGGTAAACTGCTTCTAATAAAGACTTCCATTTAACTTTTCATGAGCTTCACCCAGAAATACACTTTTGATATTTTAGAATAAGAATTGATTTTAAATATAATTATTTTGATTAAAGGGTTCAAGCTGTCTGTTTTCAAACAGTCACTACACAGCACTCTTAATTTTTCAAAAGATCTTGCATCCTCTTTTTGCAAAACATTTTCAAACTATGTGAAAGGTTGAAATTATTTCCTTAACTTGCCTTGGATATAGAAGTAAGACAAGTTGCCTAAAACTGCCTCAATTGTTTGTTCAAATATCTCTTACTGGCTTCTACTACCACTGAACGCTCAGGCAGGCTGTGACAGCACTCATTTAGAATAAAGGCTTTGCTATAACCTTAAGATAATTTGCATATCATATCAGTCATTGCCCTAAAAGTATTTAGTGAATAGCTTTTATGGGAAACAACCTCTGTCCACAGCTTCCATACCCTGCTCGGAATTACGGGGGATGTAAGAGTGGGGAAGTCTTACTTCTTCTGTTAGGACCCCTTACTCATATTCCTCAAAAATCAAAGCACTAAAATTAATTTATAAGTAATAATTTCAAGCGAAATTTACTTTCTTTTATTATATTTACTGTTATATACTGAGATGCACTACTAAATAAAAAATACTATCAAAAATGACAAAAATCCATTCTTAATTTAAGTAGCCCAATTACTTTAAGTGCTGCTATAGTCAGAAAAGTGATTCAAGAATAAATATGGGAACACACAATGCCATTTCTTCAATAGCTTCCAGATCAAATTCAATGTAAAATCAAAAGGTCAATTTTTTTTTTTCTCTACCCTATGGCACCACAAACTCCCCATGGGACTTGGAGAACTTGGCTGAATTCTTTCTTTCCTGGCATTCTCTGCAGCAGCAAAGATGATTACATATTATGCTATAAGAAATACTTTTTCCACAGGAAAGCATTCATTTTTTCCTGGTAGAAATGGAAGACTTTATATTTGTCTGGGGTTTCGACATCCAGTATCTCTGCATATGAATGAATAACTAGGTGGTGCAGAATCTGTGTAGAATAAATGCTCAGGAGATTCCGTCCTTTACTAGATGAAAAGGCGTTTAGGCTCCGTTTATTCCTCCCTTTATCATCTTATATAGCAATACCAATGACAGATATCCAAGGATTCCCTTCCTAAGTCATTGTTGCTGCAGATTGATGACCATAAAGAAGTTCTATTTCTCTGTGGCTGGCTGCTTTAATGCTGTGTATTTTACTATTTAAACACAGCAATCCCAATTCAAACTCCTCTGCAACAATTCCAGCTGGGATGCTCCAACCAATTGAAAAACACAGGTATTTTTAATAAGACACATAAACTCAACCACATAGCACAGGCAAAAAAGGTGTGATACTTTCTGGCAGCGTCAGATTCACTGAACAGGCATATTACCAACACACATGCATTTGTTTCAACACTTCCCAAGCACCAGATTCCTTATATTCGCATTAAACAAGGCATGTTCACTGGAAAAGCCTGTAGAGTAATATGGCAGCCCTAGTGATGCAGAAGTGGCTGTCTGACAGCTAAGATAAAGATGCAGGAAGCACAAGTTAACTTATGTTACACTGACAAGAATAAAAGAACTCTGAAAGACAAATTAAAGCGGGTAAGATGGAAGTAGCTTATTTGCAAATGTTCTACTTGGTTTTGCTGTAACGTTTTAATGATTCACTTCACAACTGAACTGCCACTACACATGGATTCTGTAAAAAACAAGTCTTTCTCAATTTTCATTACTATATTTCTTTGTGAATTAAGTAATCACAAGAGTAGTGGACTACACAAAGGGACCTTTGCAAAGGTAAGACCACTCCAGGATCAATAGTTAGTTTTCAAACTATTGACAGCACAAGTCCTATAATTTCCAACCAAAGGCAAGGTCTTTGACAAGTAGGACTCCGAAATATAGCTGCCATGTAACTGCTGTAGGAAACACAACTTCTCAGGAAACTCATCACGTTGAAAACTAAGTTCTTCAAGAACAAGATTAATCAGGAAACATTCAAAATTAACGGGACATCAATGACCATAATGAAAAAAAGGATCTCTAATCTTAAAAAAAAAAAAATTTTGAAAATAATTTTTAAGTCAATAAATTGCAGGTTTAAATCTTGGGGTTTTCCCCCGTAGGAAAAAAGCTCCATAGACAGATCTGAAAGCTCCAAAATTCTTCAAAAGCTTCTTCTGTAAAACTTCTGTACAACATTTTTCTTAACCTGAAAAAACTCATTTATTAACATCAAAAAATATGAACAAAATCTTACTGGTCCCTTTCATAGGTCTAACACCATTTTCATTGACAAGACAACAACATAGAAAAACCAGTTTTGTGTTATATTTGTAACATTGGTGTGTCCACACATATGTAGGAAAGCAGAGAGAGACGATATAACCACAGAGACAAAGTGTTTTCCAACAGTAAGACTAACCTAGTGAAAACATAGCTATTACATTTCTCTTCAGAAATATAACTTGGTATTCTTCATTGTTTTCATTTCCACATCCACCATCCAAAATCCTTCTAAAATCCTTTCTCTAACCATACATCTGTGTATTTGCTCACCACAGAAGCATTCTTTCAACTGTTTCTTACCCAGCCTCACCTTACTATAGGGCAGTACTCACTGCTTTTGACTTATATTCAGGGCTTGGTAAGATTCTTTACAAAACATGCCACACTATCAATTTTTGTGTCAGAAAATATGATTACTGATACTTCTACACCCAGGAGATCAGCAAAGTACAACACTAAACTTCCAAGCAGGCCCCTACGCTCTGATGCAATGCAGGCAGAGGCACAAATGCTACTCCTCTAGAACAAAAAGCAAATCAACACGTTAGCACAGCTGAAGTTTCTGGCTTCTGTTGCAGGTTCTTTAGCAGGTGGGTAGACCTTCTTCCCCAAGCACCATCTGACAGCCATGGTCAAACTCATTTTTTCCTCCCAGAAAATGAATGTCAAACATTATGAAAATCCCATGCTAAATCATGAAGACATTTGAAGTAAAATAATGCATTTAACATGACTCTGACTCCTTGAGCTCATACTGGAATTGCCTGAGTCCTGAACGCGCCACTTAATTCTGTGGCCTAAAGGATTTCAAAAGAAATTTCAAACACCGCTTCAGTCACACCAGGAGGGAGGTTTTTCTTTCCATTTCACAGATGGGAAAGGGAAGCACGCAGAAAAGAAAGCCTTCTCATAATGACATGGCTAAGAATAGCAGGGACAGAGAGAGGGCCCAGACCCTCTCAGTCTGGCCTTGAGCTCCAACAGCTCTACAAGACACCAGTAAGAAAGGACACTTGTCTTAGCTGTGACTTACTTGAATTGCTACAGTGCCTTCTGATTATTTTCATATTGGGCAGCAGTCTCATCAGCAGAAAGCTCCCATTGTCACCAATGGGGAGCAGATTTCTGTGTATCTTCTGAAATTACACACAAACCAAAAATGAGAGAAATGGAAAAACAAGGGTTGAGTCATGAGACCCAGTGCTTATATGAATCCTTACCTTTTCTTATACAAATACAGAAGAACAGCATGGATACGTATCAACTGACCTTGCCCCCACTAGTACTGCTTAAAAGAACAGTGCATCGTCAAGAAGAGTTTGAATGCTGCAACTATCAAGTCCGAAGTCTTTGAAAGGTCACTTCTCCAGAACCAAGCTACTACCCATTTCTTGCTATTATTCATTTCTTCACCACAAGTGACAAAATCTAAAAGTTGCTTTCAGGTTAGGTGGAATGCCACAGTTTGTACCCTGCTTTTACCATTTCCATATAGCTAGCTCTTCAAAACTTCCACATCTTTCCTGTGAAATCTCTCCATCTTGTTACAGTACTCAAGGCATTTTTTTGGAAAGGACCATATTCCTTCACTGAAGTTGTACGTACAGATTTCTATCCGTAGCTTCAGTGTAAAACAAGACATATATTATCACAAGCACAACAATATTAAAAGGCTAACATTGTTAAGCTGTTCAGTGACTATTCTGTATTTCTAATTGTCTATTATGTCTCTTTTCCTTAGTTTAGCCAGTGCAGAAATTATAAACCAAAATGGAAGTCTGATAAGGGCCAAGAAATTCATGAGCTAAATAATTCTCAGTTCCCATATAGCACAGCATTACTATGAACATGGGACTTGTTTAACTTGTACAACCTAGTGTTCGTTTCAGAAAACTTGACAATTTCGACAAGGAAGACACCAAGGGACTGGCTTGTTTTCAGAGATCAGCAGGTGGACAAATTAAAACAATATTCAAGGGAATAAGTATAACTTCCAGAGAGGAAGTAGAAAAGGATCACTTATTACAGTAAATCACCAAAATTCAGTGCTGGAAACCTCTCTGTTCTTTAAGTAATCCCGCTGCTCAAGGCCAGCGGGCAACTCTGGCACGTTGAGTGGGGAAGCATTGCTGAAGATGCGTAAGCACAGCTCTGCTGAAGGTAACTGATGAGGGCAACAGGCATGCCCTGGAAGCCAGGCTGCTGTTCTTGAGCTCAGCCTGGGAACCAGGTTATTTATCCCGATTCACCAATGCCTTGCCAGAACTGGCACAAATACAGACTGGGCGGGGAACAGATTGAGAGCAGCCCTGAAGAGAAAGACTTGGGGTTGCTGGTGGACGAGAAGCTCAACATAAGCCAGCAATGTGTGCTTACAGCCCAGATACAGTTGACTTTCTGGGCTGCAGCAGAAGTGTGACCAGCAGATCGAGGAAGGCGATTCTGCTGCTTTACTCTGTTCTCGTGATACCCCACATGCTGGAGCACTGCGTTCAATACTGGAGTCCTCAGCACAAGGACATAAATCTGTTAGAGTGAGTCCAGAAGAGGCCACAAAGAATATTCGAGGGCTAAAGCACCTCCCATATGAGGACTAGACTTGTTCTTCCTGGAGAAGAGAAGGCTCTGATGAAACCTTATAGCAGCCTTCCAGCACTGCAAGGGGATCTACAGGTAATCTAGGGAGGGACTCTTTACTAGGGACTGCACGGATAGGATGAAGGGGATCAATTCTAAGATGAAAGAGGGGAGATTTAGATTAGATATTAGGAAGAAATTTTTCCTGTGAGGGTGGGGAAGCACTGGAACAGGCTGCCCAGGGAAGTCACAGATGCCCCATCCCTGGAGGTGGTCAAGACCAGGTTGGACAGGGCAACTTGATCCAGTGGAACTGGATGATCTTTACAATCCCTTTTGACACAGATCTTTCCATGATTCTATCATAAACAGCAAGAGTCAGTTCATTTCTTTACAGAAACTCCTCTCACCAATTTCTTATGAAAAAAATTCTTCCAGTTGAGTTAGTAGAAGATGGCTGTCATATTTGAGAGGAAGAGGAGAAGACGCAGCACAGGGGCAGCTGCAGTACACAACACGCTCTCCACTGGAAGGAGTAGGATGCCTGTGGTAATTTTTCATCCACTTTTAGTGTCTGTCTTAAGTATCTGTCCTAGTAGTACAAACTGAAGGTCACTGTGATAAATGGAAAAGATAAATTTGATCATAACTGGATTTGCAGACTATGTGAATTAAGGGTTTCAGGATGTAGTACTGAGATATTAACCCTTTGCAGAGAGAGGAAAACAAACACAGATCTGTTACTGGAAGAAGTGATGCCACAGATTTGTAACCAGGTTTGCTACCAGGGAAAATGGGTGACAGCAGTTTGTACACAGAGCATCTATGGTGTTACCAGGGTCAGGATTCCCAGGAGCTGGAACTGCACCCTTTGAAGATCCACAACTCAAGCGGCTTTGGAAGATGGAAGCTACAAACCAGCAGCAGAAAAACAACAGTAACTATAAAAAGATGTTTGGAAGATGTCCCTTTTTTCCACTCCTGGATGGAACTGTTAGAATAAATTTATCTTTTTTAGCCAAATCCTCTGCTCCGTAGCAACTTTCTCATCACTACCAGTAGGCCCTCAAAAGAACTCCTACCACATACATTGTGGTTTTTGCTTTCAAAGCATTCACTGGTCAAGCATTACATGGGACTGTAATTAAACTCCAGTTTATTTGCTGGGTTGTTATATTTTTGAGTCTACAGATTAATTCTGCAAGTACCATAGTAGCCTTCTCATGCTTAAAAACCCCTCTATATTACTAAAAGGATGTTACAGCCTCAGTTGATTTCCCACTTAAAATCACCCTAACCACCTTCAAGCTGCCTGGTTGAAGAAACAGCAAGTGACATCTCTAACAACTGAGAACAGAAACCTGAACCCATGACTTTCAGAACTCATTTGAGCTCAGGACCCTCTGCAAAGCCTCCTTGTTTTGTTTTTTATTTTTAAACCAACAGTACCACAACTTCAAAACTAAAGATGTTATTTCTCTCCAATTATCCACTGAAAATCTGTCATTATAGAGAAAGAATGCAAATAAAGATCTATTTTGCAATTACAGAAGACTATGTACAAAATCTGTATTATGTGCACAGATACACATATTATTTTTCCAACTGCAATTTTGCCTTAATTTCCTTTCTTTGTATTCTATTCATAGTAAGTCACCACACCAAAAAAGCATAAGCATTGCATTTTAAATTAAAAGTGTTCACAGGATTTTAAAACACACCATAGCAAGTTTATTTTCCCCCTTACAGATCCTATAGCCTTAGACAAGAGCACTGAAAGTATCATGAGTTTAACACAAGGAAGAGTGTTCCCACACATGGAGCAAGAAGGGAGGGGGTAAAAAAAGTTATGCACACAATTCCCTCTCACTCTGAGAATTTGGCACAATGAGAGATCTGATTTTTCATTGCTTCTTTACACCCATCATAAGGTATTACATTTGCTTGGGCAGAGATTCTTTTTCCTCAAGTTTCAGCCCAAAGTAAAAATTTTACTGCAGGAAATGCATCAGATGTGAAAATGCTAACTCTACCTTTTGGGTTAAAGCCAGGAAGTATATCACTGGGAAATTTAGTCCAAATGGAGAAAAGTGTGAGGAAGCATGTGAAAAAAAGAAACGGTAATAGTTATTGTGAAAATTAATTTTTAAAGAGAATTCAGCTTTGATAGAAAGTATTTTCTGGGAATGGGTAGAGGCCGCACTGACCTTCCTTGCACAGCTACGTGACCCCTGCCAATCAATGTCAACGCTTTATTAATATTTAACTGAAAAAGTGTGAGATGATTCAAACTTCAGTTGTCTGGTAGGTGTTGCTAAGCAACTTTGCTGGCTGTCTGAGAACTAGTTTTCACAGCAATCTTTCCTTCAAAACCAATGTCCTAAGTCCACTTGAAACACTCTCCCCTTTGCCAGTGAAAAACCCAGCAAGTTATATTCTACCCCTCCCTTTATATTTTCCTCTCCATTTCCCAGGTAAAAAGAAATCAATTTAATAGTGTCTGGAATTCTCTACTTACCGTAATCACTGTCATAAAACACGATGAATTTCTGCCACCGCAGCTCAGTGACCAGCTTGAGCATCACATCGTTGAGACGGACAGGTGGGCGGGCGGCCAGCGTGTACTCCTCCTCCTCCAGGCTGGGGTTCAGGTGGCAGGCTGTGCGCGGGGAGCCGCCCGTGTTGCGCTGCACAAACAGGTGTGGGATGTGCATGGCATCTGTCAGGGACTGCAGGGCGTTGGCCGAGGCACAACCAGTGGACGTCACTAAGGCTAAGATCCCCAGGGTCATCAGGTCACAGGCTAGAGAACACACAAGAAAACAGGGTTAGAAGAAACTCAGTAAAACTTTTGACCAACCCAGATGCTAAGAAGGGAACAAGACAGGTTGCACCCTTGCCAATAACACCGAGCTGAAGTGACTTGTATTACAGTCTCAGTGGAAGCCTTTCAGAAATAGGTCCCACTCAAGCTTCATCAGGGGTGGTTTAGGCTTGATCTTAGGAAAAAGTTCTTCACTGAAAGGGTGATTGGCCATTGGAATGCGCTGCCCAGGGAGGTGGTGGAGTCGCTGACCCTGGAGGTGTTTAAGGGGAGACTGGATGAGGCACTGAGTGCCATGGTTTAGATGTTGGGTTGGTGTTAGTGTTGGTTTATAGGTTGGACTTGATGATTTCAGAGGACCTTTCCAACCTTGTGATACTGTGATACCTTTTAAAGCAGGAGATGGTAACTGCAATCTGTACTGACAAGACAAAGTTGAGGACAGATAACACTACTGCCATCATTTATTCAAACAGGAGCCAATATGGATGAAGCCCTTGCTTCAGGTCATTCTTGAAGGAAGCAGGAACTTAACTCCCGACTTTTAAAACAGACTTCATTGCTTTCTCCTCTTAGACTTTGTTGTTTCTTTGTTGGTCTGAAACAAGCTGTTTTCATCAGTTTAAAAATCCTTCAAAACTCTGTTGTATAAGACAAGTCCTTAAAACTGAAATTGCTCTTCATTGTCCGAAGTCTTCATCCAATATGCACAACAAAGGCACTTGTAAATGACTAAATTATTAACAACACTGTAGCTGTCTTTAAAAAGACCTGGAAAAGCACATACAATTTAGAAACACAGCCATATACATTTGAGTCCATCTGCTTTTGTAAATGAAGTCTTCAGTGAGTTTGAAACACAGGCAGGCAGGTTGGTCAGAGACTTGGGCACCTTTGTCCTGCTGCTCAGGACACGTGGCAGCCCCTCACATGGTTCACACTCTCCAGGACTCCTCTAGGTAAGACAACCTGATACTAAGCTGGGACTGGAAAATGTTCCCACCCAAGGATCCCATCTATAACTGAGTAGCTACATAGTCAGTGGAGATGGCAAGACTGTTTTTAGTCTGGTTTTATTAATCTTCTTGGACTAGCAGCAGCAAAGTTGATCCCCAGAAGCACAGCAAGCACTCACAGGCAAGTGCTGAACCACCACTTCACATCCCTCCCCTCCTTTGAAGAAGCTGTGGAGTGAGCTCAGGGTTTTGGTAGCTGTTTCACTGCCCGAGCAGCCACCTGAACAAGCACAGTCTGCCCAAAGGAACCAGCCACTTAGCTTTCCCAAGGCAGAGATCCACTGTAATAAACCCAGACAGCAAGTGACCGGAGATGCTCTACAGCCCAGCTGCAGTCTGCCCGAGCACGCTAACAACGCATAAACGAAAGAGCTTCTGGGATGTAACTCGGAGCCCCGCTGGGACATAGAGAGTAGCTAAGCAGCAAAGACAGCTCCCAGCTGGATAGGGGAGGCTGCCAGCACCAGTGCTTCCCGTGCACAAGGTGACTGCCTCGGCAGGTGGAAGAGCAGGCTGCCCACGCACGACATGTACTGTGGGACTGCCGCACATGTGCCAGGGCTGGTAACACAGCAGGAATCCACTGCCACCCGGGGACTGACCCGCCAACCCTCATCTCCACTGGAAAGGTAGGAAAAGAAACACAAAGTCTTCCAAGGGTTTATTTTCCCTCCTGTAACACTTTTAAGGGCATCTTCATTTTCAGAGACAAAAAAGTCAAAGGGACTGGACAGGTTACGAATAATTAATAATAATTAACGGTTAATTATCAATTAATATTAATTACATAAAGCCACAGAATTAAATACATGAAACTGTTTCTAGTGCAACCTGTAAACCATTTCAACAAATATCTTCTTAGACCAGAGAGAAAATAAATGTATTTTACTTTGATATAGGATAATGGGAAGAAAATGTTTGATCTTCTCTATGCAAAGAACATTCAACACATATCCTAATGCAACAGAGACAGATGAAGTTCTTTTAAAATTATTTCCTTGATGGTCTTTATAATAAACATATGTCAGCTGCATTATCTAAATTTGCTCTGTATTGATTATAGTTGTATGAAATTGTTCTTTGTTTTTCCTGAGAGCTGACCTGATTTAACAGCAGGGAGACATTATATTTGCCAAATGGGAGAGCCAGGCTCAGAAACAGATTTGATTTCACAGGCTTCTTGCCAGAGAAAACTGAACATGTCATACAGGTAATTTATTTAGTCACAGTAGGGGAGGGAACAGAAAAGTGGGAACAGAGGGAGAGAACAGCAGAGCTGAGCCATAAACCCCTGCAGAGATCACCAAGCAGCAAGCTATGCTGTCATCGAGGGTGAGAGAAGCAAGCCACACAGCTCGGTAGGAGGAACAATTTACTTGCAAAGCAGCCAGAAGGAGAGAAAAAACAAAGCCCTTTCTGAGAGAAGGCTGCATTCAAAGAGTGACTTATTTGTGGAATATAGAGCTGATCACCAGTTGTATAACAAGAGAGAACTTCATTCAGTGGCTGACGCTAATCAAAGCTGCTCACTTATTAGCAGGGAAGAGCAGTGAAAGGAGAGACCACAGCAAATGGGCCTCCTTAACTCACAGCACAGCCCACCATGCACAGCCAAAATATCTCAAAGACTGTTTTGGTTGAGGCATTTTCCCAGTGTTTTGTAGTTTGTGTCAATAGGGTAAAATGAAGAATTAGTCAACACGCTTCTACATGCTGATATTTTGTCAATTGATTATGTTCTGCCTGAAAGAATATGCTACACAATATACGTTATCTCCTCTTGCCTCTCTGTTTTGAGATAGTACAGCAGGCAATAAAAAGCTAGAATGACTAAGGAAAAAAGGTTTCATATTTTCTGAATTGCTTTCTTTAGTCAAATTACAGAAGGCAAAAGAGAACGTGTCATATTTCTAAGACAAGATTTACACTATGTAAAAATATAATGGATTCCAAATTCAGCCTTTCCATTCTTATTTCACTGACGGGTGAGAATAAGCTTTTAGCATATAAAGAAGAAAAATAGTGCTTTCTACATGAGCAATACATGAGGAATAACTACATAACAGCCTCCAATTCATGAAAAAACTTGTAAACTCTTAGGACATCTTGAAATTCCTCAGCAAGAGAATGTTCAGGGACTATACAATCCCAGAAGATGACTACAGTGACAATTTTTTTTAGGATTTGCCATCACACGGTTGTACTTTCTTGGATACAAAACTTTGAAATGAGAAGAGTAATTTTCTGTTTTGCAACATGCTAGCAACAATCAAGCATTCCTGGCAATCTGAGTAAATCACTAATTCTCTATATGTCAGAGCTCCATAAGCATTCAAAAAACTTGCAACTTCTGCACATGAATTTCATAACCCTCACCTTGATTTCCCTAAAGCTGTCCAGTGATTTGAAGTGCCTGGGTTCATGTCAAGCTACTAACATGAGGGAAAGAAGAATAAAATATCTTGAGATCTTTAGCGATCTTTAATTGCTATAGTTGTAGTTATAACTACATTTCATTGTCATAACTAAGATGATTTCCTATTTATGACATTATATATATTTATGCAGGTAAGTTAAAAGGAATAATACTTTCAAAGTGTTTGTTCCACATATAAAAAGACACAATGTTCTAGCAACTCTGCCATCAGATTTCACTGTTATATGAATAGCAATAATTAGTTTACTGTACTGGATGCCTTCATCACCATCAGGCTTTATTTTAAGAAGAAACCAACATCCTACAAGCCTATAAGAAATATACACGTTAATACGATGAAAGCATGAACATCGCCACAAAATATAAATCTGCATTCGTCTATTTGAGCAGGTCAAATAATGTCATGGAAGTTGTTTGTCACTGTTGGCCTCCATTAACAGACCATCTCTCAAGTTTATATTTGAAGTTTCCCTAACTATCGATTGATCCAGATTTCAGTTATTTCACTGAAATATCTCTCCTAACCTATTCTTCTGAAATCGATTTTCAGAAACTCTCCTTTCCACATCTTCTTGACATTTTGCATCTTGAACTGTTATTTCCATGATGCAGTTTCACAGGACACTGTCTGCTCTCTTCTCCATCTATCGCCTTATTTATCTCCATTTAGTTTCTCCATGTCACTTCTGTCATGACACCGGTGGAAGTAAAATAGATTAATATATTCTGGGCATCTTTTAACATCCATTTGTCTAACTTGGCATTATAGCAATGATTATCACATCACAGCAATAGATACTAAGCTTTTCTGTCCTTCTGTGACCCACACCTCTAATTCCAGTCCTAGCCCATTAAGACCACACTTGAGCCTGGAAGAGCAGCTATTATTTTTCAGATTGTACTTTACCATCCATATTACATTTTTAATCAGTGGGATTGATGATGGAAGAATTCTGCTTTGCTAAAATCATCTTTAAGGTCTTGCTCTTCTGCCATTGCCTCATGTATTACCATTGTATTTTTGAAGACAGGTGCAGATGCTGAAATCCTGATTTGGCACCATCTTCATGGGGATATTTTCACTACAAGCTTTAGCTCAGATCTCTCTGTAATTAAATCCCTCTGTCTCTAAACTGCAGGGAATCAAAATATTCCAAGAGAAACTGTTATCTTGCTCCTAGCAACATGATGATATGACCCGTCTTCCAGGCTCCCTTTCAGTGGTTTCCCATTATTCCGAAAAGGGTAGAAGCTTGTTCCTTTATTTCCACGATTGTCAATAGACCAGCTGCCACTAATTTCACATCTAACAATATCTCCACCTACTGGCATTCACACTGCCTCTTCAAACTTCAATGCCTTTCTGTCTCTCACTTCTGTGTATCACTATAGTCGGTCCCTCCCACTTTGGACACTATCTCATCATATCTAATAAACCCTCTCCAAATAGCTTTTTACTTTTACTTGGATTTTTTTCTTCTTTTTCAGTTTGCCTAGCCCTTAAGAGCTCTTTACTACACGGCAAATGGAGAATCATCCTAATCACAAATAACTTGCATTTCAAATAAATCACTGTTTGAAAATTACGATGTTGCTGCCTTTTTGATCAGAAATGTTTTCAAATGAAGGGAGAGAACTTCAGATCTGGCAAGAGAATGGAAATCCAGCCACTGCATATACCTGTTATTTCTGGTGTAGTACTCTGCAATGAAATGATTAACAAAGTTGGTGCTTATGTGTTTATAATTAGGTTTCAAAGCTATCATCCTGCTGAGATGAGGGACTTCATGCTTGCCTTAGTACTATTGTCTCAGTCAATCTGGCAGAAAACTAATTTTTCCTGTTGTTTATGTTTGAAAACCAGTGGGGAACAAATAATTTTATCACTAAACTATCAAATTCCAGAGAATGATCCAAATTTTGGGGAGGGGGGAGATCTCTTTGGGGAACCTAAATCCAAATATTCCATGAGATTATCAACACCTGTAATTCATCATGGTGAAAATGCAGAGTTAGCAAACCTACCTACTGGCTTAGCAAGTATGTGCAGAATATCATGTAATACAAACAAATAAACACGCTAGAAATTATCTATTGCATTATTCACATGTGATAGAATCATAAGGTTGGAAGAGACCTCTGAGATCATCAAGTCCAACCTGTGTGCAGTTCTGGGCCCCTCAGTATAAGAAGGACATTGAGGTATTGGAATGCATCCAGAGAAGGGCGACGAGGCTGGTGAAGGGGATAGAAAACAAGTCCTATGAGGAACTGCTGAGGGAACTGGGGTTGTTTAGTTTGGAGAAGAGGAGACTTGGGAGACCTCATTGCTGTCTACGGCTGCCTAAAAGGGGGCTGTGGGAGAGGGAGTGTTGATCTCTTCTCTCAAGTGACAGGTGACAGGACAAGGGGAAGTGGCCATAAAGTTTCACCAGGGGAGGTTCAGACTGGATATCTCAAAGAATTTCTTTACTGAAAGAGTGGTCAGGCACTGGTAGAGGCTGCTCAGGGAGGTGGTTGAGTCACCATCCCTGGAGGTATTTAAAAAAGGGATAGATGAGTTTTTAAGAGACATGGTTTAGCAGATGATGGGTGCGGTTGGACTCAATGATCTCAGAGGTCTTTTCCAACCGGAAGATTCTATGATTGATTCTATGATTCAACCCTGCCTGTCTCTCTACTAAACCATATCCCTAAGAAACTCATCTACCCGTCTTTTAAACACCTTCAGGGATGGAGACTCCACCACTTCCCTAGGCAACCTGTTCCAAGCCCTGACCACTCTCTCAGTGAAGAAATTCTTCCTAATGTCCAGTTTAAACCTGCCCTGGCACAACTTGTGGCCATTCCCTCTTGCCCTATCATTCATCACTTGCGAGAAGAGAGCAGCACCCACCCCATCACAAACTCCTTTCAGGTAGTTGTAGACAATGATGAGGTCTCCCCTCAGCCTCCTCTAAGCTAAACAAACCCAATCCCCTCAGTCTCTCCTCATAGGGCTTATGCTCCAGCCCCCTCATCAGCCTCATTGCCCTTCTTTGCAAAATTGTACAAAATTTAATCAGCAGTTTAGTTCATTACCAACTTTATATATAAACATAATCACATAACAAAAGTTTTGAGAGAAACACTAGAAAAGCAGTCATGGGATAAAAACACAGCAGTTCAGAAAGAAGATAAGCTCTATCTGTAATCAAACTGTAAGGTCTTCAGGAAACACATCCATAGAGGCACTCTTAAATTAAATGGAAAAGGTCCTTCTGAGAGGCTTGTCTGGAGCACTGAGATGAGATAGAAAGGATGATGATACAAGGAAAAAGAGCGTAGCCCACCAAGAAATACTTCAAAGTCAAGAGGATAAGGATACTATTTCTTCAGCTAGAACCAAAGACATAGACCACAGCAGTGCTTCTGTTGCACTACATAAGAAATTTCTATGAAGCCAGGGGCACAAACCTACACCTAATTCAGTCTCACAGAAAAATGCCAAAAAGACTAGTAGCTATCTACATTTTAATTCCATTTTTAGGCCTCAAAGGACCTTTAAAATTTAAATGCTTCTGTGCAAAATCAGTTCATGAGGCAGCCAAAATTACAGAATGATGTTTCTATTAAAAATATTGATCTATAGAAAGACTCACTCCTACTACTTGTGAACTAGAAACAACAACAAAACCAGTCATCTAAGCCCTTATTCAGCCTGATGCTTCCTGAAATGGGGTTTCCTGAAGAATATTTTTTTCTTCCTTTACATTTTATTATATTTGCTTACTTTTCAGCTTCTTTCATTAACTGAGAAAGGTAATTCATAATGTACTTGCATCTTTGACACCTAATGTCATGCTATGCAGCTGTCATTCTCGGAATAATCAGCAACAAGTCTATTTATCTTTGTTCCATTTCCGTAGTCTTTCACTTACCCTTATGTTCCGTACTTATACTATATTACTTCAAAGACTAAAAATTTATTATTTTTATTATGAAAACTCTACACAAAGGTATGGTTACTTGCCACAGAGTAACTCTTAATGGGGAAAAACCTAATGAACGTAGGCAACAAAAAATATTTTATGTAGTACTTTTATTGCTATATCACCTTATATGGAGTGAAGATGAATATTTCTTACTCCATTACACAGAACTCTAATAAAAAACCCCGCATCTTAAAACAAAAATGCAAATTTGCAATTAGTCCAGTGTGGTTTGATGCAAAAAATCAAACCAACCAAAACCTATAACTACCCTAACTTAGATGTATATGATATTTTGATATAACATTTGAGAACAACAAATATTTCTTCCCTTTCACTTAAACACCTCTTCGGTATCTGGGACCATGACACGGGCATTTGTAGATCCCACAGTCCTTGATGTGATTATTTTAGAAACCCCAGGAAAGTCTGATAACCTCACCATAGCTCCTGACGACACTTGTGTTTCCTCGTTTGCTAGCATTCAGACCCCAAACACGACACTGAGCCTTTCACCAGAAAGAAGAATTTCATATCATGAAAGTATTCCCCACGTATAATGACACAATGTGAGACGGGTCATGGAGAGCACCTAGAGTGATTAGTCCAGCATTCAAAATATAAATACTGCAGACTGTCTTGCAATAAATATAAAAATATAAATATAAATATAAATATAAATATAAATATAAATATAAATATAAATATAAATATAAATATAGATATAAATATAAATATAAATATAAATATAGATATAAATATAGATATAGATATAGATATAGATATAGATATAGATATAGATATAGATATAGATATAGATATAGATATAGATATAGATATAGATATAGATATAGATATAAATATAAAGTCTGAGAATCAAAGAGGACAGAACATATCTGGAGTTTGTCAGATATGTAATATTCTTGCGGGACTTCACAGAAACAATATAAAATTAAAACAAAAGAATCATGTACACAACACAAAGATAAGGCAATCTCTAATGTTTGCCTCCTCAAAAACTTTGTTTTCTGGAGTCTCACATCAAACCAACCTCTACGCATCATTTCTCTGAAGTCATGAAACCCACAATGGAAAGAATTCACAATAAATCAGAGTAGGGCTCTCTCCAGTTCCAAGAAGCCATGCACACCTTTCTCCTGCCATCTCAGGAAGAGCTTCAAAATCCAACATACACCCTATATTGCCAGAGCATCTCTGGACAAGATACTGATATTTTCCCTTGTGTAAATATGTATGATGTAAGGTCCTTTCACAAGTGATTAGCAATAGTAATAAAACCTGGGGCTATGGTTTCTAAAATCAGACATACAGTGACAAGGCTAAAAGCTGTATAAGTCAACTGGTAGTAGGATTATTAGCATTTATGCATGGATTATTCCCTCAATGGGCTTCTTTTGCTACTTAGTCTCTTAATAACTACCAACCAAAACCATTACACTAGATAAAACATTGAACATTGAAAAGCTGAATAATCATCACTTAGCCTGTTTCTGAATTCTTTCACCATCCTACATTCTCTCTTTTTTTTTAGAAAACACAAGAAGGGAATCTTAGGTGTTTTTTTCTTAGCAACTGCAATAAGACCGGTAAGTCAGTTGGTAAACTTTTCTTTCCTTTTAGAAAAACTTACCATAAGTTTATGCATAAAGTCCTACAGATGGACACTTCAGTCTCTGACTTTGGCAAAATTCTGAGCAGGTCAGCTCCAAGCACTTCACATAAGAGGTTTAAAAACGTTTACCAAAAAGCATCAGGAAAAATGCTATTAAAGCTCACTCCCCCATTCTTGGGCTCCCTTTTTATTGTTTTTCAGCATTCAGCAGCCTAAGCTGAACGAGAAAGACAGAAAGAGGAAGGGAAGTATCAACACTGCCATCCTTGGAAAGGTAACCAGGGCCAGGAAGAGGAACAGTTGAACTCACTCTTCTGCTCATGTTTATGTAGATAAAGAAATTATTTAAAAAAGGTGACATACCATAGGGGAAGGGAAAAAGTTATCAAAGCTTACATTGAATTTATGGGAGCAAGTTAATATCTCCCTTCAATCCAAAATAAAGCGTGAAAGTCTTCTCACAGAAATAGCTGTTTCAGTGGCAAAGTTTCCACACAACTGAGTGATGCCATCAAGCGGTCAAGAAACGCACCAGTTGTTTTCCAGGTAAGATCTGGGGGTTAATCTTTATTGAACATGCTACGTTTCTCAAGGAAACTGTGGAATCTGTACAAGGTATACTCCATTGATAGCAGCGCATTAATTGAGAGAAGAAACGACCTTGCTTTCTCAAGACACAGATCTGATACTGCTCTCTAGCTCCTCCAAAGAAGATAAGAGTCTTGAAGAGCAGTAACAGCTTTATTGCTAATAATCTGCTTTATAGCTGAGTTTTGCTATTGGCTTTGCAGTTGGATATGGAAGACTGAGTCAGAAATGACTGCATAATGTATGTATTAAAAAAAATTTTTAAAATTTAGACAAAAATTTAACAAAGCAAATAGTTATGGATGTGAAACACCATGCAATTTAAACATTTTCTAGTCTTTCTTAATTATTAAAAATTAAAAAAAAACAAAACCTTAAAGCAGCTAAATAGTGCCTGACAGCACAAAAATTCTTATGAATAAGTGTATTTCTGTTTTTTCAACAAAATGTAATTCCATTAGTAATGGTTTTCTCCCAGAATCAAAGCTTGGCATGATGTTCAAAACTATGAATAAGCATTTTGTTAATTTTGAATAGAGCATGGGTTTACAGAACTGCACCTTAAGCACAACGACATCGATAGTGTTTTAAGGTGTTAGGCAAAATTCAAGCAGCTTTGACTTTTTTTTTCCTTACCCGCTCACCTTCAACACTAGCCCTGAGGTACAATTAACTGCAAATCATCTCAGTTATTCAGGGGATATAAACAACTGCTTTTTGGAATACTGCGTATTTGATTTCCATTCTTTGTGAGTTCTTCCATAATTATGTTTTCTTTTGCCCTTCAGCACAGAATAAACTGCACTTTCTAAAGCCTCTTCTTCTCTCACCTGCCTTTCATTTCAAATCACGACTAGATAAAATTATTTCTCACACCTTCATTAGCATTCTGCAGAGATGCCTGACTTTGCCACCTCCTTTGGGACTATTTTACACGTACACACTGAGTATTATTTTAATGTCAGCATGGCTCAGGCTCAGTTCCGGCATACACAAAAGGAAAACACTCTCCTGTCATTTACAAAAAACTGTCAAACAGAGCAACTCTCCAGAGAAGCTGATAAACCCTCCCAGTTCTGTGATGCCAAGAAACAAATTTGGATTCCGAGCAGTATCGACAAGCAAGGAACATGTTAGCTCTGTTTGTCTGTCTAATTAGCAGCAATGATACATATGCACAAAAAATGCCAACAGATAATTCAGTTTGGGGGAACCTCCCATCATTAAATTGTTCTCCGTTGTATTGTGCCTTATGCTGAAAGCACGAGGAATGAACATCAGTCTAAGGATGATGACGTTACCACTGAACTAACTACAAATGCTTTCTCCGTTCTGTTGTTCCTCCAGCACTCCAGGAGCACCTGTTGCCCACTGCCCACTCCTAAACTCCTAGAAATGTTAAGCAAACCAAAACACGGACACACAATCTTTTCTCCATAACCAATCTGCCAATGTACCTCAGTAAAACACCTACATGGAAACAGCAAGTTCAAATGACTGCAAACATCACTCCCACACAGCATTTCACCCTTCTTTGACCCAAACTTTAAGCAGGAGACTTAGAAGGGAGCCTCAAGAGTTTATATACTATCAAGGCTGCAGCACCATAAGAAGATATATGTTAAGACACTGAAAAATTCACAAAAGCTACCATTGCAAGTTCCGTACTCCCATAACCGGATCTAGAAATGGACAGCCCGAGAACTAATCCTTACTATCCTGTCTACGACTTCCCTGCTCCGACAGCTGTTACTTCTGCCAGCAAAGTGGACAGCGATATTCTGTAAGGCAGATGAGACATCAGAAATCAATTTGCATAGCCAGGGAAGCATGCCCCTGGTGAAGGAGCCAACTCACCCAAAAATATTAATTTATTTATGCCAACTGCTGAAAGACTCGTAGTGTTTATCAATCTAGCTGTGACTCAGTACATATTTATAGCATATATTTATTGACAACTTTTGGGGGCTGAGCTATCATACTTACAAATGCATTCAAGAATTATGCAAATATCCCAAGCCCAGCAACAGTCTAAAGCTGCTATTTCATTTTCTAAAACCAACTTTAAAAGGAACACTTTCTTCTTTCCTCACCCATAAAACACATAATGAATGCATAAATTATCTTTACTCAATACCAAGACAAAGATCTTGTCTTCACTTAGCACCAGTATTCCTTATGTGAGAGCCAATTTGCCTGCAGATCTCAAATCCCCATAACCACCCAGCGCTACAAAATGGGTGGGATGAAAATACTGAAAATATGCATTCTCCAGCGTATCTTTTAGTAGTTGTCTAAAGTATCTTCATACCCCACACAAATTTTAAATACTTAAAGCTACTCTAAATTGTTGGAGACTTACCCTGACTTACTCTCTCCCCTTCAGCTCTACATGAGTCAAATCAGGGAAAAACATCAAAAACCACAAAGTTTCAAGAGTTCTCATCTGAATACATGAAACGAGCCAGTTGTTCAAACATGTTTAACACTGCTGATAGCTTCCACTGTGAACCTTAGGACAGATTTTCAAAAATCCTCAACATTTATGCACCTCTTAGCCAGAGGCTGCTTCAAGATCAGGTCACTTCTTTTGATGTTTAACGAGACCTGACCTCTTGAAAGTTGCTCCCATTTTGGACTGCATACTTTTTTGGTTTTGGGGGTTTTTTTGTTTATTTTTGGTTTTAATACCATTCCAACCACCACTTCTGTGGATAAACAGACATCATACTGTGAATAACCAAGCTTACCTCATACCAGCATAGACACAGAGTATTTCTTTAATCTCATATTATTCAAAACTGTGTAAAAATTAGCCTAATTGCACCTTGCACTTAAGGCTTCTCTACACATGTAAGTCACTATAGGGAAGACACCAATTTGCAAACTAACAAGGTATCCTGAAACAGTGAACAGGTTTGATAGAGGTGACTGCCTTTTCAGCTACATCTACTGTGAAGCAGGAAAACTCTAAGAAAAGTCACATCAAAAATCAAAGAAAAAAAAGTTATTCAGAGGTGGTCAAGTCTCTCTCTTTGCTGAATACATTTCCTTTTCAAATTCCCATCAAACAGCATTAGAAATTTTCTGAAGGTCTCCCTCTCCTTCTATTGCACACATCTGCCCAGCACACGAAGGCCACACATCGGTGTGTCCTTGCCGCTCTTCCACATGGCCACCCATGATAACACCAGGCAGCCCTGGAGCGTATCAAGCATGACAACATGCCTCAGAGAGCAATAGCTAAGAGCAGGAAGATGCCAGTGTTTCGCTCAGTCTTGCTGATGAAGAGAAACGGCTTGCAGAGTAGACAGACCCTGCAGTTTTAATACCCAGTTGCACATCTGGTGTTATCAATGGGCTTGTACATCCATGTAATGGTCTTTCAAGACCAAGGACTTCTGGGAATGCACAAGACCAATGTAATCAGTATAAAAGCACCTATGCCACCAGGCAGGCCAATCCGATGAGCTTTAAACTAGGAGCAACAGGGAAGGGAAATGATAGCCAACACTCAAGTGAGGAAGTGGAGAACTAGTTTGATGGGCAAGGTCACAGGCTGACGTGTATGAGAGACTTTTGAAAACAGCGAAACAGGCCAGAAAGGGACCCACACCAAGTGTATGTGCATAAATACAGAAATGGCAATAGGACAGCACGATTGGGGAATCCTCTCACATCCCTTTGAGAAATCAGCAATAGCGGGTGCTGTTACAGAGCTAGAGTCCCACAGAGGTTCTCACTCTTAGGACTCGAGTGCTGCACTGGTTGCATTTTTTCTTCTTCATACTAGAGTTTTATTTCTCCTTTGTTCAGATGGTAACAGAGTTCTAGGAAGTCACAGAACTACTGTTTCTTAAAGCACTGGAATCATAGCCATGAAGGAATCTGTTAATGAAAATCAAATGAGCTACTCAGAGCAAATTTTACTTTTTTTTCATGTAAACCTTGAAATTCCATTCTAAAGTGACCTAGAAGTGGTAAACAGGTGTATTAAATACATATGGAAAGAGAAATTGGCTTTACGGTACCTCATTGAACAAAAGTAAAAACATACTAATATGGTATTCCACTACTCTCCAATTCTGCCTTAACTGGTGTCCATCACTGATCAGCCCATCTGACCTTCACTTTGAGTTTTCTCCCCTCTATAATTCTTCCTTCATCATCTTCATTATAGTTACAGAGGACTTCCTGTAATCAAGTTGCTATGGATAAAATACTGTGCTAACAACTAAAATGTTTTATTAATAATAAGACAATGGATGCCACTACTGAATTATTATTAAGCATCATATTTTCAAACACCTGTAATTAACTGCAATGCTCATACATTTTATTGAATAATTTAAGGCAAAGAAGATATCCAGTCATATATATTAAATTAGTTGTTAAATTAGATTATAAAAAAAGACTGCACAATGGAGTAGAGATCTAAAAAACAAATATTTCATTAGTAAGCAAGCGTACACTGACCAATCCAGAAGGAACCACATACAAAGCACCTGCTATTAAAACGTCTCATCTACTGAAAAATATTGTTGCACTTAAAGACTCTGCTTTTAGCTGTCATACAATTCCTTCAGCTTGCTCCACTTTCGGTAACTACATAACAAAACTGTCAAAAAAAATAACAGAGGATAACTTGAGCCTTATGACACTATCTATACACAACTATGTGACTACTCTTTCAATTAGGGGCTACTTAGGCTGGGTTACTAAAAAAGTTTAACTGGCTGTCACATTTGTGTTCGTAAAAATCTCATTATGTAAAAACTTCCAGGTAACTTAGTCACACACTAAAATCAAATGTCACTCTTCTACTCCAGGATTTGAATGAATCCTATGTAAGACCAAAGGAGCTCCTAGCGTGCTGTTGTCAGAGGAACACACCCTAAGGAACAACCAGTTACTAAGACATTATCACATGTGGCAGGACAAGTAATGGTCAATAAGGAATTCCAATAATTCCAATACCACATCTTCCCGAATCTGCTTCTACAGGGCATTGTAACACCAGTATCCATTGCTAATGTGGAAAGTTAAAACACAGACAGATGCTTAAACTGACCAGACAGCACCTCAAAGAAGCCAGCACCAAATACCAACTTCCTACGTGGGACCCAGAGAGGGATTGGTTTAAAAAACCAAAAAGATGTACCTCAAATACAGAGGTAGAACAAGTAGGTCAGAGGAGGATTCCATTTTCAAATATCAATTTTCTTTTTACCAGTTACAAAAGAATAAATTACTTATCATGAATCATTATGAATACCTAATCATAAGTATCACTGCAAATAAGGATTTTTGGTTGTTTATTCACAGGTCACCAGCCTCTCACTAAAGGCTTTTACTACATCTCTAGGTGTGCATTCACTCTTCGGTCATACAGATTTTCTGAGAATAAGTACTGTAGTCAATGCTCAAGTCATAAGCCAAGTAAAAAAAAATTCAGAACCCAAATGTTAGAAAGTCACAGCAGCTCTAGCCTTCTTATGATTCCTGTACATGGAACGCTGCAAAAGGAGCACTCAAATTCTAGGGCTGCTAAAAATCAAATTACAGCAAGGCACCACAGACAACAAATGTCAGCTTTAGAGCCTGGACATAGTGACAATAACTGTGTTACATTCCCTGCAGGGTATTTTTTTCATTTATCATTTTACGATTGTTGTACTCATCTAGACTTTTTTCTTTTATTGTACATCCTCTTTATAAAATCACTGTCCCATTCAGAACACATGCTATATACACCAACTAAACTGTCATATTCTTCATATCTTTTATTCTTTTCTCATAATCATTGAGTTGTATTCATAAAGGAACTCAATTATATGGTGGGCAGAGGGAATCAATAGCCAGGTACTTTCCTCTGTAGAATCTCACTTGTCTGATTTCTAATAACCTGCACAATTGGCATCGTGGGCTTTTAAAGATTCCCAGATCTCTCCAGAACTGAGGCATTGCCATTCTGAGGTTAGCTCTCTTGAGACATCATGAAGGTACAGGTTCTGAGAGCTCAGACATTGTAGTCCGCTCCTGCAGACTCAATGGTTACTATTAACTCCCCAAGGTTCCCAATTTACTTAAGATAACCCTTTCCCAAAGATCCAGTTTCATGAGCACTAGACTAGGCTATACTTTTTATTCAAGCATGTCTGACAGTCAAAATACGCATCATAGCTTTTGAAGTGTTTTACACAAGAGTGTAAAAATGCTAACACTACATCTCCAGGCTCCTCAACACATTGGCCTTATCTGGATATCATTTAATCTTTTCCCTCTCCTTGCTTAACATGAGCAGTAAAAGACCTTGATTTTATAGTCTTTCATGATGCTTTTGTAATTGTCTATTATAGTCAGCTTTGTGAAGAACGCTTTAATAATCAGCTGACTGAAGTCTCCGCTAAGACTTTAGCCTTCCGCCGCAGAGTTTGTTTGTTATAAACAGTAACAAATCCTTGCTTCAAGGGCCCTCACAATCACAGGTGGTTTGTGAGTCTCTCCACTGTTATCTTAAGATTACCATTTAAAATTTTTTTAAAAAAATGAGAGACAAAAGGAAGAGAGAATATCCATTTTTGAAGTGATCTTTCAGCCGCTCTCTATCTTTGTATAGATTTGATGATATTGGAAAGAAATCACGTATTGCAAATAAGCCAATTCTGAAGCAAGTTTCAAAATAAAACTATTTAAACATCACAAAGCATTTGTCATATGCACTTAATAGCAGAGCAGATGCATATTTCCCATGAGGTAAATCATCACTACAGAGCTCCATCAACTTCAGAAAAGAGCTGCGCTTTGTTTTTCCCCTTTCGCTCTTACCAGGTATGTTAAGGGTTTACATCAGTTAATCTCCAGAACTGCTCTTTCAGATTCTTGTCATAGATCAGAATAACCAAAACAGGCTTGCACATCAGCAGCCTATCCAAATGCCTTCCTATTACTGTTGTCTCTTTCAAGTTTTTTCACATCTCACTTATATTCTCTTAAAATACATTTTAAAGCTAGGACCAAGACAACTGAACCAAGCTCTGTCTAGTTCCTCAGCTTACAGAGTTGCTAAAATCTTGATAGACTGACAGTAATGCAATAGCACACGTGTTAAAACCCACTTTAGGTAGCATACACATACTGTGTGTCCCCCCCCGCTCCATCCTCTGAAGTGAGTTATACAGAGATCTTGAGCATTTTCTACAGTATTTATTATACATAAGCTACCCTGAACCACTTGTATTTTGTACCCGATTCACTTGAATAAGAAACTTCTTTGAAATCAAATGGATTTTATTCCATCACCAGGCAGAAAATATTTTGTGCAACCAGGACAAACTACTTGCCAGATAAGACACGTCAACTGATTTCTAAGGGGGCTTTTTGTCAGAGATTCTCTCCACCTCTACATGGCAAGAATATTTTGATATAGTCCAAATCTACATTTCAAGACTGTCTGGCAGACAATGACCTTGCACATTTATTACTCTTTGAAATTCCATAAAGATCAATCTTATTTTTTATATATATTTAAACTGACAAGTATTTTTCATTTCTACAAGAGAAAAGCATTTTTTCCCATTGATAACAGAGTTCCTTAGCTGTATCGCCCGAAGTATAATACATTATGCTTGGCCGCAGGACCACTGAAGGGTGTTAATAAAGCCCCATCCTAAAGCAAGCTTCAAGTTTGGAAGAAATTTAGCTTCTCCTTGTACTCTTTACACATTACGTCTAGGTGTAACAGAGGCATATATGCATGCTTCTTCCTCAAAGCCCTCTCCTTGCGCAAGATGGCTACCATGTACCAGTCACAGCACGGACACTCTGAAGATCAAGGCCAACACCTACTGTAAAGACACCTTCTCTCTGTTCTTTGGCCTAGTGACTACAACAAAGCATGGCAAGACATTATAAGTGAGCTCCATGATCAACTCCTACCAGTAGTTATCAAATGCATTTAAACCTACTTCATGACAGGCAACCTGGAAAACTAGGGAAAAATCACTTTTCCTCCCATCCACTCAAAGCCCCTTCCAATCTAAGAGATGTTTCTGCACAATGTAATGAAATGCAACATATTCTTTTCTCACTTAAGATTTTCCCAAACACTTCTGTGTATGCAGGAAGATGTTGTGGTGTGCCTGTTTAAGTGTGGGGGGAAAGAGAGTCTAAATGGGAGGAGTGCCTGTAACGTTTTTTTCCAAATTAATGATACACTTGAGCAATTTCATTGACCACAACTTTTCAGGTGGCTCTTAGGAGTTAAGCTTCTTTGATCATCAAAACTGGATGAAAAGGCTTTTTGCCAGCAATGACCAAGTATATCAGCTAAACTGAAAGACTGGAAAACAGAAAGATTGTACAAATTAGATAAAAGGATATGCAGAGTCCTAATACAGTCTTCATTAGCTCCCTTTTAACAAGAACAAGACTATACTTTTCAACATATGTTGGTCATTTCTTTATACTGAGGTAAGCAACAGAGTAGGAAGTTGGTAGCAGCTGAATTAGGCTTTCAAAATTTAACCAAAAGAAAAAAAATGTTCAACAAGGTTGAAGATTCCAAACTGACCAACCAGGTCACATATACAGAAAATACATTCAACTTGCATTATATTAATCTTTTTACATCTCATAGGCACAGGATGCCCAGAGAAGCTGTGGATGCCCCATCTCTGGAGGTGTTCAAGGAAAGGTTGGGTGGGGCTTTGAGCAACCTGTTTCAGTGGAAGCTATATGTGCCCAAGGCAGGTGGTTGGAACTGGATGACCTTCCAAACCAAACTATTCTGTGATTATATGATTTTCCCTGAAAAGATGCACTCTGAACATTAGATTTATAGACTCATTTTAGAATATATAGAAATGCAAAATGAAAAAAAAAAAGCACTGTTTTCTACCAATGGTCTCAGCTAGCCTAGTTTCTGCATTGTTTTAATTGTTCACACATTGTGTGAACATACCCTTTTTAGCATTTGGCATGAGATGCTCAGAGTTCAAGCAGCTGGACTGCACCAAATTCCAGGAGCCAACACAGACCTCTAGTGACAAGAGGCACCTGTGATGCACCTAGAGCCCTATATGAGACAACGTGTCTTTGTGCCTCACAATGTGCTAATGCAGTGGAAAGCAAATACGATCCAAAAGAATAAGTATTTAAGTGACAAATTTATCACCCACTGACCCTTGATGAAGTTATTTATATATAAAGCTCTACAAAGCAAAAGATGAACCACAAGAAATTTTGTATGAAGAACATAAGAAACTTCTTTTAAACAACTTTTATTTTAAATCTAACCTTAAAATTTCCATGCAGGTAACACCTTTTTTTTCCTTATTTTTTATTTTATTACCTAAATATTTGCAAAAAAAAAACAACCCACAAATGTGTAATTTTGTTTTGATCCTGAAGCTGAAAACCAGGAGTATTCATCTCAAGTATACTGTATCAACTGGAACTCGGGCACTAAGCTGATTTGTGTTAGGCTACACTTGAAATCTCTTTGGTACCTGTAGATCCCAGCAGTCCACTTGCATGAATCATCACTGGGTAGTACAACAAAAGATGAGTAACAGTGGTACAGCAGCTCACCTTCTATCTGAAGCCCTCGAGGAAAAGAGTTCATGCAAATGCTATGTCGATTTGCAATGATGCTGTATAATAGATACACCCACAACATGATTTCAGTCTTTCCAGAGCAAATCAGTATTGCTAAATACCTCTCGTGCATTCACCTACAAGCTTTCTTCTATGTTTATTTGGGGCAACACTAACTCACAAGTGCACATACAGTGTTTTTTCTAGCTAACATATGCATATAGCATCTGTTGATGAAGCAAGAGGTAAATTCCTTGTGGTTCTATTTTTAACACATCTAAACCAGAGACTAAACTCCACCGTAAATCCCAGAATAGGTACACTTATCATAGAGCCCTTTATATTCCTTGGCAGCTGATGTTCAGATTGACTGTCTCTCTGGGGTGCCATGGACAAGGCCTAGGCTCTCATTGTGTCAGCATGGGGACATCACAGGCTCTGATAACCTTTGTCAAGTTGCTAGGGAAGTTCACCAGGCCAGAAGACTTTTGGTCCCTGTCCTATCACCGCTAAGCTTCCCCATTCCTGCCTCCCCACTTCATGGCTCAGGCAGGACTCAGTTTGAGCCCTTTGGTTACCGACCTACATTTGACATCACCCCTAAAGAGTCATGAGATCCTGAAAGTCTTGGCAGCTGTTACATAACCAGTCCTCACAACCTGACACTTCACACAGCCCATGTGCTTCATCAGTCCACAAGACAGTCACTTTTTTCAAGAGTCTGCAAGCTAAAAAATTCTGGCAACTGACTGGCCTCTGTAAACTCAATTTGGGGTGAGCATCAGCTGGCAACCTCTTGCTTCAGTTCTTCACTATGAAGAGTCTGAGATCTCAAGGGCAAGTTAGACAAAGCCTCCAGCGTACAGCATTGCCTGGCTCCCTTCTTGGGTACATGCCAGCAGAAATGGTGACTGAATCTGTCAAACATAATTCCCAGACTCCGTCGCTTAGAAACACTATCCAAAAATGACAGACTTCTTCCCCAAGAATGCCAATGTTTGTGTATAGTGCAGTAAACACTACAATAAGCACGAAGCTTTGAACCACTTACACAAACCACGACAGACTAAACTTTTGTTAACTACAGGGTCAGTTGGATTAAGCTGGGAAAATTTTTTCCTGATCTCTGCACACAGACAAGACAGAAAGGAGTCATATGGATAATCCATATAGACAAAAGGAACTATAGCAGTGTCTAATGTCCTTCATATAGTCATTTCTGCTTATTTCTTTCCTTTAAATTTTCCTGGAATACTCACACGAGGCACGCAATGGTGTTCTGTTTAAATGGTTAATACAGCAAGAAGAAAGATCCATACTTGCCGTGACGTTTCAGGCCCTGCACAGGAGAATCACATGTAATATTATTTTTGGCTACTGAAAGCAATCAGTGCAGGTGCTGTAAAAAGCAAATGACCATAAATCTGAATTCCTATAAATTATTCTTAATATAATTATCTGTCCATGGATTTATTGTACAGTCTACGACCTGCTCTCTTCTGTTACCACATATGATACAATATGTTTTCACAGTCATTTGTCACAGTTCCACTGAAAGCCAGGTTAAGGATGAAGCTTCTTCTGAAAGAAAACTTTTGGGGACCTTTTAAGGACTGTAGTTATCCTCTGATTGTTCCTCTGTTAGGGTTCAGTTTTGCATTCCTTGTGTAAGCAACACCTTCACTGAAGGTAAATACAATACTGAATCTATAGTATTAGCTAGCTACGTTTGTCTAGGCCAGTGTCTTTCCATATCTGTCACCAATACCAAATGAATCTCACTAAAGCTTGAAAAATCTTTTACAGACAAATACAGAACCAAACTCCCATTAGAGAATATTCTTCTGAATATTGTCGTATTCATTGGCTTTCGTGCTGAAGCATTATCATTTAAATTCTTTATAATTTCTTAATCCTATCCAATATAGCTGTGCATTTTCTATCCGTATAGAGCCTAATTCCTTAAATTAATATATCCTACGAAGATCCTAAACATTCAATATGTTAACTTTGTAAGTTCAGAATGTTCTTGCTCTTTTTAAGCCTTGCCTCTGCCTCCTATAGAGTTAAAATAACAAAATCCCACTTGTTTTCTCTTTCCATCACCATTTTCCCTCTCCTCCTATGATGAATCCCCCTTTTTTTTGATAACAAATCAAAGATTCTGCTCTTTTCCATGTCCTTAATCAGCTTTCACCAAATACCTATGCCTGCATCGCATCTGTCTTGACAATATCTGATCACCAGAAAGGGAAGAGAAAAAACATGACATTTCTAACATGCTTACGTTGACCTCTCTTCAGGGAGACCTATGCGCTTTTTCCCATAAACTGCAATCCGGCTCTGAAAATCATTATGTTTCCATGAGCACAATATCTCACATCTTGGCAGTGAGTTTCACCTACCAGTGCGCCGCCCACTCACCTGCTCTTGTTAGGAGTCACTATAGTTACTGGTTTCTCTAATTCGAGTGTCACCCATACATAGCAGTTCTTCCCAATTCCCGATGAGAAATGAGAAAATTAAACACTATGTATAGTATAGAACTTGTCAGCATTAGGGTTTTGTTGTGCTGATGATTCATGTTTAACATCCATTCATCGACAGCTCCCTAATTACAATGGCTTCTCACCTCCATTCTCCCTTTCTCCAGAACTGTTTAGATACAGTGCTTGGCTTCTTCTGAGAGCATTTGCCAGAGCAGGATTTTTCCAAACGGCAACCCATCGACCAATAATAGTATTGTCTGAACATTCTGAAAAAGTAACTACACCTTAGAGCAAATGTTTCTCCCTTTGGTGAAGTTCACATTGGTTTATAGCCATGTATTTAATTGGGTATTGTCTCGGGAAATTGTGCCGCAGCTTCAGCAAATGCCACAAGCTCTCTCCAAGATCTGAAAGGCATTGCAGCAGTCCTACTACAATGAAACTGCTTATGCAGCAAAACGTCTTGCTCAAGTTCCTTGAAAAGGTGACAAATAAAACCATAACAATACCAAGCTGATTATTATCCCAGTTCTACCTTTTTTAAAGGTTTAGAAGAGCCAAATCACAGAGTCATGAATGGTTTGGGTTGGAAGGGACCTTAAAGATCATCCACTTCCAAATCCCCAGCCGTGGACAGAGACACTTTCCACTGGATCAGGCCGCTCAAAGCCTCATCCAATCTGGCCTGGAACACCTCGAGGGAGAAGGAGAGCTTCAACCCTCTGATCATCTTCTTGGCCTCCTCTGGACTCACTCTAGCAGATCCATGTCCTTCCTGCGCTGAGGACTCCAGAACTGAACGCAGGACTTCAGGTGAGGTCTCATGACAGCAGAGGAGAGAATCACCTCCCTCAACCTGCAGTACACATTTCTTTTGATGCACCCTAGGATAAGAAGAGCAAACATAAACCTGTAAAATACCTTTACGACTTGTCCACACCGTGCATCCACTTCTGGTACATGAGATGGGTCATTTTAAAGTCACTTGGGTTTGTCTGTGGCATTGAGTGGTTCAGGCGAGCTCGTAAGGAGCACTTAGCTCACAAATGCAAAGGAGGGCAGCAGGAGGCCTGACATTCTGGTAAAATCTCACATTTCTGATTCTGAGTCAATGCAGTCATTATTCTGCACTGGTTTCCCCCATCAAAAAATCTTGAAAAATATGACGAAATTAAAGATTCAACGGAGACACAGAATATGCCCTCAAAAACCTACATAATTTTCTGGGAAAATGGTTTCACAAAAAAAAAAGAAAGATTCAGTATTGAATTGGATCTACTTTGCTCTTAACCTTGCTCTGGAATTCATGGGCTGAAGGATGGGCTAAAAATGTCTTCAAAACATTTCACAATTCAGTAGAAAATTCTGTACAGAACTTTTTAACAAGGTTTTCACCTCATTATTTCACTGAAATGGCATGGGATGTTACTCCTACAGTACAAATTTCTCTTTATGTCACGAACAGGATTTACCACTTAAAACTGGAAATGAAGAGTCCTTCTTGTGGCTGAGATGCAAGAACTTACCATGTACTACTTATTGTCAGCATCAGAATCCTTATGATCCATTTCTTTTACCCTCATAAGACACTTTAATTGGAAACACAATCTCAGGACACACAGATAAGCCTTTTAAGACAGTGAATGATTTATTATTCCACCATGAACTTTTACAGTGCTGCTACCGGTTTGAGAGGAAGTTTTATCTTATACTTCATTTGGATTGTAACTGTACCAAATTTTCAATTCAGAATATTTGCTGTAGTTCAGTAAAGCACGTGGAAATCTATGCACGTCACATACCTTCATATTTTACCCCAATACGTTATTGAAAAACACTACTGCTTAAAGTGTACTTCTAAGAATGAACATCGAGGAGATTAAAAACAAACAAATCAAAGTTGTTTTTCTGAACCATGGAGCAGAATAACGACCAGAGATTTCATTTTGGTGTCTCAGTAACCATCAGTTAAAATCACTGGGCTCACGTACATTATCGGATAAAACATGCAAATAATGGAAACAGAGCCTTGCCACAGCATCAAGAGTTCTTGCCTTTGAAGAAGAGCACCTCAAGAGTCTGCAGTGCTGACTTTGCTCTGTTTGATCTACCAATTATATCTTGCACAAAAGTACTCGCTTACCTCTGACAAAACACTCTCCGCTTACATTATCTTTGCTGGAGTGTCATAACACCCTCTCTCTTCTGGAACCTCTGAGAAGACAGAACGGAAATTCAAATCTAATTCTCTTACACTAGTCAACACAGGCCGACCAGATTGAGTTGAAAGAGGAAATATTGGCCTGGAATAAGATCAGGACTTTATATTAAAATAGGTTTATTTGTGTGTGTGTGTATGTGCACATTCTGAAGTCAACTGACTTGCACAATGCCCTTCTGTGGCTTTTAGTAATGTGCACTCAGCCACAATCCAGCTATGAACATCCAGGAGAAACAGCAGCACTGTCAACAATTATAGACAAAGAAACTGAACTAACTCCAAAGAACCTTGTCACTCCTTTTTTGATACAGAATTATCAGGTAGTCTATCTCATGCACAGCCAGTAGTCAAGGGGACAAGAGGCTTTGCTATCATTTCTGGGACAGACCTTTTTAAAAAAAATTTAGAAAATAAATTAGACATTATATTCTTTAAACTACAACGTGTATTATCACTTGGTTTCTGATGAGAATGCCTAAATAATGATTCTGATACTTCAGCTTCTTGTGGTCAATAGCAGCCCCTACTTCACACCTTGAGAATACTACATCAGAAATTCTAACACTCCTGAAATCACTAAGAAAATTATGGTGTTTGAGTTAGGAAGGAGTCATCGCACTTCAAATCTTCTTTTAGCTTTTATCTCCTACATAGGCAAATGATGGCCTATTTTTTTTCTTTTTAAAGAAACGAAAACAATAAAACCCATCCTTTCTCACCCTTGCTGCCTGCCCTCCTCTCTCAACTTCCCATAACCAAAAATATTTGGACACAGTTCAAACCTTGGCTTCACCAAAAAGTCACAGATTTAAACAGAACAGTAAAATGAAAACAGGGCTAATGAATGTAACCAGTTCTTCATGGTTTAACAATACGGACCAATTCAGATAAAGTACTTGAGTGTAAAGTACTCCCTTCTTATTAAAAAAGAACCTGAATGAAAATGCAGATTCTAGAAATTTATACAATCACTCAGAAAAACATTTAGAATAACTCTTATTTGCATAATAAAAAGTATATCCCATTTAACCTTCACAATTTTTCTTAAACCTAAAGCAAATATTGAAATTCAATTAATTACATTCAATATTGGTTAAAACAAGAAAAAGCACTGTCCTGAGATACTTTCTTGAAACAGCAGCAACACCCAACAATACCTAAATTTAGATGTTATATTTAAAATACATGGCTATAATGTAGAAATGAGGAAGCAGATCTAGAATTTCATTCATAGTAAATGTGCCTCAGGCATACTGTTTTGCTAGCATCACTGAGTGGAAAATCTAGACTCTCCAGTAAATATTTTTTGCAGGGTTGACAGCTGTTTTTCTGTTCATTAGGTATCCTGCCACTGCTTTGAAAACTCTGCTTCTGAGCAGAGGTACAAAGTCAAGTCATATCATAGGAAACCTCCTCATCTCCTAGCATGAAACTCTACAGCAAAGACGTAAAAGCAAAACAGTATGTACTGGACCAAGGTTTAGAAAGTGGCATCTAAATGGCACCACTTTTATGATATCTATTAAATTAGAAAAATAAAACAATACCAGCTCCCAAGGACTTAACGATGACTAAAGACCGAAAGCCATGCAACACAGGAGAGCCACACTCTGTGACCACAGAAACGACTCTGCTGAAAGGGAAGAAATACCTTCCTCTTTTTGTCTTCTTTTGTAAGTAAAGGCACAGCAGCTGATGATTATGGAAAGCCCCCTTGAAGCAGAGTGTGTGTTGTGTGACCCTTCTATCTGCGCACCGGCAGTGGTTCCAGTAGCTTAACAGAATGAACCCCACTTAGAGTTGGCTTCCAATCCACTTTTTTAGTAGCCTACAAAAGAACTATTCCTTATAAAAAACCTGATGAATTTCAAGTCCTTTATAATTATACTTCCTTAATACGGGGTGAAAATGAGCTGTGCAATTTAATTGTGCTTTCCATGGAAAAGTACTTCCTTTTGTTCATTTTAAATATTCTCCTATTTTTGTTGAGCACTCCTTAGTTCCCATGTTACCAAATGTAGGTAATTTACATTCCCTACTCATACATCTCTGCCATCCATATTTTTATGTGCTACTATTATGCTATTATCGTATCTTTTCATGCAGCAATTCTAACCTATTCTGCTTCTCCTCCCTTACAGGTTGCTCCCTGCCTTTAACCATTCTTCTTGTCTTTCCTCTAGATTTTATCAGTTTTACCATGACCTTTGAGAGACAGGGTCATCAGATCTGCACACAGAATTCAAGATGCAGAAGTACACTTTAAAAATAAGGTTGTTTTGTTCTCCATTCCCTTCCTAAGATTCTCTAACATTTTTATGTCTTTTCTTAAATACCACCACACATTCAACTAGTGTGCTTCAAGAAATACCCACAATAGATGCAAGATCTCTCTCCTGAGTGGTAATAACAGGTTTAGAATTTACTGCTGTGTACACGAATGCATACATAGTCTGTGCAGAAACACACACAAAGCACATTGTAGCAGGAGATGTTTCTTGACAGTCTCACAATGCAAAGAAAACAAAATGCCCAGGAAAAAAAAATCTGTCATACCACATCAAAATAATAACTGAACTATATGCATCTACTCATCCCTGGGTCCATTCCCCTAAAATGATGATTCCTCATAAAAAATACACAGAGGAGATTCCTTCCTGGTTTTGAGAGTCTCAACACAGGAGGACATGTCGGTACAATTGGTGTTTGGTCAAAAAGAAGCGAAACACAGGTACGCCCTCACCCACTAATATGCAGGTCACAATCAAATGCTCTTCCCACCACACTACTCGCATTCCTGGTGGTTGATTGTGTAATCCAGGGACCTGTTGCTGCTCTCAGACTGCTCAAACAGAAACAGCACCTCAGCTCAAAGCGGTGAATAAGTTTCTTTGTCAGCTATTATGAAGCCTAGAGGGTGTAGGGACTGCAAGACTAATTTACAGGTCAATCCAGAGCACCTTAAGATCTCTGGAAGCGGCTGCAGGTAGCACATAAGATTTTGAGCTTCAGGCCCTTTCAGAGCACAGTACATACCAATATGCGGGCACACATAGATCTGTGCTCTAACAGGAAGCTTCTGCATTCAAGCTGCAGGACTCTCTTCTTATCTTCACATGTATCTCACTACATCCATGTAAACCCGGGAAGACAACAGTAGCATGCATGACACACGACAACAGGGATGAATGCGTCTATTAACAAACACATGTCAGATACACCAGCGAGAACAGGCATGAAAGCATTTGGCAGTAACACGGAAAGATAAAATATATCCTGTAGCAATGCAGGGAAACACTATTCTTCCAAACTCGAGTAACTGCAAATCATAGAATTGCTTGGTTGGAAAAGACTTTTGAGACCATCGAGTCCTATCGTGCCTGCACACTACTAAACCACATCCCTGAGAAACTCGTCTATTCGTCTTTTAAACACCTCCAAGGATTGTGGCTCAACCATCTCCCAGTTCTTGATCACCCTTTCAGTGAAGAAGTTTTTCCTGATGTTTAGTCTGAACGTGCCTGGCACAACTTGTGGCCATTTCCTCTCATCCTATCATCTGTCACTTGGGAGAAGATACCAACACTCACCTCGCTACAACCTCCTCTCAGATGTGTTCCTTTTTAAAAAAAAGTATCTTTGCATTACATTTAAATTCATATTTTCCACAAAGCACGGTGAACATCTTCACCTGTCTCAGTGAAATCAAACATCATATTATGAGGTACCAGAAGTTATTTCCTTGCCAGGTTTTCTATTTGTGTTTTCTGATTGTCTGGGTATTTTTTCATTTGCACCCAACTGAGCACTGCTACATCACCAGTTCCTTTGTACTGACCTGCTCATCTGCTGCAATAACTTTTTTGTTTTCCAGTTGGTGATTCCATCTCCTATTATTTATCACCTTGTTTTGCTATGTTATTCAATTTAACAAACTTGCCACTGCAAATTATTTGCACAAATGGAGAGGGATTTCTCTTTACATTAGCCCTCCTCTCCTAAAGACTTGTTCCAGCAAACAGTAGGCAATGCTGGGGCAAACAGTGGAAAGGAATGGCACAACTACAAACAGAAACTAATGAACTCGAGTGCTCAAGGAGAACTACACACTGGCAAAAGTAATATTCATTTTATAAAGCACCGGAAACCGAGAAAGCTTATCTTAGCCCTAACCATCTTGCAAAAATATTTCCCTTAACATATTTTGTAATCTGTACTTGCAGCATAACTCCTCCGTTATCCACACTTAATTTAAAGGATAGAAAAGAATACTGTGACCCTTCACGTTGTTTTAAATAAGCAAAAGATTACTCTGCAGCAGCAAACAACTACAGAGCCTGCTTTTAACATGACAAAGATGCACAATCCTAGCAGGATCTAAAGAATGGTCTATATGTAATCTTGTTGCCTTCTATTTCTGCTCATCAACGGAAGCATTTCTATTAAATGGCTTTTATATACTTCTTAATCCAAAAAATGCCAAGAAGTCAATTTAATCCTCAAAGCAGTTACTATCAAAAGCAGCACGTCTTGTGCTGTAAACAGATAATGGACAAAGCGGTCTAGATTCAAGAACGTAAATTTTCAGGTTTTTTCCATAACATTAACTTCTTACACTTCCCTAAATCTGTTTTGTACATCTTACACACCTTTCCAGCAGCACAAAAATTCATATGCTAACACATATAGCTGGAGGCTTGCAGATACTTCTTATCTCCAGCCAACCTTTTAACCTTCACCACCTATCACCCCTATTTCAAGGGGTTTAAAAGACTTTACTTTTTGAAATATCTTTACATTTGTTTCAGAAGCCTGAACTGTTCCTCATTGAAGGTTCACAAAATCCAAATTCTCCCTCTGAACAACACGATCTGCATATATGTTTGATTTTCCTTATTGAAATCGCATATCAAGAGCACTCAGTTCAACTCACGTGTGGCCCACCAGGGTCAGCCCGATTCATATCACAAACAACTGATACCTCTGTACTTATTTCAACACTACTTCAAAAAGGAAAAGACAGCAAGCAGAAAGAAAACAGCCTCTGTCTTTCAGGAGCTTCATTGGTCAGAAACATCTTATCAACACCAGGCTGTAAAGTCAGTCAGGCTGTGTAGTTCTCTTGCTCACCAGCAATACTCACCTATGAGGTTACAGGTGTAAACCTTATGAAAAAGCACTACCTGGACGAGCAGGAGGTGGAGACAGGCTGAACAACAGCTCCTATCCAGGGAGGTATCAAGACTGTAGAGGTGATGCCCACAGGCCACAGAGGTTCACACAGGTCCCAGATGCTGTACAGTGAAAACACAGCCAGGAAAACTGACACGGTCACATATTTTAATTAACCTCCTATGTGTCTTTGGACACTTGTAGCAATCTGTCTCATGCCAATATTCAGAAGGTTTATTTGTAAAGTCATTCATTTTAAGTCTTGATCACATTAAACCTAGCCAGTGGTTTTGCATGTCTACCAGAAAGTTTTTCCTATGGAGGAATGGGACACTGGGAATTTCACACGCAATAGCACTGCGAACATCACCGGCTCATTTTGTCACCTTTCCCAAAAGGTTGAGCAAGCACCCAGAGCCCACCATGAGCTTGGGGACAGTGGACCAAACATTAATGGTGCAACCTTGTTTTCTAGCTCAGGGAATCGATGTAGAAGCAGCAGCACTAATTTTAAGAGGAACACACTTTAAGCAGCCTACAACGAACGAGAGTACAAAACGACTAAATTAGATGGAAATTATAAGAAATACCAGATTAAACTAATTTGGCTTGGAAAAATCTTTAATTTCAGCACTCAAAAGTTTGCAAAATTTGGAATAAGCCTTGCATAAATAATATTTTAAAGATGTTTTTAAATATGATTTTATCATCATGTATCATGAGCAATATTTAGTAACACTTATAAATTAAAATTACTGCTTTAAACTATTCATTATAAAGCTGGGATGAGAGAGAAGTTGTGTGTTGTGTTTTGCCTTTTGTTGGGGTTTTTTCCCCATGCAAAAAAAAAAGCCATTATCCTCCTGCTTCAAGGCATACCAGCATATTAAAAAAAAAGAAAAAAAAGTAAAATGAGATTGTAATAAAGCTTATGGAATCTCTGCTTCTTGATTCTGAGATTTCAGTTGCCACCCTTCACTGCCTACAGCAGCACAGAAATCATCCAGTTATCAAAGCAAAAGCAGCTGAATCCATAAATGCATACCTGTGTCAATAAAAAATTTAGAGCAACATTTCCAGAAGTCATACTCTGGTGAAACTTGTAGCATTAGGAGTGCAATTACAGCCACCACAACAAGCAGGTGATATTCAGGCAGGTGGTCATCTGCACACTGTTAGAATAACATTTTCCACACAAAGTCTGGAGTCAGAGTCTTAAGGGCAGGTGCACTAAAAGCCTCCGGAGAAATTCCCAGCTCACAAATGTCCCCAGAGGAATATTCTAGGCAGAAGCAGTTACCCTGGAAGACCACATGTAGTCCCAGGGTTGGATAGGTCTTCTATCAGTGCAGAGGAGGCACAACCACTCCCCATTTCCTGCGGTCTCCTTGTATGATGGTACAGTTTGATATTCCGCCCACCTCTCTTCCAACAAAAGATGCAACTTTTATCCATGGTAACAGTCAAAACTTTGAGTCAATCTGGGAAAAAAGCACATGCCATTGTTCTCAGCCCTTAAAATATCAAATACCTGACCCACAAATTTTTTTACAGTTACACCTGAGCGGCATGAAACTGTAGCTGCTACACACAAGTGGACAGAGGGAATTGCTAGCAAGACTGATGATTTTATAATAAGGACATTGTGTTCTTCTTTCCCAGGCTCCATAACAGGAATCTTGAACTCATCAATATATATACATCCTAAAATAACTTACATTAAATCTACCACTGCATCAATATACAGGTATTACTGATCACTTGCTAAAATCTAATACAGATAATAACAAAATAAAAACAATAATACTACTTCCCCCTTTAGAACACAATACCTTCACTTCACTAGGTAGAAATTACTACAATGAAGATTATTTTAAGGCCATAAGTATACTATTACAGCCAACTAGTTTGAGCCGCTGCATCATATTGCTATGAAATGTTATCAAATGACTCTGACAACCCTGAGCTTTGAGGATTCACCACACGCTCAGCTTCACTGATCCAACATCTTATCACTTTTATTATTTCAGAAAGTCTATTTTTTCAACCTTAACGTCTCCTAAATTCAGGCTCCCCACCTTTTGAAGTCTTTTTCTCCAAGATATAGAGCTTCTCACTACCAGAAATGCTGTCTCAAAGTCATTACAGAAAGACCGGCTTTCTTCTCTGAACTAAGTGAATCTTTTTTAATTTCTTAGAACATGAGAAACAGATGTCAAATCCGCCTTGTAGTTCTTCACTGAATGTAGCAACTTACCCATATCCTTTATAAAGCCCACACAAAGGAGTCACACAGTATTTTAAGACTGTTTATAGTAACACAGTGGTACTACTGCTGTCACTCAATATTCTGCTCTCATAGCTGCTGTGAATCCCTAACAGCTTATATTTAGAAGTCACCAAAGGTAATGACTTGTATTGTTTACTAAATCATAGATCCTCAAAAATACATTTCTGTGTTATACAAGTACAATACACATCCCACCTTCCTAGAAATGTGAGCTCACGTCACTTAATATGATCGCAGAAGAGGAATGCTCTTTGCAACACCAGAAAGGTTTAGCTAAATATCAGCCTTAGTTCCAAGTCTTCGTGTTTGCAGAAATTTCCCATATAATTTATCTGAAAACAGCTTTTCTGTAGGTGATGAAATTTCATGTGTAATGTAGATGATTATAGTCAATAATAACAAATATTTAGATAAAAGTTAATTAATTCTTAGTAAACAAATTTATTAAATGCCTTTTATCAAATCCCAGTTATTCCTTTAATTTTCTTGATGTCATTCATACCAAGCTACGGAGAACTTGTTATTAGGCACATAAACAAGTCACTAATATAAAAGACACCGCTCCGTTTAGGTGAGTAGAGAACATAAAACTATAACTCTCACATTTGTAATCAAGCTGCTACCATTTTACTTCTTAATCTTTACTGATACATTAAAAATTATCCACATCCAATGAAGCTGCAGTTAGCCAGTGCTCTCTGAAGATAAAAATCCTAAGGCAGAGTGTTATGTCCAGGTAGGCATCTGAATTACTGAACATATAAATAACTATTTTCTCACTCTACATATGGATTTATATACAAAGAGACTTCAGATATTGATTACCTTCATCTTCTAGTAACACCAGCATCCATCAGTCAGAGGGAAAGCATGTAAGGGAGAAAAGGTCCAAACTCCTCTTGTCCATAATTCAGAAGGAACGTGAACAGAAATTCTAATCTATAGAATGATCAAAGACCTCCAAAATCTCAGAAACAGGGTTTCATGTCCCCAGAATCTACAGTCATGACTCAGCGGGTCTGCATATACTAATTAGGATACACCACAGGAAAAGGTCAACCTCATGAAAAACAAAGAGAATTAATACACAGTGACCTTGCCATTTTCTTTGATTCCATGTACACTGCTAGAGGAAGACTTCATGTACTGCATTTTATTCATATCCACTTCATCAAACATCTCTTGTAGAAAAAGCACTAGTCCCAAAATGCATTTATTCAGAAAGAAAATTTTACGGCAAAGAAGGCATGTGTGGCTTTATTTCCTGTGGGTTTTGTCATTTTATTACTTCTGTTTCCTACTGTCTGTATACTTATTAGTGTTGTTCAACCATAATATCAAGTAAAATTCCAAATGAAGAGCAAGCCTTGCACTTCTGTTCCTCATAGTCAACCCCACAGCAGTCTGTGCTGGCTGAAACTCCTCTGCATAGTTTGGACGACCAGGTGCCATGGGATGAGGTTGGCAAACTGGCTCATCTGCCCTTGGGAGTAGAACTCCAGGGGCCTAAACACAGAACCCTGGTGAACTGCTGTGGCAGCACCCACGATCATTTCAGCTCCACTTTACAATTCTCTCAGACAACAAGCAGGCCTTTCCAAAACTCTTTTGGAGAGATGTGTCACTACAATGCCAGGGCCAGGCAGGGATTAGGAGGGGGGCACCACAGCATCCTTATATGCAAGAGAAAGTTCTCCGTAGTAAATGGAAACATCAAAACATATATTAATGAGATTAGAAGGCTGAATCCATTCCTGCCTCCCTTTGGGTGTGTTGAGGGGTTTTTTTTGGTGGTGGGAGAGTTTTTTTGCTTGGTTTCAATAGCAGTTTCCATGTTGCTTTTTTCACTGATAGGCTTCATAGTGACAATCCATCTCAGAGGATTTAAAACAGAAGTTTTACGAATAGTATTTTAGTCTTTGAAATCACACTTTCATGGATAGGGCTCTTCCCAAACAGTATTCTGCTAGGTGATATATCTTGTGACAAACAAACTCTTTGGAGAGCAGAATCACCCTCTCCTCAGCTATGTACTTCAGGGATGCTGACTGCCATTTTTCCTCACAGGAGCATGGCTGAGAACAGGAGCATTTTCTTGGCAAAGTTCTGTACTCCTTACGATTGCAGCACTGAAATGCATGACATTCAAGTGCAGCCTTTCTCATACAGAAGTATCAACAACTACTGAGCTCATCAATAACAGAAGAGAAAACATAAAGCTGTGGTTTTGAAAAACAGCCTTTTCTATTTTCAACGGAAACATCAAGATGCTTATGATATTTCTTGAAGAAAATAAAATTGGTTTAGACTTGGTTACACATATGAATTCTATCAGTAATACTACGAGGTAATACCAGCAGTAGCATTAAGGAGGTAAGGACTTTGTTTCTTTAAAGCATTTTTAAAAGGTTTTGCTTTTGTGGAGTTTAGGAGTTTGGGTTGGGATGGGTTTTTTAGGTTTTTTGTTTGTTTGTTTGGGGTTCAAGGAGGCATTTTTATTTATTTTGTTTTTTTTTTTTTTTTTTTGTTGTTTTAAGAATTTCACTACCTGTACAGTGTGTGACAAGCAATGAAATGGCTATGAATTCAAAAAAAGCCAAACATGCAACAAGGATTCACATCCTAAATAATAGGCTCATTTTCAGGACCAGCTATCATTTTCTGCAAGGAGCAATTCAGTATGGAAAATAAGTGCATTTCAGTTCAAGCACTGCTTGAGTGCAGAGGAGAAGGGTGTTTTGGTTTGGTCTTTTATTTGGGGTTTTGAGGCAGGGGGGGAGTATGTAGATTCAGGTTTTCGATGGGGTTTAGAATATTTTTTAAGAGAATTGACTGTCTTTGTGATAACACAGACAAGGGCAAAAGGAAAGCTTTTTCAATTGAGTTAATTAAAAGTGAAAAAAATAAATCTATTTCCTATGTTTCACTATGAGCTTTTTCTGAATTTTCTGTTATGCATTATTCTTCCCTTCAGCCATGATGCAAATTATGCTTTTCAATATCCATTTTGTCTTCCTACTTTTCATCCCAATTTCTAATAACTCTCAAAGCTCTTGTGCTATTTAACTATTTTCCTCTATATTGGAGTTATCACAGTTCAGTGCCTCCACAGAATTTAGTATATATTCTTCATTTCCTTTGCAATTAACAAAGATATTAAACATTAGAACTCATAGAGCATTACTCCCTGGTTAGCTTTTCCCAAAGCTCCAACCTCATCCATTTAGCATTGTTCTTTGTTTACAGTTGTCCTGCCAATTCTTAGATCATACGGTAGCACCTCCATCACAGTCAATTTGAATCAATTTTTCAAGTAAGATTTCATGAAATAGTAACAAAAGCTTTACAAAAGTCCAAATAAATTACATTTACTTCACTCTCTTCATTCACCAGATTTGTAATTCTATCAGAAAGGTAATCAAGTCTGATATGCCTTTCACATTGTACTTTTAACTTTCACACTTTCAAGCCAAAAGATATTCATCACACTGTTCTTGCGAAATGCAGAACAGCACATGCAAAGCTGAAAAGAAACAGATTTGTAGTCCTAGAGGTGGAGCAAACTTCACTGGGTGAGCACAGGCTGAACTCATTTGAATCTCACAACCCACATACGACAGGTGACCTCTCATGGTGATTCAGCACACACACAAAGAAATCTAGAGAGATTAAGCTGCCTCCGATACCATTTGTACAATTGCATATAGCTCCAAAAACCAAATCACAAAGCTGTATGCAATCAACTTCAATAGCCTCTTGGCTCTGCATTTTGTTAATTGTAGACAACAACAAGCGTGTCCTTTAATGAATGAACATAAACCAGCTACAGTTTTTCCTTCCAAAGCCACACATCATGGCTGCTTCTGAGGTCAAGCTGCAAAAACAGAAGCAGCATGACAAATTATGGATGGCTGTTCTCATCTGCTGGCCTCATTCATTCTTGGCTCTGAAAAGCATGTTATGATGGCTGGGGAATCACCATCGCTCAGCCTGCACCTGGAGGCTCCCTTGTTGGTTCAAATATGAAGATATTCATGTATATTTTGCAGCATGCATTCTGCAGAGTGAAACCAACGTGCTGCAACCACTGCACAACACCACAGTCTGGCTGCTGCTATAGAGGCCCTTCATCAATACACCCTTCTCTCTCTAGTTACACCAGTATAGACCATGTTATTTTAAAAAACTAAGGGGCAGTTGCATAAGGAGTACAAATCAAAGCTAATTTCTTCCTGAAAGCAACCAGCTTTCTGCATAAGCAAACTAAATTGGGCTTCAAGTCCCATTAAGTGAGAGGCGGATCCCCAGGTGGCATGGCTGGGCAGATTACTGGATCTTCATGCTATGGTTTTCAGTAAAAATTCATAAGAAAAATGATCTATAAGAATACAGTTCTCTGTAACTCTCTAGAGCACTCAGGGTTCTCTGTCCCACTCTGTTCTGGCTGCTTTCTTTGTGACCTCTATATCAACATGTCCTCAGCAAGAGAATCACCCCAGAGCCACCAATGAGACACAGCTCATCTGTCAGAATCCCAAGTTCATGCCAAGACGTGCGAAGTACATCAAGATGCATCAGCTGCTCCCTGCAGCAGAATTAGAATTACACAAAAAACCACCCCAAAAAACAGAAAATAAGACCATGTTCATTGGCCTTGAATTTAATACAGATTCCTCTTAAACTATAAACAGGGAGCCCTGCTCAACTATAACGCAACCAGGACACAACCACACCAAGATAATAACCTCCTGTAGCATTTTCTTTTGCTTTTACTTCTGTGAATCCTTCAGTGACAATTTCTCCTACCACACTGCTAGGTGGAAGTCATTTGTCCTCTCTGAAGAGCCACTTCCACGCTGACACAGGAAGAGTTGAGCTACTCTTTGTGACATGCTTGGCTGCGTGGCTGGGACAGAGCCCAGTGTGGTCTCACTCCAGTGTGGCAAGTGCTATTGCTTTTCCTGGCTCAAATTGTGGCTTTCAAGGTAGAATGTTCCACTCAGTGCAGGCTGATACTGCTCCACTTGAGCACAGGTGGCAGGCTCCAAATCATGATGTCAGGCTTCCTTAGTCCTCACAGGGAATGGCTAAATTTGACATCACTGCTAGCAATTTCTTTTGACAGTGCCAGCGGTACAGGTTACCCTGTGTGCTGCTCACACACCAGGGTGCAGCATGAGGTACCTTGTTCCTGGCATTCAAAAGGGCCTTTAATTGACTACTCCAAAATAAACACACAAAACTGTTTTTCAAACTAGAAACAGCCTGATCTATCTCAGGGATGTAATTCCACTTCTGCTTTTAAAACACTCACTGACAATGCCTTTAAGTTGTCAAAATGCAAGAGAACAAGAAAGAAAACAGTAAAATGTATTTCATACGCTTGACATTGGTATCAGGGTTGAGTAGAGAGGCAAATCTAGGAGTAGAAAAATCTTTGCAAACATTCTGCCAGTCACAAAAAAAAAAGAATTACCAACGATGCACTGACTGTATTCAGTAGGAATAGCAACATTACAATTAAGGGACTTACCATGACCACAGTTTAAATCATGACAAGAAACCCTATTAAGCATAAACTCAAAGCAATTATTATTTGAAAAGGTTTTAGCCCTCTACTGACAAAAATTCTATTTTTTAATTTTTTTTGAGATACCTCCTTTAGTCCTCAAATTGCTAGAACATGAACTACAGAAAAGTGGTTAAGGTTTTACGTCCCTTGTTAAGACATAGCAAACAATCAGCATAGAAATAAAGCACCTTGCCAAAATCAGACTAGTCAGTAAATACTGTTTAGACATTTATTTTATGTATACAGAAGCTGAAGCATAGCTAAAGCTGCAAAGTCAGGTATAATTTGGTTCAGTGCTCCATAAATACTCTTGTCTTACCTGCCAACATCCCTGAATTTCCTTAGCTATCCAGTCCTTGTTCCTGGAAGCATCTTACTCGAAACTGCCTCTCAGTAAGTACTGCTACAACTTCAAGCCATTTTAGTACTAGATATTTGAATTCTAATGAGATTTCATTTATAACCTGTTACTCAATGTGTTATAAACTATTAAAATGCTATTACTCATAACACGAACCCATACTTCAAAGGAGTAAGATCCAGGAAGTAACTCCTATTCAAATGTCTTAGATGGCATTGAAGTAACTGACCTGATAAAAGGGGAAAAATTAATCGGCACAACGCCAGCTCCTAATTTCATTGGTACCAAAGTCCTCAAAGAAAGATACAAGAAAATACTCTCCTTTGATAGACAGCAGCTTCTCACCTTAAAAGGGCACAGTAGCTATCAAGTCAACACCACTCTTCCCCCAGCCCTTCTTAGAGGTCTGTATTGATTCATCATGCTGCAAATGACATCAATCAGATATTTTCCTTCGTGAGCTTAGCTCCGATTTTGGGGTTATACCAATAGCATCACTTCTGAATTCAACACTTCTGATTATCTTTCCTGTTCCACTCTGTACCACCGCTTTATAGTACAATGTTTCTATTATGCATATGGCATCTGGGGTGACGGAGCTAACAGAAAGCCATTATCCACAGGAATAACTTAAAAATTTACTGTGCTAATGCAATCAAATCCCCCAGCATATATAGATCATGCAACATCATCTAATTATGCGCACGGGAGTTTAAGCAGAGATACAAACCTGAAGAGAAAGAAGAAAAAAATACATGCAATGCTGATAGAGAGTAAAACGCAGAAGCATGTCCTGACCAAGCACAAAAAGAAAATGAAGGCATCACTGTGCCAGAGCTCAGCGGATGGATCTGTGTTCCTTCAGTGTACTCTCCCACAAACACATGTTCATGAGCCTGATGTGCAATGCCACTGTTACTATTGCAAGCACAGCCAAATACATCACAAGAAATGATTCCTTGCAGATAATGAAAGAAATAAGAGGAATGTATGGCATGAGGTAGACCCAGACAAATGCAAGGTTTGGGAACTGCCCCAGTCAGGGTGGGTTGTTTGGTTTAACATTGTTTCAAGCAATGCTCTGCATGGGGTAACCTCACATTGCTGCCCAACGCTGAAATGACACGTGGCCATGCAGTTATGCCTTCAGATCATTTGGCACTTTTCAAGCCTTGTTTCTAATCTGAGAAAAAACACAAACCATTTTCCAAAGTAGTAGCAGCAGCACTTGGGACCCTAAATAATACTGAGGTGTTCTTCTATCTTTCTTGTCTGTTTCTTTGAACGTACATAATTTGCAGCATCTCTGTCATTAGTTTCCACCTTCTGGGAAAGGTTCTTATTTTCATTTCTCCCACTGAAAAAGCCACCAAAGGGTGACCACTGATGTTTAGATACTGCTAATGTATGATTCTAAAAGCACTCATCTTATCATACATCTTATTATTTCGTGCCATACTTGTTTTCTTTCTTCCTGTTAAATTAAGGACAATGAGGACTGAGTTCAAGTCAATTGCAAGAGTGACCTAACGAATGGATTCTCATTCCTCTTCCAGTAAAGGATGTTCTTCCCTCAGTAAAACAAAAAATCACTACTGTTGTTATTTCTTACATAGATAACATCTTTGCTTCTACAAGAAGGATGAAGTGGCTGCTATTAAGCCTCATTTCCATACATCTGCTTTTTTTCTTTATATGATACCAATATATTTACCCTAAAGACAGTTGAAGTCCCATTTACTTCATAAATGTCACACTCTTTCTATTGAAGCTTTTCATCCATTGCTTCTAGAAGGAGTACTTTTAAGATCACCACCTTGTCATCCGGACATATTTATTGGTCCTTGCAAATTCATGTCACCCACTGCAATTTCTCCTCTTTCTCCAAATGCCAGGCTGACACTTGAGATGACTTTCCGCTCTAAATGCCCTTCTGCTTCAAGTTTTCTTTAAGTGTTTACCATTTTCTATTCTATCCCTGGAATCAGTGCACTGCCCATCCTTCATTCTGGACTGGACTGGGCAGCTACTTCTGGTTGGCTAAGTTTTAACACATAATCAAACATTAATACTGGATTTTTCCACAATCCTAGTTCTATAATGTTGCACAGATTTGAACCATACCCAGTTTTTCCTGCAGGATGCATAATTAGAGAATCACAGAACTGAGATTTTTAGATCGGTTTTTGCCTTTAATTCTTCCTTTCCAGATTTTTTGTAATGGGTTTTGTTCATTAGCTTTCTTTGCCTCAGTTAACCTCAAAACACTAAAAATATGAAGAATTTCAAAGCATGCCCCTACTCTCTCATTAAAACCATTGTTTCATTTTGCTGTGCAATCCACCTGATGTTTCTGTTGACAAATAAAGCAGCTTCTAAACCTGTTTCCCTTTTTTTATACATTTCCAAAGAGGTTCAAATCCAGTGAGCTGTTTTCTCTCTTGCTCCCCTTCAATTTCCTTACCTTGTGGCTACAGATATCACTCAGACCCATTAATCAGAGGCAGATCTGTTTAACCTCACATCAGAGTTTCTAACTGATGTGTATTTCCAGCATCAGCCCCTGCAGAGGACAATCCACATCATGATCCACAGTGACCAAGTACTTTAGAAAGTTCCAGTACTGAATGGGAGAAGCTGAACAAAGCTTAAGTCAGAACCATCAGTAACTACAGAGAGAAATTGAGAGCACATCCAAAACAAACCATTGTCCAGACAGATTATATACAAAAGCTGTATTTTTAAAAAGTAAACAAAGCAAGGCTTATCCATTGAAGGACTTGCATTTCCCGCAGAGATACAGCACAGATAGTTCAAAAGAAAAAAAACAACGGGATGCTGATCAATGCTATGGCCCACAGCAGTGCAGTGGCAAAGAAGTACAAACCTCCATCATCTCAGTCTGAATCAGAGTTTGGTACAAGTTGGATTGAACCAGCAGACACCTCTTCACTGGCATGTGGCCACTTCTGTGAACGGAGCTATTGGTCTCATTACAGGTTCTAGTAAATTACAGTAGATACATGAATAGTTATAAGCATTGCTGTGACACTCAGAAAAGAAGTTAAAGGTTGAAAAGCTCTGGCTCTAACCAGCCCTTTCTCCCACAGAAATGCTCCCATCGTATCAAAGCTGGTTAATGCTGCTAGATGTGGTAATAGTGACACTGACAGATTCAATTCTGTTTTGATGGCAATCCAAATTCTCTATCAGGAAATTAATTCATGCTAAAGAAATAAATCTACTCTCTTTAAGAGGTCACTTTATACTTAATTATACTCCAGCTTTTAAAGCATTTTGCAGAGTGCAGTTCTCTCTAATATAATTATCTTGCAAACTGCATTTTATGGCAAATCTGACTTGAGAAGTCTAGTCTGGGATGACAACAGTGAAACTACTTTAATATGAAGCTTCAGTAGGTGATTATAACAAGTATCAGAAAAAGCAGGTAATAAAATACTACACAGCCTTGAGACAAAAATTCACGAGACAGTAAACAGTAAGAAATTAAGCTGCTATATATTCTGTTCCAGAAGCAGAAATGATACAATCAGTTGTCTCTTACTCCCAGCAGCTCTTCAAGTTGCCACTCCAGCGGCCCCTCCAACTCAGGCGCTGCCCTGCAGCACTGTGTCCATGCCATTGTCAGCTCCCCACTTCAGCACAGCTCCTCAAGCCTCTGACACTCTCCCAACAACACACTCACCACCGCCCTTCCCCCAGCAGTGGAAGGTATTGCTCAGCTACTTGGGAGAGGGCTGTGTGTATGTCCCACGGAGAGATGCATTCACACCCAAGCCTTGCTCAGGACTGGGCATACCTATGGGAAACTAGTACTACAATACCTGTTACAGCAGTTAAACAAGCACCAGCTCCTTCCACTGCACACTGAGCAACCCTCCCCACCAAACATTTTCCCACTCATTTTCCTAACCCATCTCACTCTCTTCTCCATCACCCTCTTCCGACTTCATCTCTGCTGCCTGTGTTTTTGGTCATCTACTTTACACCCACACTCTCCCTTAGTATTTGCTCTCTAAACTCATTCAAGTTGGCCAGATCCTTATTTTATTCTTCTCCTCAAAAGGTGATACTACCCCACCTTCACATGGAGTAATCAGAAATTTTGCTTTTTGTCAGAGTAACCCAGGTCAAAAAATTAGCTATCACCCAAGACTTCAATAAGGTTAAATCTTTGAGCAATTCAAGACAGTCTTCCAATGGAATCCTGTTCCTCCTCCACCTTATGTTAAAAGATCCTCCCATTTCACAGTTACAAGCAAATTGTAAAAAATGAGACTGAAAATATATTTTTCGTTCTACAGGAAATCCTGACATTTCAGATAACTTTTTCCAAATTAGAACAAAAGACTAAAACTGAAGCTGCTAAGTCATATTGATTTCATAGCATTACACAATATTAGTGTGAAACAGTAAATCAAAATCTGAAACATGAAATATTAGCAAAATTCAGTTTCGAAAAAGACACGTAAAAAAACCAAACAGTGTAACAATCATCAAAAGAATTAGCCATTATCAGAACAAAAACTAAAACATTTTTTCATCAAAATACAAACATTTCCACAATAGATTTTTACCAACACTGCACAGTTTTGAAAAGCTTCAAGGCACTAAACAGATTCCAGGGTACTCTAATCCACCCAAAACATAAACAGTCACTACAAATTTAAGAAGCATCCTTCATCTTGGTCAAATGTCACTTCATCATGATACACCTCACCACCTACACTAGTAGAGCTCTACGCATGTAAACACTGATTTTTATTTCTGGTGCTTATGCCTTAATTCTCCTCATGAAGAGTCCTGAGCACAGTATTTACATATATTCCATAGCAAGATGCTGATTAGAACAAGATAGGCTGGAACTTTGTCCATACAACTTTCTCCATGACTGAAACCAAAATAAAACACTCCTCAATGGGTAATTATTTTATGTAAAAACTAAGTCTTAAATTTATTACTTCATTGCAAAATTTAACTTTTATACTGCTTCCTAAGCTATAAGCAAACCGGGTGTTTCTGAGAAAAGCCTCAATGCAAGATAGTATTTTAGGGTCTCTTTAGAGATTTTACTCATTCATGACCATTATCAACCGCATTTGAGTAAGAGAACCATCAGAATTCATCCTACTTCAAATGACCAAGAGGCCAGGTAACTGCTTCCTATCAGTTCCCCAAACACTCTCAAAGTACTCTCTCCATGTATTATAGGATCATAAAATGATCTGGGTTGAAAGGGACCTTAAATATAATCCAGTTCCAACCCCTCTGCCATGGGCATGGACACCTCCTACTGGAAGCCTCATCCAACCTAGCCTTGAACACCTCCATGGATGGGGCAGTCATGACTTCTCTAGGCAACCCGTGCCAGTCCCTCACCAAGATTAGATATTTCTTCCTAATATCTAATCTAAATCGATGTTCCTTTACACAGAGGATTTTACAGTTTGGGCAATAAATGACCTTTGAGCTTGAGTCAGAAAAAGCTATCAGGTAATATAAGTCACTTCATGACTTGCCGAAACCTGCTGGCATCCTTCACACAGACTGAAGCATAACAGACTACAGAGAAAATGACCAAACTCAACCTCTAAGCTCTGATAACAACAAAACAGCCACGTGGATTTCCAGTTAAGGAAAAAAGCCTGCCTGTCTCACGGTATTTTAATTAGATTGCTCCAGACCACAAGTCAAGCAGCAAGTCTCTGGAGCAAACTGGTATACAGTTTTGACCTTTTATTGTGCTATCGATAAAATTCGACATCTCCTGCAGATGTGAATGAGTTGCCAGCAGAATACAGATTTGACAAAAGATTTAAAGAAAAAGAATTGCTTAAGTTACCTGCAATGATTATGAAAAGTTTGCCAGTGAAGACAGCAGCAACATAAACAAGAATACCTTGGTAGTGGCCAATCCAGAAGACAAACAAATACCATTTTTTTTAATATAACAGTTAATGCATAGCACTGTCTGTTTAGTATTAGATCACACTGAACTACTGGTCACCTAAAAGGTATGATAAAGCAGCAAACATATATCCTACAACAACATACACCCATCTTTGGGATGGCCGACTGTCTGTGGCCAAGTGAAAGCTCTGATTCCACCGATCTGGCTTATGGCAGTAACACTTATTCAATGGAGACACAGAGGACATATGCTGACAGTTCACATCTACAAGATCAGACCCCGAACTATTTTTTAGAGAAGTATTTGGCACGTACTTACCTAATTATATAAATAAAACATGCACCCAGATTTTAAATGGTGAAGCAGAATTACCAGAGTACAGTAGTTCAAAAAGGCAATTTAGAAAAACTGATACTATAGAAATTCCACTGATCCTGAAAAAACAAAGTTGTTGAACAGAATCTATGGCTTTGAAATGTAATTTCAGAAAATTACTAACTACAATCTGAATCTAATTTTATTTTCTATATTCAAATTTGGTTGAATATATGCTATGAGTATTGTCTATTAAAAAGCCCATACTACAATTTTCTAAGTATCTCATTTGCAATTCTGTTCTATCATTAAAAATCCCCAGTACTGTAGCTGCAAAGGTTGCTAAATCTGCCTACATTTCTGACTATTTACAGTTACACACAAAAAAGTTTGAGCTGCTGAAATCTTTCATTCAGATTTCTGTCAGATTACAGACACTTTTGCTCAGTCCCCCACCTCCTTTCTCATTGTTGGGGCTTTAGGTTATATAATAAGGTCTTATCATAGGTATACAGCACTGCAGAGAATGTTCTCTGGATGCTATTTATTCTGTCAGGCGTCCACAGATTACACTATGTGTTTGTTAAAAATATGAAGACATTTCTTTAAAAGATGCTTCACTAACATGACTATAATCTCTCCTGCTCTGCTGCTTTACTCTCTCAAGATCTTTTTAATAAGCCTCTCCCACAGAAAATGATTAAAAACTACATCTTTCATTTCTTTTGATTCCAAAAAATAGCACAAAGAGTAGTTCTTATAAAGTATTAGTAATTATGCTGAAACTGCATTTTAACGGACTGTTTCCTTTGATTTATTTATTTCTGGATGTCCATGAATGAGCACAGTAGGCCATTACATTACAATATTTCAGCATCAACAGGAAATCACAGTCTAGTCTACGATTTACTGCACGACAATTCCAGTGTGGGAATGAAATAGGAAATAAGCTATATGGGTGTTATTAATTACAAAGGAAATTGCCTTGGTACAATCTGAAATTCACCTAAAAGCATGAATATTTACTGCTTATTATAGGTAAAAACATAACTGCCCCCAATTTCAAGCCTTAGGTCAAAGTATAAACAATTCAAAGTCAAACTTAACATGAATCATCTGTATTTAGGACTAGAATAAACTTCTCTGTGATGGGACATCTCAGTTAAAACATCTACTAAATGCTACTGTGGCTCTTTTTCTATGACGTAAGTCATTAGAAAGTAGTTTTTATTGCATGTTTAGCAGTCCCTGCTACTGAAACATCAGGGAGATGCGTCAAAACCGAAAACTTTCATTCTAAATGCATCATTTGCTGTTTGAATACAACACTTCTGTATTAATAGCTATGGAAAAAATACAAGAAAACGGGTTAACATCAGCAGCGTTTCCCTCTATGGCGTTCCCCTTTGTTCCCTAAGGTCCAAACTAGCTTCTCTCAGCATTCCAGAATAATGGTGGCATCTTTAGGAGGGTTTATTCCTTGTGCAGCAAAACCACCTTCATCAAACAGGTACAATTTCACATTAAACTGAGAAAGACTGAAAATTATAAACTGTATATATCTACAAAGTAAAGCCAAATCATAAAACATACTTGGGATTGTTAACTCAAACTTCCTTGGTTCAGCAACTCAGGGATGAATATCACAGTGGAATCCACTACTAATTACCTGAAACCTAACAGGAGCTTAATATGGTCCAGGCTACTCCAGCTTCCAGCATTTCATGTCTTCCCTCAGACTGCATGTACACTTGCATAAATTAGCCTAATCCAAACAGCCTGCAGAGTGGGGACTTGTTTTCATTCTCTGGTTCCTTCAGCATCATTAGGTAAGCAGTAGAGAGCAGTATTAACATAACCACACAGGCAACCCAGGGTTACCTGCAAAATAAAAAACGCCTGCGAACCACGTAATATTTTGGATGTCTGTGGGCAATCATGAGGGAAGTCATACAAACACTTCACTAAAAGCTTCGCAATCTCCAGCCTTCATTTGCCTGCTCCCTCACCCTCAAGAGTAGGTTCTATTTCCTTCTCTGACTTTGTGCAGGTTATCTTACAAAATCAAGCAAGGACTTTTGAAGAGGTTCAATTCATGCACATGAAAATGTCACTTCATACCATGGTTTACAGCTCAATTTTTGATGAAATGATAGGATTTTGAATAATTCTAGCAACTCACTCTACGCATTAAAAACTGATGGCCAGGGTGGGCTGGCCAGCTGTGCTTGTCTCCAAAGAGCAGCTCTGCAATATGCAGCTGAAACCATTTCTTAGACCACAACCAGGAAAAAGGGCAAATATTGGTGACCTCACCTCAGAATTAAGAGAAAGGTAAATTCTGTCAGACTCTTGGCAAATCTTTGTACAAAAAAACCAAGTGGTTTATATTTCAAGTGTCCTGATATTTTAAGCATTTGTAAAAATAGTATGATTTTTCAGCTTAGTCAAAATGTTAATCAATCGTTAATCAAAACGTTAGTCAAAACGTTTCTCTCAGATACTTTGAGAGAATTCACTGGCTAATGGTTGGTTTCAAAGCAATACATTTGTCATCTAATTCGCAAAGCTAGGTGATAAATATTTGTGTCTTGCTATTAATTGTTGACCCACTGTACAAAGTATTTACACAGTTATCCATATGATTCTTCCTATTTAATACTTGACTTCTCTTCTGAGACTACCAATGAGGTTGTCAGGGTCTCGAGTGTTGTACAGGTGTCCTGTAAAAAAATAACAAGCAGTATAAAATACCTGCCACGTTTCTTATAGGCCACCTAACAGCTTATCAGGTGGATAAAATTTTGACTGATGTGATCAAATTGAAACTTATTACCTAGTGCAGAGAAGTTCTCACTCTTATTAACCATCCCCTGGCATGGTTCCTTCGTAGAGAAACATTTTCCTTAGTGCTCTGTTTCTCACATAGTTTTGTCATTGAGCAGGGTATTGCCATCAACATTATGCGAGGCTGAAATAACAACTCAGTGAGGGAGAAACCCAAAAGAAAACAAGGCCAAACTCAATGGGCCCTGCAAAGCAGGCTGCCCACTTCATTATGAATAAAATTCTCTACTAATGAGTTTCCAAGTCTCTATAAAATCCCAATATTTGGCCATGAGTATTCCATTTCACATTTTAACATCCTCTGGCATAAACTGTCATGCTTTAATTAAACACAGAATGCAAATCACATCCCCAGGAGATGATGCCTCTAGCTGCTTTTCTTTCAATAAGCCAGTATGAAAATCAACCTTGGCAGTCATGTAGCAAAGAGACCAGGGCAATTTCACTCCTCATGGGGCTGAGCTTCCCAAATACCACTCTGAGGGTCAACTCCTGAAGAACTATTGGAGGTGTTGCTTACAGCCAGGCTCCCTGTTGGCAGACAGGAAGCCATCCATTTTTATTGCTGTTCCTGACTGGTAAGTAGGCTGCATTTGCAGGCAAACAGAAGACAGTTTGATTAGCCAGGCAAGCCCTACACACATTTCATTGCCTTCAACTCCAGGAAAAAAATCTGTACTCTGAGGTCTTGTCCACACTGCAGTCTCCCACAGGAAAGCCCCCATCAACCCTGGGAAACTATGGGAGCTATCCTACATAGTACAAACAGTAAATAACACTGTTCATCTACCATTTAAAACAACTCTTAATAGACAGCACTATGTAACAATTGCAGTTCTATGTAAAAACATTTTGTCTAGTGACTGACTACCTCTCTACTGGGAAGCTAAGATAAACATAGAAAATAAAATACGGAAAACAAAATAATGCTGGCACAGAAAGACTATGTACTTCCAAGTATCATATCAAGACATTCAATACAACTTCATTTTCTCTCTCCCTCAAAGCTCACAGTGCAGGGAAGTCAAGACATGTTTTCACAATACATGAAACTTGAGGATGGCAATGGAACAAAAATTGTACTCAGTTTACGATACATGGAACAAACAAGAATTCTTCTAAGGCTGCTTAAAGAAAAAAAATAGATAGACAGATACAGCTTCCACATAGACAAGACTTGTTATATACATCTTGGGAAAGAATCTCTTCTGACATCAGTTAACTAAAATATCAGAGTTGAAATGTGTAAAACACTGCCCATGGTACTGGGAATCCACATGTAGAAAGTGCCCTTCGACATCAAAAGTGATTTCTGAGACTTAGGAACTTCGCACAACAGCAGGAAAAGTCCTCAGGAGTCTTTCACACAGAATGAGTTTTGTCTAAGACGACTGACAGAAGTGTGAAAGGTGCAGCTGATCCTACAGCCCACACCGTGGAAAAGATACACAGAGCGTATGCCTGAATTATTTTAAAATATCTGAAGCACTGTATTCTAGTGCACTTACTCTTTGTGTAAAAAAACAAAGCAAGGAAAATGCACTCCACATCCATGTGCACCTTTCTAGACAGATCAGCACTTGGTGCCACAGAGCTACAACACGCCCAACTTCCCATTATCCTCACTATCAGGAGTTACTGTTTTCCCTAAATTAATCGTATTTAGTGATACTGTATCTAGTGCCGTGCATGAAGTACCTGAATGCACAAAACCTCATCTCTCTGCAACATGCCTTTACATCTCAGGGTGGTCGGTCCATGAGCTAATTCGCTGTACGACTCCCTGCAGCTGTTCTTCAGACTCAGTTAAAGCTGCTGTGTGACTTGTTCTTCGCACTGAAACATTTCACCGACGCTGTCAGCATCTCCTTCACTAAGTGACATGCAGTACTGTAGCTGGTAAATGGAGAGTGAGGGAAAGGCAACCTTTGGAGGAAGTATCTATTTCCCAGGGAAAACAAACTAAATCCTCTAACCTAAATAAATAGCTATGGAACATTAGCTTTCATTTTGGGTGGGAAATACAAAGACATTTTCAATTAGATACCGTACAGGGTTCAAAAGTTGAGGAAAACACATATCACAAGTTCAACCTTTAATTAAAAAATCATGAACATTTATTATTAATGACCCTTAGCGGTAAATATCTTCATCTGAAATTCTTAACTGATAGGGACTTCTCAGCATTTTCTCACAGGGCATCAAGAGGAAAATTTCACTCCTGCATCTGTGGCTGTGAGCGCCTGCCTTCTCACTGGGGAAAAGATTCTACAGCTTAAGTGAAAGACAGAAGAAAGACTCTATGTTTAGACAAGCATGTCTGTGAATGCTAAATAAGGGCGGGATGCTCTGAAACCGGTGAGGTTCTTGGAATTTCCATCCTGGCCATACAGCATACATAACGTCAGCTCAATATTAATGAGCCAGAATAAGGAGAGTGGAGAGCTTATGTGTCAGAGCTTTTTTTAATGACTAAGGACGTAGAACTGTTCTTCAGGTCGAGATTCTTCTCAGGCTAAGAATCAGCAAGAATTTAATATCTAAAGATATTGGTACCTTTTATTAATATCTAAAGATATGAATGTACCATGATTGATACACCCAGGCTCTGAAATGCTGTGCTTCTAAGCAAAATATTATAGGTTAAATCACAGAGCAGTTATCAGTGCTGGAAAATATGTAAAGTTACTGTTCTGAATGAGAACCCTTATCACTGATGTGATTTTGGGTAATGCAGAGCATAAAGCTGTTGTGGATTTTTAGTAAAATTTCAGATACTTTGCTCCTCAGGGCAGGGAGCAGAAGAACGACAGGACAGGACACACAACAGCAGCAATCTCATCTAGAGACTACAAATTTCACATCCTCTCTGAATCCTTTGGCCTTCTCTAATAAGAATGAAAATAATTTCGTGCCTGTCTTTTGCATTCCAGAGTAATAAGACCTCAATGAAGATAAAAGAAAATAGAAGCCTGAGAACCACAAATCACCAACAAACAAAAATATTTGCAAATGCTAACATTCAGGCACTCCATTAGCAGAAACAAGCATATATCCTCTCCGAGCGTATCCAAACTCCCTTTTGGGTGATTATCAACATAATTCTGCTCTGGTGAGTCATCAAAAGAAACCAGGTTCATTTGCAAAATGTAAATGCTGATCCCAAACAACACGACTGTACTGACACTGGTACACAGATGCACTAGTCACGGCAAATAATTCCTATTTTAATATTTAACTAAAAGACTATATGTTTGTTCTTATCTACCTTAGAATTTTCCTAGCCAAATCAAAGGATAACCTACACGTGTGTACATTTTTTACAGAAATGTAAATTTCGATTAAAAAAATTTACCACTATTCTACTGAAGCAGAATACCCCACCTCATTCTGTTTAAATATTTAACACTACTTTAAGAGAAAACTAGAAAATGCATCAAAGCTAAGTCGATTCCTGGGCTTTTGTTATATGCATTGCCTAGCTAAAATCCAAAGGAAAAAGCTGGCATGCTGCTTATTAAACTACTTACGGTTCAGCTTATTTTCTCTAGGTGATGCACGTATTTACTCACATTATGCTGTCACCTTTTGGAGGCTTTGCTTGATAATCACTTGAATTTATCTCAGAACAAACCAAAATAACCTCAACCAATTCATGTTTTACTTTGGTTCTATGAATTTACACACATCCCAGAGCTAAAAAAGAAGTCAGTTTGGGAGGAGGGCGGCAGTTTCTTGCCTTCTGATTTGGCTTTTTTCCTACCTGCTTCCTATTGCAAAATACTTAGCTTCTAATCAAAATAATGAAAGCTGGGCTTCTGTGCTTAGAGGCTTTCATTTGAATAAGCAAGACAATTTCAATTGCAAATATATGTTCTTTCATGCTTCCACAAAACAGAAGAGCATTTCTCATTTAATGCAGATGCCAAGTTACCCAGGTTCTTATATCCCTCCAGAAAAATGTAAGACAATCTCCGCTTGCTCCCTGTTCAGCACAGCAAGCTCCCTTCTCCAGCCTGAGGTCTGACTGCAAAGTCGCGATGCAAAGTCTGTCCAGCTCCTAGTTTCTACTCTTAAATCTGACTTGGCATACAAATTTTCTGTTTGCTGCATCTCAGTTTCTCCTCTCACATTACTTTCCTCACATAGGGATATTTGTGACCCTAAAGTTTGGTAAAGGCTTTGATATACTCAGATAAAGGATGTGGAGTACTGCTCTTAAGAAATGAAGCTATGCAACAGCCAGCTTTGTCAGTTGTGCAACGGCTTCTCATTCAGCTCATCCTGTTGGAAGAAATACTGCAGACATTGAAGTGAAACTACAGATCAAAATTTCACGCTGAAATTCATTTAAAAAAAAAAGAAAAACTTCTTAGAAAATCTCTTCTTTAAACAGCATAAGCAAGCTGGCGAAGAGTGATTGATAAGTCCGTTTGTTTCATGGTGTAAATCTTTAATTTGATTTGCTGCCCTTGTTACTCTGACCCTAGCAATAGTCCATAAATATTTAGGTAGCTTTCCACTAGCATGCTTTCAGCTTTTGAATACTAATGCTGGCTGACGTGAAGAAGAAAAGGAATTGCGGTAATGGGCCAAGGAACTAGCTGTGAATATCTAACCTGCTGTTGTAAGGCATCCTGTTTGCTGGAATTAAAGCAGTTATTACTAGCACACAGGAACTCATCACATTCTTAATGAATTGTGAGGCAAAACGGGGAAAATAACAAATATCTTTACCTGAATAAGCATTAACATTGTAACAATCAAAAAAAAGAAAAGAAAAGAAATCAATAGCTGTATAAAGCCCAAGGCTAAGAACAGAAAAACAAGACTGGTACGTACACAGCTAACCTTACCAGTGAAGAAATCAAAGAGATTCTTTTTTACTCTGCATCTCATCATGGTGCCTGACAGATTATCCTTTGAATAAGCACAGTCGAGACCCAGAGACATAACCTTTTACTACCTATGTTCCCCCATTCTGCACCCCAAGCTCATCAAACTTCAAAGAAAGGGTTTTACAAGCCCTCTCTTGTCAAAGCAGTGGTATGTGATAGCACGGGGAGCCTTCCCACTGCTCCAGCCAGGAGAAATGCAAGTTTGAGAGAAGAGTCACAGAACATCCCTTTTTCCCTTGGTCAGCAGATGCAGTATCCACACTCAGTTTCCAAGAGGACAGGGTCATTCAATCTATGAAGAGATATTTCCCTGCCAGCTGACCAGATCTGCCGGAGACATCAGATGTAGAAGAAATCATTTACCATTTCCAGGAAAGAGAAGTGGTGAGCACAAATAACCATAACTACTGAAATAGCTGCAGTGGAAAAGCTGGCAAAATTCAACTCTACCTTGTTCTTCACTTCTGCTAGAAGCCTTATCTAGGCTTTAATTCTTCCTTGTCTCCACTACTGAAATTGCCTTACAAACTGCCTAGTAACATTGCTATGATTTCAGAACTGCAGAAGGGAGTCGAGAACACTGCAGCACAGCTTCCCTTGCTTCAGAAAGCTTGTATAACTTCATCATGAAAGTTGAAACTGCCCTCCTAGTTTTAGATGCCATCTCTTTATTTTTCTCGCACATCCAGACCCAGTTCCCTACATTCTCTCTTCTTATGCTCTGCTTCTTTCCAGAGACTATCCAGAGTGCAGAATCAAGTAGCGAGGACTTGTCTGTCTTCGACATCCACTAGAATTCAGTGACAGTAAAACCTCACCTTTTCTTTTTTGGTAATTCTTTCAAAAATACATTGTAAGGCTAAATGGAGCAAGGAATCGGGCTCGGCCTTTTGCAAAAACAGAAAGGTAGCTGAGTCTCAACTCACTGGAAACACCTATGTTGGTACACATCCTCCCGAATCTTCCTTTTTTTTTTTTCCCCTGGACTGAAAGCTGAAGTCTCTGTCTGCTAGAAAGGTATAAGCAATGACAAAGCAATAACTGTAACAACATTAAATCAGCAAGCAAAATGGAACTCTATTCTTCTCATCACATTAGGAAGCATTTGCAAATGCAGAAATTTCTCTTCTCTGCAAATAACAATTACATTGAATTCATAGTCTGGTCCCCACTGTAAGGCTCAAGACTGACTTGCCTAGAGTAACATATACCCCTACCACCTCCCCCAGCACATTGTTCCTTTTCTCAAAAGCAGAACGTATTTGTTTCTATCACAAAAAAGGCATAACAATCTGCAAATTCACTTTCTAATTCTTCTTTCACATTGAGTCAGCAAGTTTCTGCATGACATGGGACTGTAGTTACCAGCAAGATTTAGTGCTTAAATCCTTTTGACAATTAAGGCTACTTCTCACTTTATACAATCATTGCCTATTTAGACTGTGCTTTAAGCAACCCTCAAGACCACTACACACTGCCAACTGTGCTGTAGTGGGCCACCATTTTATTCTTGGAGTTTCACTGCATGAAAGTGAGCAAAGTACACAGCAGAGCTCACAATAAAGAAAAATAGGCTATCGTTACCATAAATCTCAGTCACCACTGAGATAACAAGTACCCATGGAGTGGGGCAAAGAGCATTAGTAGGCTGGAAGCTTCATTTTCCCATTCAAGTAAGAGCTCTGGTTTCACTGCCGCTGGCTTGCAGGTTCTCTTTTGTAGATAGAGTTTTACAGCAAATGAGATCAGCTCCTATTTGCTATATAGTTGTTACTAAGAAGATTTTCATTAAAAGATTTTTATCTTATGAAATGAAAAAGCACTTAGGCACTATTTTTCAGAACACATTGATCCCAATGAAAAGCACAGCTCCTGAAGAGACCAGAGCTTCAGAATCCCAACACAAAATTTCAGAACATAAGCCTCTAATATTTGAGCACAAAATCACGTTATAGTGATACATCTTCCTTTCAGTATTTAAACCAAGGCCTCAAAGTCTCTTTAAGCTGCAAATTATCTACTCAGAGTAACATGAATACACACACAACCACTAAAAAAACTGATGAAGTAATCAATAATAACTGAATCACAAACCATTTTCTTCAAATACTTCTTGTTTAACCAGTTTTTGAGGAGATTTAATGATACTTTGGGAAGAGTTAATAGTGAGAATTTTTTCACTTTGAAAGGCCCAAGATAGTAGACATTAATAATAGTGTCAAACCATGGTGCTTTCTTAATGACATATCATTCAAAAGTACTCTGCCCAACTGTGTTCCATCTTTGCTTTCAGATGTAACCCAGACATTATCAGGCCCATGGAAAGTTTCTAGCAAAGTACCTTTAATATCAAAGCATTCAAAAATATTCAAAGCAATGCTGCCTTACAGATTTAGATGCCTCAACCCCCTCCCCAAAACCATAATCTTCTTAAAACCCCTAAGCAAACACCTAACACGTGTGTGCACACACAGATATGCACCCATTAGCTATGGCATTTTCCAGAAGCACAATCTGGACATTCAGCAAGTATTCAACCCTTTATATTCTGAACAGATCTAACACCTCTGCCTCAGGATTTCTTGGTGTAAACCCAACAGGACTTAAAACCCCACAGTGCGCTGTTATTCTCTTATATAAAGATTTTGGAAGTTTTACTGTTGCTAACGCAGACCAAATGTTGTTTCAGTATCATATTCCAAGAACTGAATTAGAAGAATGAACTCCATGTAAGTGAAGGCTGAAAGTACCTTTATGCCAAAAAACTGTATGCACACTACAAAGAAGTTTGTCAGAGAAAGAGCATCTTTCAAGCCAGTTTCCTTTTACCCATGCTTCTTCAAGATTAAGAATCCAGCAGGAGCAGCAGTACAGATACAGAATGTATTAAGCACTTCAACAACATCAGCTCAGACGTGCCAGCAGTCTGGCTGAACTAGGAGAAAATCACATGCGGAAATCGTCACAAAAACCTGCACTTAAAGTACTCCTGCTGGTGCGCTACACAGCATGGGGAAGTTGCACAGCTACTCTGTGCTGATAGAAGTACTGGCTTTCAGGTAAGTACTTAAAACAAGGCCTCTTTGGCTTATCTCTGGTGACTTTCAAAGAGAAATTAAGAACCCCATGATTTCTTTCAAAGTGCATAGAGAGAATTAATCATTACATACTGGCCAACACAGCCTCTCTTGGTAAAATGATGCCAATAGCCACAGTTTTAGCTATTGCTAAGCATCAAATAGCTGCCAGGATTTGCTACGACCAGTGCACTGTTACTACTTAGCTCTTCATTTTGGCCAGAGCCTGAGGCTACTTCTGGGATCTAAAAAAACCCCCAAAATAATACACACAAACAATTCCACCATTGTCCTGTGTAGTGCTTACCAGGTTAGCACTTGTAAACTAGAAAGTGAAGATGCTGAGCTTGGCACACAAGCAAGCACCACCTGAGTCAGGCTGGCACCTGTGGGTACCTAACAGACAACTGCACTCATTTTTACTTCCCTGTCCTTAATGCTGTGTTCTGAGGTAGCTCATTTAACACTGCTTCTCAGCACACAGCAACACTGGCACCTTCGTTGATTGCACTATGTGGGAGCTGACATTTTTCAGAGACCTTCTAAATAAGTCCTGGGAACGTTCCCAAAATCCCCCACTGTTGGCGGTAAGGCACAAGTAATTTATCCACGATAGACACTATCTTGTGCCATTTGCTCTACCAGACTGTGCTGAAGTTGGAGTTAAATAATTGATTCCCCTGAAAGGAATCTCAGTCCAAATAATTCTCACAAAACCAAGGAGTACATTTACTGCACTTGCCTTCTTTGCACCAGCTGGATCAGATGATTACATTGAAGGAAGCAGTCTTCAGGGATTCTCTCTATCATAGCATAGAAAAGAAGCTTTTTAAATCTTTTCACTTGCCACCATGAACTTTTAACAAAGCTAAACCAAATTTCCCTTGGCCCTCTGAGTATCTGAGCTGCCAGCGATGGTCTATAAAGGTTCAGTTCTTCAACAAGTTTTCTTAAGTAGAAGACTTGCTTTCCCTGCTTATCATTACTATCCTATACCCCACAGCAAAACTGCCCTAGGAGAACCTGGTTTACCTTGTCTTTACATTACAGTATCACAAGGCTGGAAAGGACCTCTGAGATCATCAAGTCCAACCTATAACCCAACACTAACACCAACACTAACACCATCATCTAAACCATGGCACTCAGTGCCTCATCCAGTCTCCCCTTGAACACCTCCAGGGTCGGCGACTCCACCACCTCCCTGGGCAGCACATTCCAATGGCCAATCACCCTTTCAGCGAAGAACTTTCTCCTCACATCAAGTCTAACCTTTCCCTGACGAAGCTTGAGTCCATGCCCTCTAGTTCTGTCACTGGTCACCTGAGAGAAGAGACCAACCCCTGCCCAACTACAACCTCCTTTTAGGAGTTGTAGAGAGCAATGAGGTCTCCCCTGAGCCTCCTCTTCTTCAGACTAAACAGCCCCAACTCTCTCAGTCACTCCTCGTAGGGCTTGTGCTCCAGCCCCTTCACCATCTTCGTTGCCCTCCTCTGGACACACTCCAGCATCCTGACATCTTTCCCAAACTGGGGGGCCCAGAACTGTACACAGTATTCAAGATGAGGCCTGACCAGTTCCGTGTACAGGGGGACGATAACTTCTCTGGTCCTGCTCGCCACACTATTCCTGATGCAGGCCAGAATGCCATTGGCTTTCTTGGCCACCTGGGCACACTGCTGGCTCATGTTGAGCTTCCTGTCAACCAGCACTCCCAGGTCCCTTTCTGCCTGACTACTCTCCAGCCACTCTGTCCCCAGTCTATAGCTATGCATGGGATTGTTGTGTCCAAAATGAAGTACCCGACATTTGGACTTATTAAACATCATCCCATTAGAATTGCCCCATGTCTCCAGTCTGTCCAACAGATCAACCCTTCCTCCCAGATTGGTATCATCTGCAAACTTGCTGATGATGGACTCAATCCCCTCATCCAGATCATCAATAAAGATATTAAACACGACCGGACCCAATATCGATCCCTGGGGGACACCACTGGTGACCGGCCGCCAACTGGATGAGACACCATTCACCACCACTCTTTGGGCTCGGCCATCCAACCAATTCCTAACCCAGCACAGAGTGCTCCCATCTAAGCCACGGGCTGACAGCTTCTCTAGGAGTGTCAAAGGCCTTGCTGAAGTCAGGTATACCACATCCACAGCCTTCCTCTCATCCACCAGGCGAGTCACATGGTCATAAAAGGAGATCAGGTTGGTCAGGCAGGACCTACCCCTCCTAAACCCATGCTGGCTGGGCCTGATCTCTTGGCTGTTCTGCAAGTGCCGCATGATTTCACCCAGGATTATCTGCTCCATGATTTTACCTGCAACCGAGGTCAGGCTGACAGGTCTGTAATTACCTGGATCATCCTTACAGCCCTTCTTATGGATGGGCGTCACATTGGCCAAATTCCAGTCTACCGGACCTCTCCAGTGAGCCAGGACTGCTGAAAGATGATGGAGAGTGGCTTAGCAAGCTCATCCGCCAGCTCTCTCATCACCCTAGGATGGATCCCATCAGGCCTCATAGACTTATGAGGGTCCAAGTGGCTCAGCAGGTCTCTAACTTCCTCCTCATGGATTGCAGGAGGGCCATATTGCACCCTGCCCCCATCAACCACTTCGGAGGACCAACTGTCAAGCGAACAGACATCCTTACTGTTGAAAACTGAGGCAAAGAAGGCATTAAGTACCTCAGCCTTCTCTGCATCTTTGGTTACTATATTTCCCTCCACATCCAACAAGGAGTGGAGGTCGCTGCTGCCCTTCTTTCTACCATTGATATTTTTATAAAAACTCTTCTTATTATCCTTAACAGAAGTGGCCAATTTGAGCTCCAGCTGGCCTTTTGCTTCCCTGATTTTTTTCCTACACGACTTAACAACATCTTTGAACACGATCTGGCTTACATTCCCTTCTTTCTAACGGTGATACATCCTCTTTTTCTTACTTAGCTCCTTCAGTAGCTCTTTACTCACCCAGGCCGGCCGTCTGCCCCTACGACTCTTCTTACAACACATGGGGACATCCCGCTCCTGCGCCTTCAAGATTTCATTCTTGAAGTGCATCCAGCCTTCCTGGACCCCCTTGCCACTAAGAACTATTTCCCAGGGTACTTTCCTGACCAGTTCCTTAAATAATCCAAAATCTGCTCACTGAAAGTCATTCATTCATCAGCTGTATCTCCAAGCTCTCTCTAGCTGCTCTGTTAGGCTTGTGCAGCTACAGACAGCAATGTCATCTTTCTTTGCTAGCAGCCTGCACTCCCCACCCGCTCAGGGATTTGACCACTAGTCTGCAGCCAAGTATGACTCTTAACAAGGCAAAAGATTTTAGATTTGTAGGCCACCATGTATCAGTAGTTGTGACTAGCGGGCAGATTCTGTTTCAGAATCTGTTTCACCTCATTCAAAGGGAACAACACAACACTGTGCCCAGCAGATTCTTCCTGCCCTTAGATTAGGTCGGGCAGACTAACCTGAGGTATGTAATCCCCAAAGTGTGAGATCAGGGTTACTACCAATTCTGTAAACCACTGTCTTCGAAATTCAGAGTCGTAAGTTTACTCTACCATGCTATTTTTTTCCCAAAAGACTGGTAAAACCTTGGACATCAAATACAGTTTTAGCATCAGAGGCTGTACTGTAAAAGCACACTGGTGACACTAAAGTGACATCGCAACACACAGTCAATAAAGTACTTCATAGCATGTTTTTAGAATCCTTGTGGGTTTTTTTTCCCAAAGTTCCCTGAGCCCACACAGAGAAAGAGCACAACAGTCCTATCAGACACACATATCACACTCATAAAATAAAGGCACCTTTCAGCTAATTGTTATTGATGATCTGCTCCTGAAACAGCGCTGTACTTGACCCTCTCAATTACCTTTTGCGCCTGATTTTGCTCATGATTGTGTACTATACAGCCCATCTAGTCCCTCAAAGGTTTTATTTTTTCTAGCTGTGTTTGTCCTTTGTGGTTTTGTACAGGGATATCGCATTGAATAGATACAGCGATGTAGGTTCTATTGAACCTACTTCCCTATTCCAGGAGAAGAGGAGGCCCTGGAGAAGAGGAGGCTCAGAGGTGACCTCATCACTCTCTACAACTATCTGAAAGGAGGTTATAGACAGGTGGGGGTTGGACTCTTCTCCCAGGCAACCAGCAACAGAACAAGAGGACACGAGCTTAGACTCTGCCAGGGAAGGTTTAGGCTGGATATCAGAAAAAAAGTTCTTCACAGAGCGAATAATCAGGCATTGGAATGGCCTGCCCAGAGAGGTGGTGGATTCACCATCCCTGGAGGTTTTTAAAATAAGACTGGATGTGGCACTTAGTGCCATGATCTAGTAATCATGATAGTGTTATATAAAGGGTTGGACTTGATGATCTCAGAGGTCTCTTCCAACTCAGATAATTCTATGATTCTATGAACATAAGACATGAGGACCCAAAATTCTATTAAACATATCTTTTTTTTCCCGTTTTTAAATAAACAATGTTAGAAGAATACATTTAAATTCAGCACTTAAAAGTCCTTAAGTCAGCATTTAAATTCTTTGAGGTGTGAACAAAGTCTTAACTCTATTGCTGAATTGTTCTATATTATACAAATATATTTTTGTTGAAGTAATTGAGTTCCATAATGGACTAATTCTTGGGAAGCAGGAACTCAGCCTGAAATATGCTTGAATTAGTAGATTGCAAAGCAGTTGTACCTGAAAACCAAACAAGGTCAAGCTGACAGTGGGAATTCTGTTAGAGACACTCAATAAGCTTTAGACATGAAACACAGAGTAAGAGAAAAGTATATTGTCGAAGTATTTTACCGATTAAAAGCTATAAAACACAGATTAAGAAACTAGCTTGAGACTCTGTAGAAACAAGTAGTGTAACTAAAATTTGAACCCTTTTTTTTCAGGATATACGCTTGTTTTCAAGCTGAAATATGAATGAAAACTGAAGAATACTTTCTTTGTTTTAAGTATTTGTGTTATAACAGGCACGATTTAGGCTGATTTTAAATCTTTTATTGCTTTTTTCCCTTTGGAAGATTATTCTTACTAATATTTCTCCATTGTTTTAGTTTAATTCGTTCTATTACGGACTGAATTCACCCCGGAAAAGAAGTTATTTTGTGCTTGCTTTAATTAGGTTGAAATCTCATTTCATAAATGTAATGCAATATATACACACCCACCACACGCCTTCACTAAGTGACTGCATATGCAGAAAAAGTGCCCATCTATGGAATACACTGTAGGCATAACTTGATCTTGCCACGAGCTTATAAGCACAACGGAGACCGTAACCTGCTCTCATTTACACAAGCTGAAGGACCTGGGACTGTTTAGCCTAGAGAGCAGGAGGCTGAGGGTAGATTTTATCACCCTTTACAAGTCCCGGAAAGAAGGTTGTAGTGAGGAGGGTGTTGGTCTCTTCTCTCAAGTAACAAGCAGTAGGACAAGAGGAAACAGCCTCAAGTTGCACCAGGGAAGGTTTAGTTTGGATATTAAGAAAAAATTCTTTACTGAAAGAGTGGTGATGCATTGGCACAGACTGCCCTGGGGCAGTAGTGGAGTCGCCATTCCTGGAGGTGTTCAAAAAGCATGTAGATGTGGCACTTCAGGACATGGTTTAGTATGCACGGTGGCTGGACTTGGTTGGATCTTAGGGGTATTTCCCAACCTTAGTGATTCTAAATATAACAAGCACACACACATTATGTTACAGTGGTTTTGAAGCTTTTTGTCCTCATATTTCATCACCAACCAAGGACATCCCACTCTACCAAAGGGATATCCAAGACATCTGCCTACACACATGACCACTAACTGGAAAGGGAGAGCATAGCCAAGGAAGGGGCCAAGCACCACCATATTTCATCCCAGTCTGTGTAAAATCATCCGAAGCCCTGCAGGCTGCTTGTTCGTCTGGCTCACATGACAGCATGGTAAAAGCTGACAATTCAAAGTGTTCGTGCTTCACATCCATCCGCCTTTTGCTAAAGTAAAAATCGTTAAAGGCTCAATACAAGCCTTTAATGAAAGGTACATCCTGTGGCATATCTTTATGTCGAGCTTGAACTCTCCTGCTAAAATTTTCCAATATAAAAGTGAGAAATAGTCATTTCTTTTCCACACATTGAGCTGTGTACCCTCTTTTACAGTGTCTTTATTTCTAACCTACCTGTACTAACATAGCTTTATTGCAATTCTATTCAGGAATTCTTATGCATGAAAAAAGTTGACAGTGATGTTTTCAGATCATGAAAATATTCAAATCTATATTCAACAGCATTTTTCAAAAGAGACCTGTAGCTGTACCAATGCAAATCACTTCAGTACCCAATTGGTCTATTATCATATTCATACAAGTTATTTGTTTTATAGACGTGAAATCCCTCTGTGGTGGATTTTATTATTTGTTCTTTGTTCCATTAGCACTGTTATGCCCTTGGAAATACCCATGACACCAGTGCCTGAATCTTTTTCATGTTATCTATTCCAACAAGAGAAAATACAACAGTTTTCCTGTAGCTCTTGAAAACAACAATAACATGGACACACGTTATTGTGTGTACAGAAGATTCATACAAAACAAGGTGAAAGGGGAGAAGGGAAAACTGATCACTGAATAAGAGGTTCAGATAAATGACTGATATTTATGGTTTTAATAAGCATTTAAAGGAAGTCAGGAACTTGGATTTAGAATCAGCTTCAACTGGTAATGTAGCATGCTGTGTTCTGCCATGACATTTACCTCTTCCGTAATTTAAACCAAGACACACTTTAATGGGTTTGCAGTGAATTGCTGGTAGAGAATAGGCACATAGATCACCCCGATAGACACACAAGACATAACAAGCCCTATTATTTCCATGTGAACAAGGGGAAATTTCAAAATTCACTCTAAGCTGCCAAACAAAGGCTCAATTTTTTAAAATGTCGATCAATTCCTTGTGATGAATGAGTTGCCTAGAGAAGTTGCGGATGTCCCATCCCTGGAGGTGTTAAAGGTCAGGCTGCATGAGGCTTTGAGCAACCTGAGTCAGTGGAAGGTGTCTGCTTATGGCAGGAGGGTTGAAATTGGATGATCTTTATGGTCCCTTCCAGCCCAAACCATTCTATAACTCTATGATAATAGAGACTCTTACAATAAGGGGTGTTAAACAATCTGAAAATATCAATTAAAGATCCCTTATAGCACTCAAAATTCAATGCCAAAACCATATCAATTTTTAAAGTGTAAAGATCCCCATAATTACAGAAAAGAAAGTTTCTACAACTTTTTCTAGTCATATTGCTGCAATCTTCTCTTCAAAACTTTAATAGAAACCTTCACATCGTGCAGATTGATTTATTTGGGGAGATCTCATCACAGTATACAGCTTCCTCACAAGGGGAGAAGGAGGAGCAGAATCATGACAAAAAGTATTTTCTAGAAAACTTAAATCATGCAGAGAAATTACTTAATTCAGATAACAACTACAAGAATTTTGGGGTTTGTGTGCAGTTTTATTTTCTAAGCATGATGAAATCAGTATTAAAGAAATTGTGCCATTCATTACAGAGTTCCCCAGTACCATTTTAGCAAGGAATCCTGTATTGCTTAATTTCAAAGCACAGAAGCAAGCAATATTCACCTCAATTCGTGTTGTTAATCAAAGGACAACATTGACTCCAGAAAACTTCGTGGCCACTCTAAACAAAAGGCAGCTCAATTCACCTTTTTGAACTGTAAAAGAAAGATTATGGTAAAACACCAATCCTCTAAACTTAGCTCTTACGACAAAATCCAGTTAATTCCAGAGAGTAACAGAAAGACTGAGGCTGAAAGATAAGATCACCAAGTCCATCCCAACCCAGCTCAAGCAGCGTCAGCAACAGGGCCGTTAGAGTAGAACAACCTTTCCACTAAATACCGCAATTGCCATGAAAAAAATCACTCTTCAGAATGAAATGCCTCAATTTAAGAGAAATAAATAATAATTTGATTTAATTCTGTAGACTATTGAGAGAGATTTCTGTATTATGTTGCTGCTTTCATCCTCACTGAATTCCTAGGCTTCTCCTGAAAGATATTATGCAATATAAACACTACGTATTTTATTAAAACTCACATTTGTCAATAGCTGTTTGCTCCCACTGATTGTTACACAATTTATTGCCAAAATCCAGACAGATTAGGTTTTCCTAACCAGTGGCATTCCCCAACACAGACTGTCGTTTAGCACACACGGCATAATTCCATCTTCAAAACAAACCATACGTAGTTAGTCCTTATGTAGCTCATGTTTCACACTGTACAGAGATCAGAATATATTGAAAGAAATCTAAACTCTGCACTATTTTTCTTTCTTTTTGTGGAACATAACTAGAAATGATGATGTTGAAATCTGAAACAGTGAAGCACATGTAGATTAAAATCTCAGTTTGATTAGAAAAGGAATATATCTAATAATTTTATCCAAGTTCCTGAGTATCCAAATAATATTACACAAAATCAAATGACCAACTAAAACCATCAAAAATTTATTTAAAATGATACTGGAAAAATAGTTTTGTTGTCAATCTATCTTACTGCTATTTAGTGATGACTAACATGCAGAATTGTGGCTGGATAAGATTTAATAGCAAAATGGTTTGTTGTATTAATCATATCCTGCCAAACCAATCTGGATTAGTAACAAATTTTAAAAAGTTAAATCCATTCATGTTTTTAGGGAGTCACTGATAGACATTAAAAAAAAATAAATTGGGATATGCAAGCCAAAACAAGTAATGCAAGACTGACAAAAAAGTTAAACGCATAAATACAAGCTACAACTGAAAGTCCCCACACTTATTTCAAATAGGATGTGTGGCTATTTAACAGTCTAGAAGTGGCTTAAAAAGCAACAAAGCGTATGTCAGGGGACATGAATCAGTAGAAGAGTAATTGTCTGTTAAAAGCAATAATGATTGAGAAGTTATATTCATGGCTTCTCTGATATAGATTAAATGGGATAGATACTGTGAACAAGAAATTGTACTTTCTCTAGCTTAAAATTCACATAGATACTTTGCTGTTATACTAACCAAGACAATATTGCCATGGTTTAGTCTAACCTGGCTCATAAATCTTCATTTCTAGTACAACTTAAAACTGCAGATTAGACTTAATATTCATGTCCTTCTCTAGAGTACAAAGAGATTTCTTCAAGGGCATTTCCCAAGGAAAAGCTCTTTTCACTTATTGCACCAATAAAGATATTTGGACTTTGAACACACTGCCTTTTAGAAGGTTATTGTTAGATACCTGATCAAGAGAGTACATATCACAGCTATAAGTTACATGGTTTGAGCTAATGAGATCTATGTAAGTACATTTTATGCCCCACTGAACCATGCTTCAACAAAGCTCATAACACATTCAGTGGACCTACCTTCTCATTTGCAGACATATTCCACAACCAGTTCAGGAACATGTTTAAGTTTATAGATTTCAAGGAGTGGTAGTGCTGAAAATTGCAAGTTTGATTCCTTGGGAAACAATTTGCGTTTGTTTAATTAGGTCCAACTCATTGATTCAGCTCCAGTTTTAAATGGCGTGTCTGTACATGGCCTCTATATTCACAGAAACAGAAAACCTGCTCTGAATCATCTTTTTCACCTCCTAACCCATTCCATACATACGTTTGAACAATTACACAAATATAATAAAGACACGTTTAGAAAAATCCAATTTAAAATACATGTTTTACTGCAACAAATGGGTTTTAGTGGTGAAATGTGTATAGAACACAGCTCTAAAGTTACTGCTGTGATTTGTGGCAGTTTCAAAATACCACAAAACAAGGTCCTCTGTCCTACTGGTCTTGCTCCTGTCACTGTTTCTAGGGTAACCCACATTCTGCTCCAGACCATATAGTGCAGCAACTGTCTTTAGAAACCTCATGCCTGCATCTCAGATGAATGTTCAATGAGCTATGGACTACCTCCAACTCACACAGTAGCGTTAAGAAAAAAACCAGAAAAACTACTTCTAATCCCACAGCAAGTTATGATTTGTGCCAGAATTTCACAAGAAGTAGCCAAGAACAAACTTGACACATTATCTCCTCACCCTCCACCTTAACAAAACAAGGTGAATGTTTTCCTTGATGAGATATCTGGAGGTTATTCCTCACCAGGAAAGGGACAGAGATGAGTTTTAATGCAAATAATGGAAGCTGAATCAATTCTACAAACTCTGGTTTATCTGTGTCTCACTTCAGTTAACTGTTGTGAGCAGAGGTACAAAGATTAATTAACTTACTGGCTTCAGAAGTCAGGTCCTAAAACACTTCATAGCCTCTTTAATGAGTAAGAACTCTCTAAAAAAGAAAACCCTAGAAGTGAGACATCATTTGGTTGCCAGCTCTTTGAAGCACCAAGCTGTGTTACCTGCTAGAGCAAACAAATCTGTTTGAGGTGAAACCAAGCTCAGCCAGAAGCAGAAAGGGTTCACCATGCCATTATTTAACCCAAATGCAGTGCTTTGTCAAGACCCCACTTGAGGCACGGGTACTTCACTAGATCCCTTCAGGCTGATCAAGTTGAGCACATTTTAAGACCTAAGAATCTAATATGCAGAGGAAACTCTTAAGAAATTGCCTATTGAAGAATAGAAAGGCCAGCAGATTCCTCCCAAAAGAGTAAAGTTAGAAACAGGATATGGCCACAAAACATTTCTAGGGAATAAAACAATGGAGGAGCAGGCTCTTTCCCCCCTAAGAAGCCACAGACTTTGTAAAACACTCCAGCATGCTCTTGAGTGCTCCTGAAGCAAACGTGGAGGTGACTTTACGTAAGGTGAGGATTTCAGATAAATGGTCATCAGCAACTGAAAAAGGGAATGAAGGTGCTGGAACCTGCTGGTCTGCAGCTGGATTCCCCACCCGTTGTGTGCACAGATTACAGCCTGCAGGACAGTAAATCCTCCAAAACAAGTCTGTATGCTTGTTTTGCACAATATCATGAACAAAAATAAAAATAATGGCAGGTGAAATGCAACCCCACTTGATCTGCCAAGTAAAGCACTGCCCAAGTGCTGCTGATGGAGTGGGAAGAACAGCCAAGGCAGGAAATTCCTCTCTGTTATTTGAAGTAGCTGCTTATTAAATACAAATCTAATGTCTTTCAAGAAATTGCTTTGGCTTTGTGGAAAACACTTGTTCTTTTCTGATGTATGGCTTTCCATGATAGCTACATTTTACTGTAACACTAAAACTGCCTTTACCAGAACTGTTCTGCACTGTTCTTTCATTTGTAAGAAAACAATAGGCACAGACACCTAGAATCCAGAAGTCACTTCTGCAAGAATTAGGATCATATACAGTGAGCTTTTTAGCTTATCTTTCACATGCAGTGTGCATACATGTATATAGACACAATTCTTATATTTAAAACTATATTCAAAACTAGACAAATTACACAAGTTTGAACAGAAAGAAAGAATGAATCCGTTGGTAATAACTCAGCAGAGAGTTACTATGGTGACGGGTTTCCTATAATACCTTAGTTAGAGAGATACCACCACGCATTTTTGTGAACATACTTTGATTTTTCAATTATGTTCAGAACTGTCCTCTTGTAATTAGCTACAGAACTATCGTTATCCTTCTCTGGTGCTTTTAAAATAGACCAAAATACCATAAGCATTCAAATAGACAGATTCGACAGACAGGAACTGCTAAATAGAAAGGGGTTGCAAAGAAAAAGATTCTCTGTGGTTTCTCTTATGCTTTAACATGCAAGTATTAAGCAAATAGGCTACTGAATTAAACATCAACACTGATGTATTTATTAGCAGTTAATATCAACTGAAATAAAAGGAAGGCAAGAAACAGTAAATTTTAATATCAAGTAAAATGAGCACTCATGGTCTATATAATTGCATCCTGTAAATTTTACTGCAAATATTTATAGCGATATAGATGAAGTATTATTTTTAAGGTTAGTTCAAGTTCAATCCATGGGCCTGCAATGAAAGTGAGTTTTAGACTAGGTTAGCGCTCTAAACCTCTAGAGTTCAGGGGAATTTGGTATTATATTTGCACCGGGTAGTTCAGAGGTCGTACATAACACCATGGGGAAAGGATTTCCAGCTGGCCTAAAGGTGGCAGCAATCAGCTCCAAACAGTTCCCATCCTGCCAGTCTTACCCACTTTGCCATTTCAAAGTCAAGACAGTGCTCTGAGTTTTCCTATATGGACCGAGGTGGGAATACAGACACTCACTTGCCACTTATGCTTCTGAAAAATTCAGTTTCTAATAACAAAGAAAGCCTGAGAAGTAATATCTCTCAGCTACATACTCATCTATCCCCCCCACTTTTAGCCACTGCTACTTCTGCATACAACACGACTTTCAGAGGTCCTTGACCTTTGCATTTAAATCCAGAAAAGGACAGAAGTTAAAGATGGGAATTGGGGGGTGGGTTTTCCTTTCTTACAGTATTACTTGCAAGCTTCATTTCTCAATAGGATGACTTTGGATAGGGTTGCCCATCAAGCCAGAAGAACATTAACTAAGATAAATAAAATTACAGTACAGTACTTTTCCACTTCCATTGGGCTATATTTTCCACTGCAACTACATTTTGCGAGCAGATTAGTTGTCCTATACCCATGCTTCTTGGAAAAAGAAAGAAAACAGTTAGATGCACTGAACACTGTTTGCACAGAGCACTGAAGTCCTGAGAACCTTCAGCCATGGTTGCAACAACTGGAGTGTTCAGGGCAGGGCAGCTCGCAGGATCCAGCCCCGCATTCTAATATTAGAATGGATTACGCTTGCTGCGTTGACACTCTGAGAGAGACATTTGGCATCGAAAGAAACATGCTAGCTCAAGGCATGGGCACATCACCATAACAAACTGGCACATGGCTATTTTCAGATCATCTGCATTTGGCATCTGAGGTGAATAATTTTTCCAAACTCTAGCATCTGACCTTTCTGACACCAGAATGATGGAATTTTTCACTTTTTCAGAGGACTGACTGTAACCACCGGGGAACAGTTAAAATATTCAGATACTATACAAAAGGAGGTAGGTGTCCACCCCCACTCTCCCACAATATTTTGGTAAGTTCAAAAGCAATGTGTAAAAAGACTGGCCCTGTTCTCACTGCTTGCAATAAACTATTTATTGTATCCTCCTTAGGAAGGGAAGTGGTCCTTACATAAGTATTTTTCTAAACAAAGATGAGTAATTATCTACTGTTACTAACTGCATGTATGTGTTGATATCTGTTTAATTAGACATTATTCTCCTATAATGTAAAAGGCACAACTACAGATAGATAGTAACAAAGATGGATTAATGGGAAGGGAAAGACGATGGGTAGAAAAAGGGCAGCTTCAGGGCTTGCATGTTACTTCCCAGCAGGGAAGGTGGTGTCCCACAGCTGTAGAAGTGCATGAGATCACTCACAGCAGCAAGGAAAAATGTCACAACCACGTTCACTCCAGAGAAATTTTAACCTCTAAAGTTTTCATTACACCCCTTGCATTTAAATACTTGTAACCCCAACAGATGCAATCTAATGATAGGGTAAACACTTAAGATAAGGATGTAGCTGTTATTAAGAGAAAATGACTGGCCACAGTAAGCATACAAACTTGTTTTCTCTCCCCATCTCCCAGCTGGGGTGGAAGGCATCAAACGCAGCTGATCCATTTTAATATCATCTTCTTACAACTTCTGTCTCTGAACCTTTATCCATACTGACAAGAATGGTGCACAGGTCACTACTGTCATCACTGGCAGTTTACTGAAGATTCTCAAATGCAGACCTGCTGAGATTGTATTAACTAGTACTCTTGCTAGGCCATTTTAGAGAAGCCACGGACTTGGCTGATCCAACTTAACTCCTATTAGAGCTGGCTTTTCCAGCCAAGCTCGATGTCACCTAGTATTGGAACACATGAGACATTTCTGGCTGCTTCATACATGGAGGACTGTATTTGTTAGGATTCAATTCACCTTTAGAGGAGGTGATCTCTTCTTCCACATATTGACATAACTCGGGGCACTAAAGAAGATTTTAAATCCAAGCTATGAAGATACTCCAAATGACAAAGGCATTGGGAACTTCCCACTTTCTCTTTCCCCCAGACCACAGTCACAATAGGTTTGATATTAACACAGGTGCAATTTTAGTTGGAATTTTCTCTCTTCCCAAGCTGAGAAGTCAAAGCAGATCCTTTCACTGAATGCAGGCTCTCAGGTTAGCAGTCAGGTCAAAGAGCTGTGCTACTGAGCACAGTACTCTCCAGCCTGAAGGGAGAAAGAGAGGAACAGCTCATCCTTTTTCTCATCTAATTAAAGCCAGGAAGTGTGGCTCCCAGGAGAAGGGCCAGCACTAACAGGGAGCACAGCTTGGTGGAAGCATTATTGAGCAGCCAACTCAGGAAATGGCTATGATTTGGAAGCTGGTCTTGCTCAGCTTGACCAAACTGCCTCCACGACACAGCTAAACATTCATTCCAGGCAAAGAAATGCGTGAGCTAGTTTGACATCAAGATTAATTTTTTTTATTTACCATCTCGCATAGCTAGTTTTGCAAGAAGCCACACATTTTTTCCCAAATATACTATGGCCAGATTTTGACCCATACTTTGCATTTCAAATGAATTCTCAATACTAGACAGTTATGGGTCACAGAAAATGTTGCTGTCCTGTCTAAAACCATAACCTCAGTGTATATCAGCATTTTCTAAACTACTTTTCTTGCTTATTAAACGCCTCTCTACTAACTCTACAAAAGCACTTCCTAATTACCAGTTGTCATTTGTCATTCCTACAACTCAGAAATAACACCCTTGTATGAAAGAGTCTTTTGCCTGTCTCAGAAATCTCAAAGAACTTTGCTATGATGGGTTTGCCGAAGATTTATCCTTTTGAGTCAAACAGCATCATTTTAAGGGTTGTTCATCAGCTGAAAGTTTATTTTCCAGAAGTTAATCCAGATCCTGTAATTGCAATATAACCACACCGTGTTGATCCGATCAGCCTTAAAGCAAGTTCTACTGATTTAGCTTTATTATAAAATGCAACAACAAATCATAAACAGGCTCTTTCAGGTTACACAGAAATGTTTTTCAGTTCTGAAAAACTGGAGAGAAAAATATTCCACTGTAACCAGTCAGTTCTTGGCCGCTAAAACATCGCCAAGCAATGCTGACACCAGGGCTTGGTAACAGCCCTGGCTCTGCCATTGTTTGTTGGCAGCACAATCAACACAGACCAGTTTTAGGGATTTCTATCAACATAACTTCCAGAAGAGTGATAATTAGTGGAAGCGAGTGCAGGCGAGACAGACAGAGATATAGAAAGGAATCTGAAAGATAGAAGTATGGAAAGCACCCAGCGGGCAGGAAATGCATGGTGGGCAGCAAAGTTAAAGTGGAAGTAAAGCATAGCGGGTACAAGAAGGAACAAGTGTTTCTGGTCCAACTTTGCTGAAACAAAATTCAAATTGCAAACCGTGTCCTGTTCATCCCTGCAAACAGAAGGACCCAGAAAGATTTAAGACTATATTCTCTGCTACCCTATTGCTAATAAAACCTTCGCTACTTTTACTTAACTTGATTAGCACATCCATACAATGCAAAATAATATAAGCACAATATTGGCTCTCACTGGACTGAGAAGGGAGAAAAGTTGTCCTAAGTTCTCGTAGAGTCATCAGTTCATCCTTCAATCTCGAGTATATTCTTCTTCATTAGCGTTGTCAAGGAGCAATGTGAATTGAGAGACAACTGAAATTTCTAATCTGATTCAAATTTAAATTACTGAAGTAGCTATCGTGAAATACTGTAATACTTTTTCTTCTTCCAGTCTACAATTCACATAACACAACAGGATGACTGCACAGGGACAACTACTGAAGTTGAAAACAGCAGCACAGGTGACAGCAAAAGATTTTTACGATCTGTGATGTCAGACTGTGGAACTGTCAATAACATTAGACTGTATGCAGGCTTTAAAAACACTTCTCAATTACAACTCTTACACTATACTAAAGTCTCTTCCTGCATTACGTCTTAATATTGGACTTTAAAGTTTGAACTGGGTGTTTGCTTTTGTTGGACTTTTTGTGAAGAAATAAACAGAAGCTAAGCAACCACAAGGTTAACTATATGAACATAAGAGAAATTTATCTTGTCTCTCTTCATTCAAAAGAACTGTCATTAAAACCATACAAAACAATCAAACAGTACAATTTAAATATTATCTGAAGATAAGACAGATCTTGATCAAAATGTAAGGGCAATATTGAGTGTCCTGATGAACTTAAATGACCTTCAAAGCATACAATTAATGTCTAAATATTTTTAGCTCATTGTTTTGCATTTTAAATTTTTTTCTAAGCTATCCACATTCTAATCAACAGTGAAACCACAGCTAATACAGCTGCTGCATCATGTGCAACACAGATACCACAGGTACACAAATCACTGATCCTAGCACGTAAAACAAATGCATATACACAGCTAAGACACTTTGTTATCCACTTGGCGTTGTCTTCCTTTTATTTCTCCTCAGCAGGCTTCAGTCCCCCAAACACCAAGTACCTACAGTAAGAAGTATAACTGCCAGTCCTGAAGAACAACTTCGTCTTTCTGCTCTGGCTCTCAGGTCCCAACTCCCAGACAGCGGAGCAGCCACATACCCTTCCCTGCTCAACCCAGCCAACATGAGATGGAAGGGAGGATGCCGTGCACCACAGGGCTGCTGGTGAAAGGGGAGACACCCCAATGCTTCCACTTTATCCAACTGCCATACTGTCACAGAAGAAATAAGCTGCTTCTTGTCTATGCCATGCGTTCATACAGGACATATAAATCCCTAAGTGCATGTGCACACACTCGGGTAAGTCTGCATTCCTGTCAAATCATTTTTTAAATTGTGCACTCACTAAGCAAACCTGTGTAAACAATCAAGCCTCCGAGTGCCAGAAGAGGAAACACCACCCATGTACCACATGGAGGGATGGGATCCTGCCTGGAATAAGCCCAAACCTCCTCCTTCCTTTTCTATTTTTATAACAGGCGCTATGCGTAAGAAAAGGAATTAACAATCTGTCAACTTGGTTCTATGCCTTTTGATGCCCAAAAAACTGCAGAGAAGCAACCCCCGCCTGCTGAAAGCTTCAACCCTGTAAGTTCCTTGGGTTTTTCTAACACGCAATGTAAGAGAGGGTCAACCACTAGCTTAGCTCCTCTTTTTGCTAGGGTAAATCACAGAATTGGCATCAGGACTTTCCTGGCATAGCTCCTTTCATTTTAGCGGGCTGTCAGCTGCAGAAAAAAGAAAACTGACAGGGTATCACTAAACCCATGTTCTCTAGTAACTCCATGCTGAAAATCCAGAGGAACTGCTGTCAGATTCTGCCTGAGAAACTCCCCTGAAATACTCCTGTCTTCCAGCTTTACAAGGCATCTGGTCCATGTCTGGTGACAGCTGGCCACAACACAGGGTAGCACATGGCTAGGAAAGCTGGCTATGGTCAGGCCATGCAATTCATTGCCATTGTCACTCCACTCATTTTAAATACTTTAGACCATACTCCATACCAGTCCACTTAGGACCAATGATTTCATAGGATATGTTTCCATATTTGCCAAATGACAAATAAAACAAAATGGCAGATATCTGGCAAGTATAAAAACTGCCATGGACAAAGATGATAGTGAAATAAAATGTCAACTACCTACCATGCCAAACTCGTGTCTTTGGAAGAAGTTTGACCTTGTCCATTGACAAGCTCCCTGATAATCAAGACCAGCAAGTCCACTCAAAATAGTCAACAAGGATAAGTCTGTACTAGGAAAAAAATATTTACTTCTGATTTAGTGGATAAGCACTAAATACAGATGCACCTCCAAATGCATCTATACATTTATCAGCATAGGAAGCTTTTTTGTGGTTTTAGACAGGTACATAAATACATGCAAAAACCCCATGAAGATGCATTTCATACATGCAAGAAAGGAGAAACCTAAAACCGGCTGGTTCTTCAGAAGGGACAACCCAGCATTTTTTCTCTATCTTTCAGAACTTTTGATATCCCTGAAAACTTTGTATAGGCTAGCAAGGTTTTTTTAATTATTTTTGTATATTTTATTTTCAAATGAAACATGCTGCACAGTATAAGAAATCAATAAAGTCAAGAAGATTACACCAAATAAAAAGAGTATCCCCAAATAGGTTAATTTTCTTTCTAGTGTTTGTTTCAATCCAGTAAATTGAAACCTTGATTTACCCATTACGTTGAAAATACCTGACCTGATGATGGTTTGAGCCCGTGTCCAGTCAAGAACAAATGAGAAATGTTAATTCCTTGATTTTAGTGCAGCCAAAATATGCTAGAGCTCTGAGGAGCAAACAACTGAGGTTATACAATTTTCTAGAATAATTTTCACATTTCTAAGATGAACCCAGACACGTATTTTCTGCTACCGCATCATTCATGGATAAAGAACAAACTCCCCTTAAATGCCTCACATTCCACAATTTAAAAGTTTGTTCAGCCTGAATTGAGCTTCAGTGAATTTATCATTTTTCATCAAGAACCTCTCCTAAAAAAAAAGAAAGAAAAGTCTCCTTCCTCCCACAGAGGCAGTTGAAAAACTGGTTCTCAAGGACAAAAGAAAAATGAACATTCTTTACGTGGTTTCATCTTTGTTGTCAAGAAAATTACACAATCTAACACAATTCTGGGTCACAAGTCTGTATTTACATAGTTAATCTTTCCAGAAATAATATTATAGTCTCTGAGGTGCCTTTGGTTTAATGCAAGATACTGGAGAACAGTATGAAATATCTTTGCAGTAAACTCACGCTGAATTTGCATTCACAAACAGTGAAAAGAAGGAGAAGCTTCTCTGGACACACAAAGTACTTTACCTTCCTTCCAGAAAATACGTAGCAAGGAGATTTGAAATGTCCTTACAGACAGAACCCCAGGCTCTGGAGAGATCAGACATGACAACGTACTGCACTATGATGGAGAATGGTATTACTTATGTTAAACTCAAAATGAGCATTTTGCCCTATACAGTTAAAAATAAAAAAAAAAGTAAAGGTCATTAGTTACCTGAGGTTACAATGGGATCTGCAAAAGGTACATATTAATAATTACGTTTACTGTAACTATAGAAACAAGCAACATCAGATTATTTGGATGTGATGGTTCTGTGCAGATACAAAATACTATTGCATTTTATCAACGTAAGAAAGCAAGTTGATAGTGTTTTATAAACTCGTTTGTCTCATAATCAATGTTTCTCAAAGAAAGGAAAAATATGGATCTGCTTTCTTCTTACTTTCCTCTTCTTGTCTTATTCCCCTTCTCTTTTATGCTTTCTCTTTCTTTATCATTTGTTTAGGATTTTTTTTTATTTATGAGGTAGAATAGAGAACAAGGGAAAAATACACATCCAGTGCAATGAGCTGTTGCATTGTTTCCAATATTTCATGTCTAATAAAGCTAGCGCTTTCCAGATTAGAAATTATCTGCAAAATAACTCAAGCACTCTTTGACAACTCCCTAAGGTAAAGGAGGAGAAAAATGTAAAATTAACTAATTCACTGTTAAAAGTTTACTAAAGCTAGCCTGGGGTCACAAGCCTAGTAGCACTGTTATTAAAAACCTAAAACATAATTGAAGGAAAAGCAAACGTTTCACCAAGTATGACTTCATTTTAAAAAAGCTTGGACTTCTTGAAAGCACGTCCTTATCCATCAGTTTTCTGCTTCTGATTATTTTGTACCTACACTGCTCCACTGAGACACCAGTAATACAAAACCAAGGTTTGATTCCATCTTAATGTATTTGTCTTAGTATGATAAAAACATTAGTTCACAGGTGTGTCTTTTTAGCAGGTGCATAACAGAGGAGAACTTGATTGTACTGAGGAACAGTTTCTCCTTATTGCACGGTACTACCACAACTTTAGATTATGGCCCATTTAATGATGCAAAACTCTTAACAATCCTCTTCAGACATTCTCCTCTACAACTTGAAGTAGTATGGGTCCTGAGCAAGTTCAGATGCCCAGGAGGATAGATGTCAAGATAACCAACTCTAAGGGCCATGTTTTCCTTCCGTTGTTTTTTCAACATTTCAGGTCACCTTCCAACTAAGAAATTATGTTTTGTAAATAAACTGGAGTGGCTCAGACACAACTATTTTTAGTTACTCCACCTTGCATTTCTCATAAATAGAACAATTATAGAACTATTTTAAAACTAAGATTCCTGTCTATTAGGCTTATTTCAACATTACTTCAGTCAGATAAGGACTGGCAAAATAAAATCTAGTTTTCTATTGAAGGAATAAGGATGAGAAACTCTGAGAAGTGACAAATCAAGTTCTGTGATGCTCCGATCTGTGTTCTAGCCATTTGCTAAGAGCACAAAATTTGGACAACAGCTACTATCACAGAAGTAACACACTATTACATTGCTTTGTTTTGTTGGGTATTTCTTTCCTCTACCAAAACTGAGTTTGGACTGCTGAAAACAGAAGTAAATCAAGGCAGACAACCACACAAATCTTCCATTCAGATTTTAAGGGCAATAAAAGTCCTCAGGAGCTGGAATTTTCCTTTTTAATGAGGTACACACATGCAATTCACAGGGGCTCACAAGGGCAATAAAAATACACATCTAATCTAGAATACTGCTTGGGAAAATTACAAACTACTTCCCCTCCCTACTTCACATGCAGTACAAAACATCACTGGGGGCAAAAAAAAAACCACCAAAAAAGAAGTGAAAAGAAAGGTTATTAAAAAGGATAATTGTTATTAACAATACACTGAGGCCTTTCCTGATGGTTACATAAGTACTGTAAAAGCAAGATGTTCTTGGCAATCAGCATAGCTTCACTGTGCTTGCTACACTGGTTTCATTAACTATTACATCATGCTTAATTTCCATAATTGGCTTCAACTTCACTTTATAAGCTAGTCTAATTTAGGGTTTACGCATATTTTGATTTAATACAGTTTGTTCTCCACTGTAAACCCTTCATGGGCCACATATTCATCCTGTGCTACCTCATTTAGAGCTTTCCCTAAGAGCAAAACTAAAAGGACAAAGACCATAGTGTCTGGCAAATGACCTTTTCTTTCTGCATTGACAGTTAAAACTCTCATCCAGGCCCTCATCACACAGATTTGACAAGCAAAACTTCCTCATTTTGTGCACCCAGAGCACGAGGACACAGTCCCAACAAAATACAGCTGGGTAAGAGCTGCATTTCCTTGACTTGATTCTTTCACTCATGTAAGTCCCTCTGCTAATTTTCTTTTCTTCACACAAGAGAAAGTTTGTTTTTCAGCCCTAACCTCTTGGCTTCTCTGTATATTTAACTACATTTTCTCTCTTTCATCCAGATCCACAGTTAAACATAATCAAATATTCAGGGAGTTTAGAATCAGCACAGGCTCCACAGAACACTCATTTCTCTCCAAAAACTCCTCCTCTTGTTCCCCCAGTTTCATTCACTCCTCAGCTGAAATATAGCATCAACACACCCATCTGCGCTGCTCTCCTGATTCACATCTCCTCCGGATCTCCTTTTCTGCTGACAACTGTAAGGATGAGCTAACAAAGGTCATTCCTTCCTTTATGTACCTTTCTTTCTATGTCTCCACTTTTACTGAGTAAATTCAGAATGTTTGCTGATCCAATACATCCAGTTCTCACCTCTTCCCCCCATCTTTACTTCTGTTATATCCTGTTTTCAAATGAATAAAATTAGATGATACCGCCTGAGGGAAAAGCATGCTTTTACCTGAAGCCTAACAACTTTTGTAGCACAGCTTTTACAGCTACAATATTATATGTAACACTATAACATATATAATCAGCAAAAACACAACACTAAAGTAATGCAGAACCCAACAGACTGTTTGTACCGATTGCCTTTCAGAACAGAAGTACACTTGAAGGGAAAGCACTGACCTAGAAAGTGAGGCATTATTTGGATAGCTTTGTTATCCACTGTGCATTAAACCTTACTCACTTTAAAGACACAGATGCCATCTAAGCTGGGGAAATGTTTACATTGCTAACATGATTAAGCTCAGCAGTTACTCAAAGTCTCAGCATAACTAGGCCTCCAGCTGCCACTTGCATTAATATAATAGGTACATGCCCACTTTTCCAACAGTCTACTGAATGCATAGGGGAAGGAATGGTGCCACATTAAGAAGCTATTCCCATGCACCCCTCTTCATTCAAGTAACACACAATAATGGTCACCAGACAGGAAACACAAGTCTTTGTTCTTTAGTAGGAATTAGATTTTCATGAACCTTTGGATCTTTGTGGGTTTTAAGCTGACAGAAATTGTAAGTAGCTTATTTGCTTCTGCAAAGAAGCCAAATATTAAAAAAGCAGGAAGCTTGTGCTGACTAAGAATAAAATTGCATTATGTATCAACTTTCAGGAAAAAAAAATCTTTATTCTTACGCTGAATGTGATCCAGCCACCACAATTTAATGTTCTGGAGTAATCCTTTAAATCTTAGATCAGTACATCACGCAACCCACAGCATTTCCCAATTTGTTCTGAAAATAAACAGGTCAGGAGTCATATTTATCTGTTAATATGATATTATAAGGCTCAGATTAGGGCAGAGACCCTGGGATACTGGCCACAGCATAGTCTCAGCCATAAGCCAATAACCCATCAGCAATGCCAGGCACAGCTGACTGAGCTGGCATCGAAGCCCAGGAGCAAAGCCATAGGTGGTCTCAGAGCACTCAGGGACTCTTCTGGTCTGAAAGCAGACTCCCTAACAATGAGAAATGTAGGGATGTTTCACCACACTCTCCCACGGTCCAACTATTTTTAGAATTTACAGAGAGGAAATTTAATATGAAGTCTGATGACCAAGTTCCCACTTAGTAGTTCTACTTTACCAATTTCTGGCCCAATAAAACACTTTAACATTTTTATAGGGGGTCTTTTTGAGCAGGCATGGGCCACAGTATGGATGCACACTTGAAAACCTTTGCCTATTCCCCCCAGAACTACGTAGAGTAAATGCTACTACTTCAGCAGTAGGGTTTTAGGATAAAGGCACTGCATTATGGGAGGTTCAGAGAACTGCAAACAGTTCTAGAGCTTTTATAGCCCTTCACTTCCAGTTCTAAACAGCTTCCCCATGCCAAGATAATTTCTGATTTGCCTCATCCCCATCACCTGCAAAATACCAATAACTGAAGTTTTGAAACTGAAGATCATCTAGCAAGGACTAGAACATCAAAGCAGTGTTGTCCTCATTTTTTTTTCTAGCTAAACTAGAAAGCCCTTCAAAAGTCAGTACGTACTCTGTTGTGTTTGCCTCACAGATGACAGTCCCTAGACGGAAGAGAAGACAATTGTGGAGCAAGAAAGGTACTAAATCACAACAAAAAACATCCGACTTGGTTAGATTAATGCTACAAGGAATGGTCTGAAAGTCCCAGTGAAGTACATCCTATTCCCAACACCAAGCTCAAACCAAAGAGGTTTTTCCAATTAATTTACACATACGAACACATTTGCCTGGACCTAGTTCAGCAGTGCAGTAATTCATAAATCTCAGTTAAGTGGTTCCTACTGGGCTTTTTCGTCACTACCGGACTTTACTTATTGTGGCCTTTGCACAGCAGGAGCTTCCTGTCCTAGATCTTAGCAGAGCATGTTTTATTCTGACAGTATTTATTCACTTTTGTAAGAGTTGACATTCAACCATTACAGCTCATCAGATACCAAACGAACCCCTTAGACAAGGGACTTAAAGGCTTGAAAATCTTTGCAATGGAGTCAAGTACTACTACTGCATGTTTTACCTTTTTTTTCTGTATTGTAGCCATGCTCTTGCAATATTAGGAATTTTATCTCCAGTTTCTCAGTGTCTCCAAATACACAGATATACTTTATGACAAGTTATTTCTCGGGCATAGCACATAACTTGTTCGCCTGTGCAGTATCTTAGGAGATCAGGATCTACCAGGATTTTTGATTTTCTAAAGAAGGGAGTCAAGGGACAGTTCCAAACCATGAGCAAGTAGGCAGGATGCTTTGTGCCAAGCTCCTTGACAGGCTCTGAGCTGGCTTTCACACAGAGCCCTCCCTCTGCCGCAGGTCAGCCCTGATCTGCTTATCATCTGTTATCTCACTCTCAGCGTCTTTTGCAAGCTCAGGCAGCCAAAGAAGCCAAACAGCGGACAGAGCTGTGAAGTGGGGTGAGGCACAATCTGAAAATATCTTTTGTTTCCAAACAGTGAAATAAAGTAGAAGCAGCAAAGGGGGGAAAGGCTGGCATGCACACTTGGGCAACTGCAAATGCAGATTCGCTGGAACTTTTTAAGACTCGGAACAGCATTTTGTTTTACAATAGCTGTTTAATTCAAGAGGATACAAAGCTGAGTCTCTCAGTCCAGGATTTCCTCTCAACTCAGAAAACCAAAAGATCGTAAGAATAACACCAGAATTGGGTAACATGGTGATGTAAGAAGTTTTAACAGATTTGTCATCATAAAATAAACTTGCCTGCATGATTTTAAAAATAGTTGTATATGTATTTTCTACCAAAACATTTAAATTTTTCATTGTTTTTTAGCCCTTTACATCATTTAGATTTTTAGCCATATATTGTACTGATTTTAAGGAAATAAAAACTCTACTTGCTATGCATTACTCTGTCGACATATATTGAATACATCAATACAACAAAAACATCGCTGGGCCAAACAAAGTATTTTGTTCAACCCCAAAAACCTTTGCCACTGTTTCAAATCACAGATAAGTATGTTCATGTTTTGTCAACACAAGATGATTTCCCCCCCGTTTTCAGAATTGCTAAATTTAACTAAGAATAATAATAATAAAAAAACAACAGTGCAATCGTACATTCTCTGTACCACTAAGTTTTGGTAACAGAGAGACTTCTACATAGAATTTTCAGCTTTCTAAATGCCCATTGTATACCTAAAACACTATTTGTTGGTTTGTTTGAGTTTTTTGCTTGTAAATACCTCCTACAATCTTCAATTGTGCCTAATAGAACCCCATATGATAGAACCAGTCAGTCAACGAACAGATTCACTTAATGTACTGCAGTACTCCTTCAGGGTTAGGGGCACCAATTCTGTGCTTTACTCATCAATGATGTCAAGATTGTTTTAAAACTATGAAGTATTTTGAGTTTATATAAGCGCTATAAAATTACAGAAAAAATAAAATTTTACAAATTATTGCATAACTTGTATAGATCAATGTATATCAATATATTTCAATATATTTTACTAAATTGGATTATATTTTACTAAATTGGATGTATAATCATATTATGTAAAATTACGTAATACAGCGCTCAAAAACCATTACCTAGATATTACAGGGAAAACTAATATAATGTTCCTTGCTTAAAAAAGCAGATGATTTAGTTACTATTGTCGTGCAGTTATGGCTACGAATCAAGAACTGAGGGAGCTTCTCCCTATGCTGACTTGCCTTGTGTCACTGAATGCCTTTTGTAAAAAAAATGTGTAATCGATTCCTAGCTATTGAACAGTAAACGCTTATAAACAGAACACATGGCTTAATTAATGTTTATAAACTGCCCACTCTTATTTGTTTTACATTGTTATTTGCAGTGCATTGCACACACCTCCACAAACAATCTGCAATAAAAAATTACACAGCACAGGTTTGCCTAACCAGAATTGCTGCAGCCTTGTTTGCACTGTTACACAATCATTAATCATATGATCCTACTTCCCCCCCATAAGCCTTCTTCCCATGCCATCCAATGCACTGAAAAAAACTATAATTCAATAAGCAGACTGAACAAGGAAGAAAAGCACCACCTATGCCTGCCTCTTACTTTTCTAGTTTTATCTTTGAACATAAATGTTCACTTCCTACAGGGTTTTTCTATGGTGTTAAACAGCATCTTAATACTAGAAAAACACATTTCACTCACTGCACCCCTTCTACACCTGGGATGGTGTACATACTAACGCACAAAACGCTCATTACTTGATTCAAACCCAGCAAGATCAGCCCAGACACAGGTCCTCAGTATTATCTATTGCATAGGCCAGCTCAGCTTCCACCACAGTTCTAACGCCTATTAGCAATCAGGAGTGCTGAAAATCAAACTGAGACACCACAACACAACCCAGGTAGGATTAGCAACCTGTAGGAAGTTTGGGTTAGGCAGTTCACTTGACATATGCTGGAGTTTTGTAACAAATGCACTAAAATGGCTTTATACACACACTTTTCTTTTGTCTTTTTGAGACTTCAATAAAAAAAAAGATTCTTGACTTCAAGTAACTGCACTCATATTCCCCCATTCAAACTCAAAGGCTCTTAAGTGACCCTTGTGGTCCAAGTGTTTTGGGGAGAACTGTTGGTTTGGGGGTTTTTTCCTTCATTTTGAAGTAGCAAAGAGCTGTTTAAAGTTTTACAGAGCAACAATATTAAGACCTTTTATCTCAGATCTAAGTGAAGAAGTTGGCGGATACCAGGAGCAGGACAGTGTCTGAGGTCATCACCCAGAACAAACATGCCTTTGCAGTCAATACACAGCTTGCAGAGAATCCACTGAATCCAGCCTCTATCCGGTTATTACATATTTGAACAACTCATTTCGGTTGCTGGCATAATGCAGTCAGTCACCAGAAGGTAAATCCTGTTCTCATTCTCTCCCACCCTGCAGGTCTGCAATCCACATTCAGCATGGTGTCACACTGAACTAACTGCTGACACACAGATAGTGCTCTTCTAGATGAACAGCCTGACTCTCCCTACAACACATTCCTCCTCATAGGAGCCTCATAGATGGGGACACACAGGCAGAATTACTTCAGATCAAAGAGAGAAACTAACACAAGAAAAAGGCCATTAGATGCTGAAAGCTGGTGAGAACTGTGCACCTAATTCCCATTTGGCATTTGAAAAACCTCCCTGTCACAGTTCAATCATTTGCCAAAGGTTCTCAAAGAAAAAACTGTATTCTGATGCAACCACTCCTAGAACATAATAATTTTTCACTAAAGAAAAAACAAAAATCTTCCATCATGGGTTTACCAATTAAACACCATTGATATTCACTGAATATGCTGCTTATGGTACAAGATTTCTTTCAAAAATGGAAATTACTTTCCATCTGAGAGGAGAAAAGACTAACCATATAAATCCATTTTCATTGGGTTTTATTTGATGTTTGTTTCTGAAACGTAAAACAAACACTCTTTAGATATACCCAAGACTTTCATAATGGGTTACATTTTGTGAGTCACCCCTCGGCATTCATTCAAATGTGCTTATTAGTACAGATATATTGTTAAGTGATTGCACTTTGCAGTGCTTTAGTCTTTGAGAATTGCTAACGGCATACAAACCTTTCCCCTCCATTTGAGTAATTAAAAAACAGTTTTCCCTATGTCCAGGCTGAGTCAATGGTCAAATCCTACCTGCTTCCTGGCCAATGCCACATGAGCAGCACAGGATCAAGGACAATGCAGAATAAAAGGGATTTTCCCTACCTCCCCCCCTTTCAAGAGGGGAAAGCACGCAGCAAATCATTTACCACAGTTAATTGGAAATCACCACTCTTTAAGTCAATGCTATTTTTCCTTGACATGTGAATAGGCCTTACATGTTTTCAACTTGGCACTGTATGTTTTTAACAAAGCTAACATAGCACTAGAGTTCTACATTACATTTTCTTAGTCTATTGAACATCAGTTTTCTTCTTTTTTCAGAAAAATCATATTAAAACATCTTCATCTCATTAAGAGTTATACTTAATTACTCAGTCCCTGTGGATTATCTGAAATGCTGACATGAGCTTCCATTCTGCTTACTCTGCTGCTTCTATCCCCTGTCCTTATATTCACATCTTTGACCAACAAGATACTTGGCTATAAGAAAAGAGGCACTTTTCTGCAACAGAAATGGGCCAGGTTCGTGAAGCCTTGCCACAATACACTTTCTCTGAAACTGCCATAAGAAAAAGGTAATTTTCTTCATAATTAATCACCTCAAGACTTAACTGAGGAAAAAAGTTTTTGCTAGTCTAAAACAAACCCACACACACACAAAAAATGCCATACACGCTTACGCCCTTAGCAAGACACTTCTGTTCATTTATACCAATTTATGAGTTGCCAAAATTGACCTCTGCTTTTAAACCACATTTCTCCCTTCCGAACTGCATTTTCATTAATATGAAATGCTGCTTGAAGACTTCGGAGAATTTGCATTTGGTAGATGTAGTACATTGTCATCAAATTGTATAATTAACCTGAAATTTGAATGAACTACAGAAAGGCAATTAAAGCAAACTCGTCAAGAATTTAAATTCTTTTGAAACACTGATGGGCTTGCAACAGGTCTATTCAAGAGAGGTCCAGGATCTAGATGATCCTTAGGGTCCCTTTCAACCCAAACCATTCTATTATTCTGTGAATACAGCATAAATCTCCTGTCATTCTAAAAGTTCACCACGTAAGTATCTGTCTTACTATACCAAATTTTACTTAAGTTTCTCTCTGATGTACTCTTCAGCATCCATCATCGACACTGGAACTGGATGAAACTGTATTCTTGCCTGATTAAACCTCACTGATCAGCATAAAAATTGACATAATCAGGGAATACATTCTCTGAGATTTGCTCTGTGAGATGTTGGTGGTTGTTGTTTTGTTTTTTAAAAAATCCAGAGTGATTGTGGAACCAAGATAAGAAACCAGCCTTTGTGCACCACCTCATGGAATACTCTCATTAGAAAAGCATACAGGCTCCTCAGCTTGATACAAAGTCCTGAGACGCCACTAAGGTCTTTGTTAGTTCTCAGGGCTTTGGATTAATTCTTCCAGAGCATGAGAATTCAAAGACTAGATTCACATTGTTACAGATTTCATGGAAACCAGCTTTCCATTCTATACCCACAGAGTACCCAATAATGTTCTCCGTGCGTCACAGCCCTAAAGCACCAAGCGGTTGTTCTCTGCATAAAACAAATGCACGTGGTCCTCTTCAGAAAAACATATTTCCCAGAGTTAGTCTTAAAATTGCCATTAGTTAGCACTGACATGATGCTGGTGATTAAATGGCATGACAAAAGGAGAAAACACAGGATGATGCCATGACTTTTCCTTGTAGTATGACCACTTGCTCTCCCCCATCTGCGTCTTGTTTGTAGGAGTCAAACAAGTCTCCCTGCTGCACCCGCTCATCACATTTCAACACCAGGTCTCTTTTGTGCATCCTCATGTCTTTGCATATTGCCATAGTAGTTGTTCACCTTACTTCTTCAACCTGAACTGGGAATTTTCTTGAGGAAAGCGATAGTTCCTGGGCATAATGGGGAAGCACTGTAGAACCAAAAGGAGAGAAGAAAAAAGGAAAGCTCCATTTCAAAACAATTAGATTGTTGCTGCACTCAGAGGACACCAAGCAGGAGGTAAAACCAAAACCTGTTGCTTTGCAAGAATAGTCCAGTCAGAAGCTCCACATGTCTCAGTGTACAGAACAAATTGAACACAACAGACCAGATCTCTATGGTAATCAAATGGCTTTTGTCTTGTTTTGTTTTTCCAAAAAGAAAGACTCATTTTAAAATATAGTCGTTGAAAACACAGATTTGCCCTCTTGTTTTGTAACTGGGGACAGAAAAGAGTTTTACTTATCTAAACAAAATATTAAGTGTAAGCATCACTAGGTCTTTGCCCACCCCTCAAAAAAACCAGCCCCATTATCAAATATCAACAAGTCATGACACCCTGAGCACCTGACCCATATATTTTGAGGCAATCCTTAGGGAATATTACACCTGAAAGGACGTCTTCCTGAGTTTTGACTAATTCTGCAGCTTTTATAAATAATCCTAAGGTTCAGACCCCAAAGAAATGTTGGCAATTAATCTTGTGCTGCTAATTAATGGGACATAAATTAGTTTCTTCCCTCTAACCTTCAGCTAGCTTCAGAGAACATGACCAAAATGCTAACAGAAATTTTAGCAGTGGCAGGTAGCATTTTCAAGCTGCCATTATCCTAAACAAATGCAAATAGATGCAGGAGTTCCACAGTTTGAAGAAATGTCTGGTACACAGAACTTTGTCACTCTATTGCCTTCCTGCAGATCATTTCTTTATCCCTCTGGAAATTACACGACCTTCAGGAAACTGGACACTGACCGCTGCAACTCGCAAAATGATTCACTGTTCAATAGCTTCCTTGCCTTATTTTACCTATTTCTACAGTCTTACCATGGATTTTGTACTTCACAGAATCGCAGAAACATCTGGTTGGAAAAGACCTCCGAGATCATACCATACCTGTCACCTTACTAAGCCATGTCCCTCAAACTCATCTACCCGTCCTTTAAACACTTGCAGGGATAGCAACTCAACCACCTCTCTGGGAAGTCTCTGGCAGTGCGTGACCACCCTCCACCTCGACACAACCTCCTTTCAGGTAGTTGTAGACAGTGATGAGGTCTCCTCTCAGCCTCCTCTTCTCCAAGCTAAACAACCCCAGTTCCCTCAGCCGCTACTCATAACACTTTTTCTCCAGCCATTTCACCAGCCTCTTTGCTCTTCTCTGGACATGGTCCAGCAACTCGATAACCTTCTTGTACTGAGGGGCCCAAAACTTTTTTGTTCCCCCTCAAGTTCATTACTAGTTTCCTGAATAGCTGGGGGCTTAATTTATATTGTATACATTCTTTCAGATTTAAAATCATGAGTGTCAGAACACGTTCATTGCTGTGTGAGGGTTGCTAAATTGATGAGAATTCTTCTCTTTGCGGTTTGGAAAATGACAATACCTTCCAAAATAGAAATTACAAAACCTTTACACCCCTTGGCCACCCCACCACCTGTGTGCCATGCACATTCTGGAAAGCCAAAGGTCTTTCTGAGCAAGCATAGGAGAATTTTGCAGACCCTTTTAAGTGAATACTGTTGCACGTTCTACCCTACAATAATCTCATCAACCCTTCTTAAGAGAGAAGATTAGGAAAGCACAGACCATAGTAGTCAGTCCTACTCCTGCCTCTGCTGGTTTCATCTGGATTTAAAAATTTGGAAATATTTTGGGGCATTTTGCAGATTTTCTCCACTCAAATTATAGCTGGGTCCATACCTTGTTGCAACACAATGAAAGTCCCCGAATTTTTAATGCAGCACCTAATCATAAACATACAAAATACTGCCCTGCACAGTTTGAAAGCTGTACCTCCTCCCACCACCCAGTTAATAGAACTCTTTCTGTCCCAGCATTGCAGTCTCCTTTAGGGCCACACGACTACTGGAAGTGTTTCAGTTCTGGCTTATAATCAGGACCCTAGGATTTCTAACTGTTGACCTCTCTGTTTAAAAAGACCCTCCAAAATAACTACCACAATAACAGATATTGAGTGGAATACGTAATTTTGAAAAGGTTCATCACGCCAATTAGAAAACAGGACAACTACAGTGCAGCATTTGAATTTGATTTTCTTTTTAAATGCCTTTCAGTAGAAGTTTCTAAATTGAAGAATTCAGCCTGTTCCAACACCAGGACTGATTCACTTCACCTCTGTAGCCTGACAGAGCTAAATTGCTTCCAAGTCAAACCTGAGGGCTCTGGCTTGCGGTTTAGAGCTTGAGGGGACAAGGGGTTGGTTTTGTTTGTTTGTTTTTCATTTTACATAGGACAGTTTTTCCTATTCACATAGGCAGGGCATTCACGCTAATCTCAGTTCCGCTATTTGTTGCAGGAATACCTGAGCATAGCAACAGTAATGGAAAAACATCATGTGAGTTACATAGACTACAGAGGGCTACTCTAAGTTTTAAAAGGGATATAGTTCATATTTTACGATCCATGCATTCATCACACAGTTATTCCAGAAGCACCCAAAGAGATGAAGAAAACCTCGTCCACACTAAGCTCAATAAGGATGCTTCAGTTTGAAATAAAAGGTGGGGGATGACCGTACAGTGTTCCAAAGGTCTGAGCCAATACGTTCTCCCTCTTGCTTGGCCAATGAAACCAGAAGGTGGAGATTTAAATAACCAATGAGGCATCAAAAATATTCACTCTTCTCAAGCAAAATTTGATTTGTAAGGGCTTGGATAACTAATTCAACAACCTCTCCCACAATACTGTGATTCTGGTTGTCTTATCCAGTCAGATGGTTGGTATCCTGATACTAGCGCTTACGCTGTATCATCTCATTGATTTCTTGAATATCTATGCCTGTAACTAGGTTTAAATGTTTATATTTTGATTGTAAATACACAATAGAAGGGGCAGAATTAACAACGACAATTCATATAACACCACTAGTAAGCCAGTAAATTAACACATGTGAACACTGACATTCTCCCAGCAGCTCTCAACCTCTCAAGATTATTAAATGTGAATTACAGTAACAAATAGATGAGGCAGGAAGGAAATCATTTTAATAATTACTGAATTATGTATATTGAGATAAGCCTTAGAATCTTCATTAGGAACTGTGGCCTTTCCTTCAGCACTGTATAGGTAAGTAAGCAAAAGCATCAGTCACTGCAATCAAAATAACATGGATAAGTATTGGTAACTGCAGGTATTTTAAAGCAGATTTCTTTCATGGACTATGCATAAAACTTAAAAATTAACTGAGGCATAGTGTATAAACCATAGCAAAAGTAGCATGCCTATTAAAAAACCCTGCTAGTACTTATATCCAATAAAACCAACGTTTTTATTTTCAACATTTTTATGCATTTCATCTTGTAATTATGCAGCAATGCCTCTTACACAGCACCCTGCTTGGGATAGCATACAAATCCATCAAGGAACAATTTGTCTTTCCTAGTTAGCTATCTCAAGTTCTTCTTCACTACAAGTAACTGGGTGAGGCATGTAATTTCATTCGCAAAGTGCTTTCTATGCCACGTTTGTTCTGCATGCAATGCCACAGGGCCCCTTGGTGCTTTGCAGACAGAGCAGAAAGCTTACAGAATGCAGACAGTCCCATGTGCCTGCTGGCTTGTTTCTGAAGCCTGGAAACACATTTGCAAGTCTGGTTTCTATGATCAATATCAAATGTAAACTGCAAGATTTATTCATTCCCACGAAGTATCTCAAAATCAGACATGCTTATTACCGACAGAGCAGCCCACAATTTTGTGTAGAAGTTACACATGAGAAAACGCACAGTCACCAGATTTTAGTGGGTCAAAAAAAAAAGAAGCTCAGTTTTATGGTACACTCCTATGATCACTAACAATCATGGAGAAGCCTTCAGTGCTCCCAGCTCTACCAGTGACGGTATGAACCACTGCTGAACCTAGCTAGGAAACAGCCAGCCACACTTTGAGCCACTCAATGCTGTGTCTTGTTGCTGTTGATCTAGCGAGGCTGGGTAAGCATCTTTCATCTTCTTGCACTTCTACCATAGTTTAGTGCATAAGAAACTAATAAGAAACTTTGTGGCAGCAGATGCTACTTCTAATAATTCCCTCTCCATTTCAGTTATAACTTAGAAAAATATACATAATTTTCATTGCTAGTTATAAGATTCACTTTAAATTAATGTTCAGCAGTTGACCACAAACCCACAGACAAAAATGCATAAAATAAAAATAGACTAAGGCATCTAACAAGATTCCAATGTCATAAGTGCCAATAAATCACACAGACTGCAAACATCAGCTAATCTTCACCAATACATCTGCACACAAATTTGAGAGTTTTCATTTTATTCAGCACCCACTGGTGTGAGGCCAGAGTTCAACTGCTTCTGCTAAAAAAAAAAAAAAGGAGGGGGTGAAGGGGTGAACAAGGGGAGAACAGGAGATGGGAAATGGGTACAGAGAAGATTTGTCCCTTCCCTTCTAGTCTACTTCTATGTCTAAAGCTACAGCTACCACACAGTTTCAATTTGCAGAGCTAGGACAACTTACTCTGTCCTTTCCTAGGGAGATAAGATCCACAGGACAAGCATGGGTGTGATAAATACATAAAGCCACATCCTCAATTCACCCCAGTCTGACCCAGTAGCTGAAAAGTTGAGATGTGGAAACATTACCCATTTCCCAAAATGCACTTGTTCAGTCTTCCTGCACAAACCAGAGGAAGCGAGACAGAAGAGCATTTGGTCTTTTTTCCTACTTGCACATATATTTCTCAGACAATGCTCTCAGAAAACACAAATATTGAGGATACTATAGGTACACACATACGAGAATTTTATTATACTTTCCCACTGGGAGACTATGTCCATCTCAACAGTAATGAGGAGGTTTCTCACACTCACCTGCTGCTGATATAGTACAGTTTTTTTCTGCTCCTTCCTGGCATGGGAAAGAAGAAAGCTCGCTGGAATGTTAACGTGGGCCCAAGTGAAAACAGAACTGAACTTCAACCTCTCACCGATAGTATCCACATCATAGTGTGCGTGACTCAAGCAATATTAGAGTAAAACCCGATGCGCATATAAGTTAGATTACCCAACAGGGAAGTCCTAAACTAAGGGAGCTGGGCTGATTTTTGAGGGCATTGCATGTCTGCTAAAACTCAAGGGGACTGGGAGTCAAAGCAAGAATTCTTACAATTCTATTCTAGCATCATTCAAAGTGACTTCATACCAGAGGGTTTTTGTCTTCATGACAAGACCTTACCTTCAAAACTGACTGCGGTTTTGTTTGTTCTAAATGGAAGTTATCTGCATTGTGGAAAGGAAGATAAACTGCAAGCTGTTTGTATGTATGGAAAAATAGGATAGTTAAAGAGTGCAACTCCTACCACAAAAACATCTCTCAAATAATCACTAAGAAGCCTGCTACTTGACAGAGTAACTGGTAGTCCTAAGGCAGATGCACAGCTGGATGAGCACAAATCCTCTGTTTTAAATTGGACTTATCCCTTTGCCAGTCAGACAATAATTCCAATTTTGTAATTCCATTGCCCAGGCACTACATGGGTTGGAAATTCTCTCTCACAGAAAGGTGCATTCTTTTCCTCAAGTATTGTTTCAGAACAAAGACGTTGGTCTCTGAGCCCTTTTAATGCAGGGAACCAGCTCCAAAGAAAGGAAACCAAGAGCTAAGTTGACACGAAACAAATTACTCTCAAATTTTCAATCACATATCATAGCAGCTACTGTAAGCAGAGAATATCAGAGAGTTTGGGACTGCACAACTATAACAATCTTAACTGCCTCTGCTCAAAGGCACTTTATAGCTGGGGAACCAACTCAACTACAGTGGGATAGCAACCAGCCATACCTGGATATTAAGGGTTTCACTTATGGTATGCAGGTAATGTACCTGTGATTTTCTTGGGATGAAAATTCTTATAGAGCCTGCTGGCTACAAATCATAAACCAAAAAGCAGTTGATGGAGATATGTCTGCAGATAAGAGCTGCCACCATTTCCCATACTTGTCCATTTTCTTTTAATACACGACAGACGAAAACAGGCTATTCGCTACGAAAGAATTTATGTTCTAGTTGCTCTCTCTCCCTAAAATGAAAATAATAAAAACACCCTATTTATAAGATCAGTTAGCTATAGTTTCACTATCAGTTGTGATATCTTGCATGGCAGACTGTGGCTTCATACGGTGGAAAAAAGTACAGAGAACATCTGGAAAACTTAAAGGAAGAAAAACTGGAGCAAATAGAAAGATGGGGGGAAAGGAAGCTTTAACAAGGAAATCTCAATTGAAAATATTTGAAAGAGCAGGAGCCTTGTTCCATAATACATAACATCTTGCAAAAAGAGCCTGAAGGTCTGTAAATATGAATACCGGTATATGATCTATGCCTTGGACTCTTCAAAGAAAACATTTATGAGGAGCACTTCTGCGCATGCATGTCAGGAACTGGTTTAACTTGAAACAGGCATGTTCCACCTTGAATTAGTACATTAGGAAGAGTAACTGGATGTATGTGTTCAATGCATGATAAAACCCCCGGTTTCATCCTGGATGATTTAGAGGAAAGAAGTACATGATGTCAGCAGATCATTCTAGTGTGGAACAGACTGCCTGCTAAATAAAATCTGTTGAGGCTGCCGAATGAAACTAAGTTCATTTGGCATGTGGACTCCCAGCCCAACTTGCTCTTAATTCACAGACTCTCTTTGCCAGACAAGAGAGTCTTGCTTACAAGGCATTCGCAGGGTACTAGCATGGAATGCAAATTCAAAGATGCTTCATTCTTCCTCAGGAAAATTCCCCAAAGGGTGCATTGCACTGGAAAAAAACAGAACAACGTGCCATCTGGAAGTTCACAGTAGCATAGATGTAAATAATTAGAGTTCAGAGTTGCAATGAGAATCCCTTCGCTTTCTCCTAGGCGGTCTCCATAGTTTTGTTTCTTCTAACTAATTCATTCAGACACCTGAAAGCTTGTGAATGAATGCAAGAAGCAAGGCCACTCTGACAACGAGCAGTCAGAGGTTTGTGGGCCATCTTTGCCCCTAGAGCTCCCAGTAGAGCCCTACTGCTGGCCCATTACAAGCCCACGGCTGATCCACCTGGAACACAGAGCTTGACAATTGCATTAAGCAGCTTCTTGTCTGCACAGTAGTATGGCTGGAAGGCACACGAAACCTCAGGATCTGCAAGACCAAACTCTCCTTCTACCTTCCCCCCTTCAGTGGCATCCAGGTAGCAAGCTGTGCTCTTACATGTAAGGATGCAGGTTCAGTTCATGGGAAGTGAAGTGTACAGTAGGTAAGCCAGTAAGAATGTACAGGGTTGGGGCCATGCTTCATGGAGTAAAGGAGACAAGAGGATCTCCAGCAGGAGTGGTGCTGTGCTCTGCAGTGAGGAAACACTTTCAGCCTTTACACTGCTGCTGAAAAGTTTCACATCAATGTCTATATTCAAGTATCTCTCTTCTGACCCCATTAAACTAGAATTTGAAAAAAAAAATTAATGTGGCATCACGGTGACTTAGGTGTGCACAGATTGCACAATTTAAGACCTCCAGCATACAGAGATCTCGGCAATTAGCATCGTCCCAAGGGCTGCACACTTACATACTTGAGCAGCCCATTTGATTCACAATTCCTTAATGACAGTGCCTGCCTCTCTGCCTTGGCAGTTATGCAATTGTTCCCTTTAGCCTGTGACCTGATGACAAGCTAAGATGATGTGAAAGAATGTGACACAGCCCATCCCCTTCTTTCTTAATTCTTCTGGGATTATTGCATACAGGCTGGCAGGCTTTCAGCCTAGCCAAGCTTAATTCAATCTTTTTTTTCAGACTTACAAACTGTAATGTATGTAGGGAAGACGGAGAGGAGTAGTGAGTCAAGAGAGCCAGACTAGAAACCAGTTCTTATAAAAAGCAAAACAATTATAATGAATCCCAATTTCATAAGTAACATCTCAAGTGCCTAGAAAAATAACTTTGTCATCATTACACTCTCAAAAATGTGTAAATCATGCTTCCAATATGAATGACTTTACATTTAATTGAAACTGAACATGATAATTATTTTGTGTTAAACAGTAATTTAAAAAGGACTGGAGTTGAAGAGCTATACAGTAACAATGTACTGACTTCTGCATGCTAATTCATGCACAATTAAAATGGTGATGTGTACATTTTCAACCTTAGAAGACATTAATAAACTATCATTCCTCTTTTTCATAAACTTCATTTGCAAGATTTGTTGCAGTTCCTGTTCTTCATTCATCTGGCTAGCAATGTCCTCTGCTGGTGAGGCTGTTGATCCCCTGTATCACATGAATATTCCTGCCATTCCTTTTCCTCTTTTGTACAGAGATCTTTCACCACTTACCAGCAGCTTCATCACATCCAATCTAACTCCTATCCAGGAAAGACTAGAGCTGTGTACTTCAAAAACCAGAGGTCTAGAGGAAGAAAAGGCATCAGAAGTCTTGCTTTTCAAATCTTAAACTTCTACTGCAGAATGAGAATGAACACAAGTACATCCAAAGAGAATTATTTTAAAAATAAGGTATTTTTCAAGTGTTGTAAGGAAGCACATTCATCACATCTTGATAAGTACAGAAATTATTAATTCTTAGCACAGCTTATTCAAATTTCTTCTAGGCCATGGATCAAATTCAGGTCCAGGGAAATGACCTGGCTGGAAAGGGTAAAGGAAAAAAAAAAATCAAAGAAGCTGTAGAAAATCCAGTCTTTTTTTAATAAAACAACTTTAGAAAGAGCCATTGAACTGGAACTTTAAGAGGAAATAAAATTGAAAATCATTGTATGAGATTATACCAACAGATCGTGAAGCGATATAAAACACTATTAACAAATGTGCTCTGAAGAGGAAGAAACCAAATGATGGCAAAGCAAACTGGACATGCCCTGGAGAATGAAAGCAGCAAGGACAAAACCAAAGAGATCATCCAAGTCCACATCTGTTGTTCTACTTGATAATTACCCCAACCACTTCTCACTATTGCAATATTATACTTTCAATCAATGGTATTTATTAATGGAAGGCTTTAACAGATCAAACCATCAGATTGCAATAGCAAAAGAGGAGTACATTTCAAACCAAATATTCCAAAAGAATGGAGTAAACAGCCTCTTCTCCAATTCTCTTGTTACATGGTGTACTACATCACAGCATGAGACTAAAAAAGGCTTTCCAAACAGGAGGCAAGAAGCAAAGTCCAGCAAAATTATATTTGGAAACATTCCACATTTTTTCCCAGGTCATATTATGCTTGAAAATAAATAGCATTTATACCATACCTATTTCACAAGCACCTTTTCAGAGGTCCTCACCTACCAGCACAACACTTGTTTGGGAACTACTGAAAACTTGTGCCCAATACAGTCATGTTCTCACCACATCCTTACTCCAGGATAAACATGCAAAAAAGTACAAAGCATATCCTCCGTCCCACTCAGTACTTGGTGCCGGTGAGGCTGCACCTCAAATTCCGTGTTCAGCTTTTGGCTGCTCACTACAAGACAGACATTAAGGGGCTGGAGTGTGTGCAGAGAAGGGCAACAAAGCTGGGGAAGGGTCTGGAGCACAAGGGTTATGAGGAGCAGCTGAAGGACCTGGGGTTATTTAGTCTGGAGAAGAGGAGGCTGAGGGGAAACCTCATCACTGTACAATCACCTGAAAGGAGGATGCAGTGAGTTGGATGCTGGTACCTTCTTCCAAGTGACATGACGAGAGGAAATGACCTCAAGTTGCACCAGACTGGGTATTAGGAAATACTACTTCATAGAAAGCATTGCCAAGCATTGCAACAGGGTGCCCAAGGAAATGGTGGAGTCTCCATCCCTGGAGGGATTTAACAGACATGTGGATGTGCTGATTAGGGACATGGTTTAGTGATGGAGCTGGCAGTGCTAGATTTACCATTAGACTCAATGATCTTAAAGGTCTTTTCCAATCCAAATGACTCAGTCATTCTGTGATCTTGTGAGGTGAATAACCATGCAGCATGTTCCTTAATTTTGAAGATACAGCCTTCCATCTTACTCAAAAGAGTAAGCCACATTTCCTAGATACCTGTATGTTAGCAATCCAGCACTCCCAAAATCACTCCCTCCCATTAAGAATATAGGCAACACTTGTCAACTATGTCAACTGACAAATTTAGGAATAGGTCTATGAACAAATGGAGACTTCCCTAGAATCACTCAGAGCTTCACAAAACTCTTTTACCAAGCTTTCTTTCTAGTAGTTAAACAAAAGTGTTTTCCATGAGTAACTAGTTAGGTTGGGGAGTTCCAGTTTAAAACAAACTGTAAGAGACCTTGAGGAGACTGCTTAGATTACCTGTAAAAGGCAATGCAGCTGCATCAGAAACTCATTTTATCAGTTTGCATCTCTTGCTTTCTTCTTTTCAACACCATATGACTGTTTATGCAGCACTGAAAATTATGGCTACGTCTATGCCTCTTCGCCTTGGTATCTTTTAGGACACAGATGTCCTAAACAAGGCACCACCAGCTGCTCAGAATATTACTAAATTACTTCTTAACTGCAGAGGAAAAGATAGAAGAACAGGTCTCCCATTTAAAAAAATAAAAAAGAGACAGAAAAGAAAGGAAGAATTGTTAAAATAGTTTAAACTCCAATTATTTTATGCTGAAGATCACAGAGATCTCTTTGCACAAGTCCTTAAGTCCATCTCTAAAGTACTTGGTTTTTATCTGCCAAACACCATTTGTAATAATTAAACTTCCTGGACTCCTGTTTCTTTCTGCATGGTGACTTCATGCTGACTTCCTTTCAGCATAAATTTCCTGATGCATTACCAGTTCTTTGCCAGCCAAGAGGTAACTTTCAGACAGGAAAACTGAATAGTGAATAACTAACACTACTCTGCGGCAAGGAATTTAAAAACAGAATAATTGGAGGAGGAAGAATTTGGAAAAAATTCTTACACCCATTTGAATAAGGTTTTTTTCTGTTGCAGCAGATATGAAATAATAGTTAACAGTGACTGCAGAAGTCAGGAAAAATTGCTATTGGACTATTTTTCGTATCCACATACCTTCTCAAGAAAAATATTTTGAGATGACAGAAAATGCAAGAGCAGGCAAGAAGCATAAAACACAAACATGTGTCTTGCTTTAGATTTAAGGGCACCACAGGAGAATCTTGCACCAATTTATCCTATTTTTATGGAGCTATGAAAATAAAGAGTGCAATAGCAGGCAGAGCTCCATCTCCTGTTCCGTACAGCCAGGAAATAGAGACTGCAGTAACAAATCCACTGCAACGCAAATCATTTAACAACAGAGAAGCTGGGAAGCACAGACTCCATAGTAGCAGAGGTGGCTTGGCTCCCTGGTTTTGGATTGATGTTTGAAAGCCTACCTTCTCAATGCAACTGGCAGGAAATGAAATTACTCTACTTTGAAGAAAGGTAGAAACCATGGCTCTCTCTAAGTATAACCCACACTCTTCCTGGTGGAAGAATTTTCATACCAAGTTCCCTACAAACAGCCCCTCATGAAGGCTTCTGGAAGTAAAATGGTTTTCTGTTCTTTTTAGTATTCTTCCTCAGTACAGAACTTGTTATGCCTTTATGGAGAACAGCAAGGCACACCACAAGCATTCTTTTGGTAGAAACAAAACTACGTAAGATTAATTGCCCACCTTCAGGCACTGAAAGAGATGAGCATTTGCAATAAACATAAGGGTAAGAAAATGAGAAGTAATTAACCTTGTTTGCTCGTCTGTCGCCCTGTGCTTGCAACTGGGCATGCAGCTTTGTCACATCAGTGAAAAAAATAACTGGTATCAGTACTGGTACTTTCATCAGCTCAGTATTCTTCAGTGTTCTCTAAGAGATGAAAATCAAGCATATTCCTGTTCTGAACCATCACCATCGTGGGTGTGAGAATAGAGAGTCTACGCCAAAAGACAAAATCCATCCAAAAAACTGAATTCTTTATTACAGGAAGAGCTTCTGTGTCACATTTCAGCAACTGGTACAGGTGTGTATCAATGAAGTGTGCTGCAATAGCCATTTTTGAACCAGTGTTCTATACATGAGGTAACAATACATTTAGAAATAGGGAGCTCAGCTTTTTATCCAACCAATTCCTGGAATTTTATAAATCTAAATCACTGATTCACTGCAGGAATAGAATATATCGCCAAAAGCCAAAGGGAGTTTTGGGTGGAAATCTGATAAAGACTATCATTCAGGAACAGGCTTGCAATGAAAACCAAGTACGACCACTAATTTTTAAATCATAGCAAGAGGAGGGAAAAAACCAAAATCTTGCATTTTTCTGAGCATTATGTCAAAATACAAACCTATTGTATGATCCTTTAGATTACCACCCTGAAATTTCATTTTCCCATGATGTCAACAGCAGGTTCCTTTCAACAGAAACTACCTTTCTTCCATATGCCCAATTCTTGTTCTACTAAAAATAAGGAAAAAGGAAAAGTAACAAACTTGTCTTGTGTCACAGTGATGTACTGGGTACACCCAGTTCTAGGTGGAAAGACCAACAAACAGACAAAATTTCTGAGCTAGTTAGTTGGGGTCAGGGACCGCATTCAGTACTTGGGCTGGGGAGGCCCATCCACAACCAGATGAGTGATCCCTTGGATGTCAAGCTGAAGGAGTGAGACAGCAGTGTTAGACGGGATAACTAGTAGCTGCCAGTTAAGGGCAAGAACTTGCTAGCACAGAAACAGTTTTCTTTTTGGAAAAGAAAACAGAAGAGATACCTGTGAATTCCATGCAGCCCTCCAGCCTCCTGGCAAGTAAGGACTAAAAATCTTCTAAAAAACGAACTGAAACTTAAGTGTCTAAATTATCTTAAACCCTATTCCTATTGTATTGAGAAGGAACTAGAACCTCCTATGGTATTTTCAGAGTGCACAATAGAGAAGAGCCTTTTTTCTGGTATCCTTTTTATCTTAGATAACAATGACAGCGTAAGTACATCCAGTGGTGAGAACCATAGGATTTCACATACATTCAGACTCCCTCCTCTTTCACTCCTGCCCATTTTCCCCCACCACCTCCCAGAGCGATAATCTTTTGCAATCTGTCATATTTGTCAAAATGCAAATTTATTCCCCATCACCATATAATCTCCACTGATTAATGAGCAGGAAACTCTACTAATATACAAAGATACATCTTTCCAAAGACTTGACGGATTTGGATTTCACACAATCTCTAGTCATCCCAAATTCTAGTTTTCCTGTCCAAAAAGAGACAGTGATGCTGTACTTGGAGAGGACAGCCACTAATCTTGCATGCGTTGTTCCCTTCCCACATCACACACACAAGAGGAAGATCGATGCCATGCCTGCAGTACAAAAACAAATAGTGACAGCAGGACTGCCAAGCTTTGAAGAGAACCTTTTGGCAGGACAAATTCTACAAAAAAAGGCAATGTTTTTTTGCTATAGGTCACTAGCTTGAATTTTGTCCAAATCAACATTGCACAAAGGTTGTTACCATCTCATGGCTGACCTAGTGAGATGCTAAATGATCTCAGGTTCTCACAGTTAGCAGAATCTCTACAACTTCAATCTCTAGAAGCTACTCCAACATGTCTGTTAGGGGTAGGTGATTGGATTTAACTGCTCTGAGCATAAACACATAAAAAAGCACCTCATTATATCTGTCAGCTTTATATCCAGGTCTCCAGAGATAAGTTAAACACTGAATGGCTCCAGTCAGTAAGTGACCTCATCTCTCCAGCAGCAATTCCCCAAGACTGAGGCTGCTCATTGACAAAACTCTGAGATTACACCTATATCTGCTTCACAGGTTACAATTCTCCCATTAGTTAATCAAGACCTTTTTACAGAAGGCAAAAATTAATGCAGTAAAAACTAATAAAGCAGGAAATTAACATGTAACACCTTATAAGTAAAAGGAAACAGGGCTATCAGACCTCATAATTGCATTGAAAACATCAGATTCTACAGTTCTATATCGTTCATATTCTATATTCTGCAACTGAGAGTAGGAGTTTCTATTAAACCAACAGACGAAGGCAAAAGGCAAGAATCCTAAACCTGATCGAGTTGAAATATTTAAGCTTCTGTTAACATTCATTAGCTATTTCTGCATATATACTACCCAGTGGGGGCAAGATTCATACTAACACTCCTAATCCCCATAAAGAATTCACGGAGTTTTACAATGTTTGTTCATCCCAATGTTTAATTGTTGTCCATTGCTCCAGCCCCAGATTTGAAAATACGTGAGTACTGTTCTCAGCTCCAAAAAAATCACATTGTTACTCCACTGCCAGGTTACAGTTTCAGCATCATAAAACCCCACAAAAATAGAAATGAGAACTGCCCAATAAGTAGCAACACTTGCATCGAGCTCTGGTCCCTAGATACACGATTTACAATCTGTAACATTTTTATAGATCATGAGGCTGGTTTAGATAGCTTTTATGAGATGGTTTAAAATTTATAAGTTTTCATTTTCCCCTCCCTTGGAGTCCAGTTATTAACGAAGAGCTTTTATAGGCAGCAGGGAACAAGAAAATTACCAGATTGAAAAAAAAAACAAACAAAAAATCCTGTAGAATATTTCAGCTTCTTCATTCCATAAAAGTGAATGCTTATAGGGAATATGTTAGTGTGGTGTGACACTGTTTAATCATTCAAGATACCTTTGGATACTTCTGAATGCATGTTATTCAATAGAGTATCAAGATTAAAATTCCTTCTAAGTATATAGTTAAAATTAGAAATAACAAAATGTTTTTCACTGGCAAGCAAAATATTTCAGAAGAATCAAAAATTTAACAAAAAACTGAACCCCTAATGCTATAGGTAAGTTTTAAGCTTTTAAATTCCTTAAAATACTGCACATTATTCCAGTCATGCAGGAGAAAATTTGTACATAGTAATAAAAAAGAACCCACAACACAAACAAACCCAAAATATCTTTGTTCCAGTATTTAGAAGGATTTCTCTCTCATTTTACTCTTGCTTTGGTATCTAAAATACTCAAACTAAGTGGCTACAGTTATATATGGGGCAGGGAGGACAAATACCACAGAACTACTGTGCTTCAGATATACATACTTTATGCAGCTTAAGAATACAGTAGCATTACTGAGATTCAAATTTGATCAAACCAGCTCTAAACTACACTGATAGATTAGGATCTTTGACATAATCATACATTTTCCTCAGAGGGGTTTACAATTTTTAATAAGTATTTTACTATTAATAACATGTGGTTTCCAGATCAGTTTAAGATACATAATTTATCTTGAAGAAGAAATCTGTATAGCTGAAAATTACTCTTTTACCTTATTAACTTACTTGGTTTTAAAATCTTAGCTGCCTCTATTTTTAACCCATGTCATATACCTCTAGTCAAGCACAGGCATTTTAAAGGACAGTCATTCCCAACAAAAGCAAATAGACTCAGCATTTGAAAAAAAACCTACACTATATGTGAATGCAATTGCACTTATACCAAAGAAAGGTCAATAACATTCACACAAATTGTTTTGTGACAATTGCAAGAGCAGGAAGCTGGACCAGAAGCAGAAGCAAACACATTGCTAGAAAAGCAGCTAGTTACTACAACACAAGCTACTGAGGAATATATTTCCAATTTGCAGAGATACTTTTAGGAAAAAAATTAAGTAAAACAGAAGTCAAATCTCTGATAAAAATATGACATTACTACTGTTAAAAAAAAAAAAGCATACAAATGTCCTGGTATATCCAGGCAAGCAACAAGTACTTTGAAAGGAATAACCCGCAAAGCCCATATATTTGAAAATTAGTCAAGTACTGCTGCTCTCCCCTCACATGGAAACTGGGTGCAAGGAGCAGAGAGAGAACAGGTAATAGTGACGATTATATTTAGAAATTCAAGATTCTTTTCTAAATGCTGCTTCTCTGTCTCAGTTTCATGAATCCATAGGTCAACCAAGGTACACATGAGGCTCGCTAAGTTACCTCAAGCCAATCTGTACAGCTTTTGGCTCAAAGGAAGCATGCAGCTTTTCCCTCCTCAGTTCAGGTGATCAGCAGAATCAAGAGAGAAAAGGGAGAGGAAGACAGGGTCAACTTTTAATAAAATCTAGTTTGGCACAAAGTTCAGAATTGCATTTTTGGATGCAAAACCCCAGCAGTACTTGGTATTTCCCTGTACTCCTTTATCATCCTTCCAATTGTGATCCCTTTCTGCACAGCTGGACAAACATTAAGCTCAGAGATGTGAGGTTCCTTTTGACTTCACACAAGATCATGACTTGCATGCCTGCTCAGCAAGTGGACAAGTATCACTGGACTATCCTGAAAGGCTCTGTGCGTGAGGACCTTCAATCTACCAAAACATATGGCATTTCTTTTAAAGAACAGAAAGAAGTTGTAAGCACACAAGTCTGTAAATAAACCCAAAAGGCCCAATTAAATTTGCATTATTGATATTCCTTGAACAAAATATGACAATCAGATGCTACAGGTTATTCACTCACTGCCTTATGAGAAGACAGTTACATTACTGTGTACAATCAAGGTGCTCAGTCAGATATCAGTGTGTTCTGCCTGAAGCAGGATAAACACCTTTCAGAACTGTAGTCTAAGTGTTTAACTCTTTGCAAAGTCAGGGTCTTCTATGATAACTGTTGAGGGACTAGATAAACACGCAGTTCTGGCGGTACCCAAAAACCTCTCAGCTCCTGCAGAACAGACCACACAGGAATTATTGGTATTTCATTGGCTTCTTTCCACAATTACTGTCAGAGATCCGTCATAGTTGAAAAACTGTAATTATCTGTTTCTCAATATTCACTCCCCAAGAACACGAGTTATGCAGAACATTATAACTCAGCTTCCAATACTGTATCCAAGACTTAATGCATTGTACACAAAGCACTAACTACAGCTTGCAAGTACTTAGAACGTGCCAGCTCACAGCATATAACAGCTGGATGTTTTACATTCGAGGCTCTGTTAAACTCATGAGTACTTTATCAAACAATTCGGCATCCAAGACACTAGCTCTCTGAAACATTTGTAATCCACCTCATACCTTGTTCCATGTAATGATAAGAAGCTCAGTATCTGCCCTACCGCTTTATGAGAAGGTTAGCCCTTCTCTGGCTTGAATAATACATCAGTGCTACAAAAATGCTTGCTCCTTGAGTGGCTTCCAAAAAGGTAAAAAATTCATCTTTTTCCACCCAGACCACTACAAAGAGTAGTAAATCATCTTTATTACAAGCACAGCCTATTTCTCCAGCTACATTTCCCTTCAAACAGAACAACACTGTTTTGTTTATAGTTTAACTAATGTCTTTCAACATTAAATACCACAAAAAGCTTCCACCCCCTCCACCTAATTTAGTTCTTTACCCATCTGTTGCACAGTTCAAACCCAGAATAGCTGTAAAAAGCCAGTACTAATGGTACACAACTTCGAAGAGTCCTAGAAAGACTTCTTAAGTAGAACAACAGGTAGTCCATTTGCTTTTATTGATGCAAGTAATGCTGTCCAATTGTTCTGAAATTAAATAATTTAGCAAGATAATCAGCCAGAAAGCTTAATTAACTAAAGATATGGTGTCTGTGCAAACCAGATGTTGCAGTTCACTTACTGCATCAGCAGAACACAATTTCTAAAATTTACTTTTTTGAAAGAGTCAATCACTGCTGTCCTATGGTGGTTTTGCATACACAACTGCCCACCTGTCCAGAATTTCTGCTGTGGTTAAAAAAAAGGGAGCATCTCCTCCAGATGCAAGGGCTCCCTCACAGCAGAGAATGTTAAAAGGAGCTCCCCAAACCAGACACCTTTTCTTTGATTTCTGCCTTCCTGCCAAATTCAGCTGAAATTAAACAAGACTAGGAGCTGTAAGGGAAAAGGAAATACACATGCAAGAACAAATTAATTTCCTTTGGAAAACAAGATAAAATGGTAATATAATATAAAAGGTTTCTCTTAGCTATGAATTAGCATAGAACATAGAGTATGTTTTTTACTTTATAATATGTTGCATATGCTACAAGTTCTCATAAAAATGGTCTTAAACATCAAACTCCCATAAATAAGTGCGCATATGTATTTATATAAACATAACTGTCTTTGATTATATGCACATATAAAAGTCAAAATGAGGTACATTATTCTCCCTTTTAGCTAGCCAGAATTATTTCACCTCTGGAAAAAAAAATAACATAAGTCTGAAAACACTGAGCTATAGTCACCTCATACAAAAAAAATGCTAATCAGAGAAAAAAGGAAGAAGAAAGGAATTGAGAATTTCTGAAGAAAAGAATTAAGACTGAATTACTATGCCCAGGAATCACTGCTTTATATTTTACTTCCTTAATAACTAGTAACATCCTATGATACGAGACAAAAAAAAAAGGCATCATTCATGAAAACACATTATTGCAACTTCTAGTGAGGATACATAGTTTTGAATTTTGACTGACAGTACTTCCATCTAATAGTCCCTTCACAGTTTTCCTGTTACTTTAAGATACAAAAGCTCTTACAACAGACCTACAGAAAATGGTAATAGCATGGGTGTATGTGATTTTTCCAGTACACTGGATTCAAGTTTCCCATAGGGAAAATAGATTTTTGGCAGTGTAAAAGGTATAGTCCAGACCCACAGCAAAAGGGCACCAGGTACATCAAACCATAAAAAGGTTTGGCATGCTCTCAAACTGGAAACAACACACAAAAATGACAATTCATCTTTGTGGATAAATCGTGGCAGAAATGGAGAAGTGGCACACTATCCCCCACAGTTACAATGGCACGAGCAGCTCTCAGAAAATTATATCACCCAGGAGGCAGATTAAAAAGAATCTATAAAATGTGATGAACAGGAAAATTGGAACAGTAGAAGAGAAGATGAAAGCAATACATTCACACAACCTTAATTACTGAGTTTGGGCCTGGCCTCATCCACCCTCCCTCCCCCATGTGCACTTGCTTAATCTTGTGAAATTCCAACTATCATTTTCTTTAAACATTCTTATAAACACAGTCCTGAAACTAGCACTCAATTAGATTAATCTTCATTATTAAGAACATGACATACACAATACAATTCCCTGAAGCTGCTCCATTTTGCACTGTAAGATTAGAGTGGGGATAGGGACCTGGGGGCTGATCATCAGGGTCTTGAGTCATTCTCCCTCACTTTTTTTAGTCTAGCAAATACACTGTATGCAAAACCTAACTCCTCCATGGGAAATACTGAAAGCAAAATAAACCCTCCTATAATCTCTTTTAGAGTTGGCATTTACTTTGCTTCTGGAAGAGTTGAGAGATGTCCAAGTCTCATCAAAGGAGAGATTAAAAGACGTTTCTCCCATATCTCAGGAAAGCACCCTACACGTTTCACTGACTACCGCCTGATGGAGCGGTGCTGTCATAATCATCCCTTGTCCTTTGTGAACAGTAGGAAAGGCAAGATTTTCATTTATCCTCATTAAAATAATAAAAATTGAAGTATAAATAGTTTTATTCAAATAAGAAACACTTCTATTCTGATGCTTTCAGGTCACCTCAATAGATACTTCACAGTTCTCCTCCAACCTTCAACTTCAGTCCCAAATGACCCACTCCTTTTCAACTGCAAGAAAATCAAAAAATTAAGTTGCCATGCTTTATCTTTATTAGCAAGTAACTTAACACAATGCAAGCAGATCTCACGCTGTAAGCTGCTGATGTCCAAGCGCTCACAGAAGAGGACCATAGGGTTTTACCTGAGACTAGCAGTGATCCAGTGCTGTGGGCTAACTCTCCCTTACCAGCTCTAGGTGTGCTCCTGAAGAGAATCTTCTAGTGTAATTTCAGGCCTTGTTTCAGCAGTCTGAAGGTGCTCCACGACACCAACCCAAAGGTGGTAACTGGGGCAGGGACCAGTTTCAAAATTAACCTGGCGATTTAAAGCTCACACATACACATTCACACAGATAAGTCCAAGTTGTGATAATAGGTCACCAAATAGGTCACCACCTTCATTTGTACATGAAACTGAGCATTCTCACACCTCTCCCCTGGGCTGACAAGTACAAAGGAGCCTCAGCCCCAGCTGGTGCAAAGGCAGGTAAAACACAGGCGCTGCTCGCACAGCCCCTACACAACCACACATGGCTCTTTGCTGCAGGATCCACTTCTCACCTTCTAAAGCACAAAATCACTTCAAGATTAACTTGCACGACGCTATGACATTTAGACCTTAAACTTCTCATGACATTAATTACTACCAATCTTTGCCTCGTAAAGAACAGCTTCCATGTGTAGGCCTCTACTTCTAAGTTCTCTTTTACAAAAAGTCACACACCAATCTGAACTGGATTAAAGACACACTACATTTCGGTTTTAGCTAGAAGGCTAAAACAAGTTGCAACATGAAAGCATACCAAGACTAAAACTACTGAATGTACAGAGACTTAAACATTCTAAGACTGTTATGGATACATCTTCAAAAATCAGCAAGAGTGTCTATATATAACAATTATTTTTTTTTCAGTTAAAACACATTTCAGAATGTATTTCTCCATTATTTGGAATACAGCGATTTGACTACTGGTTTTGGCTTTTTAAGAAAGTAAAGGGAACTCTTCATCATTATTCCCTCATGCATATTGCAGTTACAAAAAAATCTTGAAAAATCATAGCTCCATGGTTGAAATCTATCATGGTTTTAGGTATCTGTCAGTTCAGTGTATGGCTCATCACTGAATTCAACTTTTGACCAACTTAAGCGTCAGAAGAAGAAGTCTGATTTATATTACAAAATATAATTTAACATTGAATTTTTATCTCTAAAAAAGTTAATTTCAAAAACTATTTCACCTAGCATGTCTGAAAACCAAAATACTTGTATACATAAGCATCAAAGCATGTCATGTCCCAACTTGTAGACAGGACACAGTTTCTGGTAGCTCTAACCTCTTGTGAAGTATATCCAATAATCCCATTTGTATACTGCCCTAGTTGGGCTGTGGTACTCCTCAGTGACAGTAATGCTGAACCTTGAAATTTCCCATATATCTGCCAACAAAGAGGCATGTGATAGAATTTAAGAGTGAAAAGAGAAAGCAGAAATTTCTAATGTACCTTATAACATTTGAATAGACAAAACCTCTTCACATTTTCACTTGAGGCAGCAAGAACAAAACTCTGGCTCAGACTGGTTTTCAGCTAATTGAGTTTGTTTCTCCTTAATTTAGGCTTCAAGGAGCTATCTCAATTTCTGCTCCAAGTCCTAAGCAGGAGTGGGTTCAGTTTATTTGGAGCAGAAGGCTTGACTGGAGTTTCCAAGGGCAGCTTGCAGACATCACCATTTCAATTAATTATTTCCCCTTTTTTGCCTCCTGGATGTATTTGAGAGGTAAAGCAGCCCATTCAACCACACCAGAGGTCGTTAAGCTTTCTCATTATTAGCAGCACTCCAGATAAGGGCTTTCAGTGATGACAGTGATGAAAGTTTATGGTTGGTAAAGCGATTTATAAGCAGTGCCTATGAACAGTAGAAACTAAAGCGATCGATGGATTACATTTATATATGTACACCATTGAGACGTGAATCAGTCATTCAAAGTGAGAGCTAAAACAGAAACCCCTCTCTAGATGAGCTACTGAGATCAACAGTAATCCTTCACAGCTGGAAACACGCACGCTACAGCACTTCACAGAGCTCGAAGAAGACAACCTAAAAGTTCATTTACACTGAGCTCCCTTCAGCTGATATGTCTCACACTTTTTGCAGACTGTGAAATAAATCCTTGCAATTCAAAATATGCCATCAGCATTCCAAAAGGTGAAACAGTCCCCCCAAACAAGAGCAAACTATAGCCCAGAACCATTACTCAGCAGTCGTTGCAATAAGGTAATGCAAAAACCTTCTGTTACTAACAGTTGGCAATTAAGGCCCTGGAGTGCACAACTTGTTCAATCCCAGACTCTGGTAAATTTGTATAAACACAGCATCTAGGAAAGGATGAATAAATATGAAGTCTCTGCTAAAATGCAAGAGAGGTGTACTTGATTATAAACCACAATAGTATTCAGGTGGTGCTTGAAGATATTTGGGCTTAGTTTCCTAATACTAGAGCTTAGCAATTGCATAGTCAAGTTTTTCCAATCACGCTCCCAATTATCCATCCTCTAGTTTTCCAAAAGAGATATTGTTACAAAGAATAACCCATACCAACACTTTCTCTTGCAATTTATACCCTTTGTTAATTCAATAGAACCATTAAAAGTGAGACTTTGCTGCTTACCTTTTATACCCACTTTTCACAGGTGAAAAAGTTTTCTTAAAACAAGTAGGAGAGACTCAATCCATGGAATATAGGCACCACTCCGCACAAAAACAGATAAGTAAATCCAAAGTAATACATCGTATACACCCTTCTTAGTGTGTACCATCCATTTAAATTCTGTAACCCAACACACAGAATCTTAATCTTATTCTGTTTTACTAATAGTTAAGAGCCAATGCAAAAGCCGAGCTGTACTAACTCAACCAATATGCAAATCTTGGGAAATATACTTCAAAATATTATATCTATTCCCTGACCACGCAGTAGATGTGCCTTCTACTGGTACCACAGTTACCTGTCCATGACTCCCAGGCACCCAATATACCTGAAAACCAGATAAGTAGTAATTCAATAGCTCCTTGACCAAAGGGGTTGCTAGGTCTGAGACATGGATATATTTTTTTCCAAGTTTTCTATCTTATGTTTGATTATTTTTGTGCCCCAAATACTCTCTACATGTGGATTTTCTCGCTCTAGGGTAGTCTTGGAAAGGATTTACGCCTTGCCTAGCTCACAAATACAAAGCAGGTTCCCAAACATACACAAATAACGCACCCTCTCAATAAGCAAAACTGACCCCAGAAAGGAAAAAAAATGTTACCTGTACAGATGAATCGTATCAACTTCGAAAGTACAGAAAAGCTGTCCGAGAGCTACGTTCAAAGGCAGAGCTGCAGCAGCCACCACAAAACAGTTGTTGATTCAAGGTATCTGCTGAAAGGACTGTGTAGTTCTGGGCTTGACCCTGTTCCTGTTGAAGTCAGCGGTAACTCTCCCCATTGATTTTAATGCAATAAGATCAGTTTTCCTGCCAGGGAGCTCCAGTGTTCCAGTGTTCAGAAAAGAGAGCGTCAGGAGAAAACATGCAGGTTTCTGTCACACAACAATGGGAGTATTTAGCCTTTTCACTACCAGTTCAACCAGAGGAACTGATGCAGATGCAAGATCTGTTCTCAACAGAAGAAAATATCTTTTCGAGATCAGCTTTGACAGGCAGAACTGTAGAAGTTTTGCTACTGACCTCGCTAAAAGCAGGATCAAGACTATTTTTTCCTTCAAGAAATCGTATTTGAATTCTCCAGTGAATAAAAATAATGAACAGAAACACAATAACTGCTCCTTTGCTCTACAGCATCCCTATAAAATATTTCTGGTGGTTTTCCATTGTTTCTTCCTCAATACCAGTTTTTAAAGATGCAAGAAAGATAATGGAACTTTTCATGAAGGGATGGAAACTCAACCTATAATCACCTGCACAAGATGAAAGTCTTGATAAATCGATGATGCCAAACAAGTACAGGCAGCTGTTTGCCTTCCACATTGAAAGCTCAGTTTCTCAAGTTTGTCAGATTCAATAAACACAATCCATTAGATGATGGGGAAAATGAATCCTGCTACATGAAAGTAGCATAAAAAATTCATTTGAGATGCTGTATTTCATCGCAAAAACACTGCCCTTTTCCAAGGGGAAGTAGTAAAAAGTAACACCATTTGTTTCAGCATAATAGATATTTCATCTAGGTATGTGGTTCTTCATATGTATGTAGATTTTAGTTAACTCTAAAAATTGAAATCTGTATTGTATTGTCTTCCTGGCTGCACAAACTGACATACCCATAACCACACATAATTCAACAATTGTGTCAAGAGATTCTGAAAATAATAGCAAGTAAAATAATAAATATTTCATTTAATAAATAATAAATATATGGGTAGATGTGACTTCATGCACAGTGAGCTTGAGAAAGACATGATGTGTTGGCTGTATCCATCAGTAGTCCAGGGAGACATTAGAAGTTCCAGGTATGAAGGCGATATTAATTCCTTCTTCCCTGTGTGAATATGTAAGTAAAATCCCAGTCTCCTGGCTCAGGGAGTTCTGCACCTTTGAACCAGCCACCACCTCTAAACCCCCTGAAGGTTATACAAGCACTGTTCTCTGTTTAACAGAAGAAAAAAAAATGTAAGATTTAAAAGAAAAAAAACCCTCAAAGACAAAAGGCCCAACTACTGCCATCAAAATAACAGACAAGCTTTGGAGTGGCCAAACTCCAAAGAAAAGGCTAAAGAAGAGCAAATGTGGGAAGAGTAAGGAAATGCTGGTCAGGGCACTGAAGACCAAAATCTGGTTGTGGAGTTATGACTCCACAATAAGCCTGGTAACTCCTTGAGAAACTTCTACAGTGAGCTCCTTACCTATAGGAGCATCATCTGTTCTCTGAAGGCATGGGAAGGTCAATTCAGTTACATTTGTTAAATGTGCCAGGGCATTTAGATTGCAGTGCCACAAAAGGAGAAGCTTAAGAATGAACTTTCATGTAGTCATGACAATTATGCTGTTTTATTAGTTCTAGTCAGCATTTATCAAAGGAGGATATAAATCCCTCAAGGTATAATTAAAAAACTCTCTCTAATCTTAAGAGCTCACAGTTTAAAACCTTGATCCAACACACATTTAGAACACGCATTCTAGAGCCTGCACCAGCATACACAAAAGGAGAATGAAAATACCTCATTTTTCTCCTTTCACTGACCTTTCTCTTTTTTTACCTGAGCTGCATTGAATCAATCCTTACAAAATCAGAACAAATTCTCCTAACCTCAGAATGCAATAAAATCTTAACATAAATCATTCTAATTGTTCACCATAATAAAATCTTAAAAGGAATTCTTCATCCATGCTACTACTTTTCAATACCAATTTTGTAAACAAATATAGAATGGCAGAGAAAAATATATTTAAGACTTGAACTTGCAGTGCTTGCTTATCAGGCATCTGGACCCTAGCAACTGGATTATTGCCTACTCCGACTGACATCTACGAGTTTCTCCATGTTCTGCGGAGATCCTGGATGGTGAATACTTTCCGTAGATTTGAGGCGGTGAGATGGAGGGAAGCAAAAAGAAAACTACACCCGAAATTTGTTGGGTCCTATCGGTGCATCAAATACCCTTTACTTCTCCCAGGTTCTTCCCCTTCATACCTTAAAAATCTCTTCCCACTCTCCTCAGCTCCTATCATTATAATCTCTCAGTAACATGGAGAATGAGTCCTCATCATCACTCACTTGAAAAACACTATGCAAGTAGTTTATTTAAAGCACCTGGTGATGAAACACCCTTAAAAGGAGGGGTTGTTTTTCAAAGGAAGGGTTGTTTTTCAAAAAGTGTCTTCTAATAACCAGGAAAAACTGCCCAGGTTTTCACTACCAAGGTAAATCAAGATTACTTTGGTACTCACTGCACTGCTGGTGATTGCACTTAAAGATTTGAGAACTAAAGTTAAAAAAAAATTGACACACAAGCTATGAAAGTCCGTTACCATCAATGCCATCAAAACCTCTAAATTTGCATCCTGTTTGAAAATGCACCCTACCTTCTAGCTGCAAATAGCAGTCCTGATGTGGTTGCCAAGAAACCAGTACTTGCAATTCACAGAGTTCATGTTTGAGAGATATTTGCACTTACAAACATTCATGAAAGCAAAACTGAAGCAAATTGAAAATGAGGTATAAATTCCTCTTATGATTTGTCAGTACCATCCTAAAACAAATCACACATCCCAAACCTTTCACCTTCAGATTATTATGTTAGCTAAGAAACGCTTGTGGTCTTCTATCACAACAGATTCTCTGAAATATGGCATCGATTCCCCACGTACTCTGTCACACCCAGGCTTTATGGGTTTCGCTGACTTCTCTTCATGAATTATAACGTGCTCGCTGGGGTCCTCACCAACATCAAGCTCTTCTAACGCATTGTCGCACTTTGTGGATTACTGCACTGGTTCACTGATTAAATCCAGAGTTAATCATGATTATTGTGCTGCAAAGCACCTTGGGAGACATGACATGAAAAGTACTGAGAAAATGCAGTTGAATTTGATTACTCTGTAGCTTCTCAAACCCATTTGTATGTTAAAGACTCTCTTTTATTACATTCAATGTTACATTTCTTATAAATTCCAGTCTCAATCTAATTTACCCATCCCATTTTTAATTATTAGTTTTACTGTTTGCAACCAGAGATTGGACAAGGTTGGGTCATCGCTGTGCTAGGCTCTGTACAGACATAAAATAAATGGCAATTCCTAGCATAGATAATTCACAAGGTGTAACAGCCAGTAAAATACAAGAAAGACAAGAGGAAACAACTGTTTGAGACAACCAAACAGAAAGATGGAAGGAACTGATAGAATTTTCACTTCAGTATTTTAAATTGAATCAGTCACTGCTTTTTAACTTTCCCAAAATATGTATTCACTAGCCCACAGTCAAACCATTTTGGTTTTATTCTACGTATCTGTTCACTTTCATAAGATTAAGAATAAATAAAACGTGTACCCAGAAAATTTCTGAAAATCTAAATCTAAAGATTGGAGATTTCTGCAACTCACCAGGCTTCTACTCTATTTACTTCACATCATCTCATTGCAATAGAATACTTCTTATACCCTACAGCAGCTTTCTGTTGTTGGGGTTCCATAGATATATTCTTTAGAAAAGGGTATCATAAGATGCTCCTTGACACTTCCACTGGTCTGGAGTTATTTTGTCATTTATTAAGAGCAGCAAGGATCACCTTCTCACTCGAACAGATGGGCTTCAGCACTTTCACCTTTTTTTTATTATTTTCCACTTTTTTCATTTCTTTTCAGTTTTGCCCAGCAGAGGAGTCATTGCAGAGGTATGAAAATGAAGAAAGGAGTTACTGAGTTAGCCAGAAAAGTAAACGTGTCTTCAGTGCGAATAGCAAAACTCTTCAGAGTTCTGCAAATCTTGCAGGAATGAAAAGTAATTCAGAAAGGGCACAAGACTCAGAAATAGTGTAATAGACCAAAGTTTTCTTAAGGTACCTTTCAACATTTTCTTTAAAGATCAGGTGACACTTTTTCCTTTAAATAAGAAGCTTTTCCAAGAGGAACAGATGTCAGTAAAAAGTTTGCTGCATGGCCAACATTACATAGCTTAGGTGACACTTCTTTCCAATCTCCATTTGCAAGGAAAGAAAAACCAAACATTTGGTATAATAATAACATAACCACAGATTTAGAAACATATCCAAGTATAAATTTACAGTTTCCTTTTAGGAAATGTTTAATTTGCTTAATAAAAAAGAAAAAAGAATTAAGCAAAAGTCGTGATCATGTCACAACTTTGGCTTAGTTCAGTTATAGTGACTCTACTAGTTCTTGTGTCCTGAATCCCAGCATAACATCCAATTCTGGTTTAATTAAAACCCTAATTTTTTATGCAAAAATAATCCTTCCTCTATTTAAATTTGTTTTGTCATCCCTTGTAGCTTACCTTTACCACAAAATCTGACTAACTATACCAAAATCATTTTGAGCTGATAACAGCACAGGGCTCTACAGTAAAACAAAAATGCAGAAAAGCAAGTGGAAATTGTAAATGCATAAAAAGCACATTCTTACTTATCTGATTAGTCCTGCCAATCTTCATGTATTAAGGTTGTATACTTACAGCATTATCCTATTTACAATCTTAAAACATACAGGGCTTTAAGACTAACCTCTAAATATCAGTGACAAGCAAAATGCTGTTCTGATAAGGAAGGATTATTGTCTTCCTGTTTAAGAAAGCAAGTGAAGGGGAAAAATGAAATCAATTAACACCATCTGTCTCTAGAAGTCACTGTGATTCCTCTTATTTTAAATTTCTGTTGTTATTAAGGCCTTCAGCTAAAGTATATCAGCAGAAACAGCAGAACAGAAATACAAAATGATACTGTAACAGGTTTATCCTAGTGATGACTTGGATTCATCACTTTTTAGTCACCAGACAAGGAAAGTAGGAGGAACAGGGGGAGATTGTATTTCAGTAATTAGCAGTCCAGATTTATTAGTAAAGGACGTTTTTATGCAGTCTAAAATAGCATTCTATACCACAAATCAAGAAAACATGCACACATGCAAAATAAGTGAGGAATTTCTCTGTAACCTTTTTTATACAGCACATAATAAAGCAAAGCAAGATAATTTTATTACTCATTTACCTAACCAGCAGCTATGCCAAGAATGAAGTCAGTTTATTAGGTATCTTCTCACAAAGGAATAGCAACCAAGTTTTTTTCATGTCACACAATGTACTCTTTTAAATGATCAAGGTCATTCTTCAAGCATACTTTATCTCCCTTTAGTTTTACCTGTATCAGCCTTTAAAACATTCAAAACAAGCAGCAGTTCTCTTACACACGCTCAGATTCATCACCGTCCACCCTAAACCAGACATTTGCCAAAGTGACTCAGCACTGGCCGCTTGCTGGCTGAAGAAAGCTGAGTCACTGCTTCAGATCTAACAGAAATGTCCTGCATTGCATTCAGCACACACATCAGTATGTTGTTTACCAACCTAAGAAGAAAATAAGTTATTGCTGTGAGTCACAGAGGGAAGGAAAAAACCACAGAAATGAAGATGAATGTTAGGAGCCCAGAACAACTAGAAACGATAAACAAAGCTCTGACACAGAGAAAGCAGAAATTGAATGCCAAGAAAAGACAAATACTGCTATAGATTCAGATGTCTTTCTCTGATAACAACCACAAAGATTAGTGTTTGCTGCCAGCTAAATCACAAAGAAAAATCTTCTACTGTCCTGTATTATTAGATCGTATTGAACTGTGTAATTAGGCCACCAAATTAAGTACAGCAAAAGTTCAAATTCACTTCATATAAATATGCTAAATTAAAGGGATTTTCTTGCTGAAAATCAATAGTGATATATTAATGTACCACTTTAGCATCCGAGATGACATGTTTCCTCTCTGTTACAGAACTGCAGATTTGCTATGATTAAAGAATCAAACCACTAAAGATGAACCTTTCAGGCCAGGAAGGCAAGAGCTCTGGTTCTGGCAGACAAAATCATCACTGACAAAATGAAGTGAGGAAGGAGGGTGTTTCCAGCATATCAACTGAAAAATATAATCAAGAAGCGGATTACAAGTATGCTTGTTCTGAATGATTCATAAAGCACAATTTCTGCTCTTGCACGGGTAATTAGAAGGCTTTCAACTCCAGTTCAGATATCAGATAACTGTTTTGGGGCATTTTTTTATTCTCAAACCTATCAAGCTAATAGAGTTTTTTCTTGCTTTCAAACATTGATATCAAGGCAGGAGGTGTAGAAACACAAAATACACTTTGATCGGTCAGTAAAAGCCCGAGTTTTAAAGTTCCCTAATGTCATTACAGGGGGAATTAAACCCCAAATCACTGCTGGGTGAATTTCTGAGAAAGCAGCCTCAACTACACCTCCGTAATATCCTTGGTCAGGAAGGAGACGTGGAAAAGGCCAACCACGGGAAATTCCAAAGAAAACCTCTAGGGCAAAACATATCACATCTACTCACAAGTAGTATTTCCTCTGAGCTTAGTTATTAAGAAAAAAAACAACAAAGCAAATAAAACATGATCAAAACTTCACTGCTGACTCTGCTTAATCATACAACTGCTTGGAAATTCATGGCAACTCTCAGAACAGAAATCTGATCTGAGTGCCAATGCTGGCAGACTTTGCAAAGAGCAGACTTAAGACCGAGATCTATTGCTTTTGTGCTCTGCGACAGGCTAGCATATTAGATTAATTTGCATCTTGCACTATGGGTTAATGAATGTCTTACATAGGATAATGTATAAAAACTGTAATGAAAGATGATGAGCTTTCAGATATAACATTTTCCTTCTCAGCGGAGCTAAGAAAAACACAAAGCTGATAACAAAATGAGTGTCACAGATCTGTTGATGAAGCATGAAAAAGCTTCCTGAGAAAACTGACTCAATCTATTGGGAGAATGAGAAAATACTTCCTCATGCAACATCAGGAGGTCCGTCTTATTTTTAACTCTCCTCTCAATTCTTTATTTTATTAAGTCCTTGCTGTCAGCAATTCTGTAAGCATTTTTGCATGAGGTATGCTAGTGCTTCCTTTCCATTTCAGACTATTATTTTTTAATTTGAAAAGTCTGGCCTTTAGAATTTCCCTCAATTATTGGAGTAATAATGAATATTTATGTTATTAAGTAGCTCTAAAACATAATCTAAACCCTTCATAAAGTTTTTAGATTTTTAAAGAATGCACTGATTTATTTTGCACAGACTGCTCAGTAACTGTCAGAGTATAAACCTTTCTACGTGCTCTGGATTAAAAAAGTGACAGAAAGATGAACTATCCTACATTCGCATCAATCACTTCAGCCATCCACTCGCAGATCATTTTTTGTGTTACTTCTATAAGGTTTTTGGACTCCAGAAAGATTATCCATAACAACACTTAAGGGGAAGAAAATATGTCTGTTCTCTAATCCTTTAAAATGGTTGTTCACACTGTTCTAAAACAAGGCGGTCCGCACAGCCTGTTTCCTGGAGCCTCCGGCTAACTAAAGTAGGGAGAAGAGAGTTCCAAATAGCTATTCCAAATCAGAGAGGCACTAAATATCTGGCTGCAGAGTATTCCTTGATTAAACTTCTTCTCCTTGGACACTTGCGTATCTCTCTATTTGTGTGCCCATGTCCACACACAGCCTTCCCGCCAACGCAAATGCAGGTGATTACATGAAGATGGCATTAAGTTCACTCAAAAATTTCATGGTGTATTTTGTGACAGAAGAAGAAACAGAGACATTTAGGCACAAAGTATGATGATAAAGATTTAACAAAAGGTAGAAAACTCATCCATATATTTATTTGACAACGTTATTCTTGACCTCTGCAAAGTGACATCAGTGGCAAACAGAGCAGACTGCAACTGTGCTCTTGAAGCGAGTAACTGAGATTACTCTTAAAGCAATAAGAACAAATATATTCTGTTTCAAAATGAGAGAAATATCAGACTTTCATCCTTCCCTATTCTCCCAGAAAGACACACTTTCTAGGCATTGGCAGGATGTAGACATTGTACAATATTCATTTTCTCTTTCACAGCAATAAAGCAGTATGGGCTGCAAAGCCTCAATGGTCCAAGGTACTTAAATGTATTTTTACGACCACCTCCCGTCTGTTCCTGGCATTTAATAAACATGAATTTATTCTCATGGCACTGTCCAGAGGCAAGGAAATATTGCCTCCAGTTCACAGAAGCAAAACAGCAAGGCACAGTGAATAAGTATCCAGAACATTACACATCCATGTATCTGTGGTAGAACTGGGAGATTCTAGTTAATCTGTCAAGTCCTTGGACTTAACAAATTAAGAAGATTTAGCCTACGAAAGCACATCTTCTCACTCTACAGAACGGGTTACATCGTCCCTGGAGGTGTAATCATCCCTGGAGGTGTTTAAAAACAGATTGGATCAGGTGCTTAATGCCATGGTTTAAATGACGAGTGGGTGGTAGTGTTGGGTCATAGGTTGGACTACATGATCTCAGAGGTCTTTTCCTACCTTGTGATAACATTTATGTTTATGTTGATACAACGTAATTCAGTGTAGCGCGTACACCCTAAAATTGCCTTTACATTAACTAGACTAGGAATATGAAACCAAGTTTTCATAAAGCTCAGTAGTCTCGGATATAACCAACAGAGATGCGAGGCAGAGCAATCTGGACTGCATTGAACTTCTTTCTGCCATAGAATTGTCACCAGGGTCTAATCCAGCTTGTTTAAACCCAACCAACCAGATTCCACTATAATCTCAAATGCAGACATATCTGGGAGTTATCATTCCAGTCTGGGACATGGGAAACAGAGTTACCACTGTCTGCTCTGCTTCACATGTCTTCCTACAACTCAGGAAAACTGCAGTCTATCTTGTGTTTCACAGTTCCCCAGCTTTAAAACAAGGGCAGCACTTTTCTGCTAAGGATACTATTTTTCTACCTCAGAAGTTTGCTATGAGGCAAATTATAACAGAAGACCATAAAAACTCAGGAAGCACTGGTCATTCCAGAGAAATACTAGAAAGTGTCCTTGTAGACTTTCTTTTTCCAGAAATTTCTCCAACAATTTTTTTATTGCAAGACAGCTTACCACTGCACATTAAATTCTTACATTTATGGTTACTAATTTCTTCCATTCTAAATGCAAATATAGTCAATTAAAATTATGTTGAATCTCTCTTTGCAAAAAATACCTCTTATTTTTCATATAAATGATATTTAAATCTTTTCTTCCCTCAAGTTACTTATTTGCCAGTTATGTTGGTGTACACTAATACTTCTTAGTTGTAAATGCTAGCAAGCTGCAGAAACTGTCAGCAACATTATGTGCAAAATGAACCCCAACAAGCAAACCAAAATAAATTATAGCATTTATTATAGGGGAAAAAACCTATAAAATAGAACAACTATCCTATAATAACTCATATTTGCACCAAAGTAACATCGTTGATAAGTAGAGAGGAATCCCTCAGCCTGTGACCTTCCTGAAGTAAGTTCTCAGCATTTACTCGTCCTCTCTAATGTGACACAGAACCAATTATGTTCTTTTTGCTTCCTATGAACTATAGGGGAATGTGCCACCTTTCTTTTCCAAAGACTTCCTTTGAATTTTTCTCTGGAGACTCATCTTTCTCTCCCAGTACTAACAGGCTTGTCTACACTATTCCTCTCTGCTCAAAAGAATTATAACCTCCACTCATCTGTCTCTTCCACTGTCACTGCAATCATTACTGAGTACGTCTCCAGCTTCTAAGACAACAGGATGCTGATCCAGACAACTCCTGGAAAACAGACTGTATTTCCTTTACCTTATAAGAAAGCCATCAAGGAAGAAAATGAGATAGATAATAGAAAACTAATCCTGAAGGACACCTCAGGACACAGCCAGTGAAATATGTGTAGATCACAATGAAAAAATTAATAAGAAATAATTCAGATATTCAGGATTGCAAACAAGAACCAAAGAATGTCCTCTTCAAAACTGTTCCTCTTGGACTTTACCAGGCTCCAATGGGATAAAAGCTTTTATAAAGCCTTTACAGTATGAGCTTAGAAATTCTCTTCATTTAAGCATTTACTGACAAACAAAGCACCAACAGAAAGAAGTTGGTTCTAATAGTTAAAAATTAATCCAAGGTCAATGATTGTAGAAATACTGTGAGGAGTGATAATCCTTTCATTTATTGCTTTGAGGTGAATATTTCACTTTCCTCCAGCAAATCCTCACCTTTGGGATCATATATTTGCACAATAAATAAAGGATTAGCTTCACCTACAGGAAATTAGGAGATCACCTTTCTACTACATACTCCATGAACTATTTTTTATTGTTAATACAGCCGTTTTTTGCCACGGAACAACACAGAAAACTACATTAATTATTGCCCTTTCTGAATTATTTCTCCTACTTTATAGATATGGTCGATTTTTTTAAAAAAAAATTACTGAAGTTGCAGTCTAACTTAGTAGAAAGACCTTTGCATGCAGAAGAGCTCTGTAACAGCTCCACATTCTCGTACTAGCCAAGCTTTCACTCCTAGCTGCAATTATTTTTTAAGTTGATTAGCACAGAAGCCTGATCAGGTTTGCATTGGATTAATCATTTCACATACACTGACTATTAGCGTTCACTTTATATTGAATCTACATAACATCTTTGGGGGGATTCCTAATTCTCAGAGAAGACAAATAACTTCATAGGACCATTTGAACAGTGGCCAAATAATATTGATTTAAACAATGAATGTCTGCAATTTGAACTTCTCTTTCTTCATAGAGACAAACCTATACTATTTATCAACTGAGGGAAAAACAACTAAACCACCCAGCAACCAAAATGTACTCCCGTCATAAACACCTGTAAGGAAGGTACCTATAAAGAGTGTGAGCAACCTGTGGTTTAAAACTCCTCTCTCTGAACTGTGCTGGGAAATGTGCACCTCGTCCTCTAAAAATCAAACGAGTTCTAGAATCTGCAGCCTTGGAAATAATCAAAACTTAACTTGACAAGGTCGTAAGCAACCTTGTCTCCACTGGCCCTGCTCTGAGGGCAGGGATTGACAAGATCACCTCCAGAAATTCCATCAAGACTAAATTATCCTACAATTCCTCTTATTTCTTTTTTAAATTAACCCTTCGCTAGGGTGTCTCCTCTTAACCAAAACATTTCTATTTAAGTCACTACTATAAAATGTAACCATTGGCCCTATTACTCAAGTTTTCTGTTCTCACATCTGTTTCCATTTCTTTTAAAATAACAAAGTGAACAGAGTTGAAGTGTTTCAAATTATCACCAGTAACTAAAACAAGGAGAAAGCAATTTCTTAGGGCTACTTTAATGCGCTTCTGAATCTTGTAATTTATTTTGATCCTGTGTTCTCTCTTCCTTTCCAGGCACTATGCCAAAGAAGTTAAAGAGGTTTTTTTCTAGCTAGATTTCCAATATTCTTCTCAGTTTGGCTTTTTTTGAAGTCTACAGACATGGCACAGAGCCAAGCTTCAGTCATTAGAAAGGATTAAGACCTGAAGCTGATATTAAAGTAGAGAAAGTAAACATCTCTTACTGTGGTAAAGCACACCTTGAGAACGAGAAGGTAGACATCTTTTCTACTAGGGTAGACAGAGGGAGGAATAGTTCGTAAGAAAGAAACATTTGGGGTTTTGAGTGATATTGTACAGAGAGCTCTTCAAGAGTTCAGGAAAAGACCTGAAGACTTTTTACCTTCATGGCTGCTACTGGACAAAATGCAGAAGGAATCAATTCTAGGCAATTTTTATAGAGTGGGCAAAAGGGGATCTCAGCCCATAAAAAGAGGCATTATGTAATACAGCAACTTACATCATTTCCGCAATCATGTGCGGAGCAATAAGCACTGGATTTAAATATCCATTTTATACTCCTTTCTAGTCATTCATGCGGTAAACGGACCACCCTGATGCTCTATTTACTGCTTTTTAATAACTCCTTTTTTGGTGTAGAACACAAAGCAGTGTGAAGTGTAATTGAAGATATAAAACAGGAGAATTTCAACATCTTCTCCTAAAACGTAATCAGACACATCAAAAACTAAAAATACTACCTTATGTTTTCCGCACCAGCTGGCACCTTCACTGAGGAAGCACAGGACTCTGCCTAAATTTCCAAGAAGCAGCAAGTCCAGCTCAGTTCCTGTGGCACAAGCTTTGGAGCCAAGGCATGTCATCACCAGAGAGTCCTCAACAGACAGTCCTTAACTAGAGCATCAACAGCCACCCACACAGTTAAATGAAAAGCAGGTACAAATAGACACACAAACCCAAGAAGAGCACCACACACAGCTGCCTTTTTTTTTTTCTTTGCCTTTATAAGGTTCTCCTGGAGCACCTAGATCTTCTACAGCTGAGCAATGACCCACGAAGGAACAGCTAACTTTGTCCCAGCTGTGCCAGCAGAGAAGGAAAGTAAATCTCCACCCAAAAAGACATATCCTGCAATTCTGAGCATCAAGATGATTTCCAATATTAAGTGTCTATAATTGTATAGCTTTTGCTCTGTCTGCAGGCTACAGAAACCATTAGAGACAGTCATTGTCTTATCACACAAAAATACTATCCCAGAAAATTAAATTACACATCATTGTCCCATGGAAATTATATATGCGCTGCATTTAACCGCCACATGATACCAAGTTACAGAAAAGGTGTGATCAGAATGTTCAAAATTGGGTTCAAGTCTTCTTTGCCAATTCTGGATAAGAAAGCCCAGAGGAGTATTTCAACAGTGATTATCTGACCTCAGCTGTCACACTATCAGATGCTGGGTACTAAGCTCTCTGAAATACTGCTCCTGAGTGACATGCCTTAAAGGGGAAAGTGAGGTATCAAAGACCTGTGTCTCTGTGTACCCAAAATATGACTAAATTTACAATTAGAATATATTTAAGAATGTTGATTGTCACCTGCCTAAATCACCTGAACCAACCAAGGCTACTCCTACTATAAACTTGCTGAAGAGAACAGCACAAATGAATGAGAAATATAGAGCTCTTCAGTTCACATTTACCTCAGAATATGTAAAAAAGCAGTGAGATGGTACAGGCTACTTTTTATAGACATGAAGATTTCAACTGATTTTAGGCTGGAGTAACATTCCTCACAGGGTAAAAAACTATCTTAAGCAGAAAATATCCCTGACTATATGTGGACTGTCTTTATTTTTGAGGTTCCCTAATCCACTCTATGTAACTTGTTTTAATACTACTGCATTCTCTGCATATCATGGACTAATAAATACAAACATATGAAAAACTTGGTCCAGAAGAGAGAATACAGCATAAGGAAGCAGAGCTGTCAGAATAGCAAAACTTCTGATTGTTCACTAAATGAACAAGTTACATGAAAAAGATCTTTTTTTGCCCTATCTGATCCTGAAAAGCTATTTCAAGACTTTGTTTTTTTGATGGGAGTAGGAGAAGGTAAAGGGACACTGCAAAGATGTCTCCTTTTCAAGGGCAAAAGTGGTAACACACTTAACCATTTAAAAACCATTTAGAATAATAATTAATAGCAAGTTGCTATTAAAAGACTGATCACTTTAAAAAGTAAGCTGTCAGTAGCATCCTGTATTTGTTAAATGCTGTTCTTTTAGTCTTTAATATTGATTAGTATTCCACTTCAAGGAGGAGATAATTAAGTAGGTTATTTTTTTCTGCAGTGCACCTGACATAATCAGAAAAGCTGACAAAGTGTTTTCCCACTTTGCAATTTGTCTGCCCCACCTCTTTTCTTTTCTTTGGGGACCACTGGGGAGAATATGGATGGGAATTAAATTAAGACATTACAGAAAATAACTGAGAAGTTAAATGAAGTCCATGTAAATTCTACACAAGACAAAGAAGGGATGAATGGTATAAAAGCGAACACCAGATCTTGCGTTATTTGCCAGCTATGAAAACACAGATATAAAGGTAGTTAAATGATTTTCTAAAGTTTTCTTCTCAGTACAAATGCAAATATGGAAAGAAAGAAGTTTCACCAAAATGACACCACTCTCCCTTTAGAGCTATATTTCTTCTGCCTACATAAACACACAAAATCTCACCTTGCATGTTCACGTATTGAAGATGCCAGAATAAGTATATAAGTAATTGTGATTGTTAATTTATCCACAAAACAAAAAGCAGACAACAACCATATGGATTTTTTCAGCTGGAAAGCACCTGGGGCTGCATGGCAAGGAGAACCCTTGGTGAGGTGGAGGACCACACAGCCTCAAAGAGGCTTAGACTATGAATCCTTCTGTTGTATTACTGTTTATGTAGCTGCTGTCCAGTTAAGTGCTGTTACGTGGCCATGCATTCCTGGCTTCCTGGAACAGTTGCGTATCCAGTGGGCTGCAGAGTAAAACAACCGACTTTGGCACCTGTAAGGAGAGCCCAGTGTGTTCTGAGCCCCAGCAGGGCAATATAGCGAGGGCAGCAGAGCAGGACCCTGGCAGGGACTCTCAGTGAAACAAACAGAAGATGGTAATGGTGTGCAGCATATAAAAAAGGAATGTGCACTACAGACACTGTGAAGGATTACAATACACTAGCAAAACACTCAGGGGAACAGCTGGGCTGGTTGTGTCTCTAAGACTTCACTCATTTCAGCTGAACTCTGGGCCCTGTTGACCTCAGGTTTGTTAGCAGATGACTGTAGCTGCTTGGCTGCCAAACAGCAATAAGATGGGAGTCCTTGGGAAAGGGAGAAGCATCCCCCTGCTTCCCAGCACACATGTGGGGACTTGCACACACAAACACAAGTACATAAACATATTTGCATTGTTTTCTTGACCAGTTTACATATCTTGTGAAGAACCTACAGAGCTGGTATTATAATCCTATGTTGGCTCCAGAGCCCAGCATTTTTGCTGTCTCTGAATAACTAATGGCTAAACAGCTGGGCATAGTCTTTGAGACAACCATAGCTAGAATACTTCCACCACAGGCTTTGCTTTGCTATATTAGCATGACTACCCAGTAGGCGCACTTCATTTCGAAATTTCCTACCATTTCCACAGTTCTAGGGATTACCCAATGTTCCCGCACTTGGGATGCTTTCTTTGAAACAACTTGAGTTTAAAATGGAGAAGACAACCTTTTCTCTGAATTCCCACGTAGAAGGCCAGGCAAAAATCTTTACCATGTATACCTTAAAGCAGCGTCCTGGCACTATTAGAAGGTAAGTCTTACTTAAGTGCATTTTTAGACTGCTAAAAATGGAAGTTACCTTTACTAGGGAGGTGTTCTGCTTCTAAACCCACAGTTTGGTCTGTAATGTGATGTAGCACCTATTTAAATCTGCATGCAACGTTCGTGTTTACCAATATTTGAAGAAGTGCGCTCTCTTAAGAATTAATCCATAAGAACAAATATCTGCCCTCAAAGTGCCTGCTCTCCAGTACTATGCACTGACTGAGAAGAACATTTGCATGTCAAAGTTCAGGATAAAACGGCTCTCAAGCCTGAAGTGAAGTGTACAGTGTTAGTATGGTATTAGTATGGTGCCTAGTCCTGATTCTTTACTTCCCACAGGCACAGAGTTCACCAGATCAGTAATGCTGCAAGGAGCTCAACAGCTTTTTCCAGGTAAGGTCTGCACTGCTTGAGAAAGATTTTAGGCATTTCAATTCCATGGACTTTTGCAAGTCTCATCCATGTCTCACACCATACATAACGAATATGAAGTAGAAATAAAGAATATCCAAACTGACCAGGGGTTTTGTCATTTCAACAAACTGTACATAATGCCTTTCCCCAAATTCTCTTCACCACTCAGCTTTTCTCCTGGCAGCTTTGACCTCCATCTTTGGCAAAGCTGAACTTCAGAGGACGTTTGAGAATTTAAGTGAAATACTAAATTTGCCATTGTTGAATTTTGAAATAATCCCTTTAGCCAGAAATTTGAGCATGATTAACAATACATCACTAACAAGACACTGTATTCTGAGCACGGATTCCTTTTTTCCCCGTAAAAAAATGATTTCAAGTTTGGCTTTGTTTTTTTTTACTTTTTACAAGGTCATTTTCAAAATCATGTGCCAAATCCCAAGGACTGGGTAAAAGCTTAAAAAGCTTTCTATTTACCTGACATTCCAAATAAATCTTAGCCTACTAGAGAAGCTTAGCTATAAATAACAAATTCCAGCAAATCTTCTTCCCTTTTGCTATGTTCAAACAATACCCAGTTGTCTTCTCCAAACTAAATAAAGTTACCATCCTTTATTTCAGTTTTGCCATCAATTCCTTCACTACTTTTATCCACAGCACCAACCGCACGGTCTGCAAGAATGCAAGGTATTTATTAGCAAGCCTTGAACAGTCATTGTTTGCTCCTAGGAGTAACAGTTAAATGACACTCCTTTCAGGTTATTTTACTTGTTAATTATCTTCCAAAACCACACTTGCATATTTATTTCTTATAAAAAGCATTCATATTGTGAAGTATTACATTAATTACACGTCAGACAGTGTTGAATTAGTCATGTTACCTGGCACCACATTCATGTTGTGTTATAATATTTCAAAAGCAATCACACTGTGATAAACTACTCCAAAAGAAAACGACACTTCTTAGAAATGTGCAATAATTTTCAATAAAATGTAATTTCTTTGAAATCAGAGTGTATGTTCTAGGTTAACATTCAGACGCATTACAAAGCTCACAGGAGAAGCATGAAAAATAAAAGGGAATGGATTTGAAATGTTACTTTTCTTTACTCATTCTGTAAGCTAAAAGAATATTTCACAGAGTTCACACTTTACATTTTAAATGCCTAATAAAGCCTCACATCATGGATATAGCACTGCTTCTCCAAAAGAAAGCCTTTAAAATAGGCTGTTAAGATAAAGCTTTAAGAAAGGAGGGCTTTAAATCCTTCTGAATTGACAACCAGGTCTTGGACTTAAAAAAAAGGGGCGCATATAAGGCCAGGCAAAATTCTTTACCATGTTCCCCTTAATGTGATACTGTCTTCAGTGTGTCATCAAAAGGTCCAAATGTGAGAGATGTGAGATAGCCATGAAGAAATATCCATAGGCCTTGAGCCTTTCACACATTAATAAGACAGGATAAGAAACCTATGCCCTATATTCCAAGCACTTTTGGAATTCTGTTCTTTGGAGGAAAACTTTCATCTTCTATAAGACAGAGAGGCATGCAGAGATCAGCCAGTAGTCTGGTGACCATAGCATTCAAATTCTATCTCCATACTAGCTTTATTCTTAGAACCAACCTAGAACACTAGAGCCTCCTATCCCAGCAAGTGTCCTGCCCAAGGGATGCCAAGCCTCCATGTAACTGTTCAACGCCAAGCAGTTAAATATTCAACAAGAAACAGCCTGACTTCAAATTCCATGCTCTGTGAAACAGCAAACAAGCTCTCCTAGGTTCCTTCGATGGCTGGACACAACCAGCAGGCTATCCCATCTGTCTGAAATCAGGATCGATCTCTTTCCCAAGAAATTCTGTCATGGGCCTGGGGACCTGTTCCTGATAGTACCATTTCAACAAATTGATATGTTGTGATGAAAAGCAATTCTTTCACTCTTATTTTTAAGGGGCTACAGAAGCATAAGAGACGTAGGACTTAAACAGCTTCTGTTTCCCTGCTTTCCAGTAAAGCATGAACTGCTGTACAAAATCACCTCTTCTGCTGCTTCAGAAAAATAAGAGCAACATGAATTTCTTATAAAGAAATAAAGCATCATTGGAAACAGACCATGTATTAGTATTTAACACTGTTTGACAGTTAAAAAAAGAGAAGGTCAAACACACCTCTTTGTAACCTAACATCAGTGTTAATAGGCATGAATTGTTTGTTTCCATAGTAGTAAATACTTAAAACTCAGCTTATCCAGGTACTCTTTTCTTTCCTAATTTGGCTTGGGTCACTACCACCCTTCATTAAAAGCCATACAAACTGCCATAAAGGACACTGATGCATTGTTATCACTATCACTAAAAATCTCCTGATCTACTAAACCTAATCTACGAAAAAGTAGAACACTACCAGTGTTTTATTAACTTAATCCAGCAGCCAGTCCAACAAATCAGATCCCAGAACCACAGTGTAGTGGATTGACTTTTGAATTTTTTCAGATCTTCCTTAAAAAAATGGCCTTTACAGGTCTTCTTTAACAGCGGAGGTCAGGATCCACTGAAGTATTCCATATCTTCCATTAACGTAACATAACATATAAATAAGGTGTAGATAAGAGAGTACGCTCTCTTCTTCTTCCAGCAAGCTGGAGAGCAGGAGCTCCGTTGCTGCTGGTCCTGTCTGGAGCTAAGGCCTGCAGTGGCTGCTGTTGTCTGCCCACACATTGGGGGAAAGTCCTGGGTCAGATTTAGCTGTTCTACTTTCCTCAAGGGAAGTGGTGAGACTTCATTAGTTCTTTACTTTGTTAGTTACTGGGTCTTACAAGTGTGCATACCTGGTTTGTTTTAGTTCCTTTTTGTCCTTTTTCCCATTTTCCCTTTTCCCTTTTCCCTTTTTTGGGAGTTTTGCATGATATCCTTGTGATGTAGTTCTTTGTATTTAGAAAATATAGAAATATATATATAGTGTGTGTGATTTTGGTTTTTCTATAGTTTTTTTTCCTTTAAAAGGGGGAAGTTTTGGGAAAGAGGCAGATCGAGTGGCTGGAGAGCTTGGGAAAGCTAACTCAAACCAGCTCACACAGTTACTTCTTATCTCTCATGCAACAAATTCTTCATCTCTTCACTTCTCACAAAATGATTTGGAAATGGGAGTTAGGTGGTATTGCCTGCAAACTACTTTTGCTCCCAAGAAAAGCAGAAGTTTCACAACTTCTCTTTTTCTCTTGAGGTGTTTTGAAGCTTGAAAGGAAAGCTTGCAATAGTGCTGTTCTTCCTTGGCAGTCACCTTCATCTGAACAAATACAAATTAGTAAAGGACATTTAAATCAAAAACACATTATAGTCTTGTACAGACACCTACAGTATATAGTTTTCAAATCAGATGTTCTATTATACCAAGAGTGAACCAAACCTTCCCACTAAAATGAAGACATCGTCCTCAGGGACACAGCCATCAAAGTGGCAAACTTGTCCCTTCACCAACAGGTACCCAAAGCCCTGTGATCAGCACCCAGACTCCCCAGACTGTGCAAGAGGAGCCTGAGTAACCACAAATGTAAATCACAATGTAAATGTAATCACTGGGCTTGTACAGAGTACAGACATGAACTAAATCTACAGCTAGGTCACATGGAAAAGGGAGGCTAGGAATGATCCCTTTTAACTCAAAGGATCAATGATCACAACGGCCCCTGAGAAGCAGGAAGCCTGCATTCAG